>CM073321.1:35694919-36294919 GCA_037043015.1 Bryum argenteum | reverse complement strand
AAAGCTAAACAACCGGCCCACCATGTAAGTAACGTGGAGATGGAGTTGCTGGAAGAGGAGAAGGATCCGGTCGACGTGACCAGTATGACCCGGGCCCAACGCCAAAAGGCTGGATTACCACCAATCCAAGAGGAACCTGAGGCACCAGAACCCCGGAAGGCTAGAACCAAGGAAGATTGGAAGGAGGAGGAGCGGATCAGAAACCTCATGTTTGACACCTTGAAAGAAATCGAGCTTAAGGAGGAGGAAGAGAGAAGAGTAGCAGATAAGGCTCGAGATGCTGTTCTGTCTGAGAATACAAACGCGGGTCCAACAGAGTTGCTGGACAATGAGTGGGCAGGATTTCCAGACTCTGACACTCTACACTATACAACGAAGTTGGCTGAACCGGTTCCAAGAACACCCCAGGACACCAGTACCAGACAAGACCAGGACAAGCATTTTGCAATAGAAGTGGGTAGGCAAATCCTGGCCAGCCCAATAACATTAACGGTGGGCCAATTGTTGCAGATGGCCCCATATATAACCGAGTTCGTCAAGGCCCATGTATTTACTGAGTTGGGACATCACCAGGTTTCTGGTATAGCCCAAACTCCAGTAGCGAAGCCAATGACCGGACAAAGAGGTAAGAACGATGTGATAGCGAGTTTGGCTATAGATGTGGACAGGGAATTACCGGTGTTAGCCGTGCGGATTGGCAACGGGGTTCTCGAAAATGTACTGTTGGACGGAGGATCCGGTGTTAATCTAATCACTGATGAAGAGCGGAAGCGCCTAGGATTGAAGGACCCACAACCAGCCCCATTCAGACTCAGAATGGCGGACCAGACAGTCGTCGACCCGGAGGGATTGATACGTAATGTCCGGATTCACATTCATGGTATCCCTTACCTTATCACTCTAACAGTAATTAAAAATAAGGAAGTTAATGAAGCATATAGCATGCTGTTAGGACGTCCTTGGTTAATTGATGCTAAGGTTAATCATGACTGGGGTAATAATACAGTCACAATTCGAGGCAACGGAACAGTCAAGACAGTATCGGTAAGTCAAAGGAAGGGACCCAGACCTAAATTACCAGAGGTCCTGGTCTGCTATAATTTTGCTGAGGGACTAACGGATGAGGAAGAGGCACGTTGGCTGGCTACCGAGCAGGACGTACTGGTCGTTGGAACAGTCACACTACCTCGAATGGACCAGGACCAAGACCAGGCCAGGGACCATGACCAGTTGGGGGGACCAGAACGAGTGTACCCTGAACATTTCTACACTTTCGAAGAAGGAGATATTGAGGTGGATGAGACTCCAGCCAGAGAGAAGGTGAAGACTTAGAAGATTGCTGCCTGGAATCTACCGGAATCGGAGCAGTTACGGAATGTGAACCTGGGTACAGAAGACGAACCTCAGTTGCTCCGGATAAACGCCGACATCAGTCCGGAGCAGGCTAATGAGGCAGAGATACTCTTCCGGGAGTACAAGGACGTGTTCGCCTGGACATACAAGGACTTGAAGGGTATTCCCCCTTCAATTGCGCAACACCGCATTGAGCTAGAGAAAGACATACCACCATCACACCAGGCCAGATACCGGATGAATCCGAACTACGCCAGCATCGTGAAGCAGGACTTGGACAAGCTGCTCCAAGCAGGATTCATTGCACCAGTAGAGGATGCCACCTGACTGTCACCCATTGTCATTGTGCCGAAGAAAAACGGAAAATTGAGGATTTGCATTGATTTCAGGAAGTTGAACGCGGCTACTAAAAAGGATCCTTACCCCTTACCATTTACTGAGGAAGTGTTAGATTCTGTGGCAGGACATGAAATGTATTCATTTCTGGATGGGTACTCAGGGTACCATCAAATCCAGATTGCACCAGAAGACCGGTTTAAGACTGCTTTTGTGACGGACTGGGGAGCCTTCGTTTGGGTGGTCATGCCATTCGGCTTGAAGAATGCACCACCAACTTACCAAAGGGCAGTAAACCAAGCCTTTCGTGATTATATTGGAGATTTTATGAAATTGTTCTTAGATGATTTTAGTGTTTACAGTGACGTCACTAGTCATCTAGCCAAGTTGAGACTATGTTTTGAGAAATGTCGGGAATATGGCATAAGCTTGAACCCAGAAAAATGTTTCTTACTGGTGTATTCAGGAATCATTTTGGGACATGTGGTGTCAAAGGAAGGTAAATTCCCGGACCCAAAGAAGCTTGAGGTGATAGCCAACATGCCAAGGCCAAAGAAACCAATTGATGTGCAGATTTTTAACGGTTTTGCCCAGTTTAACAGATGCTACATCAAAACGTATGCACACATCATGGAACCCATCACAAAACTGATGCGGAAATCTGAGGAGTTTACCTGGTCAGATGAGTGTGAGGAGGCGTGGAAGCTGATCAAGGACAAGTACCAGAATGCGCCTATCCTGATTGCACCACGATGGGACCTGGAGTTTCATGTGCATACTGATGCGTCAGCCATAGCAGTTGGGGTAATGCTGGCCCAGAACCCAACATGGAAGTGTGACCAACCAATTTCTTACGCATCCAGACTTTTGAATTCTGCTGAAAAGAACTATAGTACCACCGAGAGAGAAGCTCTTGCAATGGTTTATGCGTTGAACAAGTATAGGCATTATTTGCTAGGCAACAAGTTTGTATTTTTCGTTGATCACATGGCCCTAGTGTACCTGGTGAACAAGCCACAGGTATCCGGCAGGATTGCTCGATGGTTGCTGCTGTTCCAGGAGTATGACTTCACAGTGGTCTACAAACCAGGCAAAACTCATGGCGTAGCAGATGCGCTGTCAAGACTACCAAATGGAGAACCAGCTACTGGTGTGGCGGACCAGACGAAGGATGCAAGTTTGTTCTATGTCAAGCCAGAATGGTTGGAGGATGTCACTGCTTATCTCCAGACGGGAGTTGTTCGACAAACACTAACTAAGGAGGAGCAGAGGAGGTTGATCTTGAAATCGTTACCGTATACACTAAACGAGGGCGTACTGTACAAGAAGGGCCAGGATCTGGTGCTACGAACAGTACTGGACCCAGCTCAAGCGGAGACAATAATGAAGGAGATGCACTACGGTGTAGGGGGTGGTCACTTTTCACAGGAAATCACCACCAGGAAGATTTTGGATGCCGGGTATTGGTGGCCAGCCATCCACAAAAATGTGGCGGAATACTGTAAGGCTTGTGATAGGTGTCAGAGGGTGGGCAATATGGCAAATACTGGCCTGGCCCAGCTGGTGACCAGTATGCCAGCCGAACCATTCATGAAGTGGGGGTTGGATTACATCGGTCCAATCAAGCCAATGGCAGCAAAGACCGGTAACCGGTATATACTGGTGGCCACGGCATATGCCACTAAGTGGGTGGAGGCCAGGGCTTTGAGGACCAATACAGCAGCTGTGACAGCTAAGTTTTTGTATGAGCAGGTGCTCACACGGTACGGGTGTCCATTGACACTGGTTAGTGACCAGGGCTCTCATTTCATAAATGAGGCTATTGAGCACCTGGTGGAGCATTTCCTGCTCCAACATCGCACTTCTACGACGTATTACCCCCAAGCTAATGGACAGGCGGAATCAACAAACAAGGTGATAGGCCAGATGCTTACTAAGCTTGTTAATGACAAACGAACCGACTGGGATCAACACTTGCCTACGGTGTTATTCTCATACAGGACTGCTTACAAAGTAATGACAAGATATACCCCATTTCAGCTGGTATATGGGCTACATCCATTGATGCCCACGGAATTCTTAGTTCCGACGAAAAGAACTCATTTGGACATAGAGTATACACCGACCCGGGTGTTAGCAGCCAGGATTGCTGACTTGGAGCAAAATAGATACTATACGGCGGAGATGTACAGTGCAGAGGACGGACCGCATGTGGAACCGGTCATTATGGAGCCAACAGCACTACCGGCAGAAGGATTTCCAACTTGGCGACTATGTCCTGTGGTATCCAAAAGGGCACAAGGAGCATGTTGGCAAATTCAAGAGCAGGTGGTTTGGGCCTTATAGGATCCAGTACCGGCTACCTAATAATACTGCCTTATTGGTGACAGTGGAACACTTTGACCCCAATCCGGTAATTTTCAACATCAACAAATTGATGCCATACCTTTTTTATGACAAAACCCAACTTGTGACAGTGACTCCAACAATTCCGCCCAAGGGACTGGTCGACCAGCAAAAGGGGGATAGTAGTTGCGAAGGCCAGAGAAACGCCACTGAAGCCCACAAAAAAGGACGAGAATATCAGAAAATTAACCATGGAGTTGGAGTGAGGGACTTCCAAAGCCAGGACAAGCAGACGGAAGGTCAGGACGTGCAGTCAAGAGCCCGGGAGATGCCGCCAAGACCCTAGGAGATGCAGCCAAGACCCCAGGAGATGCAGCCAAGACCCCAGGAGATGCAGCCAAGACCCCAGGAGATGCAGCCAAGACCCCAGGAGATGCAGCCAAGACCCCAGGAGATGCAGCCAAGACCCCAGGAGATGCAGCCAAGACCCCAGGAGATGCAAAATAAGACCCCAGAGATGCAAACAAGACCCCAGAGATGCAAAACAAGACCCTGTGAGATGCAAACAGACCCTAGGAGATGCAAACAAGACCCCAGGAGATGCAAACAGACACTGGAGATGCAGCCACGACCCCAGGAGATGCAGCCACGACCCCAAGAGATGCAGCCAGGACCCCAGGAGATGCAAACAGACCCCCCCATGAGATGCAGCCAAGACCCTGAAAATGCAACCAAGACCCTGTGAGATGCAGCCAAGACCCTGAGAGATGCGCCCAAGACCCTGAGATGCAAACAAGACCCTGAGATGCAAACAAGACCCCAGGAGATGCAGCCAAGACCCCAGGAGATGCAGCCAAAATGCCAGGATAGTCAGCCGGGAAACCAAGGCAGTCAATCGGGAGGCCAGGACAATCAGCCGGGAACTCGGGAGCAGCAATCAAAAGGCCCGGAGAAGCAGTCGACATACCAGGACAAGTCCCTGGGAGGCCAGCTAAAACACTTGGGAAGCCAGAAGACATACCCGGGAGGCCAGGACAAACACCCAGCAGGCAAGGAAGAACATTTGGGAAGCCAGGAAAAGCACCCACAAGGCCACTAGATAAAGTTTTAGTGAGACAGATAGTAGACAAAAAGTAGAGAGAAAAGTAGATGAGGAAGTAGGTGAGAAAGTAGATGAAAAAAGTTGAGGAAAAAGTGGATGAAAAAGTAGATAAAAAAGTAGATGAGAAAGGAGGTGAAAAAGTAGGTGAGAAAGTAGATAAAAAGTAGACAAAAAAGTAGAAAAAAAGTTGATGAAAAGTAGGTGAGAAAGGGGATGGCAAAGGTAGCTGAAGTTTGTAAAAAAAAAAAAAAAAAAAAAAAAAAAAATCGCAAAGATGCAAAGAATCGCAGCTGCGAAGAATCGCGATTCACGATAATCGGTAATACAACGACAACGACTACTATTCCTACCCAGGAGCGGAAACGTCGAGGGAAAAAGAAGAAGCGGTGGTTGTGCATGCGGTGGCGGCAATTGCGCATGGAGGAGTTGCGGTAACAGCGGAAGACGAATTGGCGGTGCATGCGGTGGGAGTGCTCAAGGTCGTGAAGGAGATCAAGACCTATTCCGAGGATCAAGAGAGGACCAGCAGATACTTAATGAGGTTTGTGGAAAATTACCCTACTTTTGTTTACTGGTCAGATGGAGAGCAGGAAGAGGAGGAGGACCAGTTACTACTACAATTCAGGCAGTCTGTCGACGGGGCAGGAGCTTCTTGCAATGCCCCGGACACTATTTTAGACATTGGGACCGAGATATTGGGAGGTCCAAGCGAAGCAACACCAAATGATGGAGAAAGACACCGCAACCACCATCGATCTTGTGCCATCAGGGAGCGGACAAGCAGCAACACCAGGAGTATCGGCATCACCAGGAGCAGTCTAATACAGTACCAGGAGTATATGACTGCTTAGTAGTATTCACTACATACTTGATAGAACAGTAATCCAAGTATGGGTTTTCATTTGTGTGAGGCATGTTTTTTTTACATTTTATTTTATTTGTTGCTTAACCCGGTTATTACATTTTAACCCGTACAAGAACATCTGAGGGCAGATGTAAACCAAAAGGGGGATAATGTTAACCGGGGATTTACCTAACCAGTAAAAGAGTGGATCTGCTAGTAGCCTATTAAGACCACTAGACTTTAGAGTCCTGGGATGAAATCCTGTCCTGGGATGAAATCCTGTCCTGAGATGAAATCCTGTTCTGGGATGAAATCCTGTCCTGGGATGAAATCCTGTCCTGGGATGAAATCCTGTCCTGGGATGAAATCCTATCCTGGGATGAAATCCTGTCCTGGGATGAAATCCTGTCCTGGGATGAAATCCTGTGGATGGATGAAGGCGGCTAGGGTTGGAGATTAGGGTTTGGCGGCCAGGGTTTGGAGGAGTTTTGGAGCTCTCTCTCTCTCGTGCTGGAACTAGGGCGTGTGTGTGTGTGTGTGTGGAGTGTTGGATAGTGACAGGAACTACGGCTAGGACAGTTCATGGTATCTGGAAGGACCAGGTAGCACTGCCAGGGCAGGAAATGCTTGTACCACTATCATTTTTTTCAATGACATTATGAAAGGATTTTGTATGTAAAGGTGTTAAACTTAAGTGTTGAGATTTCTGTGTTAGTGTTGGGAGCAGTATTGGGAGTAGTATTGAGAGCAGTATTGGGAGCAGTATAGAGAGCAGTATTGGGAGCAGTATTGAGAGCAAATTTATGCAGCGAGATTGAGAGCGAGATCGTGAGCAGATATTAGGTGACAAGATATAGAATTTTTAGGGTTTCAGAGAGTTACAACATCATAGGTAAGGTATTTGGAGGGGTATGAAGAATACCACTTTCACAAACGGTTTGTCACCTAAAACATTCCTTACTTGTTAATCAATAACCTCTTATGCGCATATTCAGTGTGATCCTTGCTCTATCTCCCTCTTGAGGTCGAGTGCTTAGAAGTCGTATCTATTGTTTCTAAGTTGTAAGTCGGGGGTTAGGAATCCGGATTCCTTGTTAGATCGTATTTGTGGAGTTGAGGTCGGGTTGGGCGTATTAGCAAGTACCTTGTGTCTTGAACTGGTCTAGGTGTCTGAGAGAGGGAAACTACTATGGTAAACACCTTACGGTCTGGGTGTCTAGGAGTAAAGTGTGCGAGGCCGGATTCCAATCCGACCTCCAACTGCTACAGACTGTGATTCCTCTGAAGTCTCAAAGGACGGATCAAGAGCAGTACGTGAATGGAATACGTGTAGCTGTCCTCTAGCTGGATTTGGATCTCTTAGAGTTTGTCATTGTAGTAAGTGCGATAGGGCAATCAGGACAGCCTGCGCGACCTGCTAATCCGGCCTAGTCGGATTAGTTGTGAGGACGTAATGTATGCCTAAGTGTGTGTGTGTTTGTGTGAGTAAAGTTTAGATGTGGAAGTTTCCGCCACTTAAAACATAAGGGAAAGAGTCTTTGTGCATCCCCTCTTACAAAGGGATACCCTTGTCAAGCAAGGCTGAAACATAGGTTTGAGGATAGACAGGATTGTCGTTGGTTGTCTAAGCACTACTTTGTTTTGGTTACTTCACAGAATCCCTGGAACGATACACGAGTCACTCAAACACGGGTATTACACTAGTAAATGTGTAAGGGAAGGTAACGTGGATATATGGCATTCGACAATCTGAAGTACCATATTCCTAACCGACATTGTGAGGAGAGAGCATGAGTTCATAAACGTACCTGCTGAGGAATGCAAAAGTCATTTCAAGCAAATATCAGTCGCATGCTCTCCTCTTTGGTCACCTCCAACTACCCTTCCGATTTCCAATGCAACTTTCGCCACCTAGAGATCAGGAAGGTCGAGGGGGTAGAGTCAATGCTTACATCGACGGTGTTGCTGGTACACGGCGATGCTATTATGTTGAAACGTACTCTTGCATGTTACATTTATGGCTTCTTCTCTGGCATGTACCGCTTCCTCTACTACTGTCCTTACTGGATTTGGGATTGGTATTTTGGTTCGCAGCTGCCGAGAGATATTGACCTGAAGAAAGTGGTGTAACTCAACAGGTGAAAGCTTTCATAGTACCTATAGCTTGGTAGCTTTTGGTGTTTTCAAACTGACTGAACCTTGTGTATAGTTTTTTGTCCTATTTCGTTGTTGACAATGCGAAACCCTCACTCTTCCCCTCGGCAATAGGAACCAGCGCCCATAGGCGCCCGTGCTAATAGGGCCATTGGTCAACATTTACTTTTTGCTTCAAAATAGCTTTATATTTATATCTATTAGATCCATTACTTTTCACTAGATAGTAATGCATTTTAGCATTAAAAAGTTCATCCATGATATAAAAATAATATAATGACAATGAGTACTGAGCATTTTGGATAAACTATTCGAGTATGGTATAAATTACTCAATGAGATTATCATAAAAGTATTGCACACAAACAAATCCTCACAGAGAGAAGGATCACCTATTTTCATGCATTCAGAGCATTTTCTTATTTCCGATTCAATGAAGATGTTGCTTTATCTATAGCATTCCGTGTAAAATTTAAGAAAATGATGATCCCATGTGTCATTAGAGTTATCCGTAAAGTCCATTAAATTATAAATAAGATACATCTAATTTTATTTTTACTATGCACTGGAAATAATTATTATGTTTGAAGGAGCTTAATGGCGTACCATTCTTAGGTGTGCAAGAGCTTAGGGCTCTTCACAGATATGTGGAATATATTTGGGCATCAAAAGATGAGCTCAAAAACGATTCCTTTGACTTTGAAGACCACTAAGCACTTGCACACCTAATAACTTTTAAATCACCAAGCTCTTCACTCCTTGTTAACTATTTGGAGAGTTCTAGGAATCTCTTTCAATGTCTGATGAACTTTGCGGATACCTCAATTACTTTCATCTCCCTTTGAAAACAAGTACTTCCAACTTAAGGGTATGGGTGGACACCTAGAAGGACAACTCTACTGTCGTTGTTTTTTTGCCAAGCAATGATTGCTATTTCTTGGATTTGATTTTAGACATTCCTTGTGGATACATCCATTCATTATGCCTGATTTTGAGGACTACTCGAGTATAGTTTCCTATTAAATCCTTCGTTCTCTCACAAGCGACATTAACTAATCACCCTCCTAAAAATAACAAAATAACAAACAAAAACATAAGTCATTTTTATGCAACAATTACATACAAAAACTAGAATTTCAAACATTTCTTTTAATCTATTCAAAATATTTCTTTTTAACTCCCACTCATAATTATTGCCTTCTATGGTCTTCTGAGTGTGCCCAAAGAACACGAATATAAATCAGTACATAATTTATAGGATAAGAGAAGTTGAGAGAGAAAGGAATTTTTGTCTGATCGAATCAACAACACAAGGACATGCTAGTCAATATCTACTTAGAATTTTTTTGCTATGACCTTTATTTGTGGGCGACCATCTCACATAAATTTGGACATTTCTAACACTATATCCGATATTTTTTTTAATAAACGTAGAAAAAAAGGCTTTAATAGGTCTATTCATGAGTAGCACGTTAACTATCAGCATCTGCTTCGTTCACGTCCTCACGGCCAGCCCATGGGAACTCATTATTTTCTAACAACCAGCATTGAATGAAGCCATTAGGGTGTTTATAAATCATAAACTCAGGACAATATCTTCGATCTACCTCCTGTTCAAGGTTTGGGATTTGTACCAGTGAATGTTCAAGGTCTAATTCCACTTTGTCTTTTTCTTGATTGCCATCTATAGCATTCCGTTCTTCCACTTGACGATCTTGGGTTGCTCCATGTAACGGGTATTTAACTAATTATGGACATATTCATAGTCCAGAAATAATATCGGCCTGCGGCCGACACATGCCGAAGATGCATACCTAGAAATCATAACACAATGTGCAAAAGTAATTATATATATAAGTTAGAAAAGAATTACAGGTTTGAAAGGGAGTCGGCCTCTAGCCGATACTCACTAAATAGGGGTTTAAGAGTTTTGATAAACAGGTTTCCCGTACTTCAAGGCATGTGCAACTTCAAAGTGTATATGACGAGGCCTATGCGAGTGCTTCCTATACTCGGAAACAGATCGAAACTTATGTAAGGGATAAATGAAGGAGAGAATATCGGTAACTATATTAGGAATAGTCCTAGTTGACGGGCTAAAATCACCTTGAAAAGGCCAAGGCATGTAGCAAGCAGCATCCGACGTTCTACGGAGAGAGAAAGGACTAACGTCAACTAGAAGTACTTCGTCAGGGTGGCACACATCCCGAGATTGGGGCTTACAATAGAAAGTATTGAGAAGCTTGTAACACCAAGGGTAATTCTTAGGACGTTCACACTGCTCTCTTCCAAAGACGAATGATAACCTACTAGAAACGCCCTCTGGGAGAATAAATTTGAGGAGTGGCTTCAAATCCTGTAGGGGCATTTTCGACCACAAGCCAACATTAAATCGCTCCAGCAAAACTTGAAACAACTTCTTCAGACCAGGCCTCCTTACAATATTCCGATGAGCGTCCCAACGGTCAACTGCAACATTAGGATCGATGTTACCAAGCCAACGTTGTCAGCTGAAGGCACGCCCTTTTTGGAGGAAGACATCAGAAGGCAACGTCAGATGCGGCCATGGAGTCACGAAGGCCGCGCCGTCAGCCTAAGGACGCGATCAGGGCGGAAGGATAAGGCCACCGTTAGTCAGTAGGATTCTTTGGCAGCGATGATTACTTAAGAGGTAGAAAACAAAGATTAGGGACTTCTTAGTCAACCGATGTCAACATGGAGCAGCACGCTGCGATTGTATTGCTTTGCTTATGAATACAACGGTCTGAGAACCGGTCCTTCTCTCTAAACTCTCTGATTCTCTGCATACTCCCTATCTCACTCTGTATTGCCTCGCCTCCCCTGTATTCTGTCTGATGCTATCTCTCCTCCTACGTCCCGCGTTATGACAACATTAAGGGTAATCCCTTGATGCCTCTCACTGCCTCGCACACGCACCACTGAAGGGTGAAAACCCCGCCAAGGGTGCCAAGCCACCAAAGCCAGCACGGTCTACGGCTCCGCTGTGATCACCGGGGTCAACAGAAACACTCTATCGACTCTATGCGGGTGAAATCTTCTTGATTCACCTTCCTCTGCTGGCTTTTCGAACTCGTCACTCCCGAGCGAGTGACCCGAGTGCCTCTCCTGCTCTTTGGGAACCTCCTCTTAGACTCCCCTCTTCCCTTCGGGCCACAATAGTCAATGCTGCCCAGCCTACCTCGGTCAGTCAAAGTAAGGACCCCTGCTCTCTCTCTCTCTCTCTCTTCCTCTTTTTAAAACTAAAGCGCATTCCTCCCCCTTTCTCTACACAGGTCGACTTGGGAGACTACGTAAAGCACTACTCTTGGAAATCCCAGCTAACAATCGATGAAGCACAGCAATCCCTAAACGCAAAGGAAAATGCACTTCTTGAGGGATTGGGGTCAATCGAAGATGGAATCAATGTGGAGAACACCCTGCATAAAGAAGACATACAACACAGAAACAATCAGGTATGACGAATAAACAAGACGAGTCAGGACTCATATCAACCGGCAGCCGATATGGAAAGAGGAGGTAAAGTACAAAGAGCATGAGGGCAAGTATAAGGTAAAAGAATGAGCATAAAGATATTCTTATTGTTGCAAAAATGACAGCGAACAAACACTACATAAAAGAATGGGCATGACAAGAATGATAACGGCAAACAACCGAAATCAAATAATAAATGGAGACAACTCAGAGAAGCAAAAAATAAAGTAAAGGCAGCTGAAGTAGAATAATAAAGTCGATTATTATATACCATATTGAAAAGTTTGTGAACAAAAAGGCGGACCTCAAAATGTACAGTTACTAGATCTGGACAACCTGAGTTCAATAAATAAGAGCTACAGAATATCCACATGGACGCCTGTATATAAATTCTAAAGATGTACATGACTATATACACCTACATAAACAAAAAGCAGAAGTATCGGCTGGCACCCGACAAGATATTTGAGGCCGATCTCCACGGCGTTGCGGAAGATTAAGAAGTGCTAGCAAGTTTGCACAACTCCGCATGTAGAGGATTAGAAGGAAAAATCCTCCCCTTCCCATACTGGGCGTAGGCCTGAAAAAACTCAGGTACGGGAAGCTGAAGCTCTTTCAGCTCATGCAGCAAAGGCTGCAGGACAGTAAGATTGTGTGGCCCAATGGAGGAGGACTTCTCTAAGTCTTTTGTAAACGTATAAGGGTGGAAAGCGTTGTAAGGATTATTGAGGACATTTGTGAACGGGGAGTCATCAATGAGAAGCATATTCTCCTCAATGGCTCCACGCGCAACTAGCTCAGAGCAACACGAAAAAAGATGCCTTATGCACTTGAGAATTTAGGAACCTTGTCCCGGATATACTCGAGGCGCGGTTTCAAGTTTTTTTCCTGAACGGAGGACCAAAAGACCACCTCAAACTTGTTTGCCAAACACCAAGGAATAAGCTCCTTGAGACCCGGCCTAATCCGAGCCTCGCTCTTTAGAACTTTCTGCTGGATAATCCTGTGAGGGCACAAGTGCATAATGGTCCCATTGATGTCGAAAAAAAGAAAGTATTTCCGAGGTACCTTAGGTACGGGAGGTACAGATGAAACAGAGGCGAGGGGAGCAGACCGTTGCGGAGAGGTCTCCGCAGGTCCATCGTGCTCTGCAATGCGATGATAAGAAATTCAAAAAACAACATCAGAACGTAGAGGGTAAAAGCACGTGGACAGAGACATGTCGGCCGGCGGCCGATACATTAGATGAACACAAAGGAAAATCAAAAATATGTACACCGAGCAGTACACAGAATGAGAATTTCAGGAACTGTATCGGTAGACAACCGACGTATTATAGGTGTCGGCTGGCAGCCGATACAATGTGAACTTCTCAGACAGAGCGTATTGCTCGGGAGACTGCGGCTAATTCTAACGTACTGAAGATATCGATAAATAGCTAAATCTACACCGACGTCTGGAACAAACCTCTAGTTTGTCGGGTTGGCTTCGGAGAAGCCTGTGCACATCGAATGGGTGACAACTCCTCGTTTGGCAAGTCGAGCGCAGCCGCATTGGGCGGGAAGTAATCAACATTAAGGTCGGTATCGACGATGCGCTTGCGAGCTTGCAAACGGCCACCACTTCCTACTGCATGTGCTGAAGATGTTGGCTGGCAACCGACAGCTAAACGGCCGGCTGAGGACCGAGAGACCGCACGCTTCCCTTCGTGAAGGCCGGCAGATCGAGTGCTTCTGGACTACGAGTTCACGTCGACGGTGATAACCTCGTCAACAGACTGGTTCCGCAAGTCCACTTCTATTGACGCTCCTCCCGCAACACGCGGAGCCAGGTCTCGTTCCGCCGAACCATCAGTTTCCTGGGCCACCAAATGGTCGTCATGGACAGAGTCACCCCGGGAGCCGGAACTCGCGGTAGAGACTCTGATGTTCTTCCTCGGCGTGACAGGACATCCAGCCGGCTGCATCGGTGTCAAAGATCGGGCCTCATCATCATGTCGGCCGCCGGCCGATACATCCAATCCGGACGCAGCAGTCGCTTGAGGTGCGGAGTCCAGATGAGCCGCCTCGTCCATGTGAACGTCCTCAAAAGAATGTCGGCCGCCACCCGATATGACTCTCCTCTGCATGGATGGGTGAGAATCGCGGCCACCAGCATCACAGCTACCTTCAGAAGACAAAATAGGAAAAACAACCCGGTCCAGGTTCATTCCCCTAACCCGATCCTCCGCCATCTTAACATCCTCCACAGACCGGACGAACTCCAAAACTGGTCTGCCATTCCTCTGAGTTTAGAAAAAAACCAACAGTTAGAAATGTGTCGGCCAGCAGCCGATACTTACGGAAACCCAAAGAAAAAGCGGCGAGAAAGTTACCAGTGCAATTTCGGTGATGTTCCCACCACCCCAGATATTGATGAGGGTCGCCTGCTTTGAGCTGAGAACTGGTTTCAAGAACTTCTCCAGCGTAACGTGATCGACTCTCCAGCAACCACCATTCCAGTTGACAACTCCTTCCGGGCACTCCTGGAACCAGTCAATCGGCTTCTGAATCCCAGTGAATTTTTTGAAGACCCTGAAGATGCTGTCGTCTGACCCAGTCTTCGGATAGGTGATCGACAACGTGACGAGCGCAGAAGCGTCCAGCTCAAACTTCTTGAAGCCAGCCCGCGCAGAGGGCTTGTAGTCAACGGAATGCGTAGCCCACGTTGCCATAGCACAGCGCCAGATAGAAGCGAGTAAATCCCGCTGTTTGGAGGTGCCGATAAAGAAAATCGGCACCGGAATGTCCGGCTTAATCCGAGTGACATCCTCTTCTTCATCCTCGCTCAGGTCGAACGCGTCGCCCTCGGTGTCGATGGTTGCCGCCTTCACGATAGCAAAGAGTTCGGACCGGCTGACAACAACCGGCTATCCAGATGGCATGTAGCAGAAAAGCACAAATACCCTGGGGTTCGTGGTGATAACGGCATGACGGGTGACGTCCTCGACGATGGCAAGGGCATCGTTGATGGCGTCAGCACTCTTGCAGACGTACGTGAGGCACTCCCTGGTTGACGCCCCCCCTACCGCAACGTGAACGCTGGTGTAAGTGAGTAAGTCTCCACAATGTCAAAAAAGATCGTTGGCCCGATTCCGTTCTTGGACTTATCAGTGGTGGGATTCATTGCATTTACACGACCCATTAGCCACTCGTTCCCGACCGTGACCTTCTTTAGGTCCGTCCAAATATTTCTGACGAGGTCCATCGTCAAGTTCTTCTCGCAAGCAAGCCCGTCCCACATTTCATCCGTGTAAGGGACCCAGTTTGCGTCCTTGCAGGGTAGTGCGTGGCCCTTCAACTTCCACATAGGCTCATTCATGATAACTCGGTCGAGCTTCTTGTCGCGGCACCAGTCCTGCAGCGTAAACATATCCTTTAACCTGTTGTTTGATCTAATGCAGACTTTTCAAGCGATATTCTCCTTTGCGAGGCTGATGAGGTCGGAGTCTCGTAGCCCAAGCGTTAGAACGAGATCTGACTTCGTAATCTCCGTCAGTGGCAGGCAGGGAACGACACCTGGCTCGGTGCTGTCATCGGCGATCAGCTCTCCGGCCTCCCAAGCGTTGAAAACTTCGATCCAGCTATTCCACGCCTCGTCACTGGCGAAGACGAGAGGAACCTTACTGGTTGACTTCTTGGACACGAAGTGCGCCATCACTTGTGTCTTGGCAAGGTGCAGCCAACAAGGAATGTTAGAACAGTAACATATGAACATTTACTGTATCAGCCGGCGGCCGATACAACTCAAAACAGCAAGTAAAACGAGGCAAGAAAAAAATAGCCAGAAGGTATCGGCCGCTAGCCGACACCGAGAAAAAGTCATACCTCGTACTCCTTGGAGCTCTTTCCGCCTCCACGGTGGGGTAGCGGTCGACCAGCACGGATCCATGCTCCGTGCCTGAGCTCAGCGCAGGATCGAAACGTCTCCGTTGCAACCTTCTCCGCAATGTTAAGGTTGAGCGCGTTGGAGACACAAACTAGCTGCCGCGGATCCGTGCTCTAGACAAGGATGACTTCAAACTCTAGAAGTTCCTTCCGAGCATCCGAAATCTTCGGAAATGTGTCAGCGAGCTCCCGGCAAGCTCTGACGGTGTGCTACCCCCCAATGATGTACCAATGAGTAGATGGGTTCTCCCACCATGGAACTTTCATCCCGTCGGGCATGGTGTGCTTGTCGTTCTCATCGGGCATGTAGTCCATGACCGCATCCATACCAGAATCCGTTGCGAGGGGTTTCCGCTTTAGAGGGATTTCCGTGAATCTCAGGCTTCTTCCGGATAGCACCGTAGCCTTTGTATATGGCCTTCACCTCATACAGACAAGCAAGACATCAGAACGTCAGTTGAAATCTGTATCGGCCGGCAGCCGATACTGAAGTGGGAATAAGGAGTAGTAACAATTCACTAATAATGTAAGATCAGCAGAGTGTATCGGCTGGCAGCCGATACAAAAACAGGTCAAGCAAAGAGAAAACTTATTGCACTTGACCCAGATGCTCCTTGGCGATCCTCTGGTACTTCAGTTCGTCCGGTGCAATGTGCAACTTCTTGGACGGAATTACCCCAGCAAGCCGCCGTTTCTTGTAGGGAAATGAAGAGCTAAGGCCCTTCTCCAACGCTTTGTAGATGGCGTCGATCTCGGCATCACTTGTCTTTGTTGACATGCGATCTCCTCTCTCAAGCACCTTGTCGAGATTGAGCTCCACCACCTTGGACCCCGACTTCTTCTTCTGGTGACTGCTCTCCCCAGCCACGATGGGAAGATCCCCAACGCTGACAACCACGTTGTCAGCAGCACCTGACTCCTTCCTTTATCGAGCAAAAGTGGCCTTCTTCTTCTGCATTTTTGTGGCCACCGCAGCATCAGTGAGGAACTTATTCCTCGCGTGCTGCGCCCCCCTGACCATCTCCCAGGAATCCATTAACTCCTCCAAATGCGTTGGATTTGACCCAGTGAAGATCATCCCGTACTTCACAGCGCTCGTTCCGCAGACTTCCTCCGTGCACTTTTTCCACGGCAGGGATATGGCAACAAAATCTTCCTCCCCTTCCAGGTGGACGGGGGGCCTAAAGCTGATGAGGAGGTCGACATTCTCCGGTTTGTCAACGGCCTTTTCAACCGCCAAGACAGACCCGTGTCCCGGCATCATGTTCCCTTTAATCACCACTGAGCAGACGATCTCAACCTTCTCCAACGGCAGTTCCCTCCAGTTGAGGCCCCATGCATCTATATTCGGAGACGCTAGCCACGCTGCACGCTGTACAATTCCGTCTACCGAAACGTCGGTGACATCGAGGCTGTCTCCGAGCATCTTCTTCAGGAGTCTCAGCTTCCTGAATTACCGAAGCGCAAGTAAGAACATGTCGGCCCCCGACCGATACATACCAATATAGCTCACAAGCAGTCTAGAACACAAGCAGACACTATAAGAAACCAGCGTTTTTAGTGATGTTGTAAATGATGTCTATAAAGACAATGTGGACATTAATTTGGATGTCTTATAGACGATAAGACATCCTAGACATGACAGATGTCTATGCAGACATCTAAATAGAGAGGAAGATGTCTTAAGATCGAAGATGTCTTAAGGTAATTTTGGAAGGGTAAAAAGTGTGCCAGGTGGGTGCCACGTAGATGACACATCAGCTTGAAGTGGACGGACAGTGCCACATGGGGATGAAATTCATCATCATGTGGAATTTTACATGGTCCAACGAAAGATGACATGGCAGCGCCAGAATCCTACGTGGACCCGAGAAAATCCGACGTGGCACCTGGAAAAATCCGACCTGGCACCGGGGAAAATTCGACGTGGAACGCGGGAAAAGTTGACGAGGACCCGAGAAAATGACGTGGCATTCCACGTCAGCATATTGCGGAGGTTTTATGCTCCTATCATGATAGTTTTAGACATCAGTTAAGACAACTTAAATGTCTTGCAAGACATCTTAGATGTTGTACAAGATGTTTTGCGAGACGTATGCAATGTCTTACAAGATATCTTAGAAGACAATTTTTATGTCTTATAAGATGTTTTCTGTGCGTAGAATGATGTTTAGGTTGATGTCCTTATTAAATTTGTGATGTTTGCTTGGATGTTTGTAGCGACATCCCCTCGGACATCGATGTAAACGTTTTGTGTTAGACATGATGTTTGCAACAATGTTACTATTGATGTTTTCTGGGCATATGAAAGGACATCTAGGATGACATTTTTAGATGTTTATATAGTCATCAGATCCGTAATCCACAAACGTCTCACATAACATCAACTGTAAACACTATCACATCAAAAAGTATAAGTCAAACATATATTGCTTGGGTCATTAAAACCTCAGATAACACAAAACTAGAGTATTTACTAATACGCCTGTCAACAACTACGATATACTACGCACCCACAATCTGAACTCCGTAAGTCCCTCCACTACCATCGCTTGCTGTCGATACCCGTATGGTCATGTGCATGTCCCGCCGCTACACATATTCAATAAGCCAATATCAATTGCATTTAAAGAAGGGTTTGTAAAGGTAAAAAAAATTTGATTTAATTCCATTTAATTGCACTACCTAGGTTGAGATGGTTTACTTCCTAGCCTCAAGATATCGACACAGTTAGACATTCTTGCAAACATCTGCTTAGACATTTCTTCAGACATCCTTCTAGACATCATTAAAAACAACGTTATAGACATCTATGCATACATTGGTTCCACTCACCCACAAGCACGCATGTCGCTTCGCGGCCTTAGATCGTGTTCGCTGCCCCAACCCCTTATGTCCCACCTTCCAAAACAGAATTCCATCAACACATTTAGACATCTTCATAGACATGCTCTAAGACATCTTGCAGACATCATCATAGACATCTTCTACAACAAATCAACTACTACAAGTACTAGGGTTTCCTTCACAACAAATCAAATACTACAAGTCCTAGGGTTTCTTGTACAAGATGCTTTTGAAATCCAGTACCTCTTAAGTAGGAAATCTTAGCCACATGAAGAAGGAAACCTACTCTCTAGAGCTACTGGATTTCTACAAATACTATCCTCTTATTGTAGTTAACAATCATTCTGAAACTGAAAGGAAACAATTTTAAAATCCTCTATATTTTAAACACTAACTCTTTGGAAAAACTAAGGCAAAAATGAGCTTTGTAATTCCATTTGAAGATCTCATGACCTAACTATGGCGGCGGCAACAAACCCTAGCCACATGAAGAAGCAAACCTTAGCCTCTACACTCCAAACACTAACTCCTTGAAAAAATGAAGGCAAAAATGAGCTTCGTGCGGCCTCTAATTCTACTTAAAGGTCTCATGACCTAACTATGGCGGCGGCAGCAAACCCTAGCCGCCTCTGTTCATCCATTGAAGTCAATGAAAATCATCCCTGTAGAATGTAGATGGTTCTGGATGCTGTCGTAGATGTCATCTTCGACATCTTCATAAACATCATGTTAGACATTTTCATGAACGTCATCTTAGACATCCCTGCAGACATTATCATAGACATCTGATGGCATCTTCAGGGTTTCAACCACAACATATTAACTATAAAAGGTTTTTTGTTTTCCCTCACAACAAATCAAATACCAGATGCTTTAAAGTTCTTTCCACAACAGAGCACGTATTGTAAGTCTTAAAGTTTCTTCCACAACAAATCAAATAATCTTTATCGATAGAAAAAATGTGGAATTACAATCATGAGACTATTTATAGTCTTCCATGGTGATAGGCTCTCTTTCAAACACTTAACTACCTTTTATTTCTACCCTAACTAACTTTCCAACTAACTTTTCTAATACTAATTCTATTCTAGAATTGTCTCCTAAACTGTATTAAAAAGCTACTTTCATAAATTCATATTTCTTGTAAATTTGCTTTAATTTTGTATAATATTGGTTGTTGATGATAGAGTAATGTATAATCTTGCCATTAGACTATAAGTTATCATTAAGTAATCAATAATATTTAACCCCTAAACGTCCTTGGGGTATTTTTAGCCAAAAACTCATTTTCAAAAAAAGTGATATAGATGAAAATAAAGATAAGCCATTCAGATCTCAACCGTACAAACTTGTAATAGACTTGTAGTAGATCATGTGGACCAAAACTTGACTCATGGGACCTCAAAGATTGCGAGATCATAACATATTAGTGCGCAAAACAGGATACAAAATATCATCATTTCCACTTTGAAGTGAAAATACTACCAACATGAAATTTGCAATCAAAAAATCAGCAACTAGAAAGTTGTTCATTTTCATCTCAAAGACACTCTTGTACCAAAAAAATTCATCAAAAAAAAATCTTGGCTCAAATAGTAGCCTTGTAGTCGTGAAAACTGCCAAAATTTTTACAAAGGAAAAATAGTCCAAAACTAGACCCCTCGCACACAAATTCATGCCTTTTCTTCAATATATCCTCGATTGGGTCAAGATTTCTGCCACTTAAAATAGACTATAATTGGAATCCATCCCAAAAAATAAAGTCAAAATCTAACGATGGATAAAGGAGATCTAGCTCTTCAAAAATCATCCATTTTTTCACTTTTTTCATCGTAGAAACATCATTGCAAAGCCAATACCAAAGTTATTTAGATCAAAGAACTTCCAACTACAAAGTTGTTGGGATGCATCTAAATATCAAACCCATGAAAAAAAAATCATGAAAAACTATTTTAGATTTCACATAATTGGCATGCAATGGTAAAACATGCCAAATGTTTGAAAACCCAAAAATAAAACCTGCCTTCACTAAAATCCATGCCATTTATTTATACTTTATTTTATGAGTCTGAAATTTCTACCACATAAACTAAACTTGATTTGTGACCTAACCCAAGTGATTTCGTCAAAAACGGAGTTTGGATGAAGAAGTTGTGGCTCTTCAAAGTTTCTGCCCTTCATCCAAAATGTCGTTTTTTGACAGTAGGGACGTTTAGGGGTTAATTCCTTCTTGAAGTAAGCCAAAAAATACTGTTTATTGTTATTATTTTCTTTTTATATTTTCTTTAAGTATTCGAGTATTGAGGGTTATTAGAGACAGAGCCTAATCAGAGACCCGCGCCAATGGAGGACAAGCAGTAAGAGAAAAAGTTGATATTATTCTTAAGAGACCCTTAAGTACCGCCGCTTCTTAGTAAATAACAAGGGTTTTGTTAAAAGTGCCTTTTGATATGTGCACTTTTTTTTGGGATTATTTTTGAATATTTTAATCACTAATTTTGAGATGTGTATGCAAATATATAGCAATTTGGTTCCATATCTTTGCCAATAATATCTATGTCAAATAATTTCAAAATAGGCCATTCTCATAACATCTTTGCCACAATTACATTTTTTTCTACTTTCCAATCAAAACATTTGAGGGGAACAAAAATATGCTATACTAAAGTGAAGCACTCGCCAAATCTTAAGAGGTGAGACACATGCCACACACGTATGATGTAAGTTTTGAAATTTTAGGAATGCTAAAAGAAGGTGTGCGACATGTCTTATCCTGAGAACCATGCATGATTTAAATAACAATAATAAGAAGTGAGACATGTGCTTCACCCAAAACCAACAATCTCCTCGTTATGTTGTTCATAAAACGAAATACCAAGATTTGCAGTGTAATACATTGGGAGCAATAGAGCAAAAACTCCAAATCTTTTTTACGAGATTGATGTGAATGAAATTTTTGTTGAATATACCCATATATAAATCTTGCCAAATATAAAAGAACCAAAGGCTTCCTCAGAATTATCTTATAAATCAACTTTGACGCCTTCGAACCTTGAAGGGTTAAGCAAGTCAAGCTCTTGCAAACTCCCATACTTTAAATAAGGATGAAACATATGCCACCACCTTCTTCAAGCTCTTCTAAACACCCAAATCTGAACTACGGGTGAGGCACATGCCACACCTTCTTCAAGTTCTTCCATATCCTCAAAATTAAACTAAAGGTGAGGCACATGCCACACCTTCTTCAAGTTCTTCTAAACTCTCAAATCTAAACTAGGGGTGAGACACATGCCTCACCTTCTTCAAATTCTTCCAAACCCTTAAAAGTGAACTACGGGTGAGACACATGCCACACCTTCTTCAAGTTCTTCTAAACTCTCAGATCTGAACTAGGCATGAGGCACATGCCACCACCTTCTTCATGCTCTTCTAAAGTCTCAAATCTGAACTAGGGGTGAGGCACATGCCACACCTTCTTCAAGCTCCTCTAAACTCCCATAGTTTAAATAAAGATGGAACACATGCCACCACCTTCTTCAAGCTCTTCTAACCTCCCAAATCTGAACTACGGATGAGGCACATGCCACCACCTTCTTCAACCTCTTCTAAACCCTAAAATTGAAATAGGGGTGAGGCACATGCCACACCTTCTTGAAACTCTTCTAACCTCTCATAGTTTAAATAAGGATGAAATACATGCCACCACCTTCTTCAAGCTCTTCCAAACCCTCAAAATTGAACTAGGGGTGAGGCACATGCCACACCTTCTTCAAGCTCTTCTAAACTCCCAAATTTGAACTAGGGGTGAGGCGCATGCCACCACCTTCTTCAACCTCTTCCAAACTCTCAAAATTGAACTAGGGGTGAGGCACATGGCACACCTTCGTACCACCCCGCTCCAATTACATACCACACCCCTATTCTTGTAAGTTTAAAACCATGCACAACCCAATAAATCAATTAGAATGCTTTCACAAATAAAAACTCCAAAGGTCATCGAAAACTCACAATAAATTTCCTATACAAGAATTTTAACTAGGTTTTGATCAATTTGTACTTGTCATTCTTAATTATGCATATAGAATACGTGATTTATGAAATAAGGAGTGAGACACATGCCATACACCATGCTTCAACTTATGAAAATCGCAAGAGCTTGAGGAGGTGTGGCACATGCTCACCCCAAAACCGACAAATTAAAATTACTACAAACGTGTGGAGGGATGTGGTACATGCTTTACCCCAAAACCTACAACTTGAAAATGGTTTAAGAGCTTGAAGGGGTGTGGCACATGCCTCACTCCAAAATCAACAACTTGAAATACTCTATAAGCTTGAAGGGGTGTGGCACATGCCTCACTCCAAAATCAACAACTTGAAATACTCTATGAGCTTGAAGGGGTGTGGCACATGCCTCACTCCAAAATCAACAACTTGAAATACTCTATAAGCTTGAAGGGGTGTGGCACATGCCTCACTCCAAAATCAACAACTTGAAATACTCTATGAGCTTGAAGGGGTGTGGCACATGCCTCACTCCAAAATCAACAACTTGAAATACTCTATGAGCTTGAAGGGGTGTGGCACATGCCTCACTCCAAAATCAACAACTTGAAATACTCTATGAGCTTGAAGGGGTGTGGCACATGCCTCACTCCAAAATCAACGACTTGAAATACTCTAAGAGCTTGAAGGAGTGTGGCACATGCCTCACCCGAGAACCCGCAACTTGAAAGAGCTCTAAGAGCTTGAAGGGGTGTGGCACATGTCTTATCCCAAAAACCACAAGTCAAATTATGAAGCTCATAATTTAGCTACAACCTAACTTGGAGGTTTATGTTTGTCTTGGGAGAGTATACTAATTTTTCTTAACTTCATACAAATGATTTTCTTCCTGAATAATTTTTCTTTCAATCCAAACATGACCTGCAAACTTGCACTATAGTAGTATCATTTTTGAGTTTTCATAGTAGATTCTAAGGCATCCACATGACATTCAAGCAATTACAAGATGAAACAATGTTACAATTTGGCTTAAAAGGGAACACAACCACTGAACAAATTAGTGATTTTTCCAATAATATCGCGTGCATGCAAGAATGTGGGTGATTAAAAGTCAATCACACATCTCAAACATGCATTGACGTTACTGAGAAACTTCACAACCCAATCAACCTACCAAAATGGCCTTCAGATCGAACATGTTTAAATTTAAATGAGTACGAGAAATCATAGTTTCTGAACAAAATTTGCATGCACCTGTAAAAAGAATATGCAAATAGAATCCAAAGCACTTCACTTAAACATGTCCCCACCCATCATCGTTATCTTTATCTGTAGACACCGCCATGCACTCCGCAACGAGGCGCCGATCAAATATGAAGTACCTAAATGTAGATATCATATTTGGGATTGAGCATTAGTGCTTCAGACCCAACGCGTAGCATTCTGTTCATCAAACAAGGTCGGAATTTGCACAGGAGAGAGAGAGCTCTTACCACCCGGCTCCAAATCCCAAATCCCTACCTTCGATTACCCATTCACAACCTTGCTTGAAATTGCACCTTCTGACTTCTGAGTATGCAGCAGAAACACCATCGCCGCAGAGCAATCCTTAAATATCACCCTACTTGGTACTTTCCATCCCCAAATGCTTCTAAGTTTTCACACTGTTTATTCGAATTTTAGGTCAACTCCAGATATCTTCTCGCAGCTAAGAGCTCTTGATTGTGTCAAAGTCGTGCGGCATAATCTTTTTAATAGCCACCCTACGTCAAGTATAACACGAGCTTTCTATATCTTTCCAATTATTATTTGCATTGAAAATTGTAGTCTCTAAAAATTCCTTTGAATTACTAATAGGATTACATAAGTAAAAGGGTCAAGCGTCAAAGTCTTGAATTTATTGTTATTAGTGAGAAACTTTTTTTTAGACCAATCTCAAGAGGTAAAGCATGTCTCATGCTTCCAAGATAAGTACTTAGGCTTGATCATTTCCTAGGAGTGAGGATTATTTTACACCATCTGCATGGTTATTAGTATTTTGAAGTTTAAGAAGGTGAAGCACATAGCACACCCTCAACATATTGGTAATTAGCCTTGTTCATACTCAAGGGGTGAGGCACATGGCACACCCCCCTACATTAGTAATTAGCTTTACTCATACTCAAGGGGATGAAACACATGGCACACCCTTGCCATATTGATAATATGCTTCACTTGTACTCAACGGGTGAGGCACATGGCACACCCCCTCTACATTGGTCAGTAGCCTTACTCACGCTCACAGATGTGAGGTAGATGGCACACCCTCTCCACATTGATAAATAGTAGCCTCACTCATGCTCAAGGCACATGCCACACATTCTATATAGTCAAATTTTCACTCAAATTCATCAATCTAGAAAAAATTGTCAATGTGCACTTTTACATAATGGATTGCACTTTTAATGAAACCGTTGTTAAATGACGTCTAGGAGGATGTCGTCCAAAACATCTTCATAGACATCCCAGTAGATGTCTACGCGGACATTCATGCCTTACTGTAGTTATGGTAAGTTGAACATCGTGTTAGACATCTGACTAGATGTTGTTTGACTTGTCAACTCGTCCGACGTGGAGTTTTTGTTGTCATGAAGATAAAGTGCTGTAAATAACTTTTTTGATCTATGTACACGTGTTTTTTGAGGATTAAATATCCACGAAATTACTTTTACTTTGAAATTCTATTTCTCGGCACCATTGTTATCTTATAGATATTATATTTTATGTATAATATTTTTTAAATATTTGAATATTTTTAAATCATAAAAAAATTACAGAATTATAATATTCTAATTTATTTGAATATAATAAAAATTTACAAATTATATTTTTTATTGAAATATAATTATATATTTTAATATTAAAAAAATAGACCAATGAAAAAATAGTGAGAAGAGCCTGAAATTAGTATTTTGAATATTGCCACGTCACATAATAATTTAGCATCAAAGAGGGAAAAAAAAATTTAAAAAAAAAAAAAAAATGATGTTTTTTTTTCTACTTTTGAAAACCGCTGCCCATTCACCTACTCTTTTAACATTAGAAATGCTTTTTACCCTGTCTACCGATAAATTTTGGTCGTTTTTACCTTGCTAGTCCAAAATCCCTTGCCAACGTGGCAGGTTGATGTCTATCGAGATGTCTTCAAAGATATCCATGTCTTCACCAACATCTTTTTGTTTGGTGATGTCTTCATACCCCTCCAATCCAAAATGTGCCAGTTAGACGTACAGACATCCTCTCGTCGTCGAAGACATCTTTTAAGACAGTAAGACATCACAAAATACATTAGACATTACACAAGATATCACAAAAAACAGGGTTTTCTTATAGTGAGTAAAGCGAACATGCACAATTGGATTATACATATCGGCTGCTGGCCGATAAACTTATACTTATCGGCTGCCGGCCGACAACCTTATACTTATCGGCTGCCGGCCGATAACCTTATACTTATTGACTGCGGGTCGATAACCTTATACTTATCGGCTGTCGGCCGATAAGCTTATACTCATCGACCGGAAGCCGATAAGCCAATACAAAATACAAAACACAAAATAAAGCTAAATCAATACTTCTATTAAAGCTAATTCAATACTTATATTAAAGCCAATTTCATATTGATGAAAGTAAGGCCAACAGAAATACAACCCTTGCCAACCGAGAAGCCCTTGCCAACCGATAAAACGCTTCTATTGGCTGGCGGCCGATATACATAAATGAGAATGGCAGAAGACTTACCTTGCGGATTTGGCCATGGCGGACTTGATGTATCGGCTGCTCTGACGCGGATATCGGCCGATTAGGATTTTGCACACTACGTTGTTGGCTGCTCCACTCCGCGTATCGGCTGCTGCTGCTCCACTCCGCGTTGGCTGACAGCTAAGCTCCGTGTCGGCCGCCGTCGGATTGCTACAGTAACCTAAAAACAATGCGCGGAGGAGGAGGAGGACCTAAAAAAAGTGCGCATAGAGGGCAGGAGGTGAGCGGAGGAGAGGGAGAGAGGAGAGATGAGCGGAGGAGAGGGGAGGAGCGCAAGTGAATAATGAGAGAGAAATGGGGGGGGATGGAGGTATTACCCCCTCCCTCATGAAATGACCTGTCGCGTCCCTTTCACCGAGGGGGCGCGCCTGCACGCGACCCTGCCCTTCTGCCTGCGCCTGCCCGCCCGCTGCCCGCCATAAGATTCTGCTGAAAGCCGCCAAAACGTCACGAATCAATGCTTGCTCGTGCCCCGCTCTCAATTCAAATTTCTGATTTCTTGATTTTTGAAATTTTCTTGATTTGGGCGCCAATTGCTGAGTGGGGTAGGCCTAGGGTACCCATTCACTCCCATTTTTCTCATTTCTCTCTCTCTCTCTCGGTCTCCTCATGCTGTCCTGTCCTCTCGCTCTCCTCCTCATGCTGTCCTGTTGTCTCGCCCTCCTCCTCATGCTACTTTCTCTGTTTTATAAATTTATACATTGTTTTTGCGTAGAATATTCGAGCATATGCCTTCTCCTTGGACTGCTTAGTTATCTTTACAGTTATGAGCGTTAATCTTACAGATAAATTTTGAATTCCCAAGCAGTAGCTTTTAGCTCTGCAGACATCAACGTCGGCCGATATCGTCCGCTCATCAGCCGATATAATTTTGGTCTTACTCACCTGAACCCTAGGCTCTTGTGTCTGACTAGCCGATATAGTTTTCTGTCTAGCTGATATAGTTTGCGTGATCTATTGTATCGGCTGCCGGCCGATACAAGTGTTCGCGGTCCCGCACTCCAGTACTTAAAGCTGTATCGGCTACCGGCCGATACAAGTGTTCGCGGTCCCGCACTCCAAGATTTTAAAGTCAGATCGGCGCGGCCGATCATCATCAGTATTCGATCCCGTTCTCCAATACTTTTATCTGTATCGGCTGCCAGCCGATACTATTTTTTCACCCTCCCTGTAGCAGTACATGTAGTTGTATCAGCTCCCGGCCGATACTATAGTTTCACCCTCGCTGTGCAGTACTCTTCGCGGTACCAGAGTCCAGTAATTTTAGCTGTATATATTGGCTGCCAGCCGATACTAATTTCGCACTTCCACATTCTAGTACTTGCAACTGTATTGGCTGTCGGTGGATACTATCCTTCCATTTTCGCATTGGGGTAACTAGAAGATCACGGATATGAAGCGTCTGCTGCCATTAGTTTTGGAAACTGAAACAATTGACTCTTTCACTAGAAATGGTGGATCGGGTAGATGGACGCTAGCTAAGGGCGTCGTTGTCGCGTTAACCCACGTTAGATTGTATCACGCTGGTCGCGCTGTTATTAAGAAAAATGCGCGTCATGACCCCTCCCTACTTGAGGTCCTGGTTCTGGATATCGCAAGTAATATCAAGATGATTATACCATTTCCCACGGACAATTTGAAGCTTCTTAGTGAGTGCTTTGGTAAAAGAATCGTCAGAGAGGTGCGATATATGAGGCCTCTTATTGATGAATTAGATTCTGTCCCAAAACCTATCGGCTGGCAGCCGATACCTAAAGGTATAGAGGAGAAACCCATCGAAGAGTTCCTTACTCTTACTGTGGACATGGAGGTTGCGCTTGTGCACGTGGATCAGTCTGCACATCACTGCGCTGGTGTTGGACTGATAGCTGAGTGGTCCCCGAAAGGAACATGGGAGGGGTTCCGCGTCCTGCACAGTTTTTTTGCCGTTGTTCAGCTTTTAAAGATATGTAAAGACTTTGTAGGAATTACTGCTTACTGCGAGGAGCCAGCCTTCACTACCCTAAATGACTGTCTTGGTCACAACATCCTATGGAGTAGATACAAGGACCGACCTGTACACTCATGACGGCGCGTGTCACACCTATCGGCTGCCAGCCGATACCCCCTTCTTCGAAGAAGGTCAAGGTCGAGGATCACGATGCGGAGCTATTCGACTCCCCGCCCTCTACCAAATTCTGTGGCAGTTTCGGCCACCTGTTTCTTGAGCAGGGTTATTTGGAGCGCAGCGATGATGGTGGGTCCTCCACCAACTCTCGTGTGGGGAATCAGGATCCTCCTCTCCCTACATGTCCCGACATCGACTACGGCCCTTTACCACCCCAACATCGCTCTCCTTGCCCTAGCGTTGGATCGGAAGGACATGGAGCGTCGGATGCAGTTGGGTACACAGACCCACCGTCAAGTGACAGTGATGTCGACGCGGGTCCTAAATCGGGTCTACCCTGTCTTCACCGACCGCTATGGAGAAACAAGTGTTGTGACCTGTTGAATGAAGATCTATCCTTTTCGGTAGGGCAATGATTCAGTTCTGCCTTCCAGACGAAGCATGCAATGAGAATGTTCTTGGAGATACTGATGTTGGTGTCATGTTTTTGCCGGACGACGCTGCGCTGCAAATGAATATATTGCGTTGGCCCTTATCGCGGACGAGGCTTGACTGCGGCCGACTTCTCTCTGATATTGTTATTCTCTACTCAGTTGCTGGTCGGAAGGATACCCTTGACTGCCCTGGTCTCCAAGGCGTCCCTTAGAACCCTTACAGGTCTGTGCGTCGGAGGATCCTATCCAAGGATCCAAATGCGGGGTCCAAATCAAAACTTAAAACCTCCAGCGACGAGGTTCGAAAGGTTAGTTCCCAGAAATGCTGCAAGGAAAGATGCTGTCAGACATTCCCCTGGGAGTCCACAAGGACCCTCCGCCGCAAATTCTATGCTTGTTCTTTTGAAGCTAGAAGGGAGATTGCTTATGCAGTCCAAAAGCACCTTAATGTTTGCACCCCGGGTGTAGGAGGTTTATTACTCTTGAATGCATTGATGCCTGCGAGAATGTCTGGTACATCATTCACGCTGTTTCTCGATCTACTTACCATGTCTACAAAGCAGCCGCTATCTCAGGGTCCGTAAGTGGTTCTCATGGTAATGCAGAAACGCTTCGACCGCGGCCGCGAACCATTCAAGCTCGTGCGACATTAAAGAAGATTATTGACGAGAACGCTGACCAGATGCCGAATGAGTTTAGACTTGTCGGGAACAAGCGTGTGGATAACCTCAAAGTCGTCCCTTCTACAATAAGCTGGGACCACATGCGCGGCCAGGTCAACGATGTAAGCTCCCACACTCTCACTTTTCTTCTCCCTGTTTACTTCATCATTTCCCGAATTTCGTTCCTGGATTCCATTATGTGTGTGCAATATGCTCGAGTTCTGTGTATCGGCTGCCGGCCGACACACTCAGTAGTCGGTACTACACGCGTTTTTATACCTGTCATCCTCTGTGCCTATCGGCTGCCGGCCGATATCTTATCCTTGGTCTTGTTCTAACAATATCTTTGCTTCATGATCTGTAGGTTAATCTGAAGTGTAACATGGCGCTTGTCTCTCACTCCACGATTAGTGAGCTCCGGAAATCTCACTTCAAAAATGTTGAGGTCAAGGCCGTTGGATCTAGCTTCTCCAAGTGCATCGAGTGTGACTTTCTTGTGGAATGCATGGCAAAATATCCAAGAAGTTGCGATGAGTGGGAGTCTCTTGTCGACGACAGGGAGCGTCATCTTAATTATCAACGTGCTTGCCGGAATATCTACGCAGGTTGGAGTACGCAATCTGTTCAGAATCCATCTGAGTTTTTGTGCATTATTCATGAGAAGATGGACACGACAAAGACCGCCATTTCGAGGATGCAGAGGATCACGAAGGCTATTGCAGGCCATTATCAGATACCTATTTTGGTCACGGGGATGCTAACTCACGGCCACGATGACGGTGCCTATGCGCACTATTCTACTGTTTACTGGCCTGGTGATTCTAATTTCACTATATCTTCGCTCTGTCGAGTTCTCCGCGCCCTCGATCGACCACCTGTTCGCGATTCAAAGGTGCTCTTCCCGACCCCTCCGCAGAATAGCTTCTTCAAGGCGCTGCTCCAAATCGAGATGTTTCTCTTCGATTCCGCCCTCCACCGGGGTCGCCATGGACCCTCCGCTCCATGGTCGCCTTGCGGTTCCCCTTCCTAGAAAGCTTTTCTTGCAGCTTGATAACTCTGCCAAAGACAACAAGAACAGATTCATTATGGCCTTCTGTACCTTGCTTATTGCGAGGCGCATATTGAAGGAAGTCACTGTTGGATTCCTAATAGTTGGACATACCCACGAGGACATTGATGCTCATTTTAGCTACTTGTCCAAGCTTATCAAGAGGAAGAAGACCTACGTTGTTGCAGATCTCATGAAGGCTTTTTTGGACTTCCAAAAGACCGTGGCTTTTATTCCTGAATTCGTCCAGGAAGTGGCAGATTTCAAATCCTATGTCAAGGACTTCCATCACGATGGTGTCAACAAGATTGTTGGACTCGGTGATATGCATCTCTTCAAGTTCTTTGTTGAGGAGGAGGGAGAGGATCGTGGTTGGCCGGTCATGAGGTACAAGTGGCAATCTACTGATTCGTCTTGGCTCCCTCCGGATCCTCCTATCAAGATGTGGACTCAGGACTCTCACGGCAGACCCCAGGTTCCTTCTGGTGATCCACGTCCTGTACCATTCAAGCCCTTACGGGGGGTTACGGACGTTAATCTTCGGAAGCTGAATTCAGAGAAGGAGCACGCTCGCGCTTCAGAGTGCAAGGACAAACAAGGTTTCATCAGAAACGGTATTTCGAAGTTCATCGAGTTCTAGAAGATGGGCATGGCTCGAAATAGAAGATACTGTGAAGAGATGGCTGGATCCGTTGGGTAGTGGGAGCGAATCAACGCGGAGATCAACTCACCACTTCCGCTTGCGTCCGCGTCCCTCGTCGAGAGATTTTGGGCCTCTTTCTGACTAGTCCCGTGATCATGCTCCTCTGTACTCACAATCTGGTTCTCCTCAATCATCTTCGCAGGATGTTACACCTGAGGATGATGCCGACCCTTATCCATACTGTGGTCCAGCAAAAGGCAGACCACGGATGAATTTAAATCCGTTCGGGGACGTTCTCCTTGGTGACTTTGTTCTCTGTTGTCCTTGCGATAACCATTACCTTCCTGTATGGCTTGGTCGTGTTCTAGAATGTCTCGACCTCTTTCCGGGAATTAACGACAGGAACTTTAAGGTGGAAGGTGGACTCCTATGCGATCAAAGAAGGAGGCCAAGTCCTTGGTTGCCAGGGAGTGCTGGTCGCGCCGTTGGCACAAGGAGCCTTGTCTCCCTCAAGTTGTCAACGTCAGCATCGTTTTATTCTCACATCGAATGCCCTCCCATGCCAGGAATGGGCCACCTGCTACTCACGTCATTCCTGATGCATCCGCCGCTGCTGCACTTGCAAACCTTGAAGCCGCAGGTGCTGTTATGGAGTGCGAAGATGATGTTGAGAATTGAATTGCATTGTACCTGGTTCTATCGGTTGCCGGCCGACATATTTTTGTAGTGCTGCATGGAGATGTTGGTGATATGTACTGCAACCTGCCAATGGTTACTTGGACTTAAAGGTGCCTTCGCCCGGTATCGGCTGTCGGCCGACATATTTTCGTAGTGCTGCATGGAGATGCTTGTGATGATTTACTGCGTCAAGCCAATGGTGATATGGCGTTTCAGGTGCCTTCGCATGGTATCGGCTGCCGGCCAACATATTTTTAGTGTTCATCTTTGGTTCCTGTTCCGCAGTCTTGCTACAGCAATATTCTTGTAATGCTGCACAACTTCGTGGCAATGGAGACGGTGACTTCCAGCTACCTCTAAGCCGTTTTCTGCTGCTAGCCGTCATATACTCATTCCCATGAAATGATCAAGAGTTTGCGGGACATTACCGCACGACAAGGATTACACCTGCATCTGAAAAGAGTTATAATACTGGCAGGGAGATGCAGATGATGGTGTGTTACAAAGAGGATATGGAGATGCAGATAAAGATCTTTAATCACTGCTGCGCGGCAGCAGTTATTGGCCGCCGGCCGACGTAGTCTACACAGGCATTCTTTTAGATCAGTTACTGGCCGGCCACTTCCACATTTTGGCTACCATGACAACTTTCACAGTTACTTGTGGAGCATATTTTAGTATTGGCTTGTGGTCCATGATCCTTTTTTTTTCATGTTAAGTCTTTTTTGTCAATAATATTGCATTGATTTGATATATTATGAATGCTTTTAAATAATTATGTGTGTGTGTTACATGTATTTATCTATATATTAATCTATGTATTTTTAAATCCTGCCCATACCATTTAAAATTCATAAGTATATTGCTTATATTCTTTTAAGTTCCTTCTTTCGAATTCAATTTTATCCAATATTTGTTGCCTCTTTAGTTTTTTAAGTTATTTTTGGAGATTAAATGTCCATAATTTGTCAAAATGTCCATAATTAGTTAAATATTTGTTATGTGCTTGTGCTTCAAATCGCTGAGGTTGAACACCGTCGATGTCATCAACAAATGTCTCCATATCATCCCACTGAACAAACCCATCAAAACATTTAAGACTGTATATGACGTCATGTATAGCACTTAATGCACTTATAGCACTTAGACTCGCATTTAAACTTATTACTCTTTCAATCTCACGTTATCCGCACTCTCACGTTCAAATTCTTGAGATCCACTCCTGCTCTGCGATTGCTTTCTAGACTCTTGCTCCTCCCCTCCTTCGTTCCAATCAACCTGTTCTCCTTCGTCTTCACCCTCAGCATTCTCAGCAATGGCGTCCAAGTTCAACGTTCGCATCTTTACATTCTTTCTAAACCTCCTTGGGAGGAAATCATCAATAGTTTCTTCTATATCTTGCATATGATTGTCATTAGACACATCCGATGCATCTTTCTTCCGCATCGCACTCCGTCGCAAAGCTTTTGATCCAGAAAACTTTGTACCACCTCTTCTCTTCTTCTTCCCGCGTCCTCCATCCTTCCCTCTCTCTATTTGATCACTGTCACACTCTATTGCAAACAATAACAAACTCCTACCGCTTAAGACACGATATTCTAGAATGCGTGACTCTGAGAATACAACGAGATTATACAACCACGACTCAAGACACTAACCTCTGCAGGGACAAAGAGGATTATCTCTTATAACCCGATGACTTTATACTCTTTGCCTGCGCCGTTTTTCAAAACTTAACTACTCGAAACGTGTATTCCAAAAACACTCATAGCCACTTCAGCATCCCTATAAAGTACAAAATTAATTATTGTGATTCCATGTCTGACAAGACATACTAATCTATTTTCAAGCAGCCTTTCATGCCTTCAAATTCTCTGACAAAGACGGCCGCCGTCACAAATTCAAATCTCAATTCCTTAATTAGTGGCCCCATCTTTACATTTGTGCTTATTAAATGCATGTGTTCAATATTTAAACAACATGGTTACATAATACGTTTTAAATACGCATACATCTAAGAGTTTAAACTTCCAATTTTACCCCCACAGTCACCCCGTTTCAATATCTTTAACTATATTAAGTTGCAACTCTTTTTTACATTTACTAATTACAATAGTACATTATTTGAGTATATAAACATCGCCACAGGAACTCATTATCTCTTTTGTACCACTCGTATGTCCAATCTCTTGCTCTAGCTTCTTTCATGGCTTTCTCCTCTGAGCCTCCTTGTTCGGATTTGATCGAGATTAAGTCAGTTGCCTCTGATGTCCCTGTTTGCCTTCCCCCTGGCCCTGATGGTGTGGCTGAAGTCACCCCTTCCTAGCTTGCAATCCGCTTTGGCTATGATGTCTCCACATTGTGGTTAGAAACCGACGTTCTTGATCCACATACTTATCATTTCCGGTACTCCACGGTTGTAGAACCTGTCGTTTTAAATAATAATGCTACCATGTGGAAGCTGAAGTGAGGAAAATATCGCCTATATGGTTTGACAGAGTCAGTTATGAACGCCTCCACTCAACTTGTGACACCTCTTAGCTCCTCCACGATCTCGACCGTTGGTCCCCTCTATGCTGGTGTCAAATTCGAACCTGGCAGGCATGTGAGTATCGATATATCAGATTCATCTCATGACAAACGAAAGTCATCCGTTCCACCCCGTCGTTCTTCTGCAAAGCTTCCTTCCATCTCCTCTAATTCTCAAAACTCTTCTCTATCAACGCCCTCTTCCTTAGCCTCTCCCTCACCATCTTCTCAAACAGTAAAACACAAAAACATTCTCCCATATCTACGCAAACTTGGTAGCATGCCCGGTAGCAAGAATATACTCAATCGAGAAACTAGACTTTAATTCCATCCCTACTCACATATTATCTTTTCTGCCTCCATCTTTCAACGGAGATGCCCTATATGTCCTCTCTCCGACACTTCCTTTGGCTGTACTCAAGAATGCAAGGTCAATGGAAGGGATGGACAAACGGTATGACGGACATGTCTGGACTAGGACGATGACAACTAACATCAGCAACACCCTGGGCTTGCCATTTCGGTATTCAAATTGCGTAAGTCACCTTCAATGCCACAATGACAAGTGTCCTTTCTTAGAACGCCCAGATCCTGCAATGGGAGCCAATGGGACGTTGCTAGTATGGGAGCGTAGAGCGTAGAGCGGAGAGCGTACGTTTTCAGAATTGCGAGAGGAGATTTTTTATTATTAGTAAAACAAATACTAAAAATAAAAATAAAAATTATAAAATGAGAATATTTTTGAGAATATTTGTATATTCCTGACCCATGACCATGGAACTTGGTACCCATTACCGTGGAATTTAGGGTATTATAATTCAAGATTGATGGCGATATTCGTTACATTGACGGCAATTTGAAGACTCATATTTTATCCAGGGGTAAAGAAAAACTGATCTACATGTTCAATATTGAATCTTTTTTATAATTTGAGGCTTTTACATATCAACATATATGAATACATTTGTTTCCCAAAGGTTGCATTCAAGTATTATCCCCGACCTGGTAATAAATCCAACAGACCGAGAATCTCCTTATAGTCTCAAAGTGCTCCTATTGCCATATTGGGTAGTGAAAATACATATACTACAATAATATATATATATATATATATTATTGTAGTATATGTATTTAATGATACTCACAAAGTGGTAGATATTTTGTATTTACATAACGTATGTAGTGTACGTCAATATATCTATATATCTATATATCTATATATCTATATATCTATAAATCTATATATCTATATGTCTATATATATATATATATATATATATATAGTAATCATGTAAGTGTGGTGACCTAAGATGTAACATGGTCTAGAAGTCCGATCTCAATGATCTTCTTCACCTCGTTGAAACTGAGGGTAGGGGCATGCATAAAGAGGTCCATGTCAGCATCTAGATTGCACATCGACATTAGGATGTAGTACATGTGCTTACAATTTTTATACGGATGTCCTTTTCTCCCTAAGGTGACTAGAGTATCCTTCAACGCTGGGCATGTGCATATTGAGTTTGAACTAATTTTGATATGGTAAACTGACTCGGTGGGCGCCGGTTTAGATCGCAACTTAACAATGCATCCAAGAGCGGGTTGAGGTATCATGGTCACCTTTAGAATGGTTGGTTCCATAGCTTGGGCAGAATAAACGTTCTTCATATACTTTGAGCTAGCACTATGGATGAGACGACGAAGGGTCTTAGAGTTTTGCCTCTTAGGAAAAACATCAGCATCGTCTGGCACTGGAATATGAGACAAATCCTTTGGCAATGCAGTATTAGAAAACGTGCGGTTGATAGGAAGCTGTTCCTTTTGAGGGAGATGAAATCCCGCATTCTCCAAAGCAGCTATCTCAGTACGTGTGAGCTTTGTCCCTATCTTGAAACGCCAAATTGAAGGAATAGGCGGTTTATCTTGGTTACGCGAGAACTGCTCAACCCACCTTCGACGCTGACCCTTCACACAACGCTCAATATCGTCAGCACAGAAAAAGAAATGTTCTTCCACTTTGTTTTTTCTAGGAGGATGCCATATCCCAGTGTAGGTTGGAGCTGGGGTAGCCTTCCCATGCTGGACAATGCGGGACTTGCAATTTTTCTTGCTCCCGGCCATAATTGCCTAACAAGCCTTGGATGAAGACACCTTGAGACGAGCAATGTGCCATAGCTTCTTGTTCACTTTAGTCTCAAGAACAGCGGTGACACCTGTGATATCAGTTCCAACGGATGCTAGTGGTTCAACTGGGCGTTCCTCAACTTCATCTTCCTCGTTGATTGTAATAAGAGTTTGAGCACGAGCTCGAGTAACCCTCCTCCCTATTTTAGGATGTGAGAAGTTCACAGTGTCCGGCCGATGAGTTTCCTCCTCAGCTCCAATTGGTACATCTGGCATCCGTGGTTTGGAACCAAATACCTCAGCTCCCTCTAGATGTGCATTCCATTTACAATATTTTCGAGCTTCAGGCAACTCCATTTTGGCAGCATTGAGGGCCGATGGATCGCCAGTACGATGTGCTTTTCGTTGGGCTGAGCGTAGCTTAAGTTCTTGTACTGAAGGTCCACCACCACCATTACCACCATTGTTGAAATGATGGTAAGCTACCACTTGCAGAAATGCTCGAACATAGTCGTCTACCGCCGCAACGTACAAGTCTGTACCTTTGTTTCCCGAAGCTTGTAGCCATTTGTTGTGTACAGTCTCTGCAAGATTACAAGATGGCATTTCCGCAATTTCCTCCGGAGTGTATTTTTTCTCCTGTTTAGGGAAATCAGGGAGAAATCGGAGTCAGGAAAAATGGTGATTGGAGAAACCTCTCGTATAAGATAGGTTACCTAAAAATAGTTTTATTGAAGAACAATTAGTAGATTTAAGGTGGAATTTTTTTAGAATATTGTACGGACACCTACAGTGACTGCAGTAGTGCAGTAAATAGTAGAATAAATAATCCACCACATCGGTAAGAGTATTCTTACCAGTTCCATGAATCCCCCCCATTGGCTATATCGATAATGCCAGAATCCTAGCCAGAATCCCAATCGTGTTGCGCCTTCTTCAGATGTTGCCCCTGAGGATGTCCACCATGCTTTGATAGCCAAAAACCGCGTCTCAGCCTCCCCCATTGATGATGCATTCTTATATTGAAAGCATAGATGCTTATGTTGATCCTGCAATTCATGAATGATGTATTGTTTGGTGTGCTTCTCCAAAGATTGGGCCCAGTGGAAGAAGCACGTTCTCTCACGACCTTTGAGAGGATCAGCAAGATTGCCCGAACCGTATACAATTCGAACAACATTCCAATTGGCCTGAGCACTATCAGCCATGAAGCCTTTAAAGTATGGCTTAGGAATACCGTGCCGGGACATGACGTGATTAAGGTTTTTCCAAAACACAATCTGAGCTTCTTTGTCCTCAGACTGAAAATCACAATAAGCAATGGTCAGTACTCGTTGGAATCTGAGTCATACACGTGGCATGCCATGGTTGTCCAACCTGCCACTCGTTTGACATGATCAAACATCATCCACGCATTTTTCAGGGGAGCGTCGGGCTGCATTCGTCGGACTAGATCAACCCCGCTACTTGGGCCAACCTCTGACATTTTGAAGATGAAGACTTTGTCGCCATCATCTCCTTGCCCTGGAAATTGGTTGCGCTGAACAAAGGCCCAATTACTAAGCCCTCTCAATTTCGTAATGCCGTCCTTGATGCCAAATCGGCGTAAGTACTTGAACCCGTATATCCTATTTTTCACGCTTGGAGAATTGAGCTCCTTGCAATTGTCAAAGAGAGGTTCTAACTGTTTCAATGAAAAATGTGTACTGGGCTCACCCTCTTTGTGAAGGAGGAAATTACCTAATAGGTCCTTGCTAGTCTCCATAACAATCTTAGAAACTGTGGCTTGGGGGTTACGTTCGACGTGATCTTCTAAAAGTTTGTCTATCGTTCTACGGGTGCCCCTATACTCACCAACCTTGACTGGGTGATGATGAGTCCCAATGTGAACACATGCTCTCTCTTGGTCTTTACTTCCAAAGATATAGAAAATCTTAGCGCTACATGGTGCAACACAAGCAGGAGGCTCCTTACAGATCTTGCAGACGATGGTGGATGTAGGAGGAGGTGGGCAACCAACATGAAAGCTTTCCTTCGAGATCCCTTCGTACTCGACTTCGTTCACACCAGCTGATCGACCTGATCTTTGTAGAAACGCACAACTTTGATTGTGACACTGAACATGACCAACACAGTTAGAAGATCTGAAAGTCAATCCCATGGTGTTGGAGATGTTAGTGGTCATGGTTCTGGTCCAGATATGTCCGTCGAATCGTTTGTCCATGCCCTCCATAGATTTTGCTTGTTTATGAGCTGCAGATGGAAGAGCCGGTGGTAGAATGAAGAGTATGTCCCCATTGAATGAAGGGGGCAGAGTATCAACATTCAGAGTTTGGATATTAGTGTAATCTAGTTTCTTGAGCATTGTTTTGCTACCAGGCATACTACCTAACTTGCGGATGGAATGAAGAATTTTTTTGGGTTCTGAAGATTGTATAGAGTGGAAGGAAGAGGGCGTAGATTGTAAGGAGCTATCAGAAGCAATTGAAGGAGATGATACTATTGTAGAAGGTCTACTGGATTGAAAGGAAGGCCTTCGCTCATCTTCTTCAGAATCTGACAAATCAATACTATAACGTAGTCCTGGTTCGACCTTGACACGAGAAAGTAGGGGAGCAACAGTGGAGAGAGTAGACGAACTACGCGGAGTGAGAAGTTGAGTGGTTGCGTTCATATTAGAATCGCTCATGCCATATACGCGATACTTTCCGACCGGTAGTTTCCATATGCTAGAGTTGTTCTCTAAGAGGATTGGCTTGACAACCAAGGAATACTGAACGTTGTGAGTGACAGAGTCAACGACGTCTGTTTCTAACCAAACGGAAGCGGCGTCGAAACCAAATCGAATGCCAAGCCACTATGTGTGATTTTTGCCACACCTTCAGGACTTGGAGGAACGCATGTAGGGGCTGCAGAGTGACCGGACCTAAATTCTATAACTTTCAGAGCAGAGGGCTGGGAAGAGGAGGAAGCCATGAAGCAAGCTAGCAAGAGGGGTCGCTACAATGGACATAGAGAAAGAGAGTTTAACACGAGATTCAGATTTTTATATTCTAATCAAGTTATTGTTGAATCGGTATGAACTACAATAGGCCGGCACGGATGTTTATTATGATAATTACCGCTGTTATTGTAAATGTTACAGAGTTTTAAGTTACAAAGCTACTAGATCTTACCGAATTGTGGCCACGCCAATTGTTGTTGTAATTTGGGGTGAAGAATATAATTTGCATGCAACGGTTAGAACTGAATTTAGCAAATGCATAAAACATGAGCGGTCAATTATTTGGAGAGGTGACGGCCGCCGTCAATGTCAGATTAGTTCCATATAAGTGCATGTTCTTGAAAAATAGATTGGCAATGAATATCAGACATGACAATTTCATGTCGTAAAAAAAGATATTGTGGGCAATGCAATGTTAGGTAACTTATACGCATTGGAAAAATTAGGGTTGGTCAGTGGGGACTGAAGTTGCGTTAAAAGGGATGAGGATGCATGAGTCAAGTCAAGTCTGCATGACGGCGACCAAATTTTATAATACTATCATCAGTTCGCCTAATATATATCGGCTAATCTATTAACTGAACGCCATTTCATATATGGAACTAATCTGACCAAGCCGGCCGCCGTAACTTTTCTAAAGCATAATCAATTTGCTTCTCCATTTGGTATGTATCTGACTATTGGATACACTTTGAATAAAATTCACCTATATACTTTAAACTATAATCGGTCCGTCTCCAAATTAGAATTTCAAATTACACAGCGGCATGTTATTCTGCGGAAAATGTGTACTTGTTTTCTGACAAAAATGCGGTTGTAAGTGTGATAGGAAATAAGAATGGAGCTTCACTCATTTGCAAATGTTTCGTGCAAGCACAACTGTAGAGGAATGCAAATGCCAAGAAACTTAGAGATCGAAGATAGAAGGTCTAGACCAAGAAGACGAAAAAAGAGGGTTGTTGGTGGCCGTTTATATTTTTCAAAGAGAAAGTCTAGTTCGGACCAGATGAGAAATCGTGTGCAGAGTAGAGCAGGCGTGTATCTAGGAGAAACCGTAAGGTCATTCTATTCCATTCTGGAGTCTGCTTCCGAGGTTGATTCTTCGAGAGTTATTGCGCCTCACACAAATATGTCAAGACCACGTCGTGACCCTCAACCTGATATTAGAGAGGTATGAGAGTACTTCTTTTTTGTTACTTTGTTTTTGTTGCAATTCCATGCTAAGGTGCTTGAAAATCAGGTTGACCACGAAGTGCACAGTGAGGATAGTGATGAACATGACTTGAATACCAACGAGGAGGGTAACTTAGATCAAGAGTATCGCGATGTAGAAGAACTGAACGACGAAGCAGACGAGTCTGATGAAGATGAAGATCAAGTTGGTAAGTTTTTGTTCATTAATTTTGGTAGCATAGGCTTGATCATATTAACAACCTCCATTCACTTAATTATCACTCAGGCTCCATTCACTTAATTATCGCTCAGAGGACGACCAAGCACATACCAAAAATTGGTCGAACGAAGTTAAAAGTCCTTTATAGGTTTCGTTCGAAGTCCTTTATAGGTCAACATGATGACGGTCAACTGTTGTGTTTGAGAGTCGAAGAATGGGTTATTTCCCTAGCCGTCGCCATTTCCTCCTTCTCGCATGTGCCATCTTCCTTAAACTCCTAAACGAGAGAGAAGGGTCGGTTTTTTAAAAATAAATGCGTAGTTTTTACAAAATTTGAAACTGTGGCTCCATATATATCTCAAGATCCATACGGTAAAATTGAATAAAAATTGGCGGATAAACTAATTAGACAGTTATAAGGAGATCTTCCGGTTGGATCTTCCAAAATCAATTTTCTACATTCTTTTTTAATGAATTACAAATATGGCCGTCTAGAAGGTCATTGTAGTCTATCCAATTTAGGGTTTAATAGTCTTCTTCCTACTAGGAGGTCTTCCTTTTGTCCTCTGCATTTGTTAGAAGGCTTGTTTTCGGTTGGATTTAGGGTTTGTTTGTGGAAGAAGGTTTAAGCGAAGCTAAATGGACCTGTCAGATGAAAGCGAGGAGAATTCCAAAGGTGGATCAATGGATCATGACGGCCCAACATCGCCAGAACATGAAGGTAATGATCGAATCTGTAAGATTTGAGAGAATTTGGGGGTGTGCAGGGCGTGCGGGGCGTTCAGAGATTGCCGGTGCCGGCAGCCGCGATCCAACTGCCGTTACGGTGACGGTGAGGTCCTCAGAGTGCCGGTGCCGGCAGTCTGAGGAAGGCGAAGAAGGCGATCCATTATGGTCTAGGGGTCTGGAGTGCCGGTGCCGGCAGTCTCAAGAAGGACTATCACGATTTAGGGTCCTGGTGATCCAACCACCGTTACGCTTCTGAGCACGAGCGACTTGAGATGGAGGATGCAAGCGGGGAAGAATTCAAGATGCCATCGGTGGTGCGTCTGAACGTAGGCGAGATGACATTTTCGGCGACAGTAGCCACACTGACGCAACGGGACACGGACTCGATGTTGGCGGTGATGTTCAGCGGGCGGCACCGGCTGCACATGGACATCGATCGGGACGGAACGCCGTGCTGAATCTTGCAGGTCCTTTTTCAATCATCTTCTAGTACTTTTAATCTGAACAGGGTTCCCATTATGCCTTGGTGGTAAATCACTCTCCGACCACGTTTCCGAAGGAGTTCGGGAGCTGTCTGACCTCTGTTTCTATTACGGCTGTGAATTTTCGCAGAGTATCGAGCGAGCTAGCGGCCATCCTCAAGCAACAAAACAACTTCAACAACAATATTACCTTAAGTAGCATTGACTAATATCAGTGAGCCGATGGTGTGGACGATGTGAATGAAGTGTCAGTTCTGTGATATTAGTCAGGAGGCTTATCTGCCAAGTCAGCAAATCCTCACACAGGCAAAGAGCCTCCTCGATCAAAACTCCATTCCATTCCATTCTATCACCCTCTTGGCAATCTTCCACTTTGCAATGCGAGTAGCGCATTTCCATTCAATTGCAGGAAAGACGATTCAATGGCTGCGCTTCCTACAATTTGTTTGTCAGCGTTGAGGGCGGTCATTCCCGGAGCCAGGGACACCACACAGCCCTCCTCCTCCTCCGTGCACTTGACTACTACAGGAAGCAGCAGCAATAGCAGCAGCAGCAATGCGTCGCAATCTTGCGGACCATCTCCGTCGTCGTCCTCTAGAAGCGTCGATGAGCATTTGTATTACAAGCACGCCGATGAGAAGTGCCTAGAGGTCGGTGCTCAGACAACTCAATCCATTACTTGTGATTAGGGTTTTCAGGGTTGAATGCATTGAACATATTTAGTTTTGGTTGTTGGTAGTGTTGTGGTAATCCAGTCATCTAATATTTTTGCAGGTTTAGTCTTTGAATTGCGCTTTTGCATCACTTTATCAGTATTGAAATCTGGTGTGGCTAATGCTGCTAAGATTCTGCTTTGATTTAGCTGACGCTTCTTGTATCAGGATGACTGTTGTACTCAGAAAAACACCATAATCTGTTAAAAAGGGTTGATTTGTCTATAGTCTAGATTACTCATTGGATATGGTTTGGATGGTCTAGAGATATCTTGATATTGTGAAACAGGTGTTTGAACCAAATCATCGTGTTTTTTTGTCCGAGACGGAGGGAGTAGTAATCTAGTAAGCGATAATTGGGAAAAATTTCTACTGCTACGGTTTCAGATGGAATGCATTTAGAAGCCTTGTGGCGTACATCGTAGAACAAAACTTAAAACGACAACCGATGGAGCAGTTTAGTGTCATATTTTCAAAAGAATCAGCTTACGTATTGTGGAAACTTCCGTTTTGCTTCCCAATTTATCGAATATGGTATTATTAGCATGTTCTGATAGTGTCGTCTTCTGATATGACCCTGTCATTTGTGTCTTTACTCATTGAATCAAGATTTGGACTTTTGATTGGGTCAGGTTGAGTACACGGAACGAGACTATGAGTTTGCAGGATTACAAAGGTTTGGACGTGTGAGTCTGGTTGCCCTTGCAGCTGCCTCCTTGTGTTACTCGACTCCTGGACCTGCGCTTGCTTTTAGGGTAAGTGAATCCCAAACCTGATTGACCTAAACTGCCAGGCCATGACATGATGCTCATTAGTATTTAGCTCAATCAGTTCTAATTCACATAAAATCATTGGTAAAAAAAACTACCATATGTTTTACAGACAGATTGCAAGATTGTAACAGCGGAGGTTGCAGGCTTTACTGTGGAAAAATTTCCCCTCGGAGGAGAGTGTCCTATACACATATGTTTATGGCTAGAGAATCATAATGTACATGACTGTTGTATCATATCATATGTCTTGAACTTGTAATTATGTTTGTTGCGGTTTTGTAGGGTGGTGGTCCGTATGGACAAGAGGTGACTCGTGGACAAGATTTGACCGGAAGAGATTTCAGTGGTCGAACATTGATCAAACAAGATTTTAAGACGGTACTAAAACCAGCTTGAGAGTTTTGCAAATTGCCTCAACAAGAAATATAATAGAAATATGATAGAAATTTGAGTTTGTTGCATTCATTGATTCAAAAGGACCTACTGTATGTATGCTTATGTAGAAGCTGTCAAATTATGTTATCGTCATCTTCTTTGACTCCACAATTTGAGCTCATAGTAGTAATACTGAAAGTCAGGCAGTGCACCCTGAATTTTTGTATGCAGTCCATATTGCGACAAGCAAATTTCAAAGGAGCAAAGCTTTTAGGTTCCAGTTTTTTTGACTCAGACTTGACTGGTAAGTGATTGAAAGTCCCCCAACTCACTTAGTAGCCTTTTTTTTCGGGCAAGACTTGAACAATTTTCGTTTTTGTGAGTTTTCTAAGCTTTTTGTGGTGGCATTGTAGGAGCTGACCTTACTGATGCAGACCTCCGGGGGTGTGATTTCTCATTAGCAAATGCTCAAAAGGTACATATTTGGGTGCTCCTCTTTTGTTGTGAGGTTCTTATCAGTAAGAATGTGATTGAATTCCTTCATTGTACTTGTGAATGACCCAACTTTGCAAGAATGACACTTTTTTGTCCGTCCAGGTGTTGCGCGATCTGCTGGAGTTCCAAAGCGAGCGACAGCCCATTCCAGTGGAGAATGTAGAGTCCGCATCTTCGATTATGGAGCGTTTTGTGACAGGGGGCATGTCTCTGGGAGCTATCTCTCGGGAGACGGATGAAGTGATTGCCATTGCCATGAACAGGATTGGAGGCAAGTTGAACTCTGGAGAAGGAGGGGAAGATTCCAGTAAATGGACATATCTACTCTATTGAAGATTTGGCGCAACTTATTTACGATCTTCACCAGGTACACCGTATACCCTGAACCCTGAACTTAAACCCTGTTTCACTTCAAATTGTCTTTCAACTCATGCGTCTTCCACCCTCTTTTAATCTGGAAAGCCTTGAAATCTTTACCCAATCTAAATTTTTCTTCTACTAGCATGTCGATTTTTTCATTTCCTGATGTTCAAAATCCAGACTTCAACGTTTCAATTATTCAATTACACAACCAAACTAGATACGAACTTGCAGTTAACTACTATCCACTCATTTTGTGATAGCCATGTGTTGATTGGTCCCCTGTTACCTGACCACTGGTGGTTATTGTCGAAATAGGTGAATCCGAAGGCGAAGGTGTCGGTGAAGCTGATAGCAGAAGCGGAAATTGGAACAGTTGCTAGCGGTGTAGCCAAGGTTGTCATATCGGGCGTGTTGAGGTGATCGGGCGGGCAAACCGGACGGACGAGTTGTCTCGAGCGGGCGGCCTGCCTGCCCGGTTTCACTCCCTTTAAAGTTGTCATATCGGGCGTGTTAAGGTGATCCGGCGGGCAAATCGGGCGGACAAGTTGTCCCGGGCGGGCGACCCGCCTGCCCAATTTGATAACCTTGGGTGTAGCAAAGGCGAATGCCGATGTTATCCAGATCTCTAGGTTCGACGGAGGAACGGGAGCTAGTCCCATTAGCTCCATCAAGCATTTAAGCACGCTGGAGGTCCATGGTAGATGGGTCTAGCGAAAACCCACCAGAGCCTCATCAGCAACTCGCTTCGTCAGAGGGTAGCACTGGAAGTGGATGGAGGATTCAAGAGTGGAGTAGATGTGATCATGGCTGCCGCCTGGCAGCCATGGGTGCTGATGAATTTGGATTCGGGTCTCTGGCTATAATTGCCACTGGCTGTGTCATGGCTCGTATTTGCCACACCAACAATTGCCATGTTGGTGTTGCAAGTCAAGTAAGTGCTATCACACTTTTATCGTCTACGACAGTTTCAATACTCCTTCATGCTTTCTTTAGTAGACATGCTCTACATTCATACTTCAACCCAGTATTTCTCGCAACTCATCCAATGGTGGTTTTGTAGCGGGAGGAAATGCTTGCTAGGTTCCCTGGAGTGCCTGGCGACCTTGTGAACTACTTCCTCTATGTTGCTAAAGAGGTATACATCACGTTTCTGCCCTAGTAATCAATACTGTGCCGCAGTTTTTGGTTGTAAATTCTCTTGATCTGATGTGGTGGTCATGTGAGGTACAATGTACAATTAACTGGTACTATTCTCATTACCTCTTATGCAGTTTTGCAATTTACATTACCTCTTATGCAGTTTTGCGAGATTTGCAGATTATTCACGGAGAAGATCGTTCAAGATCGAACAGAGATGGCCATTTAGAATGCCGGTGCCGGCAGTGTGGTTGATGACCGCCGAACTGAGATGGCCATTTAGAATGCCGGTGCCGGCAGTGTGGTTGATGACCGCCGAACTGAGATGGCCATTTAGAATGCCGGTGCCGGCAGTGTGGTCAACTAACCGCCAAACTGAGATGGCCATTTAGAGTGCCGGTGCCGGCAGTGTGGTCAACCAACCGCCGAACTGAGATGGCCATTTAGAATGCCGGTGCCGGCAGTGTGGTTGACGAATGATGACTTTCGGACCATTCAAGCAAACAAAAAGAAGTTCCAACCATTCCATTTTCATTGCTGAAACGAATTGTCCATCAAGAGAAGGATGAACTATGATGTTGATTTGCTCTTTCGAGTGTTTCATTTCATGATTCGTCATGCGGCTCGACAGCTTCCCCTTTGTGCTCCCTCAAAGCTTAAAGTAAGTAGCTCTTTCATCTGGTGAAAGTGTATTTTGTCAAGGAAATTGGGTTACAGGCAATGATGTGTGTTATGGTCAGTGGAGTTCACGTCATGTAATGAGTGCCGGTGCCGGCAGTGGAAAGTAGCTACGCTAAATATGGCCTGACAATGAGAGTATGAGATGAGTATAAGCAAATTATATAATGCCAATGCCGGCAATGTGCACATTTTTAAATGCTGGTGCCGGCAATGAGATGGGTATAAGCAAATTATTAAATGCCGGTGCCGGCAATGAGATGGGTATAAGCAAATTATTGAATGCCGCTGCAAGCAATAAGATGGATATTAGCAAATTATTGAATGCCGGTGCCGGCAATGAGATGGGTATAAGCAAATTATTGAATGCCGGTGCCGGCAATGAGATGGGTATAAGCAAATTATTGAATGCCGGTGCCGGCAATGAGATGGGTATAAGCAAATTATTAAATGCTGGTGCTCGCAATGACAATGTAAGTTGTCGCTAATGAAATTGGATGCATGTCTCCTCCTGGATTACAGGTTTATCGGTGCCAATTTGGATAAACATGATTGCTTCCGTGATAGATATTTTTCTATGCCGGTGCCAATAGTAACCCTCAGGTATGGTGTTTAATAATGAAAAGATGAAAATAAGTATTTTTTGAGTTGTATTTAGTTTTAAGTTAATCTTGTATTCGTGGTAAGGAGCTAATTTCAATTTGATGTATTAAAATTATGCTATGTGTTTTGGTGTAAGTGATACAACTATGGACTTTAAATTTTGGTGTTTCTTGCATCATTTGGATCCTACCATTTGGTGCTGATTGATTTGTGTGTTTGACTTGGTGCAGCTCTAGGAACATTCCTCTTCTCAATGGCCTTAAGATGGAGGGGTTTGTTCCAATATGATGTTGTACCAATAGCAACACATCGGGCTCTATCATCTTGGGTACTAAAGAATTATATCTTAATTAGTGGTTTATGCTAATGGTTATGATTTGTTTGGTTTTTGTAGGGACACATCAAGATGATACACCTCTTGATGATTCCATAGGAGATGAATCAGATGATGGAGAAGAGAATCTTGGGGATTCAACAAGTAAATCGCACAGTGTTGTACAAGAAGAAGGAGAAATTGTAAAAACCAAGAGAATGAAGAAGAAGCAACCTGAAGTGTTATCAGAGTCATAGCTCCAAGGAGAGCTAAATTAGCTTTTGGCAGAGCAATTAGTGGACACCACATCGAAAATAGAACAACTTCGATTCTAGCCAGTTAATAAATCAAGGTTGTTTATCCCCTTGTGCCAATTGGTGTCCCTCCAAGCTGTGCGGCCTGCTCTCAAAGGTGATATTACGGATCTACAGGCGCATTTTGTTAGAAAGGGCTACATGGAAGGCTTTAGAGCATTTTATGTATCTTTGAAGGATGATGAAGGAAATTTTGCCAACCTTACACCGGCCATCGAAACTACGTGGAGTGCACACTGGAAGACCAGGAATGCCGAGTTTGAAAAGCTATTGCTTGCAGATCCAGTGCTCAAAGTTTTTTCAAACAAAATGTTTCACGTTTGAAATGGCAATCACAGGCTTCAAGCATGGCGTCCCATCATTGACCTGCATCATGCCAACGAACTGAAGTGGCATTATACCGTTGACTGCATAATCGTCACAGTGAAAGGAAATCTTGTCACAATGTTGACAGCATTGCATGAAATTAATTGGTAAGTTTTAAATAAACAATCTGGATTGTATTAACCTTTACAATATTGTTAAGTTCCAAATTATTTCATTTAGCACAATCAATTACTGTCCTAACGTGCATTGTGCTTACAAGAGCAATGAGAAGTCTTATGTGAAAGCAAACTTGGTGCACAAACTCTATCGAGTAAACAAAGCCGAACAAAAGCCTGTAGAAAATTTCAAAACATTAATTTCTAAAGAAGAATATGATGTGTCCATCAACAAGAAGAAGAAGACTTGGTACAAGTTGACCGTAGAGGCGCTTAATGGAGTATTGTATCAGGTATTTTACTTGTGCAATTGACTTGAATTTAGATTTTTGTGTTTATTTGTTGGATTGACATTTCCATTGGATTGCAGCAAGACACTGCTGAGGAGGCTGCTTCTCAAACAAGGAAGTATTACAAGAAATATCCCAACAAGGAGGATTGGACGAAGGAATCGGTCCATGATTATGTGAATGCTGCAGTTATGGACATGAAGAAGAAAACTCTTTCGGAATTGAGGAAACAACTTTCTATTGCAAGTACAGACAATGGGGAGCAATTCCTTGAGGAGATCAAGCGTCATTACGAGCTTTACGAAAAAAAACCAGAAATGTTGGTAGAAAAATTGTGGACGTTTTCTATCACCACAATGGATATCGACACTAAAATTAAGTGGCTACATCGTTGGAACGTGGCGCCCCGATCTCGCGAGCAATCAAAATTTCCAAAATCTGGTTTTCTGATGTTAAATTTGAGAAATTCTTGGACAAGGCTACTTGGTGGGCACAGGTAGGTTTACTTATTCACATGCAATGTCTTGAGATTTGGAGTGTATGTGTAACATAGTATTCTTTACAATATAAAGTGTCAAGTCAATTAAATCAAATGTTTATGATTGTTTGTAAGTTTTAACTTGAATTTCAACTCTAACGTAAATATTTATGTTTTGAACTTCTATATTAATTCTTTGCATTTTATTCTAATGTAAATCTTACTCTGAACCTTTTATCATGCTTTATAAGTGTTGAGAGTTTAGTAATAGCAAGTTTTATAATGTTCCAAATAATTCATGTACTCAAAGAATTTCTCTTTATTTATTACTAAGCACTAAAATTATTGTGTGTGCAGTTGGCAAAACAAGTTACAACCTTGTTTGAAGATTCTCTCACTGAGTTGAATGCAACAATCAACTACAAGCCCCTAGAGGGGAATCCAATTCCAGAGATTTTAGATTACATTGAGCAGTGGAGAATTTCTCTTTGGGATGATGCATTCTTTAGGGAGTTTAAGGAAGCAAAAGGCGTCAAGAGAAAACATGAACCACATCAACAACTCAATTTTAATTCCGCTTGTAGCCGTGTGCTTTACAGATATTAGACACATGTTCTTGTCCCTGCCAAGGCTGTAGAGAAACTTCCAGCCTCCTTCATGTCTTACACTAATTTGAATAATCCTGAGTGCATGTATACAGCTGAAATGGTGGCAGATTGGAATGTGGTGCATTACAAGTTCTGTGGATGGTACATGGATTGTCCAATGAACAAATGTCCATACGATGAGCTTGCTATGAGGACTAAGTTGGAGCCCAATCTCATCATCAACCAATCACTTCAGAAAAGTGTTGAAGATGAAGAAGTAGGTACTTCAAGAAGAGGCAAGCGGTTAAAGAAGAAGTCGGCAATTGTTGAGCTTTCAATTGCTCCTCGTCAAGCTGCACAAACTTCAGGAATTCAAGCATTGCTTCAACCAGTTGAAAGTGACAACGGAATGGAGAGTTCTGAAGCATTGCCTTCTAAAGATATTCCGGTTTTGCAGGCCGGAAAGAGATCAAGGAATGTTTCACTTCCAGGGCCCTCTTCACCAACTCACAAGCGCCACAAACCGAGCAGAGATGTGTCACAGTTTTCAATGTCTCCTACTGCTGAAATTTCACAACTTCCATTGACCGTAAGAGGGATGCTCAATGATTTACACCCAGTTTGATCCTCTTCGTCATCAAAAACAAAGCTAATCAATGATTCTCTGGTTCGTTGGTGTGAGATCAAACAAGCTCATAAAGAAAAACAATGGCCAAGAGAGTTTGATGAAATGTTGGCTTTTATCAAACTTGTAAGTAATTTCCACTATCATAAAATGTTTTATTATTTCTCTTGTTTTTCTTGACTATATCATTTTGTTTAAACTTTTGTAGACAGAAATCTCAAACGCTTTTGCAGGTTGGAGCTGGACGAGATATGTATTTCAATGGTGTGAAAAATTCATCCCCAGGAGTTGATTTTCTAATTGCAGACTACCCAGATGGCCTTTCTGTTTCTGGAGTGAGCGACCCGCCTCATCAAATTCCTAATTGGAATCTCATACTCCATGGTTTTTGAAGACAATTATGATGTTCTTTAAGAATGTTGTTCATGATGATGGTGCACCATTGATTTTCTACCCCGAAAGTTTAGCTGTACGACGTGAGATTTTGAGTTTTTTTCCAAATTTTGGTGTTAAGCTACGGGACGAATGGAAGGTTCTCAACTCCCTACCCTTAACAAGTGCATCGAACCCAGAAAAAAAAGTAAATTCTCTACCTTTATGTTTCATTTGCATTTTGGTCGATCATGTTTGTAATGTTGACTACTTTCCTGGTTTATTCTTCAGACCTACATGTCAAAGGCGATGTTACTAGTACGATCACTTGTACCTGACATTTCTAGACAACCTAAGCCACTTGTTATTGCAGAGGATCCATACACACCGGAAGTCAACCTCAGAAAGCACAATATGATATGTAACTTGGTGGATTCCAAGTCTTTGTTGTGTAGAGCAGCAGATGGTAAACCATGGAGAGGACCTAAACAGAAATCAGACCTTATTATGAAGGTTCTAATTCATGGCTTAACTCCAACAAATGGTCTTGTGGTTGATTTTCGAGCTGGCACAGGTATTTGTCTATCATACAATTAATAATTGTTTCATTTATTTCTCTTCTTTTGCTTTCAAGCTTAATACTAAATGTCGAAATGTGTGTGCAGGTGAGACGATTCGGGCGGGATTGTCCTTGAATCGCCATGTTGTAGCTCTAGAGCGTGATCCTCACATCTTCAAGGAGGTACTTTAGCTCCGGGGGTGAGTAGTACCACCTTTGGGAGCTTGGACATTTGTAGAAGGCCGCCCTGTGCCACCAAGTGGCATGCCCATGTGTTTTGTGGGAGTTCCGGTTTACGGATTCCGGGTAATGAGTTGGGGAATCAAGGTGGGTTGGACACCTTGACTAGAAATGGTGCTAACATTGTGTGTGTTTGGCATGTGCAGTGTTAGCTAAGTTGTGGCCGGTTGCTACCAACAAAGTAAGCCGTGATTCCGCTACCAAGTAAGGCTTACTTGAAGAAAAAGAGTTGGGAGTAATTGGGGCCGCGACAACGATAGACCTCTTGACACGCAAACTGCCGAAGCTCCCTTGTCCTTGCTTGGAATTGAGCGCCTTTGGAGGTTTTGAAAAGCTAGCTTCACGATCTAACTAGGCGTGAAAACCTCATGGGCAAAATCGTTGTGCTCCTCCAAAAATCGCGCTTCAAAGTCAACTTTCTGGTTCTGCCGCCGCAGCTACGCTTCCCCCCTTCGCCACGTCTCCCACCTCCTACCTAATGTCATGGATTTTCTCGATGGTTCTCCTGATCTAGGGTTTCTTACTCGTGATCTAATGTCACAATTCTAACAACACACCTAAAAACTTAGATCTCCAAAACTTGCAAAAAAAACCTAACGGCAGCGAAGAAAACACACGGAGAGAAGCCAGAATCCTTGGCTGCGATCCATGGAGATTGCTTGGAAAAAAACTACATCCATCTAGCTTGGACGGATTTTCATCCATCCAAGTTTTTTCCCTAGGGTCAAAAACCCTACCTAAACACTTTAAACTACTAGGGGGGTAAAAATGCAAATTACTTTGGCAATTTGGGTACTAACCCTAGCCTAGAATTATCACACACTCCTAAACTCTCCTTACTAACACCATTGAACCGCGAAATACGCTTAATATAATTTGTAATGGGAAACTCGCACAACCACTAAAATCCTACAAACCAAAACGAATTCTTACCGATATTTCAATAAATATTCAAACGCACTAGAATTAGGCTAATGCAATCCTAAAAAACATGCCTAAAAGCCATGCAAAGACATTTTCATCCAAGTGAACCATATCGAGGGTTCACACTCCCTAGTAAAGAAGTTCAGGCGCTGCTGCGCACCATTACAAATCTTAGTGACCCGGAAGTCCAACACATATTCCCGACTTTAGCTTCATTTCCACAAATTTCTGCTAGTGTTAGAGAGGACTGCATTCCTTCTCACCGATGTCTTTGAGGACTCTAGTAACGTATCTTATAAAGACTTGATTCGTCCGCCCAAGAGGTCCACGCGTTTGAAACTTGCAGGGGGAGTTGTCGCCGCCTGTGAGGAGGTCTGGACGCAAGAATAGGAAGGAGAAGTCAAAAAAATTGACACCGTCAAAGATGCAGCCACCAAAAGCGGTAAAGAAGGGCAAGAAAGTTGCTTCGAAATCGGAATCCACCGCGGACTCAAAATCCAGCGCTGAAGAGGACGATGAAGAAGACAACAACTCGCTAGAGGGGGACTGACCGACAGATCCTCCCGTGAAACATGCTCCTCCGTCTTCACGTCTCGCAAAACCCACCCCAAAATTTACTGAGAAGAGTCCAAAGCCAGCGATTAAGGTAGACACACCCACAACCAATACGCAAGAGTAAAGTGTGAAGAAGACGAACAACCTTCCCAGCTCTAGAGGTACCTCCATACCGCCAAGGCCCTCTCGCCCGTCGTTGTTTCCTTCTTCGTCGCATAGTATCACAGCTTCAAAATCCACCAACACTAGTAGAGAATGGGCATTAAATGACTGCGCTAAATGATTGTATTTGTAGTCATTTGGGCCAAAATCTGCTCTAAATGACTGCAACGCCAAATTAGGGATTATAGTCATTAATAGATAGTCAAATGGGCCATCTAGCCCATGTAACTACAACTTCATCCGTACGCTCTCATCCCGCTTACAGCCGACGTAGCCGCTGACATGGCCGGTTTTTCAATGGAGTACTCCACGTTTGCTAAAGTGGCAAAATATACATTCTGATGTGGACGTTGACATGATATTCGGGCACGGAGGTACGCTCACTTTAAATCCTACGTGGAAGTGCGGGATATAACGTGGCAAAATTTTTGCACCCTTACTGTATGAGTTAGAAATGACTAGATGGTTATCTTGGTAGTCGACATGTTCAATTGTGGTTGGTCTACGTGTCTAGCTCATTTTTAGACTACAATTCGTGGCAAAGTAATTGTCATGCCAGAGCCATAACAGAGACATTTCTTAGTCATTTATTATTATAAATCAGACAATATGTCTAAGTTTGGTTAGTTCACCTGTTTAGGCTAGTTTTACGCTGTAATTCATGTTGCGGGGGGTCTATATTCGTTGTCATATTACTGTCATATTGGTGTCATTTTGAAATCGTTGAGTGGGCTAAATGACTACTCATATGCAAATCATACAATGATTGCGTTGAAGTCATTAATAAGTAATATTCATATTTTATTACTGGCTATGATACATAAGCCATAACATCGTCAAAGATGTGTCATTATGTACATGTGATTGAACTATGACTACAAAATGACTAACAAGCCTATACTATAACAATTAGCTATCTGCCAATAATATTTCTAAAATAAAACTCCTGCTTGCTGCTGAAAATGCCACTCATGTGGCATGGTACTACCTTGGACCTTGTCATATTTAGAATAAAACAAAACACTGCCTGCACAACTGTAAATTACACCAAGCAATTTAGAAATACAACACAATCAAGTAGGAAATGTGCATCATGGATTTTTACTAGTCAAACTTTGGATCCCTACGAGTCATTCTTTAGTCATATTTTGGTTCTTGCAAGTCATTTCTAAGTCATTTTGATGTCATTTCTAAGTTGTACAATAGTATTAATATCAAAACCCTAAAATTTCAGCCCTAGTATGGCGGCGCCAACAACATTAGGGTTTTCAAGACTGCCGAGGTACTTGAAGATTGAGTGCTGAAAAATTTAGGCTATATTATTGGCATGTGTGTATTTTCTCATCTTTGTTGAAGTGTTAGGTTGCTAAATAAATTACTTTAGGGTTTGTAATCACCACCTGCTTGAACTTCCTACCGCTCTTATAAACAAAGAAAGAAAAAAGGGAAGGAAGGAGATAGACATACCTTCGCAATCATGCTTCTCGACACCCCTTACTCAGAGATGGCATCATAACACCTAAAGTCACAAAAAAACAAAAATAAATGCATGTTCAATCAATAATGTTTGTGCTTTTCTCTGACTACTATAAATCAAGTACTCTAAACCAAAGGCAATAAGTGCAAGGTAATCAAGAGAAGAGACGAGAGGAACTTTAATAACAAACCCAAGAAAAAGAGAGCTTCAGATTAAGAGGAGAGAGAGTAATCTAAACTTCAGAAAATGATACAAGAAAAAGAGAGTCTGAGGGATGGTGCACACTATAATATGTAGTGCAGTTAGGGTTAGGGTTTGATAAGGTCGACCACACTAATTTATGACCATTCTATCTACACTAATTGTTGTAAATTTCAATTTCACATGAATTAATGGGTCTTACCTCAACCTTACGGTCATGTTGAAAGACTGATGAAATTTGTCACAAGGCCTAAATTTGCCATCTGTAAGCCCTATTGGATAAGAATAATGATATTTTGAAGAATTGTATTGCCATGTCAACAATTCTATTCCCTTAAATGAAAATATTGCTTTTTAGTTATTTTGAAGTAATAAATAATGACTTGTTGGATTTCAGGCTGGCAAAATATAAAATTTAGAGTTTCACGAAAATTGTTCTGCTAAACGTGGAGAACAACACAAAAAAAATAAATCTCGATAACACAATGACAACAAAATGATACCAAGTCATCCACGTCAGATAATAATATCCAAATATATGGAATACAGAACAAAATAGAAGAGCCACATAGGGAAAAAAATATAAAGGTAACTACGGTTCTTGTCAAGAAATGACTATAGCATGACTCCAACTTATCTACGTCACAAGAAACAAACCCATGTACTGATTCTACACTCATATAGAAATACTCTTTTGATTCCACGCTGGCAGAGTATACTATTTAAATAAGAATGAACTCGAAGTTCTTGCCAAATCAGCCGAATAAAAAATTCCCCTACCGAAATGAGTGCAGAATGACTAAGAAATATCCATGTCAGAAAATGATTAAAACACAAAAAAACGAAATATTAAAAGCTAGAAGCCACGTATGATACCAAAAAACAGTTCTATTTTCCACCACGTCTTTATGACTGCAAAATGACTTCTACTTATCCAAGTCAACATATAGTTATTCTTCCAAAATTATGCATACAAAGTATACAAGCCACGTCGGATTCCATAAACTTGCCGTAAAAATAGAACACAGTCAAACCGATGGTGAGATGTATCCATGAGTGCGAAATCACTGGCGTCTGGCCACGTTGGCAAGCAAGATGAGAAGCTGTGGATGGAAATGGAATTCCGCCACTTTCATCTCTCAAGCTATTTGTAAATGACAGGCAAATGACTAGGACCATATTGATGAAAAATCCACAGTCGTATGAGCCGATTTATTCAATCTTTAGTCATTTGGGCCACACAGTCATTTATCTCCCGGTCACAAAAACACGTTTTTTCTACTAGTGCAAGATGTTAGAGGATACGTGGTTTGGGGAGGGCTACCATCTAGACTTCACGACGCCGGATGAGCCGTTCGCGGATTCACATGTTCGAAGACAATCGGATTTCCTCCCAAGTGCAACAAACAACATAGATGTTCGTGATCATGAGATAGAGGACTTGGACTTGGCAATTGAAGAACAACAACTCCAAGTGCTCCAAAAGAAAAAGGCGGCCATGCAGGCATGGCAGGGTGAGCTTCAACGGACCAGCGGCGAAGGCCAAAGTAGTCCTATTGCTGACAGGTCCTACGATGCTCATTAGAAGGCCAAGAGGAGGCAAATATTGAAACATCAAGTGGATGTGCTTCCGAGCCGAGAAACTGAAGGGCAAAAGAGATTTGTTGTGGAGGTGGATAACGAGGGATTCCTGGTGGAGGATTACTGAGGAATGTCACTGACATGCTTGTGTGGTCAAACAAGAGACATAGACTTCAGCTTCAACAATTATTCGCAGCATGATATGGCAATGTTGTTGAGAGTGTAGGAAAAGGTGAACAACAACTTTGAGTACAGGGGAGGCTTGTAGAGGGTGACGGATAAGGCTTTCCACACCATGTTGAAAGGCCAACTGAAGAGTGCAAGGTGTCAGCTGAAGAAATTGATGCTAGAAGGACATCCCAAGCCTCCTCATATTCCATAGGATCACTAATAAATCTTTCAAAACTCATAGTGGATGAGCGGAAGGTCATTGAAGCACAGAGGATGCAAGCAAACCGGACACACGTGAAGAGACTCTCTTATGCTGGTCAATTGGAAGGGGCCGTAAAGGCCAATCTAGTAATTGCCATATTGGGCTGGTTTTATTGCTCTTAGTCATCTTATACGACTAAGTAGAGTCAAGCATTTGTGACTATGCTGAGTGATATTGTTACCTAATTGAGTCAAGCTGCGGTGACTATGTTGATGCGTGACTGATGTTCAACTGCAAGATGGTTTTGTGGCAGGCGATGAAGCTTCAGCGGTCTCCAAGTTGGGAAGAAATAGAGAAGGAAATGGTACGTGAAAAAGGGTTACGAAAGCGGAATGTGGCTACTCACGTAGTTAAGGAGGTGTCGGGAGGAAGCAGACTAGAGCCTAGATCACCATCAAGCCGAGTAACCCATTTGGCGTCAGGAGACAAACCTGGCCTCTCGCATGTCCGGTATAGAGGCCTGCATATCGCTCACCATGGCGCATCTTAAAATCCCCATACTAGAAACATCATCCGCAGCGCTAACGACTCTCCAACCCTTCGCAGTACCCACTGTAGCAAAATCGACACTGAGCCATACACCGTCGCCATTACATTCGGAAGACCTCGACCCCCCTTCTAACACGGTGGGAGCATCACTGATTCTACTTGGAGTTTTTTTTCCTATAGTCATCTGAGATGATGATACAAGCTTTGGTTTTTTATTTATCGTGTTGAATATGTCGAATGTGAAATCGATATTGGCAGTCAAGTGCGTGCTTGTGCACACAGGTAGGTGAGAGTGGTCCTTCCAGAGCAGATGTCAATGATGGCAACCCGCACTTGGAGATACTCCGTGAAAACGACGCGATAGGAATTGTTGCATCACTTTGCCAAAGCGGTCGAAAGAGGACACTACGGTTCCAAAGGCCGCTCGGATAAGGCTAAGAATGACGAAGGTGGACAAGCTCCAAGTAGAACCTGTGGAGCAACGCCAGACTTGGGCAAAATCCGACACTACAAGTAAGGAGGCCCTAGAAAAGTCCGTAGTCCCTCCTAATACCATTGCAAAAGCAAATACAGTAGACCCTGTTTAGAAGGCAGCAAAGGAGAAGACGAGCCGAGACTTGCAATGTAAAGATAAGGAGGCAACTGGGAAGGCAGGGAAGGAAGGGAAGGAGAAGGCTGCTGCCTCTACGAGCAAAGCGGGGAAGGGGAAGAACCTAAACTTGCCGACTAAAGGTAAGGAGGCTGTTGGGAAGGCGGGGAAAGAGAAGGCCGATGCCCCAGCGAGCAAAGCAGGGAAAGAGAAGGCGGTTGCTGTTGCTCCTGCAAGAAAAACTGGGAAGGAGAGGGCCGCTGCCCTTACGAGCAAAAGATGGAAAGAGAAGGCCGCTGCCCTTACGAGCAAAAGATGGAAAGAGAAGGCCGCTGCCCAGAGTAAGGCAGGGAAGGAGAAGAGTGCGAAGCCTTTGGAGGAGACCAAAAAAGCAGCCACAAAGGAGACCAAGAAGGAAACACCAGATTCCAATGCCACCGCAAAGGAGAAGGCCCGTGGGAAAAAGAGTAATAAATTGGGTGAAGAAGGGAAAGACAATGGAGCGGCTTTGTAAGAGGTCCGACAACTACTCCTCCAGATATTCACTTTGTCGAACTGCTGTCGGACCCTATTTTTTTGATTGTGTGCCAATATGTTTTAATGCTCATTAAGAATAAGTATAGTGTCAAGAATCCGACCTAAGTATGTGATAGGCCGTATACTATAAGGCAAATACGTTTTTACAAATAAGTATTATCTTTAGAATCTAGTTTATAATAAAAAAGGACGGGTTCGCGAACCCGTACTCCGCACTCGAACGGCGATGACGTACTGTTAGAAGCCGGAATGGGGTTAAAGACGGCGGCTGGAGGACGGAGTGGCTGGAAGGATAATAATGACAAAAAGTGCCAAAGACGGCTCCGTACGGAGACGGTAATTATGGCGGACGGACAGGTCATGATAGTCGGATTTGAATCCGACTCTCCCTATAAAACGTGACCCGTCCGCCCTTATCGTTACCTGCCATCTTGCTTTCCTGCCTTCTCGCTTTCTTGCGCCCCTGCCTTCCATCTTTTTGCTTTCTGTCCCTTAGTTTCCGATCCGGCCCGCTGGCCGATCTCAGTCCGGCCACTCGCTACTTTCTGTCAGTTTTCTTTCCGATGGCAAGATCAGCTTCTGCATCCGCTTCCGCTCCGGCGCAGGAGGAGCACAAGATTTCAATCAAGTTGGTACTCCCTGTCTTTCCGGCCGAAGAAGAAAAGAAGACAAGGCTGATGGAGGACCTCGATCGGATGGGCCTGTTCACCCTGCTCGAAACCCCGTGGGGATTACGTGACACGGCGATGGTGCGCGAGATAAAGACCGGCACGCCAAACCAGTTCGAAGGGACGGTTAGAGGGAAGCCGGCGTCCTGGACGGCCGATCATTGGAGGACAGTTTACGGCCTGATCGAAAACAGTGGCGTAGGGTTATGCGGCCGGAAACACAAGTGGGCAAAGACGGCTTTCCACGGGAAGCCGCACAAGAATAACGGCTACTCGGTGGAGGACTGCAAGGAGCCAAGGGAGCGCGCGGTGATCAGATTCCTAGCGTCGATCATCCACGCGGACAAGCCGCACCGGATCACCGTTCGGCTTGCCAATACCGTCCTGAGGTCAGTACGAGCAGAGTGGGAAGTCGACTGGGGCATCATCATCCGTGACTTAGTCGCCCGGCTCGCGGAGAACGTGGGTAAGACCCGACCTAGCCCGATCACTCCATTCCTTTACCATTTATATAAAAAGGAGGAAGTCCTGGCGAAGGAGGAGGAGTCGAACTACGAGATCGCGCTATCGTCTCAAAACAACGGCGTATTTGAATCCGAGGAGGACGCGGACAGCAAGGCCGTCTACTCGGATGACAAAGAGGACAAGGTCGAATCCGACGAGGAGGACGTACAGCCAGATGCGCCCTAGAAGCCGGCTAGCGAAGAGACACCGCCGCGAGCTGCCCCCGAGGTACTTGTACTTCCGTCCCCGTCCCCTCCTGGGAAGCCGACCTTGGCCGGAGTTCAGATTGAGCGCGGCCAAGCTTTGACGGTTGTGGAAGATGACGAGGTTACGGCTGACTGGGAGAATCCCATGCAGCCCAACGACCCCCGACTTCCTCCACCCACCAGTACGTCTGCCAACCATCCGGACCGATGAGGAGGGCGTGGTACCACTTCACAGAGGCTCGTACCATATACTGCCATTACCAGGGGACTAATTTCTCGTTTATGTAAGGAGTTTGGGGTGCACACTTTGCTGGACGTGAAACAGAAATGGGATTCCAAGCTGACCGAGGAAGAGTACCACCAATTGGAGCGACAGATCACGAAGCTCACGATGGATAATCGACGCTTGAGGGAGACGGTCAGGCGAAGAGAGGAAGAGCTCGTGATCGGCCGACAAGCCGTCCAGACCGCTCACGAGCAGGTGGGGAAGTTGGTGGAAGTTTGCGAGGTTCCGGCCGAGGTACTTCAAAAGGCCAACCTGTACGAGGCCAGAATCTTAGAATCTGAAGTTTTCAAGGCGGAGACCTTCCGCAAATTCCTACTGGCCGCAAAGACGTACTCGACCAAGATTGAGAAGAGCAACGCTGAAGTGAAGGCGGTGCTGGACTCCGTTCGTGAGTGGATTAACGAGATGGCATCGGTTCCGGCCTTCGCAGCCACTCCAGTACAGACCCCAAGGCAGAACCTGGCCGACGCCGAGAGGACGGATACTGGATCCTCGAGTCCGGCCGACACCAAAGGCAAGAGTAAGGTAAAGACGGAGGAAGGCGCAGCCGGCCCGGCACACTCTCCGGCCAATAACACCCGTACCACGAAGAGGAAGCTCACGTTCGAGGAATACGAGAAGTCCCCAAGCACTCAGAAACTTCACGATATCGACCTCGAACACTTCGAAGAGGAAGAGTTGAAGAGCGGAGACGACACGGAAGAGGGCGCAAGTGACGTCGAGTACATGATCACGGACACGGGCAAGAGGGTCAAGACAGGTCGGATAGCAGCCTCGCCCCTGAAACGGCCGAAGCACGGGGTTAGTTCGAAGAAGAAGAGGTAGGACGTACTCAGAAACCGGAAGTTAGAAGTCGGCCAAGGTTAGGAAGCCGGATTGGAATCCGGCCTAGAACAGTTAGAAATATCTTTTTTTGGGATGCGAGCCGCTTTTTGAGGAATAGGCCGTGTAGGCTGGCGTCGCAATCTAGTTAGGTTTCTAAGTCGTTGACTTAGAAGTACTTATAGGTGAAAGTTTGGTCACCTAAACATTCCTTGCTTAAGTGTTAATCAAAAACCTTCTTATGCGCATATTCGGTGTGATCCTTTCTCTGTCTCCCTTTGTGGTTGAGTGCTTAGAAGTCGTATCCACTATGTCTAGGTCTTGAGTTGGGAGTTAGGAATCCGGATTCTTTGTTACATCGTTTCTGTGGAGTTGAGGTCGGGTTGGGCGTATTCTTGAGTGCCTTGTGTCTTGAGCTGGTCTAGGTGTCTGAGAGAGAGAAACTGCTGTAACACTTTACGGTCTGGGAGGGTCTTGGAGTAGAGTGTGCGAGGCCGGATTCCATTCTGACCTCCAACTGCTACGGACTTGGGTTCCTTTGTAGTCTCAGAGGACGGATCAAGCAGAGTACGTGACCAGAATACGTGCAGACGTCCTCTGGCCGGATTCGGAGCTCTTGGAGTCTGTCATTGTAGTAAGGGTGATAGAGTAACCAGGAAGGCCTGTGTGACCTGCTAATTTGGACGGCCAGGACGGATTAGTTCTGAAGACGTAATGTTTGCCTAAATGTGTGTGTGTGTTTGTATGGGAAGAGTCTAAGTGTGGAAGTTTCCGCCACGATAAACATAAGGGAAAGAGTCTTTGTGCATCCCCTCTTGCAAAGGGATACCCCTGCCATGCAAGGCTAAAACATAAGTTGGGACTGGAAACGTTTGGTGGTTGGTTGTTTTAGCGCTACTTTATCTTGGTCACTTCACAAAATCCCTGGAACGATACACGAGTCACCTAAACACGGGTATTACACTAATAAACGTGTAAGGGAAGACAAAGTGAATACATGGCATCCGACAATTGCATTTTAGCAATTTTCTCTAACATGTGCACCATTTCCACCGTTTGCAGGTTCAATTCGTACATAACATCTTAATTAACAACTCACCACCTCATGATAAAAATTAGTCATCCCCTATGACACCACATCGCCACTACTCCTGATTATACACAGTCATAAGCATTGACTCCAACCGGTCAAAACTGAAACCCTATTTGACTCTCCAAAGTCATATTCACACAATCTACACTCCTTAAAACCGCGACGATGACTGCACGCAGTCAGCAGCCCATAGATGGCAATGAATCCATTGACTAAATTGTGTAAAGTCGTACCACTGAACAAAGTCCTAATATTGTTAATTGTATTCACCAACATGACTATACTTAGTCAACCGAATTCACTAAAATCCCACGCGACTGATGACACGTTGCAGTCATTGTTATTGACTAATTTGAGTAATTCAAAACAAAGTCCCAAGTCCAGCCCATTCGAGGTTCCAAAAATCGTCGGGAACGCAGCGCATGGGAACACTGGTGTCCGTTTTTGACAGCGAGTCAAAATGTCCGAGGCAACTTATCCAATATGACTCAAAACAGTCCTAGTAAAATTAGAAAGACATGTCCGTTTTTGAGTGCTTGCTAGTCAAAAATGCAGTAAAAAATTCCTGGATTTGTACTAGTGAAAAATTTGACCTATTTTTGAAGCTCACGTGCAGAAGTTGCAAAATGAGTTTGTTCGAGGATATAGAGAGGGAGATCGTGTTATGTACGTCTCTTTGTTTAACCAAATTGACAAAGAGCTTTTGGTACATGATAACATCTCTAGCTCATGGAGTACTCACTAGATTGATGCAAATGACCGCTTCGAGAGAGAATTGGACCAGGACCTTCAGTTGCATCAGTTCAAGGGTAAGGTGTTCTTTGTTTATGAAGGCAACGATAGGGACATAGCGTAGATGCGGTATATCTCAGATTTTCTCAACGACGACCTCGCCTGGCACATAGCTGTTGAATGCATCACCCTTGACGCTAGACGAAAGAATAATGTACTCTTGAACGCCATGGCAGATGTCAATTGGTAAGATGATTTGAAGTTATTAATTTTATTTCCAATAACGTCTTGGTAGTGTTTGTTCAAACAATCTTAATGTCGTTCTACGTTTAATGACAGGTCTACAAAAAATGACCACGTGAAGGGCAATCTCCTATCAAAATTGCAACGTATTCGCACATTTGGTAACTTACCTTTCAAAGTCTATAAGGATTTGATTTCACAGGAGGCCCACGAAGTTTGTCTGAAAGAGAAGCCTCAGTATAATACTTAGTATCCTCTCACATTGAATATTTTTGTGTCTATTTTGTACCAGGTAGCGTCTCATTCACCATATACTTTAAATTGTTTTACAATTTCACTCTTTGATTTAAATTTACGACGTGATGTCAATTCTGTTTTCAACAGAAGGAGATTGCTAGAGCTCAAGACCTTGCAGCAGTACACTACAAGGAGAATACAACCAAAGAGAAACAAACTGGACATGGAGTTTGGTTGGTCATGCACTATGCTCAACTAATAACCATAAAACAATTAAGTAGCACAAATTTGATAAATTTATTGTTGTTGCAAATCCAAAGAAGTTTGACTTTTTTGATGAGGTTCAAATACTAATTATTTACTTGAATTTCTCTTTTATTTCAGCCATCATATCATGTTTGTTAATGTGTATTTTCTTGAATTCAGATAAATGCGCATTATCCAATATTCCCAGTGGCTGTCAACAATCGAGAGGCTTCAGAAAGCTGCTACTTGCACTGTTGAATCTAATTTCAAAGCCAAATGGCTTCACTGGTGGAATAGTTCAGACATCTTTAGACAGAGCGTAATGTTTCCAGTTGATCGCTCCATTAAGGAAAAATCTTTTGGTGCTTGGCTTCTTTAGGCTTCATTTTGGGCTCAGGTATTTGTCATACTGTTTTAAATCGCTTTTGAATTAGTTATTTCGAATATCATTTATGGGTTTCGAAATAAAATTGACTATATTAAAAACATGATTCTGGTTTCGCTTGTGTAGATGGAGACTGCAGCATTGACATATATTGATGACCTTGTCAAAGAATTTTCGTTGTCCGTTTCATGGGGCGACAACGTCCTTTCTCCATCTGCTTATGTGGAATACTGGAGAGTGTCGCTTTGAGAGCATGCATACTTATCTTATTTGTCACCAAATGGAGGCCCTCGATTTTTGAAGGGATTGAATTGCTAAAGTTTGACAATGAATTACTTGCTATTAAGCTTCTTGTCTACAAGTAATTATGTCTTTGTATGATATTGGTTAATTGGCTCTATATTCAATTTCTAATCTTTATAACCTTGTAGGTATTTCACTCACGAACTTGTGGCTAAGGGGGCGCTTTTATCAACGGCTCTTCTCTTGTGGAAGTGTCTAACTTCGACTCTCCTCATAATATCTTCACTGACCATCACTACATGAAGTTTTCTATAGAGCAATTGAAAACTGGTGGCTGGTTTCTAGACTGCTCCGGTAGTTACGTTCCAGAGATGGAAGAAGATCTTGCAATATCTGTTGGTTCTCTTCCTTTTGCGCAGCATGGTATTGACCTTGGTGACAATGACAATGACAACGACGTTGTTGAAGAAGTGCCTCGTCCAGCTCCTCGACCCGGAGAGCGACCCGTCCCCGCATCTAGAAGAAATCAACTTTCTGTCAAAAATGCTCCTGTCGTATCAACTAGACCATCGTCTCAAGCCGAATCTCTTATTCACGCTACTCAACGCCTTCACAACTTGGGTGTCAAATCACTAACTGAAGCGACTCGATTCAACCGTCTCACTCGACCTCGCAAAGCCAAGCACCCTATTTTAGAAGTGTCATCCCCTAACAGGATCGTGCACTCCCCCTTGTTCCTTGAGCATGGAAACATGGGTGAGCTTTTGAATATGGGTGAGGCAAACATACGCATAGAACCTCAAACGAAACGCATCTTACAACACATTCGAACGGTAATTAATTTTTGGTATCTTGTTTTATACATGTTGTAATTGGAATAATAATATTCTACTACTAATACCTCCTTTTGCTTGTGTTTTAGATTGGGAAAGATTGAACCAAGTCCGTTGAGAAGATGACCATGAAGCTCAAACACCCGGGCATTGATCTCATTATTGCGGACATCCCGGTAGATCTTCCGGTGCCTATTGTAGAATCACACACAATACATATGTAGAACATGCGAGATGATAACTACATTGACAACGTTTTTCTCTTCGTGGATTCCAACTTAACAGACGAAGGCATTATAGTACTCAAGCATGCTTGCGATAGGGCAGTAGAGCAAGACTTGGACGTCCATGCGCAGAGTTACAATTTCAAGATTGTAAGGGATCGGTGGAGTTATAACCCTCTACGCTTGACGTCAGTTCATTATCCTGACAAGACGGTACTCTTCTTCACCCTCTAGTTAATGAATCTGTTCACGTGTATCTGAATGTCTAATATGTTGTCTTCTTATCCATTTCACGGATTGTAAAGACGCAAAATTTCCATATCAAGGTGTTTGCGAGGATAGATGCTAAATTCAGAACCAGAAGGTTGAACGGTCTATGGGGCCAGCTTCATATCCTCCCAGACAACAACGACAACTTGACCAACTTGACACATGCTCCTGATCAACTCCTTCGTCTTGATGGAACTCTATGGCGAGGCGCTTGAGAGAAGCATCCGGACTTCATTCAGTGCTTCATCTAGTGTTTGACTGACGAGCGCAACATCATGTTCGATTAGAGCCCTTTGATAGGTATTCATTCTCTTCAACTCTTGTGCGAATATATAAATGATCCATTCATACTAACTACTTCTTTTAGTATTTTTTCACAGATGCATCTGTAATTGCATGTCAGCGCACCAATCGTTATCTCATCGCCTTGGAATGTGATGAAGAGATATTCGATGCTGTACTAAAACCGTACGTAGATCAAGCACAAACCAGTTCGATACTAGCTCATCCACCCAGCCTACTGCCGATGAAGAGCCTAAGAGAAACAAGCCCCGCCGTTACATGGGTGTGTGATAATCATAACATTTACTCATATTCTTTTCACACGTTTCTTAATTGCAATGTTTTAACTCAAATTTGATATTTAGTCTCCTAGGATTAAAAGAGCGTTTGTGTCACATGCCTTTCAAAAGGATGTCCGAACACTGTAGTGAGTTAAGAAGACCCCGGGAGTGACGTTCCGGGCTTGGCAAGAGACAAGGTGAGGTGACCAAGGTGAGTCCCGAGCAAGCAGCATGCAATGGCGTCGTGCTCAATATGAACTTGGTGGCGCGCCTTACATGGTTGGAAACCTTGTTTCAGCACCCAAGGGTCCAAAAAAACGCGTGATTTGGAGTTGTGAGTCATGAGATATGGCTCCTCAAAGTTGGAGCGCGTTCCAGGACACTTAGGGACTCGGGAGTGTTGCCTCCCGGGACTCAATGTGTCGACCTTCATGAAAGGCGGCATGTTGCATATTGCTAGAAAGCTAATGACAAGGAATTTCTTGAATGCTAAGGCTGATGATGAGCAAAGCAATGGTCTAGGAAATATGGCTCCTCAAAGTGGTCGCGACTTTGGGACTCGGGAATGTTGCCTTCCGGGACACCGAATGTTCAAAGGGGCATATCTCCCTTTAAGAAAGCTTTGATTGAGGCATGTAGGTAATCTATCAATATCTACTCAAATAGCAGATATTTGAAATGGACTCGCATGACCCATTTGGATACCTGAGCTAGGAGCTAGCCCGAGGAGAAGTTACGGCCCGTTTTTGAGACGAAGACAAAAACGGGTGGTCTTCTAAAAGAAAAGTGTGTCACAGAAGACCCCTTAATACAAGAGGGGGGGGCTATCGAAGACTCCAGAGAGTACTAAGAGGAGGGGTGTTGTCCCTCCTCACTTCCACATGGTGCCAAGGAGAGCTCGTATGGCTTTAAGGGGTGAGACTTGGGATGGGCCTCACTCTCGCACCTTGGGCACTATGGGATGCTTGAAGTGTGCATCCCGAAACATTGGGTTGGAAAAGTGTCCCGCCCCAAACTAGTCCCCGTGAAAAGTAGTGCCGATTTCCGGTAGTGTCCCGAATGGAGCGTATAGACATGAATGGAAGGGGGTTCGTGAGGAGTTGGACAATATGCAAAGGCGGTTAGCTCCGAGGGTCAGTAGTGCCACCGTTGGGACCTTAGACATTTGTAGAACGCCGCTCCGTGCAACCAAGTGGCATGCCCATATGTTTTGTGGGAGTTCCGGATTACGAATTCCGGGTAATGAGTTGCGGGAGTCAAAGGTGGATTGGACACCTTGACTAGAAATGGTGCTAACATTGTGGGTGCTTGGCATGTGCAGTGTTAGCTAAGTTGTGGCTGGTTTCTACCAACAAAGTGAACCGTGATTCCGCTACCAAGTAAGGCTTAATAAGAAAAAAAGAGTTGGGAGTAATTAGGGCCGCGAGAGTTTGACTCTTCACTCCTCTCTCATTCAAAGTCCCCCCTCAACCTATGTGCTACTCTTCTATGCAGAAGGCCTGGTCGAGCAGTGGGTGAGAGCTCCATCTCTTATACGTGTTGAACCCAAGGACGATAAGTTCAATCTTAGTGTTTTACGCTTCATCATTTTTTTTAGCGGACCAATGTGATGAAGAATTTGACGCTCATAAAGATAGTGACGATTCTTTTTCTTCAGTACAGACGTAGTAACTTATGATTTCTACTCTGTTACCTAGTATGACTTTTTCTCCGCGCCTCGATCTCCCATTCTCTCCAACACTCCACATCCATGTTTTGGCAAAGGCGTGCTAAAGTTTATAGATTTTGAGGCTGATCAACGTGACCAACACTTTAATCGTGCTTCACCTTTAGCATAGTATGTGTTTATTTTCCTAATTTGGCTTTTAATAGGTAGGGACATCTATCCATATATATATATATATATATATATATATATATATATATATATATATATATATATATATATATATATATACTATTATCTAAACCTTTGATTCCTTAAACCTTGCTAATATTCGATGCTCAATTGAAATAAGAGAGAATCGAATGCTAAACCGCCATGACTATTGAATATCTTATCGCTCACCATGAAAGATGATACGATGTGACAATTTAGGCACCGTCTAATTGGATTTTATAAACTTTGTCATTTGGATTTACATCCGAAGCACGTTTGACCAATAATTGATGACATCAGCCCTAATTTTAATCACTATCCTAGTACCCCAAGTGAATGGCCTCAAATAAATTGTAGAAGTTACCGACACCTTGTATCAAAATCTATATTTAATTCTTGTGCTAGAAGTCGCTCTAATTAAATGAACTTACAAATGATGATGTCAGCCCTAAATATATAGGAATTGTTATATTCACTTAATAATATTGATTATATTAGAAGTGGTGAACCAGGACCCTTTTCCAATACACACGAAAGCAGTAACATCTACTACGGATTTGGAGTACATAATACTTTAAAAATAAACATTTTAAAATTTCAATAAAACCCATTCAGTGGTAATAGGGTCTTGATCTTTGAAAAAAGAATTCAAATTGTGTAGAATATTCATGCTCATCGCTCTCCGCTCACACTCGTGCAGTCCCCCACTCAAACAAGTAGCAAAATTAGGCAGGAACAGAATCCCTGTCTTTTGTGAGCTCTTGTCTCCAGTTGTCGCCACTGAAGATCAACTGTCTAGAGAGGATGTCATCAAAAGGATTTGCTTAGTCCTCATTGCCAAATGATTGAATCTCACAAAACCTATAGAATACACTACAGCTAGCCTAAAAGCCTGCATAGGACCAAACAATGTATGATCAGTTTTGTATTCCAGAGCCAAACATACGGTACACACCGGAGTTGCCAATATAGAGTACTTGAAGGCTACAATCTACAAACAATTCTTACAAAAATCCGTGCAATTTGATAATCAACATGTGTTAATGTTAACGTTTTAAGGCGTAGTAAATATAATTGAACGTGGAAAAACCGCACATGAACATCAATAAAATTTGCATGACTATAGGACTCAACACTTCACTTTGCACATGAAGAGGTAAGCTACAACATGTAACATATAAGATTGCAAAGGAAATAATGCCAGTACAATACGTTACAATGCGTTATAACAAAACGTTTAATTGTATGTTACAATGCGTTTAACCGCGTGTAATTGTGTTTCATTAGACGCTTTAGTTCTATTTTATATATCTTTATATGACGTTAAGTTGTATCTTACAACGCGTTTAATTCAACGTTTATAATCTTAAACCGTCTTCAACCGTTTCATCATTGACGCTTCATTCGCGTTTTCTATTACATGCCTCCACATTCAATCGTGTTTAAAGTGACGCTTCATTTGCGTTTGGACTGACGCTATAACACGTTTCACACAACACCTGTGCGTATCTTGTGACGCGAAGTGCGTTAAATTGTGTTAAAAAAAACGTGAGAACATTTATGACATTGAATACTGTCACCTTTCAAGCAAGCGGATGCGTCACACACTAAGTGCGTTCTTAGTAACAGCTGCGGTGTTAACAAGCATTACAAGAAACATGTTAATGTTCATGAACAAACATAGGGCTAGAATTCATGTCGATCCTATATAAATTCTATTCTCTTGCTGATGTGTCGCTACCAGAGGATTCGCCGAGTATCTGATTGTCATCATCATCACCTTTCTCTGTTGCTACTGGCTCCTGCTCTTCCACGAATGATCTAAACCCTAAACCCTATACCCCAAACCTGCTAAACCGTTGTGGTAAGCTGCAGAATGCTTGTCTCGACAATGTTATTCACTTCTAAGCGGCGGCATTGATGTTTTCGTGGTTGTCTTAAAAATCGTGGTTGTCTTAAAAATTGTGGTTGCTTTGATTTCATGGCGGTGGCAGTGGACAATGGGCCTAGACAAGGTCTCGAAAAATTTCTGAAAGCACCCAGTGATGACCCAGACACAGTCCTTCATTATAAGTTCATGCAAGACTACAAGGTATTGAGATTACCTCCATTCTCACATGTAGGTCAATTGCTGCATCAAGTTAGTGTTGTTGCTAGAACTTTGTGGTCTTTTCTCTTTTTCTTTTTCAAGTTATTCGAAGTCAACGAATAGAATCTCTTGTAGCTCAATGAGACTTTTCTGCATCGGCTCATTAGGGTGTTCCTAAGCCAGTTGAGTACCGATGTGCCATTGTTCTTGTGTAGGTGCACCTCAAACATTTGAATGGCCGTAATGAGGAGGTAAGTCAGGGACTAAGACGCCTAAGAGCTTTTATGAAGGTGTAATTTCAGAACGGTTGCTAAAAGTCACTCGCACACATGCTCTGATACTGCACATCCTCGGGTTTTTAAGAATTTTCAACTATTTAAGGCTGTTCGTTTTGAATTACGCAGCATACGCGTTTCAAATATTCTGATAGTCTTTCCTTTCTTCATATGTATGTACGTTGTTATCTCTAGTTATGTGTTGTTGTTGCTATACTCAAACGGTTCAAGAATCTTGGGTCTTTACAACGAAAGAAACGGAAGAAACTAATGATATATTCGAAATCAATCGCAGGTACCTTACTTTTGTTCACCAGCTGACGATTTGACGGATGTTATTGCACCCTCTTGCTATAGGTGTAACTTGAGACTTTACGGAATGTTGATGGTGTTGTTTATTTTACTCCAACTAGCTACCGTTGTGGCGTTGTTATATTTTCATGACATTTACCATGAGAAAGGTTGTCATGGTATTGCTGTTCTCTTGAGTAATCCCATCGATACCGCTAAGGTTTTTTCTAATTTTCTGACGGTCTTTGATGTGCGTTCTCAACACTAGTACCAATTTAGTGTTAGCGTCCATAGTCTTTTTGCTACTTTGAATGTCTTAGCGTCCCACGTTCTGCTAAATTTGTAGGGCTTACTGTGTGAGTTCGTGCGACTGTTTTGATTACACCAACGGCCTGGCAATAAGTAGCTGCTTCTTTGTTCTATTCGTGAACTTCATTTTTTAGTCAAGATGTTGCTTTTAACTAGGTCTTGGCACGGCAACATGAACCATATCGGTAGCTTATTCTATGTTTCACGTACTTGCTTCCTTTTGTTTTGACTTCATGTACAAGGTACAGGATTTAGTGGTTAGGTACAGGGGCGTGCCTAAATATCCAGGAGTGCCCATGACGCGACACCCTCAGTACATCACTATTAGGTTTGTGGTTCCAAAATTTTCACTTAGAGTGGCAGCTCAAACTTTGTGGATGGCAATTTTGGTTCATTCATGAACAGCTCAATCATGATGTTGAATCCGCATGCTCTTGTATATGAAATGCACTGTAGTTGCACATTTGACTGCTAGGTGGTGCAAAAATGATCAACCATATATATAGGACGCGTATATATGCACATTTTGCCTTCTCTATACAACAAGCTCAATGTTAGCGGGTGGACAAGCTCATAATTCTAGAAAGCTGTGTACGCTGTCAAGTGGACTTTATTTTGTATTCTATTTCTTGCAACAGCGTTTTGAGAAACGCACTCTAATACGGTACATGGTCAAATAAACGTCCAAAGATGTTAGAATAAACGTTCAACCACGTTCAAATAAACGTCCAAACACGTTAAAATAAACGTCAGAACACGTCACATAACGTTTCCTTGAACGTCTATTTTGACAATGCACAATCAATCCAAGAGCATGCCACGTGTCACCATCTAAACTGTCCATACTCCCAATACCACGTCAGAATCTAATGCCACATAAGCAAATTTTTCATCGATCCAAAGGACGGAGACTTGCCCACATATAATCTGATTTGGAATTGGAAATATCCACCTAAGCACTTACGTGGAATTAAAATAAGCAGGAAATTTCCACGTGGAAAATAAGTTACTCTCCCAATTTACTGACCCTAGGTAACTTGATTCCGTCACTTTTGACGTCGTTTAACACACGTGTTGAAACCGTTTGACGTAATTTAACGCGTCGCGTTAAATTCAAAAGTCGTTGGTGATGGAAACATCATTTTTCACCGTCACAAAAATTCACGTTGAATTGCGTTAAAAACCGCGTTAAACCGCGTCATTTTAGACACTGCTCTCTACTAGTGGTTCTTAACACCGCTACTTCTGAGCTTCAGTCGGAAGTGGCTTTTCATGTCCACCGCACATGTTTGAAGCCGGAGCATGGAGCCTTGCCCAAAGCGGTACTGCGAGGAGCAACATACACACAACAACGAAGCTCATGGCACCCGACACCAAAAGAAAGGTGTAAACACAAAACTAGCTCACGAAAGAAATGTAGGAAGAGTAGCGAAGAACTGCAAATTGCATGCACAATCCGGCGTCATTTAGAGGTCATATCTAATGATCATGGGTTGATGGAGACGTGTTGGGACACCTGCCCTTATCATCATTATTGCTTGTGTTTTTTATTTTTATTTTTACTACTATTATTGCTACGAATCTAATTATTGCTTCCTCTTCCTTTAAAGTATACTATTGAACTATTGTTCTAGATATATATACTTACTAATCATATTTAAATTGCATTTATTCCTTTATGCATGCCTTAATATTTTCTTTTTTCTCTTTTATTTCTTATTTCTTTATTTTTTACACAAATCATTCTTCTGCAAAAAAGAAACATATCTTCATACACACCAAAATAACTACTCAAAACCCAAAATAAAAAAAAATCTCAGACACTTCTTAAAAAATGAAACAACTCTCAAACAAACCCTATTTACAAAAACAATCCTTTTATTGAACCACTATACACACGTTACTGTGACAAACCTCCCATTCACATCTATGCACATCTTACTCTCAAAAACTACATATCCAGAGGCATATACACAACATACAAAGACAAAATTTCCTAAACATGTGAATATCACAACCACTCTATACACACAAAATACATTGCCATCACTAACTCTATATTCTTTATTCCTCTCAATAGACACAAGACAAACACATAACCACTTCGCAACGCAACCAATCCAAGGAAATAACAACAAACAACAATAAACCATCAACAAAGCATAAAAACAATTGTGTTACAAACATCAACATAACAATACTCAAAATACAGGTGCCATTGGACAAAGGCTCATTTTAAAGACGGACAAATACTTTACACACGCCGACATTCAAAGAAGGTTGAAATCTATACCTACCTATGTCTCCCAAAACACACATACACCTCCTACCACAAACTACCTGATAAACTCTCTACTCCAAACAATATACAACCTAATAATTGCCGCCTAAACCATAAGTCTTTCTTCAATATCTACACCCCAAAATCGAAGACCCTAACTCCAATAACAAAAAATACAAACCTAAAAATGCTAGAAATATAAGCAACACCATACACCTAATGAACCTCATAAAACCGACTTGGCCTTCCAGCCACGCCATACAAAATTAGAATACACCCAACAATATAACATGTCAAACCTCCACTACCGTTTACAAACAATGGACATGGCTCCCTTGCCTCGCCGCAAAAGAAAGAGACTTATTCGACAACGCAAAATACCCACCCATCCCCTATGCACGACGAGCTCGGTACAAACAAAAGAACTGTATGGAATATTGCAGCATTTCTAGCCAACCATTATGCAGAAAAGTATAGACCTCACGACCTCAATACCAACAAAAGAATTATACACCATATTGTAAAACTTCCACCTGGCCCTTCATACTTATAGAAGACATTAGGCCCATAAAACTCTAAATAAACTATATAACACCAAAATAGTACAGAAAACTCAAAACAACCACAAAAAACTCATTGTAAAACACAAAATTATCACATTCATTCCCACACCTCCCAAAACCCTTAATCAAACCAACTTTCGAGATAGAAACCTCCATAAAAAAGTTCAACCTTGTCGTCGCTCTATAAACATAAACTCAATCCATGACCTCCAAGAATCCTACAGACTAACAAGTCCACATATAGCTGAAACACCCCCGTTACTGCTAAAAAAATAGTTTCCAAATAGATTGTACAAACTCCCTCACAAAACAACAATTTCTCCCACCCAAATCCATAACCTTAATCAAAAATAATACTCACCAGATAATCACAGTACCTCTCCTATGTACAGATGTTGATAATCGCAAAAATCTAAAAGATCTCCGGAAGATGCTCAAAAATATTCTCCAAATACTTCCCACCTTCACAAAGCAACATTTCCCCCGAGTAAACTACACAATTCCTATCGCAACCAACAATCACCACATAATATTACTACTTTTCCTATGCGGTGATATTGAAACAAATTCAGACCTTATGCCAAATATCCTAAAAACACACCCAAACTCACACAAAAGAAGAAGAAAAATCTACTTCCTCCCATGCACAATCAAACTACATCCTTAATATCAACACCTAGCCACGTTATTCTCTCCGTGTTTGAACCATACACGCCCAAAATATCAACAAACAACTACAGCCTATCCACACCTATTCCAATACATTCTCTAAAATCGCCACCACCCTCCTCCACGTATATTCTTTGCTCTCGTTCTTACCATAAGCCCATCACTTGAGACCTACAATACCTACAAATCAGTCACCTAACCCAAATTGGACAACCATTTTACTAGATGAAATGACACGCCTACAAAACCCACCCAAACGACACATTGCTACACCACACCCATACATCCATTTAAGAAACACAAACCCAACCTTATAAAACTCCCCTATCACCATCCACAACCAACTATATGAATACGTCCAACGAAATGATACACCCTCAATTTTATGAACCATGTCAAAAAAAATTCCATACTTGCCCTAAAGCCTTCTCACAAAATCTCTATAATACAATGACCCATTACCAGAATATTCCTACCCTCCGCCTACCCCTCTAGTGCCACCCCCGCCATTTCCACAAATACCAACATCTAACCATCGCACACATTTAATTACATGGAATGCCTCATCACTCAACACAGCCCTACCAAATATACTAAATTTATTTTCAAATACACCCACAAACCCTCCACTTATCACAATACAAGAAACCAAATTACTCGCCACAAAATCCACAAAATAATTACAAAACTTATTTCCGAACTATGAACCAATCTTTAGTAACACTCACGCCCTGACTAGGTGTATACAGCAACGAATACCATACACACCGACAAGAGGCGGTCTCGTCACACTCATTAACAATAAATATGCACTCCTCGGAATTATAACTAAAATTCTAACACCTATGACAATATTTCACCATACTTACAGATAATAAAATTACAAAACGCATCGCTTCAACCATAGCTACCCATTCATATGTACATGCCATTGCACCTAAAAGACATACAATATATAAAAACCATACAACAACAAATAACCCACCAAATCATGGCACACCCATCCCACATCCACATTTTATGTGGCGATTTTTATAAGGACATAGCTCTTATCGGACGCCAATATGAACAAAACACATTGCCCCCACAACTAGAAGACATAGAATGGCAGGATTTTACCGATAGCCTGAAATTAACATACATTGCAACAAACAGTTGCTATACTAGGCAAGTAGAACAAAACTACAATGAAACCAACCTAATTGATGGCTACTATATCAACACACCCAACAACGCCCTTTTTATTTCCACCACCGACTATTTACATGGACTAAACTCGGATCACTCCCCCACCACCCTACTCATCCTACTAAACATGTTATTAGCTAGACGAAAATTGCCCACAATTTTTAAACCACCAAAAATTCTTAACCCTATCCCGTAGGAAAACATGGATAAATTTAAAACTGCATTCTATAAACCAACCCACTTCAGATCAACGAGCTTACCACCAAGGTTGTTTAGTGCAACAAACTCAACACGACGTCAAACACGACATGTCAGACAGACAAAAATATCCTTTGTTTGAGAATATACCATATTCCTAGAATATACTTAGAACATTCTAGAATATGCCCACATATTCTTGGATACTGGAGCATATTTCATTCAAATTGTCTAATGTCCCAGACACCTGACGAACACGACGAAGACGATGAACACGACAACTCGACAGACATTGCCGAAAATGTGTTGAAGAAGACAACCGTACTTACCACTATTTTAACAAATGAACACCTAACCACCCACCAATGGCAAACCGCATGTACAAAATTGGACCAACTAGTAAAACAAATATATAGAAAAAAATTGATGAAACTTGCAGGGCTCTACCCCTTCCCACTCTCACAAACCACACAGCCGCGCAAGGTCGATTCCTACCTAGAAAACTCCAGAGACAATGAAAAAAACACTTCTCTACCTAACACATAATTTGTAAAGCAATATACATAACGATAAACACTACCAACTCGCATAAGCATCCAATACTAAAAGAATTAAAGAATAATACACCAGTCAAGAAGGCTTTTGTGCGGAAAGAAGTACAACTAGACAACTACAATTACTCATATCAACCCTACACTAGTAGGAATTGGCGGAAAAAAAAATCTTGAGAAGTGTCTTAAATGACAGGATGTCACTTTGATGTCCATAATTGTCCATAATGAGGACGTTTGTAACACGAGTTGTGTCTTAAATGATATGATGTCATTTTGATGTCCAAAATGACAGCTTTTGAGACAAGAGGTGAAAAGGTACTAACCATTTGTCCTACCGTTTGTTATGACCTTTTGACATCAACATCCATAAACATATTAAGAAAAAGACTTTGTTCACCCTAACATCAAGATAGAGTTGGATTTTCTAAATAGATAAATAAGTTTTTAGTTTGGTTATTCTTTTGCCAATGGTAAAATATATATCAAGAGTGGAAGTTCATTGGTTAAGAAAGTAGCAAGAAAAAAAATGTAGTCTTGTTTTAAACAAAAGTAAGTGAAACATCATATTTACTCTATTCTTTTGCATGCTTAAAACTTTCCAAGTAAAACATCCTTATCAAAGAGGAAAACGCCACTGTTGTCATATTATACCAGCGCAATCGAGGAACTGAATTTCAGTAATATTAAGGAAAAGGTCAAATCGGAGGAGGAATCTACTAAAATCCGTACATATCCTCTCTCTGCTATGTACAGTACCCGGCAAGAGAGATATGGACAACTTGCAGAATGCCAAAAACAAGATGAACTTTAGGTGGAGGCCAAAAATTATGTTTCTCATAAGATTGCATGGGGCTCTAGGAGCAGCTACATATAGGTGTTCTTTCCAAGTAGCAAAGTTTAAACTAATTTAATTGAATGAGTAACAATAGTTCAAATTTTGGAGTCTTCGCAGGGTTTTGGTTAGAAAATGCCTGTGTCCATATCTCTCTTGTCAGGTACTGTACACTCTCTTACATCTACAAAATCCAAGGTACCCAACTATCATCTACAAGCACCCTGGATATAATTTGTTCGGCGTGCCTCACCTTCCTCCGGTCTCGTTTCCCTCCTTCGGGACTCTCTTTGTCTATGCTTTTATTGTTATTGAACCGGACGCCACACCTCGAATTTGTCACATTGTCTATGTCTCCAGGGCGCTTCTCAATTTGCAGCTTTTCTGTCCCACAGAGAGCTTTGGAACGACATCACTTCTAAAGGTTGAGCTTGCCTTCTTATGCTGAGCCGTAACGACTGAATGAGTTCCTTGCAAGGCGTGGATCCTCTTTAGGTGGATTGCATTGTTTTAGGCACTGTTTGTGGAGCATTTTTTTATTTCTGGAGGTGGCTGTTATAAGCTTGTGATCTTTTCTTTTGGTAGCCCTAAGTTCCAATATTTCTTTTTGCATGATAGGGTTGGATTTTTTCCTGCAAGAATCATGTGTGTGAGAGCCGGAATTCTGTTGTTGTTATCTTCACCAATAGCAGTGTGTAGGAGATTATGTATCGATGAGGGATGCTTCTTTTGTGTAGTTACTGATGATTAGGGCTAGGTCTCAAGGGACTCTTTCAGGTCCTCAGATTAATATATCTATAACCATCGTGCTTTGCTTGTATGAAGGTGAAGCAATAGTTATGCTCTCACCCGTGATGGAGCTTATTATATGAAGTTCTTTATATTCTGAAGGTCTTTTTTGTGAACGTAATGTTTTGCAGCGTACGAGGATATTTGTTGTAACGTAGTTTTAAGAGAACTATCAGTAGCTACAATCCTCAAAATTCAGCATGTATGAAGATTTGCCAAAATCTCCAAAAATTAGCATGTATGAAGATTTGCCACAATCCTCAAAAATCAGCATTATGAAGACTTGCTACAGTTCCCAAAGATCAGCATGTACGAAGATTTGCCAAAATCCTCAAAAATTAGCACATTTGAAGAATTTCCACAATCCTCAGAAAATAAATTCCATATGTATGAAGATTTTGCAAATCCTAATTTGTCACAATCTTCAAAAACTAAACTCAGCATGTATAAAGATTTAAAGAGACGCACAACTCACAAACCAAAACATCTACATATTATATATAGATTTTAAAAACGCATTCGGATCTCTGCTTGAATCGCTCATTTGATGGCTACAAAGCGGCAATAATGCATACACATTTGGCACTTCAAAAATAAATCAAAGCGTTGCACCCTACGCGGATGACCTCGCAACCCTCACATACAACCTACAATCTGTAGAAACAAAATGAATCAAAGTAGATCAGTTTTTTAAATGGTCAGGCATGGACTTCATTGCCCAAAAATGCGCCATCACATGTTGCCCAAACAAGTCCAAAACCAAACCTGAACAATTCAAACTAGAAACTCATCAACACAACATCTCATATAGAAACCAGTCAATTCCGATACTACACCAAAACAAACCCTACGTATACCTTGGCATTCACCTCATTCCCTCTCTATATTAGAAAATCTAAAGCCATATTACCCCTAACAAAGTAATTGAACAATGCAAACAACTCACAAACTGCCCTGCTACAATCAAACAGAAAATTAACATGGTTGACACCGTTATTAGAGCAAAAATTGCCTATAGCTTTTATACACTTCCCTTCTCGCTACTCACCATCACCAAACTTGACAAAAAAATCATTGGAATCCAAAATACAATTTGCGAACTACCAAAAATGTCATCACATAACTACCACATGAATTATATGGGCTAAAAGCATTCTTGCTAAAAACTGCTTACCTCTACTGCATCGGCGAACAACTTAGAAACGCACTTAACGACCACAGGCGCCTAGGCAATATTTACCGAGGGCTAACTCAACACATACTATCCAAATACGTCGGTGCTGAATACATCCCGAAAATCAAACTAAATGAATATTCGAGATTACCTACTACAAGAAAACTTCTTCTCTTAAAACAAGGTGGCATTCATCTTCAAAATACCAACGCTGACTTCCAACTACTCAAAACCAAACTAGAAAGAGAGTGGATTGAACAAGCAACAGAAGAATTGCCACACCTTAACCAAGCGCTTTCACTTAAACTCCTAAATAAACTTTTATTACACAACATCTACAAGATAAAACACATCTCTCTACCTAGCGGAACAACACTTATGTCACTTGAAGAGTTCACCTTATTTTACAAAAAACCAACTAGGCTAGTGAAAAGCAGACTTGAAACTGCGGAAAAATAATTTTGCCACCCAAAATGCACACCAAACCAATGTGATAGACACCCTCGTTGCCCGCACACTCAATACAAAATACATCTCAGACAACCAAACTCTATTACCACAATCTCCAATTAAATCTACCTCAACGCTTAGAAAGACAACTAAATCAACAACCATGCTCTCCCCCAAACATTAAAATCAACCTACTAAAATTCCCCATAGCAAATATACTCAATCATTAAACAATAACTTCAAAAGACAAATACAAAATTATCAGAAAATACAACATCTACTTATGCCAATGGACACCAAATAATTCTACCACATCCAACAAATGGTTACCTCAAAGAGACCTCGTCCTTTCAAATCACCCATCCGTAATCACACACAACACTAAGCTACTAATAAAATATTGCACTAAACTTCAACACGCACACTACCAACATATCATCGATACCCAGTTTATACCACAACAAAGCAGATACACAAAATATATCCCTCCACCTACTTCCACCCCATACACATAAATAATCTTTGCAGAATGTAACCCTGGAAAACGACATCATTACTAACCATAACACCATACAAATACCAAACGAAAACATTCATCTATTTCAAGACATCTGTCGTTACCTCACCACCATATCCACCACTAGGCTTAGATGGCTTTGGCACCAATACAACAAAGCGACTCACAGCTCACATGGACTAATTCCTCACACACAACCGTTTGAAACATAAATAATACGGCTTTATTAAAGATATAAAACCAAAACCTCAAAAAACAACCTACAAAAAACTACACAACATACCTTACACACTAACATAATTGATCACACAACCACAACCTCTAACATAACCCACTCTTATTTCTCTTTGCCAATTACCTTCTTCACAAAAATCTCAAGATTCTACTCCCCATATGCGAGAGATAAACTTTTTGGCTCCCGCAGCACCGCCTTCCAATACAAATGGAAAGGAATAGGATATGCACACCCACACGATGATGAAACAAACCTCCAAGCAATCCACTGGGCTCGATTGGCAGCCAAAAACAATCCAAACAGTACCACTATATTAGTAATCTCAAATACAAACTGGCACCAAAATCCATCCCCCTATACCGGTCCATTCCCAGACACACACGTATTAGCACATTTTACAGCTGACTCTATCACATACCTTGAACCAATTCCACCTCAAAAGAAACAAGACCCCATGAAAGAATTTTGTGCCATTCACATCAGAGGCATTCACCACAAAACCCACAATATTGGCACGCCCCACCAAATCAACACAATCAAACCAATCACTGAAAACCTACAAATTCCAAACTTTCACCTACAAACCGCGCCACCCACTCCCTACCAAACACCGGTTAATAAGAACGAACAATGGAATAAACTCATTTACCCAGCTCCACACAACCCCACTACCCTAGACATGCCATCTTTACCACCATTCACATATACAACTACATTAAAATTCAACTCACACTATAGCTACTACATAGACGGTTCTTTCATACCCCTAAAAGAAGCCCCTCACGGTCGCTGGATTAAAGAAAAAGTCGGATGTGGAATATACAACGCCATGAAACCCGACATGCAAATATCCAGACGACTATCAGGCCTACAAATATGTTTTCGTCCAAAATTAATAACAATTCATCAAACCTCAGCTTCATCATTACCAATTACCTAGTGAACCAGCATACATCTTTACTCATTGCATTAACTGCCTATACAACCTCTGTCAACACCCACATCATACATCCAACCACGCACAATAAGCACGCAGACAAAAGTATACTAACAAATATGGTTGAAATTCTAAAAACCCGCACCCAATCAACCTTATTTTATAAAGTAAAGGCACATATAAATATCACTAGAAATTGCCAAAGGAGGGGCCACAAAACCTTACTCGTTTGCTACAAAACCACATGAATTTGCACACACCACACCATTCTACTTCAGAAAATACTCTTGGTCAAGGCTCCACAAAAAACCACATAAAGGCCCGGTCAGATGCCTCCTAACCTACCTAACCAAACATGGCAGCAATAACAACATTTAGATCCTAGCAAATCAATTCCCAAAGATAAGTAAATGGACAACAAATCTAGAAATTGACAATGAACTTTCAATACATTTTGGCAAAATCCCGCACTCACAGACTCACTGAAAAGCATTATCTTAAAACTATGTACAGGCCAATATATGGGCAACGCCAGAAAACAACTATTCTTTGGTGGAAAAAGATTTCCCTCAATCACATGCTCAATATGTTATTCAATAGACGAAGATACATGGCTACATGCTATTATAAAATGCAAGCACCATCAAAAACACTCCATAAGAGTCAAAAGGCATAATAAAGTTGTATGGGAACTTAGAAAACTTATTCTATTATCACAGAAATCCATATGCTACGTACTAATGAACGCAGGCACATTTAACAATAACCCCCAAGTGAACACGACCCCCCATGGCTGCTTTCATGCACATGCACACAACAACAATGTCATTGCAACGCTAGATTCAAACCAGACATTTTACGCGTAAAAAGACTGCCACATAAAAATTATCCACCCTCACACCCATCAGACAACCTTTCAATACAATTTATCGAATTTACATATTGCAATAATAAATTTTCACAGGTTGATAACATTACTCGTTTTAGGTGGAAAGTTGACCCATTGATAGTCATCGCTGCCGGAGCAAGAGGCACAATACATATTTCCTCAATGAAACACCTCGAAGACAAATTCAAACTACCCAAACCCAACATCAAAAACACATTCAAGGAAATAAACAATATTGCCATCCAACATGCCGATTCAATTATCTTACACAAGAGAAAAATAGAAAACAACCAAACAATCTCATCAATCGACTAAAACCAAATCTTCACTCAAAAAAGAATCACTGACATCATAAAACCATATAATAAATATTAATTAAATCAAAAGAAGGGGGTATGAATAATGGAGTAATCCACTTCTTATAGTGGAGTCACACTTGTCTTAGTTTGGTGAGACGGGGCCGATTGATTGATTGGTACAATTCACCTGCCTATGATAATATCAATGGCAACACCAAGCCATGCAGACTACAACCAACGCTCAGACGGGTCTAGGGGAAATCGAACCCGGACCGTTTTGATTTAGTACATAGTAAGTTTTTCTCCAAATTCCTCTGGCCTTTACATCAGGGTATTTTAACATGACATCTGTCAAAATTGTTGTGTTCGACATGTTTGTTTGACGTCGAGTTCGACGGGAATATCCGACCATACTAGAAAATGCATAGAAAAAACATGAACATTGGCCTCTTTGATGTTGTCACCTTCCTTTGAGGGCGAATATCTGTTTGACTGTTGGGTTTGTGTGACGTTTGACAGTGTCGCATAAGACAACCCTGCTTTACATGTTATATGAAAATAAAAAGGAAAAAAAAAAAAAAAATCCCTAATTTCTTAGAAGAATACTATTAGTTTCATCTACTAGTAAGTTTTTTAACACCAAGCAAACCTTCACAAGTAGAAATGGCATACAAAAAAAGTCCGTAGTCACTTGACTCCAGTGACGCAAGAGTGGCTATTTATTATTGCTTCTAATGATATCAGAATCAATAATTATATTTGTTACTTTTTCTTAAATTTCTACTAATCGAGTAGACTAGAGTCTTGTTTATTGAACCTAAGAAAAGTAAGATAAGTAACAAATATGATGAATATTTTGGTGTCAATAGAAAATCTATTCAACAATAAAAACATGCTTTAGTACTTTCTCTAAACAAACAAGTGGAAAGATGAAAAAGAATTAGAATCTCAATAATTGGAGAACCTTTGAAGTTTGTGCAATTTGATTGTTGGGAAAATTACAAACAGGGCCCTAAAACATCTCATATTTACGAAAGGGAATATAACAAAAGTGGCCCTTAAAGCATCTCATACTTACTAAAGGAAAAATTACAAAAGTGGTCCTACAACATCTCATAAATACTGTAATGGCCCTCAACTTTTCAAAAGTACAATAATGGCTCTCATTTTTCTTCCTCATGAAACTACACCTATGAGATGTTGTTCCATAGTGACCTTCACAATGAAGATAGTATATGTAATAGGCACTTAAGGTGTATAGTTATGAAGAGCGCATATACCATTAATTATTTAATGGCCTCTGGCCCATGAAGGGTGAGAAAAATTGGATTTGAGAGACCATTTTGTAATTTCTAGGGGAGGTGAGGAGATGCAATCGTTATGGGATAAATCCCCAATGCCATACCATCACCATGCCATACCATCACTATGCCATGCCATCACCATGACCCAGGACCCCATGACCCCAAGTCATGCAGGCCACTTGCCCCCCTTGGACCCCAGGCCTTTAATTAATTAATGCCCCTGCAGGCAAGTTTCAGTGAATAGTGACCTTCACTATGCAGCACCATTAATTAATCAATCTAGGTCCTCTCATGCCACATGGACCCCCTTAAGCGGGTGCCACATGGACACTATGAGTGCACTTTATTTTAGAAAATTTTATTCTTTGAGGCTAGTCCCAGCCCTCTTGTACTTGCTGAGGGGAGGAAGCAGCTACAAATGATATGGGATAAATCCGCTCCCCCAAGACCCCCCGCCCCCAAGACCCCTCCAGCTGGACCCTCCTATACTCCTCCTTCTCTGATTTTTAAGCCATGTTTTGCCCGCATTCCGGGGGCTTTACAGATATTTTGGGACATAGTAAATCCCTGCTACTGCAACCTATGGACTACAAGAAATAGTAGAGCCTAGGACTTAACATACTCAGTTGTTTAGTGCTTGGTTGTGGTACCCTAATATTTCTAAAGACTCCCAGTGAGATATGATTACATTCAATTGAAAGCTCATGTACATAATCAAGAATTGAATATGTAAATTGCATTTCTTTGCATCTCATCACATCAAATAGTTGCGGTAGCAAGAATTTATTAGAAGGAGAAGTTTCACAAGGAAGAAAAATAAAGGCCATTTTTGTAATTTTAAAAAGTGAGGGTCATTTTAGGAAGTATGAGATGGTTTAGGGCCACTTTTGAAATTGATCTTATACTACAATAGTCCTCACTTTTTCAAAATCATATTACAAATATGGCCCTTATTCTTCGTCCTCATGAAACTTCAGCTTATGTTTAATTGTTGCTACCGCAACTATTTGATGTGATGAAATGCAAAGAAATGCAATTTACATATTCAAATTCTTGATTGTGTACACGGGCTTTCAAATGTAATGTCAATTGAATGTAATCGTATATGATTGAGTTTTTAAGAATATTGGGGTACCCCAACCACCACGCACTAATCTAGTGGAGATCAACTGCATTTGTTAAGTTCCAGGCTGTAGTACTTCTTTGCGTTTCATCGATTGCTGCCATTCTTTGCATTTCATCAATTGCTGCTGCTGCCATTCCTTGCACTTCATCAATTGCGGCAGCAGAAATTGACTAGAAGCTCAAGTTTCATTAGGGTACCACAACCAGGGACTAATATACTGGAGTTGAAGTGCGTTCGTTAGGTCCTGGCTCTCGTATTTCTTTGCATTTCATCAATGTCAGCATCCGCAATTAACTAGAAGCTGAAGTTTCATGAGGAAGAAGAATGAGGGCTATCTTCAAGATTTTTAGAAACTGAGGGCCATTTTAGTAGATATAAGATGTGCAACTTCATAGTGGAAAACTAGGATTCAACTTCATAGTGCAAAACAATGAGCGTGACCAAAATCCTTGAAGTTGCACGAACCTATGCAGATAACGGTCGATTTGACTAAGGCATACCTTTCCATAGTATATCCCTGACTCTGAGGAGTAACTTGCTCTATCCAAATTAGAGACTTGTTCTAGAATGGTAAAATGAAATTGGAAAGAATGACCTCAGTACAAATAACAAAATTGCAGTGAAAATGGTCAACTTCCGAGAAAACATTTGAGCTGGAAATGACATGCCAAGATAAACACCAGTATGCCGAGCAGAATTGCTTCTTCGTAGGAAAGCATTCCCCATCTTGAACAAACGCAAACGTTCACAGGTCACGACATCAAACGAACGTGAGCTCTCTACAAGGCTGACATATATAAGAAGCCAATAGAAAGCCATCTTGCAAGAGGGATTTACGAAAATGAGAAAGAAGAGAATATGCCACCCTGGGAGAGGCATGAGCTAGTTTAAGAATTTCTAACGAGGTATGTGATACACATTAACACTGATAGAGGGGAAGCTGCACCCTACTTCTCCATATAAATCCGAGAGGACCAGATCGTGATTTCCCGAATCTTATCTTCTCGTCCTTCCGAATGATGGTGTCGGAACTTCTTACTGGAAGCAAATCCAGTTGCGAATTGGCTCCAGAGGTCGCACCAACCTGCGCTCCCACGCTGAGGCTCATACTCGAAAGGGCACAGTGTGAGAAGACGGCTTCTTTCTGGCGTTGTTCTCGGAAGTGTTGAAGAAGTTTCTGGGCTTTGTCTTGAGCACGTGTACTGCTGCCTACCGATAAGGAGACAAGTGCTGGGATAACCCCTTCCCGCAATACCAGTTCGCTATGCTGCAGGCTGCTGGTACACATTAACAATAGGGTAGCAGCGGCATGCTCTCTCTCCTTCATACTTCCAGTGTCAAGAATTTCAGCCAACACAGTAATACCGCCTTCGGTATTTGCGATGGCGAACCGCCCTTCCTCAATGTAAGCCAGGATGTAAAGCAAGGCCACAATCTTCTCAAGCAAATCCACTTTGCGTAAGCTCAGAAGATGCATTAAGATGGGAATCGCGCCAGCCCGCACCACACGGGGCCGATTTCCCAGTAATATGGTAAGATTGTACAACGTGGTCAGTGCATCCTTCCGTCCCTGATTTGAGGCGGAGATCAGCAGCTGCACCAGAAGAGGAATTGCTCCGGAAGAGCCTATACAAGCCTTGTTCTCGTTCAAGCAGGACAGGGTCAGAAGGGCAGCCACAGCAGCTTCTTTGCAAGCTCTATTGGCTCCTGCTTTCAGTAGCTCCACGAAAAGAGGAACACCGCCAGCAGAAACGACTGCGGCTTTATTCCTGAGCATGATAACAGATGCATTTTTCAGTACTTCAGCCTATGCATAAAACATCTAGATGGGATCCTTCTGAACTGCCCACATTTCTGACCTCCTCTTCTGTTAACTTTCACATGGTCAAGGTGTCCACAGTACGGCTTAATTTTCCAAAAAGAACGAGAAAAGATGTATAGGCAACAGACGGCTAATTCTGTAAGCAGCGCATAAAAGGTTCCAGGTGTTCATCGTAAGCACTAAAGCGTTTATTTCTGAAGTATTCAACTAACTACATCTTCTGAAGGAGACGTTACCTGTCATCAGTAATGGCGACATTGAGCAGTGAGAGCGCCACCGTTTCTTGTGCACACTGGTCACCAGAATTGATCGCTCCACTCAAAAGCTCGACTAGAGCTGGAATCACACCTCCTTCTCCGAACAGAGATCGTGCCCTAGCATCTTTTCTTGCCAGAATCCGAATCTCCTCAGCAGCAAGATACTTTTCCTCTACAGAACCCCGAGAGAGGCCTATAAGAAGGTCTTCACACCTAACTGACTTCTGTTCTCCAGGTGGCAGCTCCAAAAGATGAACCAAACCACCGCTGTATAGCTGAGAAGCTTCAGAATACTTCGTGAAGTCCGCTTCCTGGACTCGAACGCCCTGAACTCGTTCGTTGACGCCTAGGAAACTGAAAACCTTCAGTGCTTTCTTGTGCATATATTCTACTCCAGTGTTGGTGTCCTCTTCTACAAGGTCAATAACTGGTACAACCCGAGCAGCTTTTTCTTGCTCGGACCCGCTCCGCACTTTAAAGGGCTCAGAAGCAGAACCACGCTCCCATCGCCACCCTGGGGACGGAGGAGGAGATGGTGGACAAGGAACTCGGATATTATGCACCTCACACCAGCTCGCAATGAGCCCTTTAACGCAGAAATTGGGTGTAAGGTTGAGGTTCTTCAAACCCTGCCTAGTCTTAGGGCACGTGACATGGCCTTCCCGGAACCATTTCTCGATGCAAACTCTCTCATATGTCTGTCCTGATGCAACAACGACGGGATCCGACATCAGTTGTAGAGATATGGGGCACCGAAGCTCTTCCGGAGCAACAGACATTTGCAGAGTGCGCGGAGTTCGAGGCGTTCCCGAAGTTACTGGGCTGGAACATTCAGGATCCGGTCTCTCTGCAGAATCGAGAAAAGCCATTTCCGAGCATCGACAGTCTACCAAATGCGGGAGAGTAGGGAGCTGGCAGTGAACGCCATCTACCTCTGCATCCAAGCTTGCAGAAAGCTTCCCTGACACCCAACCTCTGTCCGAACCAAGCCAACGAAATGGATTCCCGATTGACTGCAACACACTGTCCGTTCGAAGCACGTAATTAAATTTCTTCATCAGCTGAAGGATGTGAAGGGTGACAGATTCTTTCCGACGATCTTCTTCATATCGTGCTTTTTCTAGCAGCCGTTTCAAAGCGCGTTTCTCGGCCAAAATAGCATCCGCTGTCACTAGTCCCAGCCGAATGGCGATTTGACTGTATGTTTCTTCCTCTGCTTCAAGATTTTCAAATTGAGGCCCCTTTTGCCTCTGACGAAGCAAGGATATGACATCAGCCCCTATTTGCTTCTCAGCAGGGTCCAGCTGAAACTGGGTCCGATTCAAATCAGCTTGAAGTTTACTAATCTGGTAACAATGTCCAACATACATCAGTACGCTACGTCCCTTTGCGAAATCCTATACTTAACTACCATACCATGCTGAAAGTCGGTACAGTAAAACGATTACATCATTTCGTTTGCACAACGACAGCGGAAGAAACCCGAACCCACCTAGAAAAACATTTAAAGTCCTTCTGCGAACTTGGTTACTGAAATTTGAAATCACATGCATGAATATTGATGTTTCTTAAAGTTTATATATATCACAAAGGAGAAGTGTAATCTTAGTAACTTCTTCTGACCGTTACGATACACCAAAATTTGTCGCTGGCTCTTAAGACGGCCAACTTCGTAAAAAAATTGATCGAGATGAGTTTATGCAGACACAAACCTGGACATTAAGTTCTTGCGAAACAAGAACAACAACTCGTCGAAGACTAGTTTCCAGTCCTTCTTTTACTTCCTCAAACCGAGTAAGCATAGAGTCGCCCTTAATGGCCTAAATAAGAGATTATATTAGAGACTCGATCAGTAAGCATTAACGGCAGAACCATCGACTAAATACGCAATACAAGTTAAAAAGAGCACTTCGAAGTGAGGAACCACATGGTTGTCGAGGTACTATCATACTAGATGCGTGTAGGTCAAATTAATGAGCCCAGGTAGCGATCGAAGACACGTAAGTTCGCCTGAGCCACATATACCATATAAAGCTTGCTGCAATCTGCACAGTACTGCAATAGAGATCGCGCCTTCTCAACAGCAAACTGCAATGTAATAAGTGCCTGAATGCCTGCTTTCCGAAACCGACCCCGCTCAGAATCTAGAGAAGGCCCAATGGCGTGCATTCGGTTCACAAGTGCAGCTAATGTTGCACACATCTCCGCATGAAGCTGCACAGCATTCGAAAACAATGAAGTCAAGGTTCTAAGGATCTAATTATAGGAAGGTTCATCCAGCTGTGAGCATCAAGATCTACATCGAAGCAGATAGAAGAACCCAACCTGGCATCCATACAGTAACTTGATAGGAGAAATAGCGTGAAACATCTAAAATTAATATCTCTATAAAAGAATAATTTCCCAAAATTGCAACGTCATCAATATACCTGAGGCGATTTGGTAACGCTAGGGCTAGGCGAAATATGGGAACTTTGCAAAGACTGAGAACTTCCTACAAAGCTTGGACTCTCAACGAAACCAGAAGTCTGGCTATAAACCCGTAAAGACCGGAGACTTCCAAGAGAGCGAGGACTATCCATGATCCCGGTGATCTGTGAAGGAGCCCGGCGGAACCGAGGACTTCCTACAGAACGTGGGCTTTCAAAAAATCCGGACGTCCGGATGGGACTACAAGGTACAGAATTAGTGTCTGCCCTTCCCTCCATCGTCTGCATTTCTGCTACATATCAACATACAGATGTCAGTCCAATTGTTATGCAGAGATAACGGGCATATTGCTGAAGAGATACTTAACGACTACAAATAGAACCAAGAAAGAATTGTATTGGAAACGAAACGTTGGAAGACCTACCAGAATCTGCCATGACAAATCAAGTGATTATCTTTTTTAAGCTGATCACTAGCTTCCTGCAGAAGAGCAATACACACAAGCCCATTCGTATGTGATTTTAGATATATCTCAAGGACCGTCGCTCAAAGCAGAATCAGCATAATCAGCAAAATTAGCTAGTTAGCAAACACCAAAGAAGGACAGAGCGTCCAAATCTCGTCCTCCATGTTACAATCAGCAACTTGTACATTTACATTTGGTCCACCTTCATCTGGTAAGTTCGATGCAGGCTTGACGTTGATTATTGTCTATAGCCAGTGTTTTCAGCAGATATGATGTTTGACCGATATGATGTTTGACCGATATGATTTTATACATTGATATACAACCTCCACTTCTAAGATCTGCATTAGAAAATCACGAAGACTAACAAGAGGTCTGAACAAACTTCGCTTCCAAAGTAAACCACCCTCATTCCTAGAAGCGCTCCTTAACATTGATTGACATGCCAGAAGTGACGGAAATAGAATGCTTCCGATTGCGTAGTCTCATGTTATGGCCCAACAATAAACCCCTCGAGCACTGTTTCTTCTGCGGCAGTTGTAGCAACTACTGCCACTTCTAAGCTCAGCGTTTATAGCCGTGATAATTATTCATGTACTCTCTGATAAGATCAGAGGTTAGAATACCTACGCATCAAGCCAGGCTCGAAATCCCCATCTACGAAATTCTGTAAATCCCGCCATGACTTCCCTGCACACCAGACACTAAAATGGTAATGGTCAGCACCTTTCTGAACCGACATACACAACCATAATAATACAAGTATTTGTAACAGAGGTTGATTTGAATACAACAGCGAAAGACTGCGTCTGCATTACTTTGCCACTGAAACCCTCAGACTCAAGATTGATCTTGAAGGTGTGGACAAATCGACGAACGATTCGCTGATCAGTTGACACCAGATCGGCTGCAACCCATGTTCAGTATTACGCATCCCTCTCATTCCCGACCCTCAAACCCCCTTACTGACCATGATTTCTGTGAAATAAAATAACAAGCATATGCCAGTTGCAACCACAAGTTTAAGGAATGCAACGAAAGGCTGAAGAACTAAAGCCGATCGAAAATTTAAACCCATCACAAAGCTCACGCCAAGCAAAGCTTCACCAGAGAGGTATGCAAGCAACCAAAATCTAATCAGAGAAATCTGATGTGGTCCCTAAACAGATGTGGTCCCTAAACAGATGTGGTCCCTAAACAACAACACTGTTACCGGAAGTAAGAGCTCACCGAATTGAAAACCGTGACATAAAAGCTAAGTGAATTGAGAAGGGTGACATGAGGCAGCGTTGATCCGTAGAAACTTCACAAGAGAAGTGCCTGGCTAATCATCCACAGACGACGAAAGCGACCGTGTGAATGAGGAGCGAAGACGTCAACAAAACTGCGCAGCGCAGTTTAGAGACATCAACAATCAAGACGTGCAACTTTAGATTGCTCCATTGAAAGCTTGTCCTCATCCTAAGCGCGGAGTTTCAAATTTTTTTTTTTTAAGGAGTGGAAGATTAGCCTATGGAGAAGCTAGCCTGGATAACGAAGAATGAGGTCAACCGGAAATGGAGGGAGAAGCAAATCTGGGAGGGCAAGGATCCAGTTGGGCCTTGAAGCAGGCTAGTCGCGCAAGGGGCCAACAGAGAAGCGAAGACGGCCCAGGACGAGAGAAACGCGAAGGATATAGAACCAGAGGCAACCTAGGACCCAAAGGCAAAATACTCATTGAAGCCGGTCTCACCAAGGAGTTTGGACCGGGTAAGAACATCCCCGAGGAAGTACTGGAAGGGAGGCAACTGCTCTGGAGGAGTCTGAGAATGAAAAGGAATTCGGGGAGCTCCCAATCAATCCGGATGCCACACCCAACCAGGTGGTAATCCCGTGAGTAACCTATATAGAGGGAATTAGAAAGAGATCATTAGAAAGAGAATCGGAGAGGGGTAGTTCCGAGAGATAGACGCCGCTCACTAAGTTCAATCCGTGTTCGAACTGTCAGGCCCTGTAATAGCATTCTTTCCGCGACCTTTGCCAACGAAAGAAAGACGGTTTTCTCCGGTTTTCTCCTTATCACCCGCGTCTTTTCCTTTCCGAGCGCGTCTTTCCCTGCCCGATACGCGACCCCCCCTCTATCGCTCTACAGCGTTATCGCTACCCGATACCACACACCTCGCGCCTATTCCCATCGGCCATGTGGGGCCCACTACCCGATATCATCCTAACCTACCCGATACACTCCCTCCTCCCGTGCACACACCCGCCTATCCCTCTCTGCCCGATACGCCCCACTTTCAGCCAGATCCAATGTTTTCAGAACTGTGGGGCCCAGTACCCGATATTATCCTACCCTACCCGATACACCCCCTCCTCTTGCGCACACACCCGCCGTTCGCTCCCTGCCTGATACGCCCAACTTTCATCCATATCCACTGTTATCGCATACATAGGATTCTTGCTGCATCCCATACTCGGAATTCAACGCCGCAGTTGGTTGTTTTTGCGCTGTTTGCCGCCACCGAGCTTAGCGATGGAGTACCTTGACCTAAATCTTCCACCCGAAGTGCTTGCTAGTTTGGGATCAGCTGAGGATGTTTTGTGTTTGCTGCGGGGAATGCAACAGGAACACAGCCAGGAAGGCGGCAGGGTCGTCGAAAGGTAGAGGGTGTGCGCGAGGAGGGCATTCCAGATCTGGAAGCTGCTTCGAGAGAAGGACCGCATTCACGGTACTTGAAGAAGCACGGACACAAGCTGTTCAAAATTTGCGACGCCTTGCAGATTCCACCTCCCGGGCCTTTTACGTAGAAAGATCTCCACTAGAACGTGGAGGCCGAGGGATTTTCGAATCCTGTTCCACGCGAGTTTGTATCTGTCGTTAGAAATGTCAAATTCAAGAAAAAGCAATCTAAGCTTATGGCCTACATTCCTTGGGAGCGCCTACTCGATTTTGTCAAGGGTGAAGAATCGCTTAGGAAGGACGTAGAAACAACATTTTTATGTGACAAGTTTGACCCCACAAGCGTCGGTGAGAAGACAAAACTTCGCTGGAACTGCCACATCGAATACCATAGGTAAGATAGGTACTACGGGATTCAACTACGTCTGAGAGGGGTAGTATCTGTGCCTCTGCCGGATCTAATGCTATGCGCGTCTCAAAATTGTTAATCCGTTATCGCGTATCTGATATCGTTAAGCTATTATCGCTTATGTTTGTTCAACATAGATGGCGTTGTCAGTATGGACCTGAAGACAGGAGGGACAACGTTGCTCCTCTCACCGAAGAAATGGCCCCTCGGTCACAGGGATATAACCGCAGAGGAAAACAGATTTATTCTGGGCGTGGTCAAAGAGGTCCTCGTGCCACAGCAGCGAAAGAGGGAGGCTCTATGAAGGTGGGGTGCTAATGTAGGTTTTTTGTAAAAAGGTATTACTTTTTACCTTCAATTGCAGAGATATTGTACTATATGAAAGACCACGTTGATACGGACGGTGTTATCGTTCACGATAAACTCAATGCGCATATCGAGAGGCTTTGCTTCCGCAAATACATATCGGATGAAGTTCAAGACTGGGTACTACGCCAGTTTGATGAGGTCGTTCCTATGGAATCAATCAAACAGAAGCATCAGAGATTGGTTCTGAAAGCGCGCGATGAAGGCACACTTACGGCATCACGCGATTGCTTTCTCAGCCTGGAAGATATCCGGAACATATGCAGAGTTCGTTTTCAAGAATTGTACAAAACGCATGAGAATGATGCGGAGAGCGTTCGCATGTGGGTGAGAGAGAATCGTGACATGGTCTTCTATTACCAAGATCCTGACACAAAGATAGAAGGGGTCATGAATTCTGAGAACGTACCTTTTGTGATAGGGATCCAAACGCCATTCGAATTGAAGATGATGCTGGAGTATGGGCATCATAGCATCATCGCCATCGACGGTACTTTCGCTACAAACAACAAAAAGGTTAGATCCATGCATCCCCTGAAAAGCGAACCTTCAAGCTCCCGTAACACTAGTACTAATGTCGTGTCCTGCCGTATCCACTCATGCGTATAGTATCCGCTCTTTACAATGATGGTGTTCGACGAGTGGCAAAACGGAGTCCCCGTGGCATTTGTAATCACTGCAAAATCAAAACAAAGTGACTTGGCTCCATGGATGCATGCTCTCAATCACAAGTTCCAACTGAATAATCCAGAGTGGAGACCCACAACATTCGTATTAGATGATGCCAACAATGAGATAAACTCCCTCCGGTGAGCATCAAATACTACCCTATATTGAGGAGGACCCAAAAGGTAGTGATAGCGAGGTGTCATGTATCGGCTACTACGTCATACTAGAGTATCGGTGATTAGCATGTACTTTATTGTATAACCGATATCGTTTATGATATATCGCCTAGGGGATATCGTATACATGCCACACGTCGATCTTTGACAATGTGTGATGTGTACGTACCTTAGGGAAGTGTGGCCAAATTTTTTGTTGTTTCTTTGCTTATGGCAAGTCCGTCGAGCGTGGCAGAAGAACGCCTGCGCTAAACTGAAACACATGGAGACGAGAGCTGTTGTTCTACGAACTGTAGGGGACCTCATGTACATGTCCGAGACCCTAAGCGAAATCGAGGTATCCTCCCAAAGGGGGCCATTGTCAAAGATTTGGACACTAGTGGAGTGGGTACAACACGTATACAACGAAGCAAAGGCCCGGCTTCTAGTAGCAGAAGCGTATTGGAGGTATTTTGATGGCGAATGGATTCCTAAAATCAAAATGTGGGTGGTTGGGGATAGGAAAATACCCCATGCTCGGCAGGAAACCACAGCCGCCATAGAATCTTTTCATTCTAATATGAAGGCCGTCCTACGGCAATCTAAGAAGAAGCTTATAGCTCGAAGAATGGACTGGCTTATCTACGAGCTCACGGGAAATGTCATTGAGAAATATGACTATTTGCATTGGAGCAAGCAGAACGGGTTCGTGAAGAACAAGAAGCTTAGAGAAGTGATGGTAAGTTCTATCATCCAAGCCAAAACCATTCCCGATAGGAATGTAGTTCTCCCAAAATATCCAGGAGGTCTTGCCTTAGTCTTCTGGAGAAAGCATATCGGGAACCACTCCTGGCTAGACATGTTGATGCTGGGAGTTTGGATGCAACCGTATCAAGGTTGGAGGCCGAAATGGATGCAGAAATGCTCCATCATCTCCAGGGGATTGCTGCTGCGTTGCCTGCAAACCGCGAGGGGTTAGGAAGGAGATCCCAGAGATTGACCGATTTCTTAGAATCTAGAGGTTATCACGTGAGATCCCATCCTTACCCTGAGAACTTAACACAATGAGCAGAAAATTTAACTTCTTCGCTCCATTATCGGCATAAAAAACGATCAAAACCTATCCTCCTTAGACTATCGTCAATATTGTCTTGAGTATGAGTCACTACCATTCTTCTAAGAAGTATCGTCGATACCTCATCGGGTATCGCTCACACCCTTTCGTGTATGAACTATCGTCCTTACAACTTCAATATCGGCCACATCTCTTCGTGTATGGAAATTGTCCTTACACTATCGGCCATATCCTCTCGTCCATACCGTATCGGCCATATCCTCTCGTCCACACCGTATCGCCCATTTCCTATCGTCCAGATTCGTCCTCAGAGTAAACACTTAATTGCCCATTCAATTTTCTAGTGAAACTCTGGACCCCCAAATTTCTCAAAAAACAACCACTCTTTATATATTTCTGTGAATTCTTGTCTTTTTACATGTGAAATATACATACAAAGTACCGGCCTCGAAGTTCATACACTGTACAGGTAACCACTCAGCTGTCTAGATAGCATCCTATCGGCTATCTGCTATCGCCTATGACCTATCCCCTATCGCGCGCCTTCTTGGGCTTCGACTGAGTTTCCTTTCGTACACGGTGATGCGGCTTCGAGTCTCTTGCTGTAGTTTTCTTCAGCTTTAGTTTCAGATAAGGTGCGAACAGCCGTTTACTCTCTTCCGCATCTTGAGGTTCATCGATCGGGCGCTGTAGAAGAGTCTTCTTGATGTCGCAGGTTACCGTATCTGCTATACCCAACCACAGTTTGGGGAGTTTAATAGATGTCCTTGCCGAGTTAGAACTGAGTATCGCGATATTGCAGGGCAAATCTTCATCCATCAAGGATGAGGGCAGAAATGCATTCGGCTCGTAGATGGCAGGTAGCTGGAATCTATCGCCGGGTCATACCATTTCCCTGTACAAGACCTGCATAAGCCATAGTCGGGCCTTCCTCCCGCTCCAGTCCTGCCATTTGTATGTCTCGAAGAGCGCTACATTCAAATGGGTGCTCTTCCCGCGGATATCAGATATTGCCAAAACGCGAGGCTAGCAACATAACCGCACTCCCACAATCCCCCCTGTTCAAGTACATTGAGCTTAATCACCTTCCGCAATTGCCACTATTTCCAGGTTTCCAATCCAACTGACACCTTCCTCACTAACGCCCACGCCATGTGCACGATAAATTCAAAGTGACTTGCTCCTGAGTCATTGTGTAGGTCAAGCGTGCCAATGTGATACGTCGCTGTGTCTTCGACTATGTAAAGGCTCCAATGTCCCTTGTTATTGTAGGGGACAACTAAGGTGTTCTCCCTTCCATCACAAGTCCGCAACGTCCTGAAAATGGCAACAACAACAGCATCCCATGTCGCGTCCTCCTCCCGCAATTGCGACTGGATGAGATTCGATATCCAGTTGTGGGTTAGGTGGTACTGCTCGCGTATAGCGGTGGATGCCCGATAAACGGCGTGTCACAGCAACAATTCTATAAACGAGCCGTCCGACTCTCAATTATCGTCTATAACGCACGCCCAGCTCAACAGCTTAGTAGTTAACCCTACTGCTTTCCTGTTATCAGGACCAAAAACCATCATTGACCAAGTGATATCTTTGTATTTCCTACCCTCGGGTCTGCACATTTTTGAAAATCAACATGTGCACGATAAGTACATAGCACATTCAAGATAGTCACTGTAGTTATCACCTACACGATAATCACACCGATAGTATACCCGATACCTAGTTATCACCTACCCGATAGCATACCCGATAGTGAATACAGGACCAAGAGAGAACATACCTTTCTTTTAGAAGCCGCAAAAGAAGACCCATGTTTTTCTCCACTTTGGGGGCCAAATGCCCGGCTGCCTCAAAGTAAAGACTGGGCTCAATCGCCCAAGACGGCTCTTCCGAAGTACGTCGAACAGCATGATTAAAATGCGTACAGACATAAAGAGGCTTCCACCGGCATCGCACGCGTGATTCCAATTGTGGAATGTGTCCCGGCCAAAATGCTATTGTCCTAAACTCTTTGCTGGCAATGCCAGCCTTAATCGCCGCCAACGTCTCCAATCGCCACTTCTCCAATATCGGAGCCTGTTCACGAACAGCAGTACTATCCTCTGATTCAGACAGAGAATCAAGGATGATGTCTGACGTGCAAATTACATCGGCTCCCGATAGCGGGAAGGCGTGCTCCGACACTTCTTCGGTTATGATGGTGGTGGGAATTGTGATGATGCGTCCGAACCCGCTCTCGGTCAAAGGCATTGACGCGCATTGCGATAAATCAAGCGCGGAACCTAGACTGCGAGATGCCCTTGGAGTGCGCAAACCCTAACCGAGGGACATATCATGCATTACCTGAGTCCACCCAACCATTAGAGGAAAACAAGGTCCTCGGACACTGTTTTTAACGCGGTTTAACGTGGTTTAACGCGGACAGAAAAAGTGACGCAAATAAATCGAAAATGTCACGGACGTCTTTTGAGTTTAACGTGTAGTGTTAAAAAATGTTAACGGGGACAAATGATTTATGACGCAGTGTTAAAATGACATTTTTCTAGTTGGGTAAGTTACCGAGGGTCAGTAACTTGGTAAGTAAATTACTTTCCACTTCAGCTTTTCTCGCGTTTGTACATGCCACGTAGGACAAGTTTTCATCCTTGTGATGGATGAAATCTGATCTGATGTGGCATCGGAAATCTGACGTGGCATTTAAATTTCGGTGGTTGAGATCGTGACACGTGGCCACATCCTAAAATGTGAAAGAAGTTTGGAGTTTGTGTCAAAAGAAACAGGAGATAGTGTCCACATTGACGTTGAGGAACACTTGTGTCCTCTGTTTTAACGCGATTTCCAAGACATCCTTAGACGTTGTTTAATATTGTTAAACACAAATGTCGTTTGTTTTAACGCGTTTTGGATGTGTCTTTAGACGTAGGGTGACATTCACGTTATCAAGTTATGTGTGAAAAGAAACAAGGCCTCGTGTCAAAGTTGACGCACTTAAACACGAATGTCACGTGTTTTAGCGTGTTTCAAGTAAAGAGACAAGATATAGGATGACGTTCGCCACGTCATCCATTCGACGCAACTCGATGGCAGACGTGTGTAAAAAGAAACACAATATGACACAATATGACGGAAATGAAAATGTTAAAAGTGACGTTACATGACACATTCGATAACGTAAATGCAACATCAAACATAACACACTCTGACAGAAACATACACGAAATGAAGTGCAACATAAACTTGGTCAGTGCTTTCGCTGTATTAGATGGAAAATTAGCCACTGGTACAAAGTTGCAAGTATTGAGTAGCATAAAGCATAAAGGCTACATATATGTGTTATGTGCTAGGGTACTCCTTGCGTTACACTACGTCAAAAGTGACGCGCTAGCGTTAAACCTGCGTCAATAGTGACGCATTCAAGTACTCTATATGATGACGTCTCTAAAAACAGTATTTAACACACTTTTGACGGGCGCGTCACTTTTGATGCAGAAACCCTAGCCGCCGTAGAGTGACTTTCTGGGTTTCCTCATGCTCGATTTTTCTTGATCTGCACAACACACATTACCACGGACACGCTGAGTTTAATAAGGCACATCATGCAATCAAACTGTGATGGAGATCATCACGATGCAACTCTTGAACAACCTAAGAATTGCAAAAAAAGAAGACAAACTTGTAAAACTCCAACACCTCTACAACTCATACTTTAACAATCTAACATGTGAATTTCTGAAATTGTAGAACTCTAACACAAAATGTGAAGAAGAGAAATTGCAAAGAAAGAAGAAAAACTTGTAAAACTCCAACACCTCTACAACTCATACTTTAACAATCTAACACGTTAATCTCTAAAACTGTAGAACTCTGACACAAAATGTGTAGAAATGAAAGCAAGAGCGAGATTCTAGCTTATATTTTCTCTAAAAGTACCATGACCTAACTATGGCGGCTAACCCTAGCCGCCTCTGTTCATCCACCCCGATGAAAGTCATCCCTCTGAACGGACTAAAGTACATTACTCTAGACGTCATAGTAGACGTCTTTCTTCACATGCTTGTATTGATGTAATCATGTCACTAGTGACACGTTCACGTTATACAAGTAACATGACGTCAGTAATGACTTGCTGGCGTTAATCATGCGTCAATAGAAACGCATGCATGATGACATCTTTAGGATCAGTGTTTAACACATCCTATGTCTTTTTAGACACGTGCGTCAATTTTGACACAGGTCAAACCCTAGCCGCTGCAGGTCAAACCCTAACCCTAAAGCACAGTTTAAAATGATATATGTTACTTTTGACATTTACGTCACCATTGACACTCTCTAGGATCATTGACCAAGTCAAACCCGAATTGCCACGTCACCCTATCATAAATGCACTTGACTCGTCAGCTATGTCATTACGTTTTCTTAAACATAGGTGACACAATTGTGCGTCAAAATAAACGCCAACATCACTATTGACATCCACGTGGGACAAAAACCAACTTGTCCTAGTCACCCCTATCCTTCAGATAAGCCTTCCACATCACCAGGGCATTCCACGTAGGATTTATGAATATGTCAAAAGTAACACACTGAACGTCGCCCATATCACTTTAAACGTCATCAATGTTAAAAGAAACGAGCTTACGTGGATCATGAATATATTTAATCATTTAAATATTACTAGAGGGTAAAAAATGAAGTGCTAAAGTTACCCCCCCTAGGGGTGTACATGTCAACGTTGACGTGGTTCTGTTCGTTTTAACGCGATTCTGTTCTTCCAAAATTCAGAAGTGTTACTATGACACTCGCCGTTAAACCATAGTCAATAGTGACGGAAGTATGTTAAACCGATTAACATGCAAAAAGTCATTGTGGTCAAGTTACCCACACTAATTTTGACTAGTCTGCGTAAACGTCACTTTTGACGCGAAATAACGCAGGACAAATCACTGTTTTCCTCTAGTGAACTGGAGTCGAGAGCACATCTCCCTCTACCCTCTCGGGTACCTCCTCGACCAGTCCACCTGTCGGGAGTACATCTCCCTCTACTTTCTCGGGTACCTCGTTCATTACTTCGTTTGCCCTCTCGGACTCCACGTCCATGGGTGTAACGGGATCATCTCCTCTCTCGGCGACCTCCTTTGTTTTGCACAAATCCTACTCTGCCCTCTCGGCCGCCTCATTCATGGGCGTCACGCCATCGTCTTCTCTCTCGGCGACCTCCTCCACCAATTCGCCTATCGGGAGCACATCTCCCTCTACCCTCTTGGGTACCTTCTCCACCATTCCGCCTGTCGGGAGCACATCTCCCTCTACCCTCTCGGGTACCTCCTCCACCATTTCGCCTTTCGGGAGCACATCTCCCTCTACCCTCTCGGGTACCTCCTCCACCATTCCGCCTGTCGGGAGCACATCCCCCTCTACCTTCTCGGGTAGCCTCTCCTCAACTTCCACTCCCCTGTTGGTTGTTTTTGCACCGTTTGCCTTCTCGGCCTCCACGTCCATAGGTGTAACGGGATCATCTCCACTGCAAGCGACCTCCTTCGTTTTGCTCAAATCCTGCTCTGCCCTCTCGGCCGCCTCCTTCATGGGCGTCATGCCATCGTCTTGTCTCTCGGCGACCTGCTCGGTCAGACTTGCTTCCTCCTCTACACTATCGACATCCTCTTTCAAGTGCTCTCCATCGACATCATCGCCTTCTCTATCCGCGACCTCGTCCGATGTGCTCACATCCTTCTTTCAACTCTCAATCTCCTCGTCCATTGCTGTCACGCCCACGTGTTCTCTCTCAGCGCCCCCCTCCGTCAGACTCACATCTTGAGCTACAGTATCTCTGATGTCCTCCGTCGGTTTGTCCTGTCCCATTGTGCTCGCGGTGACCTCTTCACTGTTGGGCACTGCCGCACCCACCTCGGGAGTTTCAGATGCAACTTCATTACTCCCGTGCACAGAGATCAATGCTTCTGCTCCCTCCACGTCTCGTGTTTCCATTGACACTTCTCTCTATTTGTGTGCTACGGGTTTAACTTCCCACCGAAGCCATTCGTTGTCTGAAAGCGTGGTAACAGCATTTCGGCAGTTAGTCACGTCCTGATGACGAGCAAGCACTACGGGATGTTCGTACCACCTAGTCGACCTGTTTGGTGATGTTACTGGTGGCAGTGGGTCGGGTGTATCTGCAAATATTACGCACATCAGATACAAGAGCTTCCATATACGTTTATCGGAAATTCTCGACAGTAAAACCGAATGTGATAATGAGGGAAAAGGTTGACAATGTTTAAATGCTGCGCATCCAATGAAGTGGAGGTTGAGGTCTTCTCGCAGTAAGCACATATTGTCTAGAATATGCCAGACCTGACCTGCACTACGAAGGCTTCCGGTGACCCACTTCATCAAGAACTCGTTCTCGTGCTTGCTCACCAACTCAATAATTGCTCTTGCTTGAACGTTTGTAATAAACGAAGTCAAGCACTCTCGCCGATCGTCCATATTGCCATCAAGGCTGTCAAAGAGAGCTTCAATTGCGGGATCATCGTCGACATACTGGACACCGCCGAACATCATCCATCCCAATTTATCGCACAGCTGAAAGGCGCCTTCCCATCCACTAACTCCCTTGTCGCGCAATCTTTCTAATTGCTCTCGGCTAATATCGGAGCGAGGGTGACACATGTTCGATCCCGTGCAATTTGTTATGGGATACACGATAAGTACTATAGTATCGGTTATCCGATAGCCAACAAAAACAGTCTAGCTTTATGAAGTCATTCCATTTCGGATATCCGATAGGGAAGAGAATAACCGAAAATGAAGATCAGGGACTACGATAGGTAATTGCTTACCGAGAATTCATGCCTTTGATGATGAACCAACACTTCAAGAGTCTTGCTTCTCGCGGGGGCAATAACCATTCAACGCGCGCTTTTAGGAGTGTATCCACTACCACCTGCGCCTCGTCCACATTGTGTTTCTATGGCAAAGGCGGCAACTTCTCACAAATAATGTTGTTCGCAGTAGTGTAGTGGAACAGTAGGTTGTGATCCCAATGCAACGCCTCCCACTCGAGACCAAACCGCTTATCATACGCAGCCATGCGCTCGAGGAAGACAAGTTCGCGCGCTTTCAATACTTTCGCAGCTTCTGCCTTCCCGGATACCTTCCAGTCGTGCACATCAATCTTGCGTTGCAGGAAGGTCCACGTGCTGCTTATCGAGTTTCTCCAGAACTCAAGAGGTGGTTCCTGCCATGGCGACTCCGCGTGAGCACATATTACTTTGCAGGCGTCTAACTCGCTGTTTGGTACATCAACAAGAAACACTTAACCGATAGCTGTCTTGAACGTCTTTGCATTCCTTCCCTCCACACTACCTCCGCGAACATACGTTGCACGCCTTCCACATCGTGCAGAGTGGACAATGCTCCATCGGCAACTAAACCGTGCGTGAGGAGGATGTAGAGGGCAGTCCTACGGAGCGGCTCTGGATTCTCCATGCTATACCCCTCGAACACCTCCTCTCGTAGATGCTTCAACTCTTTGCTACGTTGCTGGTCTAGCTTCCTGGCTTTTTCTCGGAAATTTGGGTCTTCCCACCTGGTCTTACCGACGACCGTCTTAAACTGCTCCAAATACTCTGAGATATCGGCATCGGCGTCACTGCTTTCGGCTCGACCTTTTTGGGATCTAGTGACAACCTTGTATGCACTCTCCTCTAGATCCAAACCACCATGTACACGACGACCATGTAAGTCCGTTTCTGACCGCGGTCGGACTATTGCCAAGGCCGACACAGTTCTCTCAGAACTCGCCGGTTGATGGTCGTCCTTGCCCACAGCGGCATCCTCTCTATCGTTAACAATAGCAGCCGGATAAGTGCCGTCCCTGATAGCCTCCGAACCGCTACTGGGCTCGTTATCGTGCGTTGGTGAGTCATCTCCTTCATGTTCGGTGTCGTCGTTGTCGGTGTTTACATCCTCCTCTGCCGCTTCGTCGTCTTCAGATTCCTCCCTTGCTCGAGAGGCAGAACTACGCGACTTGCGTAGGCAATAACTCTCGGTTTTCTGAGCTCTTTTCTTCGCAGCAGTTCCCCTCCGCACCCTAGACTGCTTCGCCGACTCTGGCAATGTCCGAAAAACTGATATAATTTGCGCTTCGGTTCTCGCCTGCTCGAGTTCTTTCAAAAACTTATTGGTCGCTGGAAAATCAAGCTTGGGGTACGTTTGGCATGTATCCGGTTTCACTTTGCACCTCCCATGGTTGAGATGAACGTTGAGTTGGTGCTTCTGGAAGGCGTCATGACAATGAGGACAATTGAAGTAATTCACCTTTCTCCCTTGACCGTCTATCCCGTAGGACAACATTTTCGACTCACTACCATGCATATGGACGATGAGTTGCCTCGCTACGGTCGGTGACCACTCCTCCTTCCAGTAGTGTGTATTCTCCACCCCATAGAATTGCTCCACCATCTTCGTAGTGGGGTTGTAGTGTATACGAGTCGCCATCAATTCAATGCCCTGTTTTGTTAATATGTCCTTGCACGCGCACGTTGATCCCGCCTTTGGCATAAGTGCAGGCCTACAAATCACAGGTATCATGATGCCCATATATGAGTTCATGATAACACCAATTAGCTACAAGATAAACCTAAACCCACATCATGTCCTACGATAGACTATGGGCGATTGACGATAGCATACGATGATAAAAGACAGACTATGGACGATAGGTGATAGCAGACATACGATAGATAAAAGACACACTATGGACAACAGACGATAGCAGACATACGATAGATAAAAGACAGACTATGGACGATAGACGATAGCAGACATACGATAGACAATACACGATCGTGCTTAACTGCATGGACGATACGCGATGCACAAGGATTTCTCTCCCACAATCACAGTTCCGCATCAAACTCCTCTAAAAATGCTACTCATTTTAGCGAAAAGTATTCCAAATGAGAGGAGGTGCATAAACATAAATGGAATGAAACCGAGCTCCAACAATACACGACAGACGACAAGAATGCACAAGAATTCCTCCTCCGCATGCAGAGCTCTAAAAGAATAGACGATGAACAAATGTCGACCTACAACAACAATTTATGCAAAACAACTATCGACTTTCGAGACAGAATCCACATTCTTTCGAGACAGAAACCACATTCTTTCGAGACATGAACTAACATCCTTTCGGAACAGAATCAACAACCTCCGAGAGAGTCTCCACACCCTCCAAGACAGAATCCACGACCTCCGAGACAGACTCTACATCCTCTGAGGCAAAATCAAAATTCTTTCAGGCGGTTTTAGTCGCTAAACCCTAAATTGCATAAATAATATTCTTCTCTGCTCGTTCGTTCGTGACTATCCATGAAAACTAGAATCCACAGTAATGCGCTAATCACATGAATGAGGAGAACTGCAAACTCACCGGAAAGCAGCGTCCAAGACCGAAATGGTGGGAGAGTTATCTGCGATCGAGCAAGCGTAAGCGCAGCGCCACGGGAATTCCAGGGTTTGCGCGAGAATCGCAAATGAAGATGATAATTCGCAAAAGACAAACATTGCCATTCCAGCATTCAAAAACCTGCATTTGCGAAATGGTGGGCGCAATGATGACCTGTACCTCGAGCGCCGACCTCGTACATGATAGCCGCCACTTTAGTCTTTTGACACGAGACCTATCAAATATTATTATCATTTCCTCCTCTTCATCATGCGTTCAGGAGCGCCTCAAGATTTCCACTCGCTCAATTTCTCATCATATTTTCTACTAAACCTTCAGTACGCAAATCTTTCGCATCGCAAGCGCATCTGATGTAACAATTTGATATAGGTTTCCAGGATGAATGAAAATATGTATGCGATAACAGTGGATATGGAGGAAAGTTGGGCGTATCGGGCAGGGAGCGAACGGCGGGTGTGTGCGCAAGAGGAGGGGGTGTATCGGGTAGGGTAGGATAATATTGGGTACTGGGCCCTTCAGTTCCATAATATCGGGTACTGGGTCCCACATTGGATCTGGTTGAAAGTGGGGCGTACCAGGCAGAGAGGGATAGGCAGGTGTGTGCGCGGGAGGAGGGAGTGTATCGGGTAGGTTAGGATGATATCGAGTAGTGGGCCCCACATGGCCGATGGGGATAGGCGCGAGGTGTGTGGTATCAGGTAGTGATAACGCTGTAGAGCGATAGAGGGGGGGTCGCGTATCGTGCAGGGAAAGACGCGCTCGGAAATGAAAAGACGCGGGTAATAAGGAGAAAACCGTCTTTCTTTTGCTGGCGAAGGTTGCGGAAAGAATGCTATTACAGGGCCTGACAGTTCAAACACGGATTGAACTTAGTGAGCGGCAAGATAGACAGGCCTGACAGAGTTGACAGGTAATGCGGTAGAACCGGACATGCTATACAAGACCAATGGGAATGTCTGAACCCTTGGGATTGCTCCCATTGGTAGTCCATCAATATCTACTCAATAAGTAACTTTTGAAAATAGGTTTGCATGTTCCTTTCAGATACCGGAGCTAGGAGATAAATAGAAGGGAAGTTACGGCCGGCTCATGAGATTAAGGCAAAAACGGGTTGACTTCCAAGAAAAGGTGTCATGGAAGGTCCCTTAACACAAGAGGGTGAAGGGCTACCCAAGACTAGAGAGTGTGTTATAAAAAGGGGGAGTCTCCCTCCTTACTTCCACATGGTGCTATAGAGAGTCGGCGTGGCTCCAAGGGGAGAGGCTTGGAATGAGACCTCACTTCTGCATCCTTAGGAACATTGGGTGCACTTCAATATCCCAAAATATCGGGTTGTATACTGTCTTGCTCGAAACTAGTCGCTGTGAAATGTAATGTTGGTTACCAGTAGTATTTTGAATAAAGTGAGAGATAAGAGTGGAAGGAAAATAGTGGGGAGTTGGATAAGAAGGAAGGGCGGTTGGCTCCAATGGTGAGTAGTGCGATCTTTGGGAGCGTGTACATTAATGGAAAGCCGCCTCGTGCCACCATGTAGTAGGCCCACATGTTTTGTGGAGTTCTAGGTAACTAGTTGGGAGAGTCAAGATGAATTGGGTACCTTGACTAGAAGTGCTACTAACATTGTGTGTACATGGCATGAGTTAGTTAATTAAGTTGTTGTCAGTTGCTACTAACAAAGTAAGCGTAATTCCGCAACCACGTAAGGCTTACTAAGGAGAAAAGAATTGGAATGATTATGACACCGACACTTGCTATCAGAGTAGGCGACGTAGCGGGATCCAATCAAGAATAGGATGACATGAGCAGCGGAAAGCCTGGGACGTTGGCCAAATACATGTAGTCATGTCATCAATGTTGGTCATGCCTCTGATGAGCATTTTTATCTCAAGATCCCTTAAGGATGTAGATGAAAGTAGAAGAGGAGGAAAGAAACCCAAGGGAAGTTGCTAGTGATAAGGAGGACACTCAGCGTGAGGAGGAGGTAATTCCTACAATTCTCATTTTTTGGAAATAAGCCCAGACGCACAAGGCACAAGCACAAATGAAATATTGAATGAACTTGTCAAAACTCTTCAAGCTATGTAAAAGGATATCAAGCAACTAAATGGAAGGGCATCAAGGTGTGCAAGACCAACTTAAAGTGTGCAAGACCAACTTGAACTCGTCCTTCACGGTGTAAGACAAGGCAAAAAGGGTTAAGGACTTCATTGTGAAACTTGCGCTCTAATTTGAGGCAAAGAGACTCGTCAAGAGGGCAAGATTACTAATATCTTGATCTTATTGTAATAGTATACTCTTCTGTCGTAGACTTGTTACCACAATGAGAATTTGGTGGTAGTGAGCAGCTTAACTTCAGTTGAATTCTACGAGATTTTAAGTGATTGCTTTACTCCTGAGTACTAAGACATTCAGAAAGGCATGGGACTTCTGTACTTGAGGTAAACGGCGACCGTTTGTATCTATGTGAGAGATTCCAATGGACAGTTGAATGTGTTCTTGAAGTTGGAGGAATTGGCCAGAAAGGTCATTTTGTTCAATAGACTCCAAGGTTGAGCGATGCTAACATTATTCAGGATGCTAAGATTGCTGAAGATTTGTGTCAAGTTGCTCAAGCTTATAGAACAACTTGGAGACTATAGTGGTCACAAGAAGTTTTCTACTGAGGCGGCTCCTCTTAGTGCCAGGAAAAATTGCAGTCCAAGCACCAGGACAAGAAAAATAATTGGCAAAAGAATAAGACCAATGAGAGTAGGTCTTGCAGAGGATCAAAGAACAATGTTGCCAAGGACAAATCTATAAGTGGGAAGAAGTCTTAGAAGGAGACAAGTGACATAACTTGTTACAATTGTGGTGAAAAGGGCCATATGGCAAAAAATTGCTCAAAACCAAAGGTAAGATTGGAAAATAGGAGAAGCCTTGTTACAAGTTACCTATTGGAAGAAGTTTACATTCCAAAAGCAAGTTGGTCCAAGTTAGGTGGTGGCTTTTTGTTCCTAAGCATGGCAAAGAAGCCCACCGAAGAGACGTTTGTAAAAGACAAGCCACACCAAACATTTCTTGTAGCTACAAGAGCAGAAGTGAAGTGCCAGAACTTCACCTTTGTAGAAAACATCATGGTTCGTGAAATGGATGCGATTGAATTCATTTTGGGAAATATATTCTTTGATACCTATGGGGTGGATATAAAGAGGCGGCCATTGAGACTGGTTGTCAACCTTGAGGGCAAGAATATTGAGTTGAAGTTCACGGAGGCTCCCAACATGTTAGGGAGTAAGATCAACTTGGTGAATTTCGAAACGTGGTTCTTAATTATACTAAGGACCGATTTGGGAATTGAAGGGATTAAGCCCAATTCAAACTCCACTCCTTCCAAGTATATTCAGGAGGTCGTCGAAGGCTTTGGTGATGTTCTCAAGGAGAAGGTAGACGATAAGCTACCGCCACAGATAGAGGTTGATCACAAGATCAATTTGGTGTCAGAATCGGCACGACCATTTAAGGCACCTTATTGGGTGAACCAAAAAGAGTAGATGGAATTGAAGAAACAACTCAATGACATTTTGACAAAGGGATATATCTGCCAAAGCAAGTGACCTTGTGGAGCGCTAGTCTTCTTTGTGGACAAGAAAGGAGGGTAACTACACATCTGCGTGGATTACCGCTTGTTTAATAAGATTGACATCAAGAGCAACTATCCATTGCCTCGAATTCATGATCTCTTTGATTGGTTGGCGGAGGCGAGATATTTTAGCCAAATTGACTTAAAGTCGGAATATTTCCAGATCCTGATTGCACTTGAGGATGTCAAGAAAACCGGTTCTAGGACTAAATATAAGTCCTATGATTTTTTGGTGATGCCTTTCCGGTTGTGCAACGCCTTATTAACATTCTCAACCCTCATAAAAAGGTGTTCCATCAAGAGATTGATGAGTTTGTCATCATCTACATTAATTGCTTATCATGTGTCCATTTCGCTAATGAAGAACTTCACCTTTGAGTGGACCAAGTTATGTGAGTAAGCCTTTTAAAACTCAAGAAGAAGATCTTCTTCCCCTTGGTATTGAAGTTTGCGAAGTTTGATAAGTCTTTTGAAGTGCATAAGAATGCAGGAGACTTTGCTATGGAGAAAGTGCTCATGTAAAAAGAGAGGCCACTTGCATTCTAAATATTGTCCTTTCGCCCCATATGACGTGATAAGGATGTTCAGAAGTATTGTACAGACTGGAATACAAACAAAAACTTTGTTGAACGGTTGAGAGAGGCGTTGACGTATCATTGTAGAGTACTTTTAGCCTGGGTTAGAGCGGATGGAAATGCTGTACGAGTTCATCCAGAACAGCGGGGTAGTTTTTTAGGGCAATAGGGACGAAATGAGGCAGAGGGAAGCTTGGTTCTTGAGGAGAGCTTCGGCTAAATACCACGGTGTCGTTAGAGTCGGGGAGGAGAAATTCTAGCTTTCTTTCTATAGAGTCTTTGGAAGAATATGGATGTCGAAGATGGTGGTCAGGCAAACTACGCTGTGCTAAGGAGGTGCCGGAGGTGGTTCGGTGACTGGGGGCGAACGAGAAAGTTGAGGTATGGCGTAGACGTCCGGAATCCCAACTACGGTTATTCTGATGCCGCGGAGAACATTGTGAAGGCAAGGATACAAAGTGGACGTCGAGGGGTTAGGTTTTCGGCCATGGCCATTTAAGCAAGTACAACAATCAGACAGAGAGACGAAGGAGAAAGGCTTTAATGGGAGAGAGAGAGTGAATAACTCTTGGCCTTTACATTTATGCCACGGAATCTGAGTACATTGGAGTATCGATTGAGCTAGCCTCAACGTATACTTCTATGGTGACTAATACGAGTGTCTCTTCTCCTATTTTCTACTGCTGATATCCTACGTCGCACCGTGGAGGTCCTGGAAATCGGGCGGTGCCCTTATCCGAAGTGCCGTGGTGTCCTCAGTCAGCAGCTATGTCTTCCGCCTTGGTCGCCATGGTGCCCTGTTTAGTGGCTATGGCTCCCCCCTTGGTCGCCGTGGTTGCCCTGTGACGTCAGTCAAATAACATTTTGCACTCCCTGTGACAGCGCAATCCGTCCCCGGATTGGTCAACGCTTGGAGCGTCAGTTGGCGGGCCTCCTGTCGAGACGAGTCTGTTCCCGTGGCAGTTGCTGTTGTCGTCTCGGTGGAGGTTGGTCATTGTACAACGCTCTGATAGCTGCGGCGATTCCCTTGTGCAGGGACCGTCGGTTCCGGTCCGGATTGGTATGTTCATAGACATCATGCACCGTTTCGCCCAACAACCGGGACATTGAGCATCGTTGGCAGTCGGATCCATGAAGCGTTGTGCAAGATCAGGGTGATTGGTGAAGTATTGTTGTACTTCATTGTGCGCTTCTTGGTATTCCTCGTCAGCCTCACTATAATCGTCAGGTTCCACATCCCAGGTATTATCATCCGACAATTGTATTAGAGCTTGTCGGTGTTCCGCAAAAGAAATTTTAGTGGTTACCGTGGTTGATGGCTGCGTAGTTGGTGGCCTTGCGGATGATGGCGGACAAGTTGGTGACTCGTCTCCTCCTTCTGTTGTCTTTGGCGATGGTTGTGGCGTCTGTTCAGCAACGGTTAAGTGTTCTGGTATGTGAACTCGCTCCTCTGGTTGATCTTTGGTCATGGAGATACTCTAATACCCCTGATGGTCTTCCACGGTGCCTCCTGCCGATGTGTCCACAGCTACCACCTTAAGGTTATGCTGGACTTCTGTGACCTGCATTGGTGGCTGCTCGCAGATAGTCACCGTGGTGTCCGTGGTAAGGTCAGTGTCTTCATGGCTAGACTCGCGCCAATCTAGGTCATAATCCGTGTTCAACTGCAGTTTTGCAAGAGTTTGATCGATGCTAGCTGCGACCAAGTCGCATGCGAGCTCATCCGTCTGTAGGGGGTTGTTGTCAGATAGCGTTGAATAAGAATTCTTCCAAGCAAGTTGCGGCGTCATGGACCCAACTCTGTTTGTTGGCCTCAAAGTTCTCCGCCCCGGTGGCAACTGCTCGGCGTCACATTTCTAGGCTCTGTGCTCTGGATTGGTCGGATTGGTGTCAATCAAATTCCGGCATTGCTGACGGAGTTCGTCATTCTGAGTTTCCAGGGACGTAATCTGCTCCTTTGCATTGTCCCTCTCTTTGCTAACTCCATGAAGCAACGCTGTCATGGCCTCCATGTTGATTCGACATGCCGCGAGCTGACTCTTAAGCGTCTGGGCTGCGCGGTTTGCCTCTTCCATATTCTAGTTTGCATGGCCTAAGTCTTCTTCCTTCTTGCGCAGGAGTGCTTGCAGGTCCTGCGTGGTCTTTACGTACCGCGCATTGTCCTCGCGTAGTTGACGTTGTTGGCGTTCCGTGGACTACAGCTGATGTAACACTTTCTCAACGCACGCTACCATGGCCGTTGAGTGATTGCCCAGTTGTTCCGCCAATGAGTGTTAGGTATCCCCGGAGACAACCTCGTACTCTGTTCTGGATCGCTTGCTGGAACTTGGTGCCGCGACGTCCCTGACCGGTTTTATCGGTGACGGGGTTTATGACGCTGGAGTTCCACGAAGTTGGCTAGTGGTGGCAACTTGTTATGTTCCTTCTGGTACTTCATGTATCGCATGATGTAGGTCGATAGGAGCGAGCCAATGGGGCTGGAGTAATTGGACTAGCGCTGGTAGTTTTGGAATTCTACACGCAGGCTGTCCTCGAGAAGCATACCCCAGTTGATCTTGGCTCCTGCATCCGCTAGCAATAACAGCTCTGACTGCGCAGGCAGTATGCTATTGCAGTTGCACCGGGAGTATATTTGGCTAAGAATTCCGCGTATTCGGATGAACCATGGCTCGTTCAATTGTCCTCCGACTGCGAAGACATTGTAACCGCGCTTGATGTCCGGTTGCAACCCTGGTAGCCTCTGTGCAATGTCGGGTTTTGGGAATCCACAGGTTTCTGTCCACCCCGTGATAACGGTGCCGTCCTACCCATATTGGTGGTACACATATGATGTTGAGGATTGAACTTGTACTCCCTCCACGGTGCCCGTGGGGTAACCTCCTCTACAGCTCTGGGGCGCCATGGAATCCACGAACTGTCTGCAGTGGTCAACGTTGAGTCTCTAGCTCTTCATGTCCTCCCAAAAACAATGTAGTCCGGTGTTCTGTGTCCAAACTCCATCGACCATGGTGCGCCACTTGAGTACCTATTTTGGCATGTAGGATGCCAGCTTCGATTTTTTTTTTATGTGTGATACTCCGAGAAGCCATGGTTCTCGTGAAATGAGTTGAAGCGCAGAGTGCGAGGTGCGAATGAAGAACCAAAGAGAGAGACAAAGAGTAGAGATGGCGCTGTGAGTGAGAGCATGGAGTAAGGCACCTTGGTAGCGAGTGATGGCGTAAGTGAGGGCAGTAAGGCCGTAGTAGTACCTTTAAGTACGCCTTGGTAACCGCGGCCCTAGAGTTTAAAGTCGGCGGAGTGGTGCTAATGACTGACAAAGGAGGCTGGTTGGAGTTTATTACGGCGGCTGTGATAGGTCTTTCAGTGCCTATCATGGCTAGCGTCGGTAACTCGATGGAGTCTCCCTCATCCGCCATGATGACCGCATTTCCGTGGTGATGATAGTTGTACCTGTTGTTTCGGGCCGGTGTCGTGGGCTACTTGGATGTAATTTAGATATATCAGCGGAAGGCTGGTTTCTCTGGCATCCGTAGATTCTGTGATGTCTGGCGAGGCTGGCTGTTCGTGTGCCTTTGTGAACAAGAGGTTTTGCAGCTGTCCTAAGCTTACTGTTGTATGTTCGTTGGGGGTATTGGTATGATACTGATTGAGCTTTGACGTGTTGACAATGGTTGCCTGGGCATCGTAGTTGTCTTTGTTTACGAAGAGAACTGTGTTCTTTGGCAAGGCCGATTGCACCCTGTATGGTCCATGCGAAACGTTCCGAATTTGGATTTCCGGAATTTTGGATCTCTTGGTCACCATAATACTTGATCACCCTTTTGGAATATTTGAGGGGGTTTAGAGCCTTGGAAATATTTTGCACTGTGTTCTTGTCTTTATAATATATTCATCTTTGCGTCTCCACGGAATTCTTCGAGCATGTGAAGATCTTCCACGCGGGCTGCTAAACCGCGATGAGGTTGGTTGTCTCGTGGCTGCATGGTTTTAATGTGGGAACAATGTATTCTGTTGGTAATAGTGGCTGGGTTCCATAAACTAACTCGAAAGGGCTGAATTGAGTAGCTGCTTTAGTGGCCACCCTGTAGGCCCACAATGCTGCGGCCAAGCAATCATCATAGTCCACCTAGTTAGCGATTGCAAACTTGCGCCGCATCGTTAGTGTGGTTTTGTTTGTGGATTGTGCCTAACCGTTCCCTTAGGGGTAATATACTGTACTTGTCATGTGCTTGATGAGGTGGTTATCCATGAGATCGTCGATGACTGCGTTGACAAAATACGTGCTTTGATCTGAGACGATCACCAAAGGGCATCCAAAACGAGTAATAATGTTCTTATAAAGGAATGGCTGTTACCATGGCAGTATTGTTGCGTATTGGCTTTGCCTCTACCCACTTGGTGGTGTAGTCCGTAGCAACGAGGATGTATTTGTATCCTTATTTGGTTGTTGGTTTGATTGGTCCTACAAAGTCTAGTCCCCACCGCTGAAATAGTCCCAATGGCATTCTGGGTTTGAGTGGTACCTTCCCTTGATGTTGGAAATTGGTGGTGGCAATTTGGCAAGCGTGGCAATTTCTGATATATGCGACTACATCCTTGTGTATTGTAGGCCACCAATATTTGGCAGCAAGTATCTTCTTAAGCGTAGTGTCACGTCCCTGGTGTCCCCCTTCGGGGCCAGCGTGGAGGCTAGTGATGATCTGTTGTTGCTCTTCTGTGGGTACACAGAGTCTGATCTCGAAATTGGCCCCTTTTCGATACAGTCTACCGTCAACCATGGTGTATGGCAACGTGGTTTGCACGAAGTTGATTTTCTGTGTGACCGCTAGTCCTCTTGGGGCGATGCTCTGAACTAAGTAGGCCATGATACCCTGTCTCCAATTGTTTTGGGTTCTCGTGGTGGCGATGCTAGCTTCCAGCGATGCAGCTTGAATATATGGTTCATTAAAGGAATCGTCTATGCCTTCCTCGGTGGTATTGGTATCCCTGGATAGGTAATGTGCTACTATATGCCTCTTTCTTGGTACAAAGACTACCTCGAAGTCATATTCCATGGTAATCATAATCCACCAAGTTACATGCCCGTTGATCAACGGTTGGTTTACTAAGTAAGATAAGCTATGGTGGTCAACCAAGAAACGAAACTTGTTGCCTAGCAAGTAATGCCGAAATTTCTCGACCGCGTAGACCATGGCTAGTGCTTCTCTTTCCGTGGTTGAGTAGTTGCGTTCAGCCTGGTTCAGCAATCTGCTAGCGGAAGCCACCGGTTCATTGTATTTGTCGTCGACGTTCTCTGCTAACATGACTCCTATGGTGATTTTAGAGGCATCTATGTGACCGTGGAATGGCTTGGCCCAGTTTGGGGCGAGTAGTATTGGGGCTTCCAAATAAGACTGTTTGATTTTGTCCAGAGCGGTTTGCGCGGCCAGTGTCCAATCCCTTAGATAGGAGTACCCTGCATGATTTAGGGCGGCTATTGGAGCAGTAAGATGGGCTAGCTTTTTTATGAATATTCTATTGAATTGCGAAGTGCCAAGCAGCCTTTGGACACCCTTTTGATCCGTGGGTGGGGTCATGTCAAAGATATCTTGGATCTTGGATGGATCAGGGAGATTCCCATACTTGCAAACAATATATCCGAAGATGACCTCGGCAAAAAAGATGAACATGCATTTGTCTACATTCAAACTTACTCTGTTTTCCCGGCAGGCCTGGAAAATTTGTTGTAACTGGCCAACATGGTCCTGCATACGACCATATACGGTTCCATCATCTAGATAGATACAGAAGAACTTCTTCAAATATGGGAAAAAATCAATTCCATGACGTGTTGAAATGTCATGGGTGCATTTTTAAACGGCATTCTTTTGAATTGAAAGGGCCCTCACTCTGTAGAAAAAGCGATTCTGTTCTTGTCTTGCTTTGCCATGGCGACTTGGTAGTACCTTGAAAAACAGTCTAGGAAAGAGTACGTTTTGTGTCTAGCTACCTTTTCAATAATTTCCTCCATGTAAGGTAAAGGATAGTGATCCTTTTTAGTTGCCGCATTTAGTTTGCGAAAGTCTACACAGATTCGTAATGCGCCGTTCTTTTTGGGGATGATCACCACTAAAGACAACCATGGTGCTGAGTCTACCGGAGATATGAATTTGGCACTTAGTAACTTGTCTAACTCCGTTTTGACTCTGGCATTGTAGTGAGGATTCATTCGATATCTGCGCTGTTGTACCGGGTGCTCGTCTGGTATCAGGTTGATTGTATGTTCGGCTATAGACCTCGGTATCCCTTTCAAGTCTTTATGCGTCCACGCAAAGATATCTTGGTATTCGTTGAAAAGAGCTATGGTAGCTTGTTTGATAGCGCTGGGTGCATCGGCGTTAATTTTTACATTCTTCGGCTCTTGTTCGGTACTAAGGTTAACCAACTCCACCTGTTCTTTAGATCCATGCGTCCATCTTGTCACCACTTGTTGACCCAAGGCCTTGGTTGCCAGAGTGTTATCAATGGTGACTCCCTCGGAAACTTTCGTGGTAAATCTAGGCGGGATATCGAGCGTCTCTTCATGGGAGACCACACTGGCCAAGTGAATTTCTGCTAACGGGATTAGATCTGGATCAACGTGGAACACCAAGGCCTCTTGTTCTTGAGTAAGTCCTTTGCCCCATCCAATGCTAGCCTGGTTTCTTATTTGTTTGACTTTCTCTCGAGTGATACAACTATCCACGGGGATTATCATGGTATTCCCATATCTCCGGATTCTGATCTGGTTATTTGCCCAGTCATGAACTGCATTCATATCTCGTGACCAAGGTTGTCCTAGATCATAGGAAAATTACAACTATCTGGCATGTCTATGACAACGAAGGTTGCCAGTGTAGAGATACCATGGGTATTGATGGCTACAGTGGCTAATATCCCTGACCACCCGTTTTTGCCTTAGTCTCAAAAACGGGCCGTATCTTCTTCTCGGGCTAACTTGTAGCTCAGTTATCCAAATGGGACGAGTAAGCCCATTTTCGACATCTGCTCTTTGAGTAGATGTCAATGGACTCCTTATTTGTTCCGATCAGAGCTTGCATGTGGGAGCTATGCTCCTCTGAACATTCGGGAGTCCCGGGAGGCAGCAGTCCCGGAGTCCCGAAGTCCCGATACTTTGGAGAGCCATATCTCCCAAAGCATTGCTTTGCTCCTCACGAGCCTTAGCATCTTGGAAAGCTCTTGTCTAGAGCTTTCCAAAGACATGTAACATGCCGCCATCCAAGAAGGACGACATTTTGAGTCCTGAAAGGCAACACTCCCAAGTCCCGGAGTGTCTCGGAACGCGCTTCAACTTTGGAGAGCCATATCTCATGACTCACAACTCCAAGTTGCGCGTTCTTTGGACCCATGGGTGCGTGCTAAAACAAGGTTTCCAACCATGTAAGGCACACCACCCAGTTCGTCCCAAGCACGACGCCATTGCGTGCTGTTTGCTCGGGACTCCCCTTGGTCACTTCACCTTGTCTCTTGCCAAGCCCGGAACGTCACTCCCGGGGTCCTCTTGGCTCACCACGGTGTTCGGGCATCCTTTGGAAAGGGATGTGACAATGGCGAACCTATGCTTCTACGGTGACTACCAAAATACGAGTCCTCTCTCCTATTTTCTACTGCTTCTTATACAACGGCTGCCGCGGATGTCCTCGAAACCGGGCGGTGCCCTTATCGACTGCCGAGGCATCTGAAGTTAACTGCTGTTGCCTCCGCCGAAAGTGCCGCGCTATCCCTGTTGCCGGGGTTACCGGGGTTGATGGTTGAGCCGTGGATGTCGTTGAGGATGTCGGTGGGTGTGCTGGTGACTGATTCTTCTCCTCTGCTGCCCTCGGTGATGCCTGGGGTGTCTGCTTGGTGTCGGTAAGGTGTTCCGAGATGTGCAAGCGATCCTGTAACTGCTCCTTCGGTATGTCCATACCTTGATCTTTCTGACCTTCCGGCTCGGTGCCTATGGTGTCCTCATGGGCCACTATTTCGCGGAAGTCTGGTGCCTCGGTAACCTGCTGTGGTGACTGATGGTGCTCGGTGACCGTGGTATCCGTGGGTAGATTGGTGTTGTCGTGGCTGGACTCTTGCCATTCTCCCTCGTAGTCCGCGTTTAACTGCAATTTTGTGAGCGTTTCTTCGATGCAGGCGGCCACCATGTTGACTGCGATGTTGTCCGTCAGTGGAGGACCCCGTTGGATTGCCCTAAATAATATCTCCCCCAATACTGCTGCGGCATCGTGGACCCAAGCATGTTTGTTGGCTTCGAAGTTTTCTTCCTCGATAACCAAAGCTTTGCGCCGCTCCTCCAGACTCTGTGCCTTAGGATTTGATGGATTGGTGTCAATCAAATTCCGGCACTGCTGCCGCAGTTCCTCGTTCGGCGCTATCAGGGATATCAACTGCTCCTTTGCACCGTCCCTTTCCTTAGTGACTCTGTCTAGCTTGGATGTCACAGATTGTATGTCAATCTGCTTCGCCGCGAGCTGGCTTTGTAATGTTTGGGCAGTACGGTTAGCTTCCTCCACCTTTTGAATGGCCTGACCTAATTCCTCCTCCTTCCTGCGCAATCGTGTGTGCAGGTCTTGCGTGGTCTTGGAGTATCGGTCCTTCTCCTCCTGCAGCTGTCGCTATTGTCCTTCGGTAGCTTGCAAGTGCCGTAGTACTTTGTCTACACATGCTGCCATAGCTGACGCCTGTGCATCAAGTTGGTCCGCGAGTGTGTGACTTGCGTTGGTGGAGGGTCCCTCGTCATCAGTCCGTTGTCTCTTGTTTGTGCTTAGTGCAGCGGCGTCCCTGATAGGTTTCATCGGTGACGGTAGCTTCCGGCGTTGAATCTCCACGAAAGTTGACATTGGCGGTAATTTGCCGTTCACCTTGTGATACTGTAGATATCGCATGATGTAGGTGGACAGAAATGGCCCGATGGAGCTGGAGTAGTCGGCGAACCTTTGATGGTTCTGTAACTCAAGACGCTGGTGATCCTCGAAAAACATCCTCCAGTTCACCTTAGCTCCTGCATCTGCGAGAAAAAGCAGCTCTAACTGTGCGGGCAACACGTAATTGCAGTTGCACCGACAGTAGATCTGACTGATGATGCCGCGGATGCGTGAAAACCACGGCTCCTTCAGCATCGCTCCAACTGCGTAGGTATCGTAGCCCTTCTCTCTTGGTTCCAACCCCGGTATCCTCTGCGCAATGTCTGGCTTTTGAAAACCGCAGTCTTCTGTCCATTGTGTGATGCCGGTGCCGTCCCACCCATATTGGTGGTATAGGTATGCTGCAGAGAAATGCACCTCCACGCCATCCACGGTGCCGGTGGGGTAAGTCCCTCCGCAGCTCTGCGGCTTCATGGTATCCACGAATTGCCTGCAGTGGTTAACATTGAGCTTCCAAGTCTTCATATCTTCCCAAAATCGGTGAAGTCCTGTGTTTTGCGTCCACACACCGTCAATCCTGCTGCGCCAATCGAGGAGGTGCCTCGGCATGATGAAGGGTGCTTCTGGCTTAGGTTTCTGTGGAGTCAAATTGCGAGAAGCTATGGATACCGTGGAAAAGCACCGAGCGGTGGGATTGTGTAGCTCAATCTGCAAGGAAGAAGGCGGTAGAGGGCAAAGGCGGCGCGGCAAGGAAGCACGAGCTGTGAGACAGTGAAGCACTGTGTGAGGCCGCAAATGAGGGCAGTGAGTCTTCAACGGCCTTTTGTTGTCCTCGGTTTCCGCAGTAGTGGGAGTAAAAGGCGGCTGAGTGGGAGTTATCACTGTCAGTGGCAATCGACCAAAGGCCATTTCGGCGGCGGTTGAAGGCCTGTGATGGTATCTGTTGGCTAGTGTAGGCCACTCGAGGGGGTCTCCTCCTTGGGCAATATTGTCCTCGGTGTCCATGTGATGATTGCAGCATGAATTCTTTTGGGTGTGAAAAAAGACCACTTGGACGTGATATAAATAAATGAGGGGCAAACTTGCCCCTTGGGTAATTGTGTTATCTGCGGCATCCTTGGTCTCCCCGGGGTCTGTTGAGTCGGTAATATCCTGCTGCGATTTCTGCCCTTTGGCTTCCGTGGACAGCAAATTTTGTAGTTGACCTAGACTAACAGTTGGCTGTTGGTCTGGAGTGTTGGAATGGTATTGTTTTAATTTTGCTGTGTTAACAATAGTTGCCTGGCTATTGTAGTTGTCGTTGTTGACCAAGAGAACTGTATTATTTGACAAAACTAATTGCACCCTGTAAGGTCCGTGCCAAATTGTCCCTAATTTGGATTTTCTAATTTTTGAATCTCTTGGACACTATAGTACCAGATCCCCTTTTTGGAATACCCGAGGAGGCTTAGTACCTTGGAAATACTTGGCACTAAGTTCTTGTCTTCGTAGGATGTTGAGTCTGGCATCTCCACGGAATTCTTCGAGTCTGTGTAGGTCCTGTATACGGGCTGCCAAGATGCGGTAAGGTTGATATTCCCGAGGTTGTATGGACTGGAATGTTGGTACAATGTATTCTGTCGGTAACAGCGGCTGCACTCCATAAACTAACTCGAATGGGCTGTGTTGGGTGGCTGCTTTAGTAGCCACTCTGTAGGCCCATAGAGCTGCGGGTAGACAATCATCCCAGTCGCCTTGGTTAGCCATTACAAATTTGCGCAGCATGGTTAAAATGGTCTTGTTGGTGGACTCTGCTTGTCCATTTCCTTGAGGATAATAAACTGTACTAGTCCTGTGTTGGATGAGATGGTTGTCCATGAGATCTTCGATGACTGCGTTGACGAAATGGGTGCGTTGATCTGAGACAATTTCTAAGGGGCACCCGAAGCGGGTAATGATGTTTTCGTAGAGAAAAATAGCCATTACCATCGCAGTATTGTTGCGTAACGGTTTTGCCTCTACCCATTTGGTAGTGTAATCCGTGGCCACCAAAATATACTTGTATCCCTGCTTTGTGGCTGGTTTAATTGGACCGACAAAATCAAGTCCCCATCGCTGAAATGGTCCCAACGGTGGTATCGATTTGAGTGGTACTTTTCCTTGATGCTGAAAATTGGTGGTTGCTGTTTGGCATACGTGGCAATTTTTAATGTATGCGTTGACATCCTTGTGTAACGTGGGCCACCAATACTTGGCAGCAAGTATTTTCTGAACTGTGGTATCCGGGCCTTGATGTCCGCCAGCGGGGCCAGCGTGGAGACTATCTATGATTTGATGCTGCTCCCCGGTGGGTACACAGAGCCTGATCTCCAGATCTGCACCTTTTCGGTACAGTCTATCGTCAACCACCGTGTAGGGTAACGTAGTTCCCACAAAGCTGACTTTTTGGGTGCATGTTAGCCCATTGGGAATCAGTCCTTGACTTAAGTAAGCCATGATATCCTGTCTGTAGTCAGTCGGAGCTTCCGTGGTATCCATGGAGGCCTGTATTGAGGCAGCTTGTATATATGGCTCATTAAATGAATCATCTATGCCTTCTTCGGTAGCATTGGTGTCGCGTAAAAGGTAGTCTGCGACGATGTGACGTTTTCCTAGCACAAAGACTACTTCGAAGTCATATTCCATGAGGATCATGATCCACCGAGCGACTCTTCCGGTGATCAAAGGTTGGTTCACTAAGTAAGATAAACTATGATGATCCACCATGAATCTAAACTTGTTTCCTAACAGGTAATGTCGAAATTTCTTGACCGCGTAGACCATTGCTAGCGCTTCTCTCTCCGTGGTTGAATAATTTCGTTCTGCTTGGTTCAACAACCTACTAGCATATGCCACCGGTTGATCATGCTTGTCGTTGACATTTTGTGCTAACATCACTCCCACGGCGATCTTGGAGGCATCTGTGTGGACGTGGAAGGGCTTGGCCCAGTTAGGTGCCAGCAGTATCGGTGCCTGTGAATATGCTTGTTTGATTTTATCTAACGTTATCTGTGCTGCCGGGGTCCAATCTCGGGGGTAGGAATACCCGGCATGATTTTAGGCAGCTATCGGTGCCGTCAGATGCGCTAGCTTTTCGATGTAAATTCTGTTGAACTGTGACATACCAAGCAATCTTTGGACGCCTTTTTGATCTTTAGGTGGAGTCATATCTAGGATGTCTTGGATCTTGGATGGGTCGGGGAGTTTGCCATATTTGCAAACAATATAACCTAGGATGACTCCTACGAAGAAAAGGAACATACATTTGTCGGCATCAAGCTTACCCCGTTTTCTCTGCAGGCCTGAAAAATTTGTCTTAGCTGGCTAACATGGTCTTGCATTCGTCCGTACACTGTGCCATCGTCTAGGTAGATACGGAAGAATTTCTTTAAGTAGGGGCAAAAAAATCAATTCCATGACACGTTGAAATGTCATTGGTGCGTTTTTTGCCCCAAACGGCATTCTTTCAAATTGATATGGACCCCACTCCGTGGAAAACGCGGTCTTGTTCTTGTCTTGCTCTGCCATGGCAACTTGATAATAGCCGGAAAAACAATCCAGAAATGAGTACATCTCATGTCCAGCTACTTCGTCAATGATTTCCTCCATGTAAGGTAAAGGATAGTGATCCTTCTTGGTTGCTGCATTAAGTTTACGAAAATCCACACAGATTCGTAAGGCGCCATTCTTTTTGGGAATGATGACCATTGGAGACAGCCAGGGTGCCGAGTCTACCGGGGATATAAATTTGGCATAGAGCAGCTTGTCTAGCTCTGCTTTGACTCTGGCAACATAGTTCGGATTCATTCGGTATCTGCGTTGCTACACTGGGTGAGCATTTGGTACCAGATCTATGGTGTGTTTAGCTATAGTCCTCGGTATCCCCTTTAAGTCTTCATGCGTCCAGGCAAAAATATTATGGTATTCTTTGAAGAGAGCTATGGTAGCTTGTTTGATATCTTCAGGCGCGTCGGCGTTGATCTTGACATTCTTTGGTTCGTTTTCGGTGCCGAGGTTGACCAACTGTACTTGTTCTTTGGAGCCATGTGTCCACCCGGTTACTACTTGTTTGCTCAAAGCTTCGGTTGCCGGAGTTTTATCAATGATGACCCCTTCGGAAACCTCGGTGGTGAACCTGGGTGGGATATCGAGGGTATCTTCTTCCGAAACTACGCTGGCCAAGTGAATCTCCGCCAGCGGGATCAGATCGGGGTCGCCGTGGAATACCAAGGCTTCTTGCTCGTGCGTGAGACCTTGTCCCCAGGCTGTGCCAGCCTGATTCCTTATCTGTTTGATTCTTTCTCGAGTGATACAGCTGTCCACGGGAATTATCATGGTTTTTCCGCATCTCCAAATTCTGATTTGATTCCTAGCCCAGTCATGAATTGCATTCATGTCTCTTAACCACGGTCGGCCCAAAATCATAGGGAAATTACTACTATCTGGCATGTCGATGACAACAAAGGTTGCCGGTGTAGAGATACCGTGAGTGGTGATGGCCACGGTAGAAAGTATCCCCAATGGGGTTACCGGGGCATCATTCGCCATTCGTAAGACGAATTGAGCTGTTGTTGGATGTGGTAGTTCTAGCTATTGTCGCAGGTGATTGCTGATAACGTTGACTCCGGAACCTCCATCAACTAATACATTGGCCAATTGGTGTTGTCCTAATCGGACATGTATGACGGCTGCATCGGTGTCTATGGTTGTCGCATTAATTTCCACGGTTGTTATGGCCGCCGTTGGGAGTTTGTGCATATTTTGTAGGTATGTTTGCAGTTCCAGGCTAATTTTCAACAGATTGGGTAATGTGATGCGTACGTCGGTTTTTTCTAATACCTGTTAGGTTTGGGACTACCGCGGTTTTCAGGTCGGTTTGAATTTGTGTCCGCAGATTGTGTAATCGTTCCCAATGTTGTTGCGCGAAAGGCTTGCGGTGTTCTATCACATGTTTATCCAAGATAGCCTTAGATCTTGTAGTTACCGCGGCGGTGCTTATGGTAGCCATGTTGGTGCCGTGGACTTCTGTAAGTGTAACTCCCCCCTTTCTGTTGCCTGCGTTAGCTTCGGAGCTGCTGGGGTGTGGCTTGGTGTCCGCGGTAGCACGGGTGTTTGTCCAGCGCTGCCTCAACACCGGGCATTGGCCCCGTCTGTGGTGCGGTGATCCGCATTCCCAACACCCATCGTTTCTGCCAGGTTGGAATGCGTCCACGTTGATTTCCTCTGGATACATCGATGCTGCCTTGGTTCGCATGGGCCGAGTATCCTCGGTTCTTGCGGGTGCATTCGAAAACCAACATCGTCCTGCGTGTAATTTGCCACGAGTGGTGCATGGTGTTGTCGCTGGCCGGATGGACACTCTTGGTGTCGGTAGCGGAAGCAACGGTGTCTGCGTTTTGTCAATGACACTGAATTCCCGGCTGATGTCATTGGCAGCTGTGAGTATGTCCTGCAGTGTTTTTACACCGCAGATGATGATGCCCTGTTGTATCCACGGTAGCAAGCCCTTTTTGAACCATTTGCATAGGTAGTCTTCTTCTGGCCGTTGACTGAGTTTGTCTGCCAGTTGCTTGAATCTTGTCGTAAAACTTGTCGACAGGTTCGTTTCTTTCTTGCTGTATGTTTCCTAAAGCTCGAAGTATTTCTGAGCTTGTTTTCAGCTTTCGGAATTTCTGCAAGAAACTACGCTCCATTTCTTCCCATGTTGGTAACAAATGCTCGGCCTCGAAATCAATGTACCAATTGATGTGGTTGCCTTAAAGCGTGGTCCCGAAAATGTTCAGTAAGTCTTCGGTGCTGGTGACACCGTTGGTTCGCGCTATTCCTTTAAACCTGCGTACGTGCCAATCAGGGTCACCGGAGTCATCAAAGACTGTGTAAGGTATCTTCGGCAACTTGATGAGTCGGTCTCTTTCTCTAGATGCCATAGAAGCGGCTATGGCTGGATCAATAGGTGGTAGCTGTGATGGTCCGGCCATGGTAACGATGGGCGGAACAGTTGTCAATGTTCCTACCCCTTCGAGATAGTGCGAATTTAATAATTCGATCTTGGCATTGGTGGCGTCGTTTTTCGCCGCCAAATCTGTCATTTGTTGTTTCCTCCACTGGAGCAGTTCTCTCGTGGTATCTTGGTCATCTTGGGGTATGGCCTCCTCAAGTTCCGTGGTTTTCTCTGTTGCTTTTCGTGGAGGCATTGTGTCCTGTTTGATGTTTTTCTATTCTGTTCTTCGGGATGACTCAACATTCCATCCCCAGCATGGTCGCCAAAATGATGACCGGGGTAACGAGGAATGGAATACTTTACGAGCTCATACACCGAAGATAGCTTTTTTAGTAATGTTTAGACGGCTGTTAAGTGGGCTGAGAAGCGCCCAGTCTGAATTAGGAGCAGAGGGTTGACTTTGGTGACACTGGCTGAGATTTGAGGGAGAACGAGATCCTTACGTAGAACCACGGTCAATACTGATACCGAGGTGGTGGGGTGCACATAAAGCTGTACAGTGCTCCGCAGTCGGGTGCATAAGTCCCGAAGCTCGGGACTGCTGGACTTTACCGAGGCTGTATCCCTGGCTCGGTGATCCGCCAGTGCTAACTTGGAAACCGCGGAGACCCAGCAAGGCCGGAGACACAGACGACGTACAATCAAGAAAAGGGAGGTTAGGGTTCTATCCAAGGTTAACCATTGCAATCCTCAGTAAGTAGACAGAGTGAGAGAGAGAGAGGAATTTAAAATGCAGACATGGGAGAGGAAGACTTCGGCCCTTGGCCTTCATATTCAAAACATCATATCGGAATACATGTGAGTGTGTGTGCTCAGTGTATGGCGAACCTATGCTTCTACGGTGACTACCAAAAAACGAGTCCTCTCTTCTATTTTCTACTGCTTCTTATACAACGGCTGCCACGGATGTCCTCGAAACCGGGCGGTGCCCTTATCGACTGCCGAGGCATCTGAAGTTAACTGCTGTTGCCTCCGCCGAAAGTGCCGCGCTATCCCTGTTGCCGCTGCTGCTCCCGCTTTGGCCGCCGTGGTTACCTGATGACGTCAGTCGGGTAACACGTAGCCATGGCCGTGTTTGTCTTTTTGTGCATATTTTGCATGTATGATTGCAGTTTCGGACCGATTTTCAGTAAGTTAGCTAAGGTGATCCGTACGTTGGATTTGTCCAAGACATGTTGCGGGTGTGGGACCACATGTGTTTGAAGGTCAGCTTGAATCTCTGTTCTGAGGTTATGCAATCTTTTCTACTGTTGCACCGCAAAAGGTTTGCGGTGTTCCACCACGTGATTATACATGATAGCTTTGGATCTTGTGGTTACCGCAGCAGTGCTTATGGTAGCCACATTGGATCCATGGAATTAGGTAAGCGTAACTCCCCCTCTTCCATTGCTTGGGTTTACTTCGGAGCTGCCTGTGGTTGCCTTGGTGTCTGCGGAGGTACGGATATTGGCCCAACGTTGCTTCAAAACTGCGCATTGACCCCGACTATGATGAGGTGATCCACATTCCCAGCAGCCGTCAATCCTGCCAGGTTGAAAAGCATCTACGTTAATTTCATCCGGATACATGGTTGCGGCCGTGGCCCGCGTGGGTCGGGTGTCTTCGGTCCTTGCTTGTCGCGACTCTAATTACTGCCGACTCTTCTTTTCTTAGTAAGCCTTACTTAGAAGCGGAATCCCGGCTCACTTAGTTGGTAGCAACCGGCCACGACATAGCTAACACTTGCATGTGCCCCCACATACAATGTTAGCACCATTCCAAGTCAAGGTGTCCAACCCACCTTGACTCCATAACTCAATATCCGATACTCATTACCCGGAACTCCCACTAACACATGGGCGTGCCACTTAGTGGCACGGGACGGCCTTCCACAAATGTCTAAGCTCTCAAGGGTGGCACTTATCGCCCCCGGAGCTAACCGCCCTTGGTCATTGTATAACTTCCCTCTAGTCCACTTCCACTCTTGTCTCTCACTCCATTCGGAACGTTGCCGGAAACCCTCCCGGAATCCGGCACTAGTTTTCCCGGGGACTAGTTTGGAGCGGGACTCTTTCCAACCCAAGGTTGCGGGATGCTCCATAGCATCCCACAGTGCCCAAGGTGTGGGAGTGAGGCTTCCTTTCCATGCCTTACCCTTTTGAGCCATTCCCGGTCACTTTCACTAACCGGCACAACTTATCACGGGAACTAACTTGGAGAGGGACACTTTCCAACCCCATGTTTAGAGATGCTCCAAAGCACCCTCCATTTTCTCCAAGATGAGGGAGGCCTCATCCCAAGCCTCACCCCTTAGAGCCACCCCGGCTCCTCATGGCACCATGTGCAAGTGAGAAGGGAGACCACCCCTCTTCATAATAGTCTTTGGAGTCTTTGGTAGGCCCCCCCTCTTGTGTCGGTAGGAGCCTTCCATGACACACTTTTCTTTTAAAAGACCACCTGTTTTTGCCTTAGCCTCAAAAACGGGCCGTAACTTCTTCTCGGGCTAACTTGTGGCTCAGTTACTCAATGGGCCGTGCAAGTCCATTTTCGACATCTACTTTTTGAGTAAATGTTGATAGACTCCTCACTTGTCCCAATCGGAGCTTCCATGTAAGAGCCATGCTCCTCTGAACATTCGGGACTACCAGGGGCAGTAGTTCTGGAGTCGCAAAGTTCCGATGCTTTGGAGAGCCATATCTCCCAAAGCATTGCTTTGCTCTTCACGAGCCTAAGCAATTTGGAAAGTTCTTGTCCATAGTTTTACAACAACATGCAACATGCCGCCAACCATAAAGGACAAGAGATTGAGTCCCAAAAGGCAACACTCCCAAGTCCTGGAGTGTCCCAGAACGCGCTCCGACTTTGGAGAGCCATATCTCATGACTTACAACTCCAAATTGCGCGTCCTTTAGACCCGTGGGTGCGTGCTTGAACAAAGTTTCCAACCATGTAAGGCACTCCACCAAGTTTGACCCAAGCACCACGCTCTTGCCTCCTGTTCATTTTGCCAAATCACCTTCTCCCGCATACATCACTCTCAAGACTTGCGTGATATTTGGCTTATGTTCATGCTTCCAACCTAGTGCATCCGGCGACCATTCACTCTTACCGGCTTGTGAATCAAGTCCACATTTATGAGCACTAAGGTAACATACGACCTCAATTGCTTGGGTGTAACTTTGACTTATGTTTCAAATTACTTTGATGAAACATTATTGGTGAATACCTTGGTCTTATAGATACCAAGGTAATTTTGCCATGTTTTCAAACAATGCACCACGACCAACATCTCCTTTTCATGCGTTGGCCAATTGATTTGAGAGCCATCAAATTTCTTGCTCTTGCTCTCAAATGCGATTGGCCTTCCTTCTTGCATGAGCACTCCCCCGATGGCAAAGTCACTTGCATCGCTGTGCACCTCAAAAGGTTTCTCAAACTTTGGGAACTTCAATACCAATGGGGAGGATAGTTTCTCCTTGAGTTCTTGAAAGGCTTGCTCACATGAAACGGTGCCATCCAAGGTCAAGTTCTTCTTAAGCAAATCGGACATGGGCTTAGCCATCTTGGAGAAGTTCCTCATGAACCTCCTATTATACTTAGCCAACCCAAGAAATGACCTCACTCTCTTTTGTGAAGTGGGTCCGCTCCACTTCTTGATTGCCTCAACCCTCTTGTGGTCCGATTTCACACCTTGCCCCGTCATAATGTGTCCCAAGAACTCAAGCTCTTGCAAGCCAAACTCACTTTTCTCCCATTTGCATAATAACTTATTGTCTCAAAGTTTTTTGAAGCACAATTGCAAGGTGTTGGGCATGGTCTTCCGCCGTTTTGGAGATCACCAATATGTCATGAATGTAAACAATGATAAGCACATCCGTCTCTTGATGGGAGGCTTGTGATCGTTGAAGGGGCGTTGCACAACTCAAAAGGCATCAAGAAAGCTTGATGACCTTTTGATTACTCTTGGGAGGTCTAGAGTTAGAAGTAAGCTTATTCTCTTAATCTCCTAAATGAGTTCTTCGCATTATCAAGAACCGGGATTCTTCTAACTCTTCCAAGTTCACCAAGTTGATCTTCCTCCTCAACATGTTGGGAGCCTTGGTGAACTCCAACTCAATCTCCTTGCCTTCGGGGGTGGCAACCACTCTCAATAGCCGCTTCCTTATATCCACCCCACAGGTATCAAAGAGAGTATTACACAAGATGAGATCAATCCAATCCATCTCACAAACTATGAAGTTTTCCACAAATGTGAAGTTTTGACACTTCACTTCCACTCCCGTAGCTACAAGGCATGTTTGGTGCGGATTGTCTTTGGCAAACCTCACTTGGATGGGCTTGCTTGCCTAACTCATTTGCAAGCCCATCCTTTTTGCATCTTCCGGACTTATGAACAAGTGGGTTCCCCCTTTGGTTTGGAGCAATCCTTTGCCATGTGGCTCTTTTCACCACGATTGCAGGATTGCAGCTGTGGGAGCACTGAGCATAAACCAATGAGCTATAAGCAGACTTTTCTGCTCATTGAGCAGATTTTTATCAACAATTTTGACATTTGGAAGTCATAAAGTGTATCCAAATTTTGAAAAAAAAGATAAAGAAGTGGTGTGCAATTATGTAGGAAGTCCTAAATCCGTGGTAATGGAGGTCAAAATCATCTTCATAATAGAGTGGTGTACACAAAATTTTAGTACCCCGTGGCACCTGCTAGTAGTTCAGGTCATTAGGAAATTGTATTGGAGGGACCAAATTAGGGCTGGCGTCATCAGTCAGTTGAGATTTTTAGTTTAGGGTCTAGGGATTGCCAGGCGTGCTCTCTTGTATGGGCCCCGCTGCCAAAGGTGTATCTCCGACGTTGCGTGCTACTGCTACTTTCTGCCATCAATACGCTGACTGAGGGCATATTTTCTTGGAGAGTACCTCCGACTGAAATATCAACACGGTGACAATAAAGAGTGTTTGTTTTGTCGTGTTTAGCATTTGGTATCTAGTGTTGGATCTGGTAGAATGTAACGATGATCAAGAACAGTGAGGGTGTGGGTTGTAGTGTAAGAGTGTGTGAACTTTATGTGGAGTTCAGGGATGAGGCAATTTGGACAAAGGTAAGTAAAATGTTTAGTTCATTCGTGAATGTTCATTTGAGTATGGAGGTGTTAGTTTTCTGAGAATTTTGTGCTGTGGACAGGTCCGCAATGGATGCAAGTTATGGAGCCTGTATTGTGGGCTTACAACAAGTCGGCTTGTTCCATGTAAGCAATCACAGGCAGATAGAAATAGCTTAAATGTTGGGAAGATGCATTGACACCTCACAATCAATTGAAATTTGATTGAGTATTGTTTGGGGAAGATTAATCTAAAAAAAAGTGGCAAAAATCTGATGTACATGCATGATATGTGAAGATCGATGTAAAGAATTATTTATGGTAATCAAGAATAATTGCTATGGTAAGGTAGCCGTCAGCCACATTGCTGTCAGTCACCCTTGAAGCATGCATCGAGGTAACAGCCACCTCTCCCATGCTCATCTCCAACATGTCAATCTCGCACATTCGGCGTACCATAGGCTATGGTTAATAGCATGTGTCGGCTTTCAGTTTCGTGGTGCGGTTGTGGCCGCTCTCACTGTCTGGTTAAGGCTGAAAACTTGACTCTCGATTACACTCAACACGCTCTGGGCAACTCATCGGTTTGCGTTGTTCATGTTGGTAATCCAGCATTACTAGTTGTGCTCAAATTTGAAATGAACTTCTTCACATTCTTCGTGTACTTAGTTGGTCAAAATTTGGGAGAGGGATCATGGCGCAACCGCAGTTGTTGCTCCACATAGAAACTGTTAGAACTGTAGCGAGCGCAGTAAGGATCCTGTGATGATGGTCGATAGTCGAAGTACGTCGTAGAACTTTTTTACTTGCACTTGAGATATTGGATGGTTGATTGTTGATGTGCGAGTACTAGTCCGGTTTACTTAGAGGCTCCGTTGAAAATTTGTGCTTGCAGATATTTATTTTGACTATGGCGGAGAGGACACTGACATGCACAACTTGCGGGGAAGAAATAAAAAGTTTGGACGACCTGGATTTTCATGCGGAACTTGACGTTGTAATGTGTGTGGTATGCGTGGCATTTCAGGAGCATCGTGTCGTGCACTATTACATCGTGTGCTAACCACATCGTGCGGTCTTGAATAGAGTGGCAGCATCCTCCCAAGCTACTTTAAACATACTTGAGTGCAAACCCAAGCAAATAAACAACAAGTAGGTGGAACATATAAACATTCACATACCACCTAAACGAAAAATGGGTCAAGCTTTGAAAACACAAAGAGTTGTAGCAAAGGTAGGGCCTGAAAGGCCTTCTTTACTCGCCCCTTGCGCCTCCAATGAAGTCCCATTCATGATGACGCACTATGTTCTATACAAGCAATCTCAATAAATAAGATTGTCAGCGAGAAAATACCGCTTCCTATTAGCCTCCTCCAGGTCTCCTCTGGCAACGTGGGCAGAGCCATCGATCAGTGGGGACGTGATCTAGAGGTGGTGTTAAACACTGCATGTGCCAGCCCGTCAAACAAACGTCACACAAAATCATTGTAGCAGCTCCTTGCGCTCTCCCACACATTATACATTTTAAGTTAGCAGAAATGATGCTTAAATTGGGATCCAGGTTGCCATCAATGTTAGGCAAATGACAAGGTGCACAATTTCTTGCATGATCCTTCCAGATTCGTCCGTCGCGGCCTTCTAACTCCAACACACCGCTTGCAAGCACCTTCTTCACTCGCAAGATAATCCTGCCGGCCGTCACGTCCAATGTAGTTGGTGCCGTCTATTGCAGATACACATAATCACCGGGCATGAATCTTCGTAACTGTGGTATGTAGCCGCCTCCACAAATAGTGGCATACCTCAAGGTGTCGCGATGTTGTGCGATAGCAAGGTTTTCAAATGCCATAGGCATGATTCGTTGAAACACTTGTGCACGTGTCTTACATACCTCTGCCCATGTATCCGGATCATTAATCTTGACCACTGTCTGAATATCCCGCGGAATTGAAGCTGGTAGGAATGGATCCCTTCCATACAACAAGTAGGGAGAAAAGGAGGCAAGGGAGGCTTGTTTGTTGAAACGATAGCCCATTGCCAACCATGGCAATTGTAGGTCTCAATCTCCCGTGTGTCCCCGGTGTAGCCCATATTTCCTGAGTGCCCTCTTGACAGTCTGCACCATGCGTTCCGCCAAACCGTCTACCTCAGGATGATCACAAGATATTGTCCTATGATCAATAAACGTCTGTGCCAACAAAAGTTGGAACTCTCCCAGAAATTCTCGGCCTTGGTCAATCAATACTTCCGCAGATGCTCCAAACCGGCTGAGTACTCGATCAAGAAACGAATAAGCAGCTACCTCACTGAATTTGTCAGGGAGTGCTACCAACTCAATCCACTTAGAGAAATGTTCAATTATAACCAATACATATTTGTTATGTCTCTTGGTGATTGGTAATGGTCCCGCAAAATCCAGACTCCATCGATAGCCTAGGCCCATAATTGGCAACGGTTGCAATATCGGTTTAGGTGCATTAAACGAAGCACGGGCCCTGTCACATGTTTGACACTTAGCAACTATACGTTGTGTGTCTGTCGTGAGTTACCGAACCGAGGAGACCAAAATTAACTCAATTTACCCTTACAACCTAGCAAGATGGTCCACCTTCCGGGTAACGTTCCACGGAGATTCTGTGAAGTGTGAAGACAAGACGAAATCTGGATTGATCACCGGGTTGACGCTACAACGACCAACACGTTCTAGTGTACCGGATCAGGGAACGCAAGAGTTTAGACCTGACTGGTTCCTTAACCCAAAACCCCAGGGTGACCGGTTGATTCTGATCCGGTTGCTCTCCCCAACTAAACTATTACTTTGACCGGTTAGGGCATGTTAGTGAGTGATGATTTAATTTAACCTCCGTAAGTCCTCGGAGGGGTTCTCCCTGTAAGTTTTTAACAGAGCACGGAATGGGCACTCTCCTCCGGTTGATTAGGGTGACTGGAGTTTCACCTATACTCGTATCCTTCTCTCTCTCTCTCTCTACCCGGGGTTCCTCCCTTACAACTGTCGCTACCGTCGGGTGATTTGTTTAAACGGTAGGTCACACCGCATCTGCCTGTTCTCTCCTTCTCTCTGCAGGCGACACAACTTGTGATCCGGTCTGCAGGTGAGTAGCATCCCACTACCCCGCCCCACGAGATTTCTACTAACGTATCTTCGGGGTTAGGCGGCACCGGGGTTACGTGCAACTCCCGTCGTGGACTTTCCTCACCCGAATATCCCATCCGGGGTGGTTATGCGGGGTGGCTTTACTCGCCAATCCCAACTCCTCTGTCCCGATCCGGTTGGAATCACAACCCCCTTGGCACTCGCTAAACACCTCCCGGGACGCTCGGACTCCTCTCACCGGGACCTCTTCGACGGGCGTTACTCCTCCGGCTATCCCCTCCTCGGATATCTCGGACTCGTAACTACCCGGACCAACAAGGGACTTCCTGTACCCCACAACCGGTTTTCAATCCTCACTTTACACAAAATACCAAGCAAATCACTCACACATGCACAAAGAAGGACGCAAGGTTTCAGATTGCAAATTGAACCTTTACTCACAGAGGTGGATCGCGAGAAAGACCCGAAGGACTCCGCAGAGTCTTCGGTAAATCTGAGGGTTCCGGATTTCCCGGAAACCCTATCAGATCCGGAATTCCCGGGCCTCCGAGATTCCCGGGTGAGTGGCCAAAAGGGCATCTACTATTTCTAGCTACCTCTAACCTAACTAATTTATTAATTAATATCTTCTTCCGGCGGCGTGGGGCGGCTCGAGGGGTCTCAGCGGCGGGGTTTTCCCCACAGGAGTGCCTTTCCACTCGCGGGGAGGGGAACTGCCTCTTTGATCGACCAGTGTCGATGTAAAACCTGGGGTTTCTTGTGTCCTCCGGCTCTTCCACTCCGTCCCGAGTGCCTTCAACTTCGATGGAGGGGGCACGGGTTGGGCTTCCACTTCTTCCTGAGGGACCACGGGCTCCTCTTGCTGTTCCTGAGGGGCCACGGGTTCATTCTGCTGGTCCTGTTCGCCCGGATCTCCCACCTCGTTGACTTGGGCCTCCGGGTGAGGTACTACCTCCTCAACCTGCTCGGGGAGTCCTGCCTCTTCTCCCGTGACACCGTCCACCGGATTCTCATCCGGTTGTTGAGAGGGGTTAACCTCTCCTTCTACCGCCTCTTCCACCTCGGAGGGACCAGGTAGCCCTACTTCACTCGGGATGTCACCTCCCCGAGGGGGAGTTACATCTCGGTCTTCCTCTCTCCTCCTCCGAACGCCACCATCAACTGGGATCCCCTGCTCTTCCGAAACGGGCAGGGACACTTCCTCGACCTTCATGGGCACCGGCCCCTCCGTGGGCACCTCTGGGGGTGCGACACGTACATCTCGGGGAAGCGGTGGGTGACGGTCTCCTCGATGATGGCCTGATCCGCCAAATCCCACGGGGCATCGTCTGACCGCGCGCACCCCATCCGGAGGAGGTCCTCCCCTCGCCTCCGCTCGGTGCGGTGGCAGCTCGGGCACCTGCGGCTTCACCGACTTGAGGGGAATCGGCATCCCGGGTCGCCATGGGACGACTTCCCTCCTCTTCGGCATTGCTCCGGTTCTACTCTCCTGCAGCTGCCCGGAAATACTCTCTCCCTGCCTTCCCGGATGACTCGGTAGAAACCCTACTTCCCGAAACCCTAACCTCACGAGAACTTCGCTTTTCCAACTCTCGCGGATTGCTGAGCGCTCAAGACTGCTCGATCTCTCAAAACGCGCGGACTGGAATGGCTGAGAATGGAGGCGGCGGCTCCTAATAACAACAAACCGGAGTTCTCCTTCCGAGACATCATCACCCCGCACTCGAGACGTACACCGGGAATTACCCGGTCATCATTGAGCCGCCGGTGGTTACAGCCGGGCGCCCGCGAGTTTTCCGGCCCTTTCTCCGGGTCGACCGCGGCCCCGGTCATCAATCCGGTAGGAGAACCGCCCATCCGGGCATCTCGGGTATCGGCCGGATATCAATACGGGTATCCGGTAGGCTCTAAAATCCCCTAAGGTTAGCCGGAGGAATCCTAACACAAAATTACTACCTACAAACCGGTTTAAGCAGACCGATTTTTATTTCCACTTGCTAAAATTACCCTTTTACTCCTAGTTAATTGCTAAAAACAAAAATATTGGAGAACAGGGTTCGACAGTGTCTGTTTGCATACCTACCCACCAATATTGAGTTTGTAAGAGACTGTAAGTCCTCTTTACACCAAAATGCCTCAACTCTTCGTGAATGTGAAGCACCAACTTTTCTCGACCTTGTCGTCTAGGAACCACACGTTTTCCTCCATCTGCCAATTTCTTGAGCAGATCAGCCCCCTCCCACTAAACCCTTTATCTCGCTGCAGGATCCGGTCTCTCTTTAGAGGTGACAACATGTGTCAACACTTTACGCTTCAAATAATCTAGAATTGCCACATCTTCAAAAATATCTTTGGCGCCCCCAGACTCTTCTCTGTCTTCTAGTTGTTCAGCAAGATCATCAACTGAGTCTCCATTCTCCGCTAATAAACTCAAGCACATGGACGCATGCCATCCCGGAACTTCTTCCTCATCTTCTCCAACGTGCCATCGTGCTCCAGTAGAATCCACTTGGCTTGGACATGGATTTCTACTCAACCCATCCGCATCCATATTCACCAAACCCGATCTATGCACCACCTTAAAATTGTATTCTTGAAGCATTAAGGTCCACCTCGCAAGTTTTCCTGTTAACTTGACAGATTCCATCAGTCATTTTAGAGGTTGATGGTCCGTTACCAATAAGAATTCGCTCCCATATAAGTAACACCGAAAATGGGCAATAGCCCATACTGCAGCCAAACATTCGCCTTCATATGAACTGTATTGTGCCTCTGCATTGTTGTTTAATCTGCTTGCATAAGCGACGACAAACTCTTTTCCTTCATCGTCCATTTGAATTAAAACAGCTCCAATGCCTAGAGTGCTCCAATCCGTGTGTAGTTGATATGATCTCCCCGGGATTGGCCTTTGTAATATGGGAGCAGATGCCAATCTTGCCTTTAACTCAACAAATGCTGCTTCTTGCCCATCTCCCCACAACCATTCTTGATCATTTCGTGTAAGCATTGTCAAAGGTTTGGCTATACGACTAAAGTTCGCAACAAACTTTCAATAATAGTTTGCTAATCCCAGAAAAGCCCGTAATCCGCTAACATCTTTTGGTCCTGGAATGCTTGCCAATGCCTCCACCTTGCTCTTCATTACACCAAGACCTCCTTGATAAATCATATGTCCCAAGTATTCAACTTGAGAATAAAAGAAGTTGCACTTACTAGGGTGCAACTTCAACCCATGTTCTACCAAACGGTTAAAAACCATAGCAAGATGTCCTCGATGTTCTTGCGCACTGTCACTGAAGACAAAGATGTTATCAATGTAACATTGCACAAATGGCAATCCAGCAAGTACTCGATCCATCACCCTCTGAAACTCGGCAGGTGCCTTTTTTAACCCAAATGGTAGAAACTTCCATTGATATAGTTTATCCTTCCCAAATTCGTCTATACCCCAAAATGCCGTCTCATGTTTGTCTCCGTCTCGTACCGGTAATTGGTGATAACCGGATCTCAAGTCAAGTGTACTGAACACTCTTGCATGCCCGATTGCGTCAAATATTTCTTCAAGTGTTGGCATTGCATATCGATCGGACTTAGTTCGCTTGTTGATCGGCCGATAATCTCCACACATTCGTTTTTCCGTCCAATTGCCAAATATATCTTTCTTAGAAGGCATCACGGTAGCAGATGCGTACTCCCCCTTAGATAACTCTACCAACTAAGCATCAAACAATTCCTTGGTATGTGCCTTGATTAATTCTCTTTCCGCCTCACTATACCGATAAGGTTTGCAAAAAATAGGGGCATCATCCATCAAGTCAATTTGTACCTCTTGTCCTTTAAGGGCTCCTAAATGTGTGTATAGATGGCGTCATTGTAGCTAAGCATCGTTGGTCCGCGGTTTCAATAGCCAAAATCCAAGTCAAGCAATTCAAGTCCATCGCTTGACCAATGAGCATTCTTCTTTGATACTCGGAGATAGAATTATCCGGCGAGTTGTTCCCATAAGAAAACCCATAGCCCTTTCTCGTTCATCAGCATTTGGTTCTTCTATAACATACTCAGTGCCACTCATGTCCAGGATAGTACCAGGTCCATCTCCACGAAATGCGTAAGACTTCGAAAAACTCACGAACGTCGACAATGCTCTATGAGACTCTCCAGCTTTGTTTACCACCGCATAAGGAGGTTTGTCGTCCCATCTCACATCCCGTGGGCGTCGGTGCGGATCCAAAATATCTTGGACAAACAACTCAGAAGGCCGTAAGGTGTTTGCATGACCACTTTGCAAAATAATTGCCGAAATCAAGTTGGTCCACCATTGGAGTGCCCGATGGGCTCGGAAACCAATCTAAGCTGCATCCAAAGTAATAGAAGGTCCAAGTATTGCGTCGATCTGTTGTGCGCTCTTCAAATTTCTACCTTTAGACTGTGAACCAACCGGAGAATTCTCAATAATATAACCCGAACGAGTAGTCTGTAACTCTTGAAGAGTTTCTAGAACCCGGATGAGCTCATGAAAACATGCACTGCGTGTGTCATGGAGTCCGTCTTGGTTGCCTGCCATTGAGAGTCTTTGACACGGCCATCCTGCGATGATCAAGTCCACAGGCCCATGTGCACGTAGTTGTTGGGCGTTTACCAATAGAACATCTTGGGCTAGTGCAGTAAATGAGCTGGTAGTAGCTTCCAATGATAATAAATTGGGGTAAGGGCGTTGGAGCTTGGCAACATGGGCCTTGGCGACCCTCTGAGCCACAAGATCATTGTCCTCATATAAATATTTGCGGACTTTGATTCCAGCTTGTAATGTTGCAGCGAGGCCCGTGCCAATACCGCCGAATAACTTCAATAAACATACTCCCGAATGTGGAAATTGCCAAATAAGAGGTGTAGTCACCAATGAAGAATGACTTCATAATTGCTCAACGCCCCCAGCTTTTTGGACTGGGAAGGTAGGACATTCCATACCTTAGTCAAAGTGTGGTTGGCGTGCTCCAACAGATCGGCCGTTGATTTCCATATTGCGGTAGCATGATGGACTTGGTCTAAATGGTTGCTTCGTGAAAGAGTAACAAGCGAATGTGACGGAAATGTGTTGAGCTTGGTCGTCTCCTTGAGATCGAAGTCGTTAGCACTACTAGCCATAGCAAATGCCACATGTTGACTATCGGAATCTCGTATAAACCGTGCAGGCAAGATAGCCTGACGACCATCACCAGCTTGCCACCTTGGCCGATATGAGGCTGTCTCATTCCAAAAATCGAGTGTAAAACCCATAGGATAAAGTACCATAGCTCCAACTAGTACGTCATATGATGCCGTGGGAGTGATAATGGCCTTCACTTTAATGAAGCTGAGTTCATGACGTCTTCAGGTTCGAGTTGTACCAACAGTGGTTGGGAAGTGATACCCGTAACTTTCTCAGACCCGCCCATAGAGGTGTTAATAGTAAAGGGACATGGTTCTAAAGCTCCTCCATGTAAGTCTAACACCTCAATGGCCGCCTTGCCCAACATAAGCGATTGGGCCACGGAATTCATTAACACCCGTTGTGGTACAAATAATTGACCAATAAGGCCTATAATTTGCAAAACACCACGTTGGTTATCCACCACAACAACACCTGGTGTTACGGAAGCCCTCTCAATGGCCGGTCTATGTGGCAGAGTTTGAATACGTGCGGTTGCTGCATACAAATTGTCTCCTTCTATAAGTCCACTATTGGTATCGAGTGTTGCAACGCTCCTACCCACCATAGGTGCAGTGGGGCGCATGCTAGGATTTTTGCACATTGCAGCTGCAGTCTCCAACACCGAGCTAATGTTACCTCCAAGTGCTTTGACGACTTCAGCAGAAAATAATGGAGTTTGACACACAATGGTTGCAGCTCCGGAAATATTGTCTTCTTGTGCACGTATAACCCGAGGTCTATATTGTCCATGTGTTGGAACCGACTCCTTGTCCTCCAGGAACAAATGATGCTGGAAGTCTCACTTGTTGTCGTGCCTCTCCAACTTGTGGATCAAGGCCACTGGTAGCTCCACGTGGTATCTCTTGGTGAGCTTGAGCCCGAGTTGTAACGTAGGCTGCCTCTGCCAGACCACAAAACGACTCGTCCCAAGCTCCATAATACGATGGAGCTTGCCCTTGCTCAGCTTCAGACACCTCCTTAATCTTCAACGCTGCCACAATTGAAGCCAATTGGGCCTCAATTGTCTTAAACCGAGACTCGTCTTGGCCTACCTTTTTCGTGGATGGCCTAGCATTTGATTTAGACTGCTCCGATTCGTTTTTCTCGTCCTTGCTTGCATTTTTACGGGCCTTAGCATATGCTGGTTTCAACTCTGGATGAAGAATCCAACATTTTGATGCTGGATGAGAAGATGCCCCACACCCAGAACAATATTTCTCTCTAGGTGGTTTAGGCCTAGAGTCCGTTGTAGGTTGACTTCCAAAGGCAGGTTCACCTACTTTGGCAAAAACTTGTGCCTTCTCTGCAGTCTTTGAAGCTCTACTAATCATCGGCATGGCTGACCTTTCTCTCGCCAAGTTGACTGCAATTAAATCAGTAGAAAGAAAAACGAACTCCAACGTGGGTGGAGTTGCAGATGGTAAACTCAAAACTCCGGCCCTCACGAGTTGCTTCAGCTCCGAATCAAGAATGAGGTACCAATAATTAATTGCTTGAGCAACCGTAACGCCTTCACTGCTTTCTACTAATCGTTACAATCGATGATAAGCATCCCGAAACGTCTCCTTGTCTTTGAGTTGAAATTGTTGCAGTTCCAACATCTTGTCGAGTCTTTGACCTTGATAGTTTACTCGCAGAACTTCAAAAAATGACAGGATAGGATTAAACAAGGGCCTAGTGCTGAAGTGACCTCGGCCTTACCCTTCTCTCCTCCAGAGCTTCCTTCACCCTCCTCTTTAGCTCCCATATCTGCAAGAGTGAGTGTGCTTGCACCCACTCGGCGATTCTGATTGCCTATGGCACCAGGCTCCAAACTCAATAATAAAGTCCTCCAACTCAATGGTGCCCACCACCCCAGAAAATCGACAAAGGCCTTGGGAAGCTCCATAGACGCGAGCCATCTCGTCGTCACTATCGTAGCAGTAATCGTAATCTCCAACCTCTTCAGGTATCTCGCTGAATACGGTGAGATCGGGTTCCGGCGCTTCAAACTCCTGCTCACTTTCAACTTCTTCCAACTCTTCCGGAAGAGGTGTCAAGTAAAGGCGCCCACTTCTAGTGACGCCGTGTGGAAAATCCAGATTGAATCGGGAAATTATAAGGCATATAAATGCCACAAGGACTGCTTACCCGGTTCGGCTGGATAATATATAGCGGGAGCAACTTCAAAATTGAGAATTTTGTGAGTTTGTTGCTCTACGACAATGGTGGCTCTCTCAATCCACCCGGTCTCTTCATTGTGCCAAATCGTGTGGAATGAATAGCCGTCGTTCCAATATTCACTAAAAATGAGAGAAAACAAGGGTAGTGAATCAACTTCACTCCTCCAAATCCACTCTGCTTGGGATCGGAGTCCTTGGTTTTTCACCACGATCACGTCCGCCTTCACCACAAAAGCTGCAAATCGCACAAACGCACGATTGAGTGCTTGTGGTGAAATATACCCGCGACGTTGGATCTTCAAGGCTTGTACTGCGTTGAAGCCACCCCCTCGTCCCCAATATTCAATTGATCTCGGTCCTAACACCTTGGTTCCTGGCCCTCCCAACCGTTGAGTGCCCAACCTCGATGCTGCTTCTGGTGATAATGTAAATGGTAGAGGTTGCACAGACAAAGAAGTACTAACTCTTAAGGTGCTTCTAGTTATTCTTCCTACAACAATCAAGTCTACACTTCGTCCTACCAGCTCACTACAATCTCCTTCTACTATTTCGCCACAAATACGAAGACGTTGTAGGTTAGTAGTAACACTATTAGAATCATGTCCCTCCATAAACTATTGTCACTCCTATCTCGCCTAAATGTCAATACAAAACGTAGATGGTGCACACCCATGCATCCGCGTAAGAAACTAAAAGAAGGATTACGGGGGTAGGCATAGTTAAAACAGTAATCATGAAGTTATATCCAAAGTGGGTTATCAAGTATTGAATTAGATGATGTTTTGCAACACAACATATACAAATAGAGAAGTTAGGAGATGGCACAAGAAGCGGTGCAGGGTAAAACCCCCAATCCATGTAGTTAAAATAATTAGTACTTAGGTATCCCTAATTAGTACTGACGTGTTGTCTAATTAACTAATTCCGAGTGCTTAATGATCATCCTATTATTCCCTCTTGCGTATCGCTCAATTCCTCTCTCTTGTGCACCATACTCATAAAATATAAATATGTAGGTCGTATAGGGCCAGCTACAGAATATTAAAATCGATAGGCCCCATCATAAAATTAAGGCTGGGTTGGCCTAGTCAAAGTGCGGTAGTCCCAATAACGCCACGTCAGCAATATATTCGATAGCACCACGTCAGCACTATACCCAATAACGCCACGTCAGCAATATATTTGACTCTCCACGTCAGCAATACATTTGACTCTCCACGTTAGCAATACATTTGACCCCTCCACGTCAGCAATACATTTGACTTCTCCACGTCAACAATATATTTGACCATGCCACGCCACGTCAGTAGTTGTTTTTTTTTTTTTTTATGCTCAGTGCCTCCGGCCACACCTCTGCAGCTTCAGTACCTTATCGCAGGTATTCACTGAATGCTCACTAACGGCAGTGGGCGGCTTGTGTGAACCTCCAACATGTACGCTGATGCAGGAAGCTTGGTCGTTGTTGATCCTGGTCAAGCGAGCGCCGAACTTCAAATGCAGGGAAGCCACCTTCTCCTCCACTCAGCGTTGGGAGCATCAGGAGCAAAACTAGTCGTCGTTGAGCACTAGAGAATCCACCGCCATCACGGCCGAATCCACCGCGTCCACCCCAAAACTCGAATCTGTACTCTCCAAGCGCTCGGCCTTGTCTCCTCCGAAGCTGGAATGAGTATCGCCGAGTCTCCTTCACGCGTCGCGGCTTCCCATCGTTCAGCTCTTCACATTTGTGTAAACTGACAAAACAAGCTCGCCTTCGACAGGCAAACCATCCGGACAGAAAGTCCTCACCGTCAATGAAGCTACTATGATTTGGACATTCATATACTCAAAAGCATTAGAAGCACCATGTAGAAAGAGGAACCATAAAACTTACAAAAACCAGACTGTTATCATCATCTGGAAAATCTTTCTCTAGTTACCGTCGTTCCTGTTGTCTCGGTTGCCGCCCTGGAACCCTCCGACTTGCTGGGGTTTGAAGAACCCTCCTGCGTACAAAGCCGCCTGCTGCACCACACCTGACAGCTGGGGCATGTTCAAGTCTGTCAAAAGCTCGATGGTCTCCTGGTCCACCTAGGTGCTTCGGCCCTCCGACGGCTCAGCTACTCCTTCCGAACGTCGCTAGGAATTATCGCAACTAAGGCTCCCGTCATAAAGAAGTTTTCGATTTATTGATGGGACCCCGACCAGAGCGCCAAGCCCTTTCTGAAGACTTACACGATTAACACGAACGAGTGCGGGCCGATGGTGCTGGACGCGCTCTTGAAGATCAAGAACGAGGTAGACTCGTCGCTGGCGTTCCGGCGGTCGTGCCGTGAGGGGATTTGCTGCTCTTGCTCGATGAACATCGCCGCCGTCGGACTCAGCACTGCCAGCGCTCCGCTCCCCAGCAGCTTCACGATCCCGTGGTCGATAGTCTTTTCGCGTTAGCGCTTTGTTGCCTTCGTCATTATCAAGCCCTTATGTCTCGCAACAACTGCTCTCCATGATGAATCTCAAGACTCCGTAGCAAGCCCTGCAACCTGCAAGACCTCTCAAGAGCTTGTAGCGCAGGGATTCGGCCTGAGCAATAGCGCACAAACCCCTGTTGTTCACCTTCTCCGCATACAACTCCACAGCTTCACCTTCTCGGCGTCGTGCGGCGCCACCGCCTATACGTTCGCCAAAATGAAGCTCTTTGCCGTTACTTGATGTTGCTTGCGCCGTCGCGGCGCCTCTGCTCTCCGCAGCTCCTTGGTCTATAGCGCCACGCCACAAACCCCGAGTGCCTCACTCTCCGTCAAGTCCTACTGTCACCGATCTTCGCAAACAATATTTTCTCACCAACTCTGCCAACAGCTCACAAACCTTTCAAAGCTCACTTGGGCAAAACTTAGACACGAGAAAGAAGAAGGAACGAGACGAATGACATGTCAAGATGAAATGTCAGGATGAAAGATCCCAAATATGGATGAAAAAACGTCACACATTCCATACAAGACAAAGTCTTGATGCTTTCATCCGCTATTGTCTTGGATGAAAGCTATGGTGACAATCTCATCTCCACTTTTGCAAAATCAGCACACGAGAGTGCCCATAAAACACCTCTAAACACTAAATTTTGCAATTTTTCAAGTGTCCTAACTAGCTCACGTACACTTATAAGTGAAATAGGATCTTTCTAAAGTCATGATAAAGCGTAGAGAAAACCCAGTGTGGGTGCAAAAACTCTACTAGTTGACATAAGTCAAGCTATACACAAACACCATGAAGGTGTGTTACAATGCAAAGAGAGCTAGAGTAAAAGCTCCTCCGAAGGCTCAACTTTAGAAAGATGAGCCTTCTAGGGTTTTCCTCCCTTAAGTACTGATGGCCTCCCAAAGTACTTAATAAGAGCCTCGTTTCTATCCTACTCTTTCCTATCCTATTTCACCCTCCCGTAGTGGCAACAAGCCCTACGACATTTTTTGGAGGATCGATACACTATTCCTGACAATCGGATCGAGAGGATCATCGACGTTCAGAAGCATATAAGTACGTCTTGTAGTTCACGTAAAAAGGTGGTGAGGTTCGAGTTCGGTTAATTGTAAGTTGCTTATGATTTGGAAGTAGTTATGTGTAGACAGTGGATGTCGATACGTGCTATTGGTGTGGAAAGACATACGAGCTCATCGACTGCAGTTGCTGCAAATTATGGTGGTGCGCGACGTGTATCATTCGTAACTATGGTGACGACATCATCAAAGAAGCGATAGAGGCTGAAGACATCTGCTGGACTTGTTTTATGTGCTTTCCCGAACATATGGATGGTCTCCAAGATGAGGCGACATTCTAGAAGGGATATATTAGGCTTGACCGAACAGATGGTAGTAGGTCATGTAGCTTTGAAGCAATAGACAAAAAACATTTGGTAAAATTCTGTGAACCGACTATAGACAATGTGGTTGACGACTCTAAGCAATGAACATGACTGGTAATGATTGAGTACGCCCTTGTACGAAACAGTCGATCTGAATGTTCGATAGGTTTGGGTATAGAGTGAGGTTAAAACATGATTGGAATGCGGTTGGAATGCAACGGGACCTGACTTATTTGGACACAAGAAAGCTTATTTATAATATGGTGTTACCAATGTGTTCCGTTTCAAAAAATACTTAGTTAAGCCATAGGACTTCTCTCCGTGTCTAGTGCTGATGACTAAATTACATCCAGAGCAGCCTCAATCAACAATGCTAGGATGATACGATTTATGACATCGAGTGCATGGTTCTCAACTTCCTTGTGCAATGTCTTTCTTGTAGAAATTGAGAGTTTTGACCTTCTTCGCAGCAGTGGTAGTAGTGCGCTATTACACAAAAAGGGTGAGTTTAATATCACTGGAACCGGCTGCATTCGGATGCTTTAGTCACAAGCAATGTAGTTTGAAGTGCAAAATAAGATATGCAATAACACGTAATAGTGAATAGTCATCTTAAAGTAAACATGCTCGAGAGTCACACTCCAAGGCGCTCAAGTCCAAGTAGCGCTTCACTCCCGGATGATACTAAGGCTACTGAGGAACAATATCCGGGGAGGAGTCCGACGAAATTGTGGCGAAAGCCTCTGCTAGGCCTTCTGCACATGAAGGAAGTCTAAAAAATACTGGACTACTAATTTAAAGCGACAAGAGTCTATCAAATACACTCACTAAACTGCACAAGAACCCACACAACATGATTGGAATAATGAAAAAAGGATTTATCAAATACAAAAATCAACCAGACACTTGATTGCCACTCACACAATCCTTCGAGATGTGCAGCGCGGATAGGAGATTCGTTGTCGCCACCGCCTGCGTTTGATGCTATCGGTGTGCTCGGTGGTGGCAGCGCAAGAACGGTGAGTGGCAGTAGAACCTCGTTGTAAATCTTGCGGTCCCCCTCGAGAGCGAGAATGTTGCGGTTCAGTGACCGAGCTGCCTATACTGATGCGCCTGGGGTCAGACAAGAAGTAAATATAGTTACACCCTTTGAACTCAATGACCCATTTTAAGAAGGAAAGATGCAATTTACTTTGGGAATTTCATCCGATAACTTACCTGTTGCAGCTGCGAAGTCCATTACCAATCCTCCGTCAGGACACATCCCATAAATGAGGGGCTTGAAGAAAAGTTTAGTGCGCTGTTGCGGACCCCGCCATGGCTTGCCATCCGACTTCTTTTAAAGAATATTGTGCTCATCAATGGCGTTGAACATCACGTCTTGCTTGTTTAGGTCGAGGGCTGGTGTAAATGGATTGAGCTTGATATCGAGCTAGGTAGGCTGACGTCGACAAGTAGATGGCAGCGCCAGCACCATAACGATGGCCTTGGAGATATAGGTGTGCAGATAATATAAAATCAGACGATATGATTTAATACTGACACAGAAAGCTTTTATGGATAATAAAGTCAATCATCTCTTAAATAAAAATTTGCAACAAGATTGCCTTTGTCTCGGGTGCGAGCAAATGCGCATAAGGGCCGACACTCGCAAATGCAGTGCCAACGCCAGCGTGACAATAGAAGTTTTGGTGCCCGCAGTGCTCCTTGGCACACCCTGCACTTGGCTGGTCTGCCGGCACACCTCATTAACGAGGGACTGCCGGCACTGCAAAAAAACTTCCGGGTCTTCACAGGTGCTTCACCGGGGCTTTAGGATGGACTGTCGGCACTGCCGAGCCAATGTCAACTCCGGCTGAGGCAAAAAAAGCTTCGGCACATGCAGATATAGACACCCACATATATAGACACCTGAGCGATGTGTCCACGCCGAGGCTTTGCCTGGGAGTGCCGGCACTTCCGACGTACTGCCGGCAACCAGGAATCCTTGACTATGCTGGCAACGGTGCAAACAGAGCAGCTCCCGATCGGCTAAGGCGGCAAGCAGGTCGACTCCCGACTCTCGATCAACAATGTCGGGGCAAGGCAGTCAAGCAGGGGTCTCGGACAATGCCAGCAACCAGGAATCCTCAACAATGTCGGCAATGGTGTAAAAAAGGCAGAACCCGATCGGCTATGGCGGCAAGCAGGGCGACTCCTGACTCCCGATCAACAATGTCGGGGCAAGGCAGTCAAGCAGGGGTCCTCGGCAATGCCGGCAACCAAAAATCCTCGGCAATGCCGGCAATGGTGCAAACAGGGCAGCTTCCGATCTGCTAAAGCGCCAAGCAAGGCGACTCCTGACTCCCGATCAACAATGTCGGGGCAAGGTAGTCAAGCAGGGGTCCTCGGCAAGCAGGGGTCCTTGGCATGCTGGGTCCTCAAAAAACGCCGGCAGTTCTGTAGGTGAGACACAATGTCGATACTCTATCCCCCCATAGTGGCAGTAGAAACTTGCTTCCGGGGAGTGCCGGCGCTTTCGACGTCCTGCCGGCACGGCCGACGTCAACGCCGCCTCCGGTTGAGGCTCAACAAGCGCCGGCACCTGCAGGAGAGAATCGCCATGCCAACACTCTACCTCCCGAGAGTGGTAGTGGAAAGTTGATTCCACGTGGTCAGCCGAGGCTATGCGTGTGAGTGCTGGCGCTGCAGGGAGGACTGCCGGGGCTTTAGCAAGGCATCACGACATACTGCCGGCACTGCCGAAGTCAACGCCGCCTCCGGCTGAGGCTCAAAAAATGCCAGCATATGCAGGTGAGAAAAGCCATGCCTGCACTCTAGCTCCCCATAGGATGACAAAACTAATGAAATTACTTGATATGGCAGCATGATAAATACACATTGCAAGATCTCATGCAAAATGATTCAATTTGGACATGAAGTTGGCTTTTACAGGCCAACAAGGGCTCAAGTGGCTTTCAAATGCTCACAAGAAGCCCAAGGCTCTCTTCTCCTTGCCAGCTCCGTTGCCATATTCCAAACCCATGTCACACCGAAGAAGCCTGGTGATGGGACCGCCATATGGGCACCGGAATGTCGGCACTGGTGCTAGCCGCATTCAAAGTTGTCTTGGTACCATGGCCAATGGAGTGTCGGCATTGCTCGTTGACAGACCAAAGGCTGAACTTGGAACAACGTGATAGGCATCGGGGTGTAATGTCGCAACCCTTGCTAGCTCACCTTAGTTTACACCAACTTTTTTCCAACTCTAGCAAGTGTCACGAGCGCTAACTCTGCACATCCCCCACATTCACAAAGTTAGCTCACCATACCAACCACCAAGCTCACCGCTTGGTTATCAATCCCTCCTACTCATGCAACCGGGACTCAACCCCTTCGTAGGTAGCCAATGGTTAGGTGCGGACTTCCACTTATGTCCAAGGCCCAACTTGGTGGCACTCCCATACCACGCGGCCTAACCGCACTTGGTGGTGTCTCCTCACCACCGCCCATGACCACCATGGTGACCCCAAGGCCACCAAGTAATCACAACGCCGGCGGTGGGACACCACCCCACATCGATAGCACTCATGGTCCTCATTTTGCCTATATGAGTCCCCGTGGTGAAGCCCCAACACTAGCTCCCCCACCGGGACTCACCTTGTCCTTATGAGCCACCGTGGTGAAGCCCCAACACTAGCTCCACCCACCGTGCCTCATTTTGCATCTTGAGTCCCCATGGTGGAGCCCCAACACTAGCTCCCCCCCCCATTGGGACTCACCTTGGCTTGGGAGTCCCCATGGTGAGGCCCCAACACTAGCCACACCACTCGGGACTCCCACCTTGGTCACCACCAAGGCACCATGGGAGTGGGGAGGGAGACCAGCCCTCCCCATAGTATACTCTATGGGATTCGGCAGCCCCCTAGTCCTAGGTGAAGGGCTGGACCCTCACACCTCTAAAGTTTGGAAGACCACCCAATCTCCCAATGCCTTATCCGCTGGAAGGCCCCAGGAGACTTCCCGAACCTTCCAGGGCTTGTATCTACCTTGTCCCGCATCCAAACGCAACAAGCGACCACTGTATCGACATCTACTCGTCAAGTAGATGCCGATAGACACCTTACTTGCTTCATTCCGACAAGTATTGGGGGAGTTATGCCCCTCTGAAGATTCGGGAGTCCCGGGCCAGCTTCCCAGTCCAGCACTGTCCCTGGACAGCACTCCCTTTAGTCCCACAATCTTCCAACTCCCATAACTTTTAGCTCACACCTCCAAATGAGGTGCTCCTTAGCATCCCCGAATCGTGGCAACATGAGCTTCCATAATCTCATGTCCATTCCCACGTGGCTCCTAGTCTCGGTGGGTGAGAGGCGTCTCCAACGCCCGGGGTCCTCTCCCGCACTAGGCCCACTTAGGTTCCCTTCACCTTGGCACCCCAAGGCCCGGGCGTCACTCCGGTGTCCCCCTTGGGCCCTTGGTGCTGCGGGCACTCCTCAAGGAGAGGTGCGCAACATGTAAGCACACTAGAGTGGGTGCACTCTCCGCCAAAAAAAAGTACTCTCTAAGTACTGAAAGTCAAAGCTTTGTTTTTGGAGTTTAGGGGGAGGTACATTGAATCCTTTGTATGTCAGTATCATCAATGCAGCCTGGATAATATGGCAGTAGGGTGGGTCCCTTTTCTTTTTCAGCCCCCAAAATTCTGTGAGGCTTTTGTTATTGGCAGCTATGAGCCTGATGGTGACCGGTGATCACCGGTTGCCTCCAATGGCGACCAGTGATCACTGGTCATCATCGTCTCTCTCTTTTCCGTTGCGCCATTCGGCCGACTCGCCAATTCGAACTTTGTAGTTTTTGAGCTTTTTTTTAACCACCGTGATTGCGCGCCTTCACAATGTTGTGTTGTCCTTGATAGCTGGAGGGAAGGAGCAGGTGGCGCGACTAGGAAGCATTGAGTTGTAGACAATTTGAAACCGCGAGAGTTTCTAGTGAGTGTAGAAGTCGGATTTCCGTAAGGTTTTAGTGTGAGGAATTTTGGTTTTACGATGTCCGAGCTCGTCATTACTGTTATTGCAGGTGGTGCAAGAGAATAGTTGATTGAGAGGCGTTTTTGAGTAATAGACTAGGGTTTCTAGTGAGAGGCGTTTCTGAAACCGTGAGGGTTCGGAGCGGCGTAGAAGCTGTGAGCATTGTTTTGTGTGCGTGGTCTAAAGCGTGAGCGAGTAGCTGGTCAGGAAGTGTAGCGGTTTTTGTTCTTTTTCTGGATTTGGGGTGGGTGCAGGTTTAGGGAATGCTAGTGATGGAGCGCTCGGAGAAGAACCTGCTGAAGAACGACAGGAAGGTGTTAGAAGCGAAGAAGGCGGCGGAGGCGAAGAAGGCGGTTTTAGAGTCGAAGAAGGCGGGGGAGGCGAAGAAGATTGTTGGCGAGAAGAAGGTAGCGGAGTTTAGGGCCACGGTTTTGAAGAAGGCGCATGCTTCGAAGAAAGCCGGTTCATCAAAAGATGATTGTTTGAAGCAGAGTACGCCGTTGTCTTCAAAGGAAGCTGCTGTATCCTGCCTACCGTCTTTGGGTATCGAAGAGGAGGAAGACGAAGATCATCTCGATAATGATCTCGATCTCAATGACGACGGCCTAGACGTCGACGCCCAGCTCGCGAAGATGCAGAAAGAGTCTTGTGCGCTCTTTTACAAATACTTCAAGAAGCTCGGTCTCGATGAGGGCGAAATCAACGCCCATCGCCTCAACAAGAAGGACGTGCCTGATGAGTAGGTGTGTCAGCTGTTTGGAATAAGGTGGGGGTACAGAGAGTGTGTTGGCTTAAAGTGGCAAGGTTGCAAGAGGCGGGACGTCCTTACGCACGCGAGGGATATCCAATGGCGGATTTACGAGCATTCTCAGAATTCCATGCCGTCCTTTTTGAAGGTTCAGTTTGCAAGGGGCATCACGCAAGAGGTGGCTTCTGGGGTGGGGACGATTGCTTGGTGCGCGTTTGCTCAGGAAACTAACGAGACGCAGCGGAGGGCAGTGAGAATTCAAAGGGAGAAGCTCCTGTATGCCAAAAAGTTTGGTCACCCTCCTACGAAGGTGACCTGGAAGCGGCTGAAGAAGGAGAAGGTGGACATAACGAAGACGCTGGGCTTGGAGACGCCAGGGACTTCGAAGAAGTTGAGCTCTGCGTTCACTTCTTGTTTCCACTGCTGTGTTGATGTGTTCACTTTTTAGGGTTAACTTACAATTTCCCTCCTTTGATGGGTTTCTGAGTAGGATGTGTCTGAGGTTTGTGCATCCCGCATACCAAATAGGCAAGAGGTGGACACAGTGCTCAAGATTGCTGAGCGAGTAGAAAGGATTGAGAGTCTCATCAAGTTGTTGGGAGTTGAAATTATTGTTAGCAGAAACGGGAGGCAGGCTGCGTCATTTGCTCGGAACAACGCTCGGAAGGAAGTGGAGGGGTATGAGAAATCTCTCGACCTCTGCAACGACCGGTTGGCGTTCCTCAAGGCCCAATTCCAATGCAACATCAAACAATGCTGAACAAACAAACTATCATTGTCGCGACCCTAATTACTCCAACTCTTCTTTTTCTTAGTGAGCCTTACTTGGTAGCGGAATCACGGCTCACTTAGTTGGTAGCAACCGGCCACGACTTTGCTAACACTTGCATGTGCCCCACACACACACAATGTTAGCACCATTCTAAGTCAAGGTGTCCAACCCACCTTGACTCGATAACTCATTATCCGGTACTCATTACCCGGAACTCCCACCAACACATGGGTATGCCAACCCGGAACTCCCACCAACACATGGGCGTGCCACTTGGTGGCACGGGGCGGCCTTCCACAAATGTCCAAGCTCCCAAGGGTGCTACTAATCACCCCCGGAGCTAACCGCCCTTATCCATTGTCCAACTTCCCACTAGTCCCCCTTCCACTCTTGTCTCTCACTTCATTTGGGACATTGCCGGAAATCCTCCCGGAATCCGGCACTAGTTTTCCCGGGGACTAGTTTGGAGCGGGACTCTTTCCAACCCAATGTTGCGGGATGCTCAAGAGCATCCCACAATGCCCAAGGTGTGGAAGTGAGGCTTCATTTCCATGCCTCACCCTTTTGAGCCATTCCCGGTTACTCCCAGGAACCGGCATTACTTATCACGGGGACTAACTTGGAGAGGGACACTTCCCAACCCCATGTTTAGAGAGGCTCCAAAGCACTCTCTACTTTCCACAAGGTGCGGGAGTGAGGTCACATCCCAAGCCTCACCCCTTGGAGCCACCCCGGCTCCTCAAGGCACCATGTGCAAGTGAGGAGGGAGACCACCCCTCCTCATAGTACTCTCCGGAGTCTTCGGTAGGCCCCACCTCTTGTGTTGAGGGGCCTTCCGTGACACACTTTTGTTTTGGAAGACCACCCGTTTTTGCCTTAGTCTCAAAAACGGGCCGTATCTTCTTCTCGGGCTAACTTGTAGCTCAGTTATCCAAATGGGACGTGCGAGCCCATTTTCAACATCTACTCTTCGAGTAGATGTCGATGAACTCCTCACTTGTCCCAATCGGAGCTTGCATGTGGGAGCTATGCTCCTCTGAACATTCGGGAGTCCCGGGAGGCAGCAGTCCCGGAGTCCCGAAGTCCCGATGCTTTGGAGAGCCATATCTCCCAAAGCATTGTTTTGCTTCTCACGAGCCTTAGCATTTTGGAAAGCTCATGTCCAGAGCTTTCCAAAGACATGCAACATGCCGCCATCCATGAAGGACGACATTTTGAGTCCCGAAAGGCAACACTCCCGAGTCCCGGAGTGTCCCGGAACGCGCTCCAACTTTGGAGAGTCATATCTCATGACTCACAACTCCAAATCGCGCGTTCTTTGGACCCATGGGTGCGTGCTCAAACAAGATTTCCAACCATGTAAGACACGCCACCAAGTTCGTCCCAAGCACAACGCTATTGCGTGCTGTTTGCTCGGGACTCTCCTTGGTCTCCTCACCTTGTCTCTTGCCAAGCCCGGAACGTCACTCCCGGGGTCCTCTTGGCTCACCACGGTGTTCGGGCATCCTTTGGAAAGGGATGTGACAATCATGCATCTTATCATCAGAGATGTAATAATGAGTATGTTTGACAAAACCACCTTCTTCACCATCCTCTGTAGGTGGAGCTCTAATGAGGGTTCTATGGACCAAATGGTGACACTAGAAGAATGCCAATGCATACTTTGGATCTCATTCTGAATTGCAAAGGTGGGGGAATGCACCGGTGTGAGCGGAGAGCGGTGATTGGCAGATTTTCTTTTTTTTCATGAAAGATCAAGACCCTCTTACCACTCATTGCAAAAAAAAAAAATTAGAAGTTAATAGCCATATTACCATGAAATGGGTGGTTCTGAATTTTTGAAATGGTCATTTTTAGGCAAAAAAGTACCCAAAACCGTGGATATAGGTCCTTTATCCATTTATTTTCATGGTATTGAGGTCATACAATATTTCAGAAATAATCCACATTTGCAAGTTTAAATAGAAGTTGATTAAATTATAGGCTGACATCATCATGTGTAACCTATACAATTCAAATTATATACAAAATCTAAACCAAAATTTGGAATGGCCCTTTATGTAATCAATAAGTTTATTTTACCGTTTTTAATATTTAGAAACTAATTAGGGCTGCCGTCATCAATTTCCTATTACACTTGTCAGAATTATATGTAAATGCTTCGGTTTATATAATCTGAAATTTATAACTACACGTCGTCTTTCCGTCTCTCCTTGTAAGGTGTACAAGAAGATTTTCACGTGGCATTGTAGTGGTCCGAGTTTGATTCCTCTGACCTCGTTTGAGCGTTGCATTGTGTCTTAAAGCCGCTATCCTGAGCTATACAAATACTGGAGTATAGCCCCTACCAACAATGGCAAGATTTAATCACTCCAATGGAAAATAAAAACAAACCTTCTGAAACTTTTCGTCTGCATTGAGTTTAGAACTTAAACATTTACATACACTGATGCATTGAAATTAAAGTTGAAGAAGATACATCAAAATTAGGGCTGACGTCACCATTAAAGGCAAGCATGGCTTTAGATCACATAGTATTGAGATACTTATAATAATACTTGAAGCACTTAGTGTAGGATAAGCTATCAACGATAATCACGATAATTAAAAATATTAAACCGTATATATTGAAAAACACATATAGATAGTATGTAAGTAATAGATCATGGTAAACTACAAATGAATGGCGCTACCATGTTCAGTACCTATCAGAAAACAAATCACAAACTAGGCAGACGGTGTAGTACCATTAAAGTGCTGATCACATTCATCAGCCTCAAAGTCTATAAATTTAAGCACACTATTGCTATAACGTCGACGTAGAGTGTCAGACAAAATGAGAGATGAAGCTTGAACAAACTCTTGAGCAAGACGCTCAGCGTAAGATGGTAGTATGAATTTTGATGGAGGACTTTGTAGAGATGAGCGTTGCGAGTCAATCGCTCTTTCAGACCTGCAATCCTAAAATTGCTAAGAAAGTCAGTCCTACCGATTTGTAAATGCGTAATTTAAAATTGTAAAAGAGAATACAAGATGGTATTACGCACCAATGAACTTTAGTGGCTTCAACACGACCGGTTCGTCAGAGTCATAGTCTGCGGGAGGGGCTGATTCTCCACTTTCCTCATCACCGGGAGGACCATTCTTGTAATTCGCAAGTACACTATCAAAGATCTCTTCATCAGGTTCCATAGCAATAAGGTGTCGGTTGGAGCGCGCGCAAGCAATTACAGATGCATCTAACAAAATCGAAAGCCCACGTTAAAAATGCGAAATGTAGAAACAGATTCTAATGTAGAGTCTATGGAAACATTACCTGTACTTGCGCTCCAGTCGAAGACTATACCCCCCTCGTCCGTGAGACAATCGACGAAACATTGAATGAAGGAGGGCTCCTTTTCTCGTGAGCCTCGCCACGGCGTACCGTCTGGACGATAACACAAGGTTTCTTTCTCTGCAAAGTTACAGAGGTGGTCTTCCTCATCAGGTACGATTGCCACACCCGCGTATGCGTGTGCCACTTGTCGAGTTTGGAACTTCGAAACATACTCTTTGCGAACATACACTTTGATATGGAAGCAGTGAGTCTGCAAAACACAAGTATAGATACATTAATACAAATGCATAGAAGGCAATAACCATGAATTGTGAAATTGGAAACTAGAATATGTTTCGTACCTCTTTCGGTTTGGGTACCGTAGAGGCCATAGGGAGGGGATTATATCCCCACCAGTCTCAAACAAGACAAAAACTATATGTATGGAACTCGGAATCGAGAGTACGCTCGATTCTACGATATTTTGGATGCATCAGAAGAATGGCTCCAACGTCGGTCAAATGATACGCGGCAAACACGAAGAAGCTTTCAAAGTAGGTTTTGTCACGCCGGTTCCAGGATGGAATTTCTGTTGGAGACACACCTGGTACAGGCAAGTTCTCGGGAGCATCTGCAAAAATGAGATCAATCCCTGGATGCTTGGGTTCATACTCCATCGCCGAACACGGGTACTTACAGTCTTTTCCAATCTGAGGTACAAGTCAAAAATTAGATAGTGGCTAATAGATTTACAAGTACAAAACGTAATAAGGGAGATTATGAATGACAAATGTATGAAATAATACCTTCTTGATGTGCTCGACGATATCTAGGATTTGCGAATCTCATTTTGCACTCTTCGATGACTGGTGAACCAAATCTCCAATGTTCTCCTTCTCCAGATTCATTGGCAGAGTGACTGTTATTTTCGACGACGAGCTGCTACCAATGTGATTGGGTTTCGGAAGAGGGCGTCTGGCGAATATTGGCTGGCTGAGACAACGTGAGGACTGCTGCGAGTTGTGGTCAACGGTGAATGATTGAGGTGGGGACCCCGCATTCGTAAGTCCACCTGTAGAAAGTTGAGTCAATCTTGCACCGTGTTGAATTGTATTATTTGCGGCTCCCGCTGAAGCCAGAGTCAGATCAGCATCTTCAGGCCCTACAATGTCTTCTGGGGGAGGAACATTTTCTTCGGATTCTTGCTCAAGATCTACAACAGGCTCTGCAACAGAGTTGCATCGCTTCCTGTTTGCACGAGACTTGGGCACTGCAACTGGTGAAGAAGGAGAAGAGCTTGGATCAGGTGCGACTCGCAAAATGGAGAGGTCGTCATCTTCATCGTCGTCAATGTCCATCGGTGCAGAGTTAGCTGGGTTAGATGCGAGGTTCCGAAGAAGATGCTTCTCCTCCTTGTGCACGTAGTTGTCGTGGCACTCCAGAAACCATCCACCGGTCGTCAATTGGGAGTTAGTAAACCGCTCTTGTTAGGCTGTGGAGAAAAAGCTTCGGGGATCATTCGTGACTGAAATGTCCTCAAACTCCATTGGAATGGAGAACGACGCTAATGCTCCCTTCGCAACGAGCTCTTGTTTTAAGTACGTACAAAAATGTGAACAAATCAGATAGTGAACATTGAACAAGTTGTACCAATTTTATTAATATTGAAGAGTAAATTAGAAACATATCGGAATAAAAGCCGTTTAATTGTAACTTTGCCCCCGGTAATCTTTTGAAGATCTGAGCCTTTGATGAACTTTGGGCTTGCATTAGGACCAAGATAGTTGTTGAATGCCTTGTCCCATAAGAACAACCTCCACTTCTCCACATACTCAGATGGCTTTAGGACAACACTAGACCACTCAATGTTGAGGTTTTCGTTGTCAATCAAGTTTTGCAATTCACTTTGAAGTGCATGCTCGAGCTGTGAAAAAAGAAAACATTTTAAAGATGAAAATACCATATGAACTCTAACTTTAACAACACGTAACGATAATGAAAGATACTTGTGCCCAAAGAGATGCGCGATGCAAAAATGCCACCAGAGCTTTATCTTTCATTGGACGTTCATCAGGGAAGCGAAAAGATCGTCGAACTTCGTCTGATGAGTTCCACCATTGGAGCCACTTTCCCTTGAAATCGCAATGAACATTGGTAGTAGCTACCATTTGTAAGCGATCGATTGTCATATCGGGTTTCAAGTTCTTGCTGTAATGGGAATAAATCTGCACATGAAATCCATCAGAAAGAATCAAGTTATAAAACATGATTACAAGTATAGTCATGTGAAATAGGAAAAGGGTGCTTTCTTTACCTCCTGCGCAAATACTTTCCCAAGTTTGTTGTTAACCACAGCGACCATCTTGTCAAAGTTTTTGCCACAAATCGACTTGATTTCTGCCTTGATTGCATAATCCATGGCACTCCATACTCCGGGTCCAGTTTGTTTCTCCTTTGGGACGGTGGCGTAGTAATTTGTTTCAACGTTATCTGATGCTTTTGCTAATCTCCTCTGTATAACATATAAAAATCATTAATAAGGTGTAAAGAACCGAACAGAAAGAATCAAATTTGAGACACATTAAACCCAACTTACCGCGTATAAGAACTTTACAAAAACGTCAACTGTTACAGGGTACCAAGTATCTTTTTTTGCCTTAGCGTTCTTGCAAATTTTGTAATCCTCAGGAGATATCAGATCCTTGAAATCCTTGAGTTTCAATTTTCCGAACTTCCTCACGCGCTGCAATTTCGCACACAAACCGTCTTCGACATGGTCATGTACAGTAGACCTGCATAGTCGGATGAAACACGAGAGATATTGAAGATATATAGAATACATATAAATTGTTTTCGGAAAATATGAGAATGACTCACCAGTTTATGTCGTTCATAGCGTCAAGCAGGAGGTTGCTCTCTTCTTGTGCATCAAGTACGATACAATCCACGGACATGTCCCACGATGTATCCATCTTATGGTACCTTTCAATGTGACGCATCCACGCCGTAACACGGTGGTTACCTTCGTACACGTAAAAGTACTTATCACTCAAGTGTTGAAGATCCGGATCAAACAGCAACGTCTTCTCAAACTCTTCATTTGCAGATTTCCAAAGTGGATTCGTCCACACTGCATCTCCGTTGTCAATCATCTTCTCTCTCCTTTCCTATCAAAGGGAGAAACGTACATGACCCGGTCGCCTTCGCGATAGCCTTTGTTAAACTCATTCTCCAACTTTCGTACGTCTTGTTCGGAGATAGGTCGAACCTTAGGATAACAAACAAGACAACACAATGGAATTAGCATGCGAGACTTCTTCACAGGTTTGTATCGTAACCTGTTGATAATGGCGATAGAATCACTTTTGTGAATCATTCGCATCTCATTTGCACTCCAGTAGGGATATTTGTTTTGGAGATGAGGGGGCATGTGGACAATCCTGATGTTGACACTTCCCGGCAATGGAGTGTCATCATCTTCAGAATGAGAGACGTCTCCATTGTGATCGTGCATGGGTTGAAGTTGACAGTCAGTTTCCAATGGACTTTCCTTGAGAACCGCGTTGCCCACGTCTTGAGCACTTCTACCACTGTCATGTAAGAGCTCATTCTCATCCAGAGATCGAGTTGGTGGAGAATGAAGCGGAGTTGGTGTGGCTTCCTCGTCTTGGACGGATTGATCTTGAGCTATGTTCATCTGACGATACAAAAACCTGAATACAACATAGCACAAATAGAATAAGAAGATATCAAAGTAACATAGAGATATAGAAAGAAATTTAAAACCTTTGTATAGTGAAGTATATGATAAACATATCATATAATCAATGGATACAATTAAGCAGATTTCAACGTTGCGGCAAGTCGCGGAGAACGTCTGGGTGCAAGTCTAGCTAATTCTTTCTCTTGGATACGCCAAGCTTTGGCCTCATTGTTCTTAATGCGCTTGCTAATCACAACCCGATCAACGTCAACACGTGAAGTGTGACAGACAGGGGTGAGAGAAGGCGGAGTTTCTGGAACCGAAGACAAGGGTATTACTAATCGACGGGACTCCACGTAAACTAACTTTTTGTCTCTCAAAGTGGAGAGGTCGCTGTCTGCATCAGATTCCTTTTCTGGATGAACTGCAAGTGGCTTTAACAATTCCTGCAATACAAGACAAAAGCACCACCATGCAAAATATTAGATACTATACAAAGCCAAAGAACTTCACAAACATAATAAATATTAAAACAAATCTCTTGCATTTACACATCAAAACACATTCCAAGCCTAACATAATTAAGAAAAGAAAAATCCAGCAGCACCCCGCTAGAGCAAATCGCATATAGTATCTGATAATTCGGTCTAAAACAGGACCCTGCCCACCCCATACGAGAACCCCGAAAAATTCACAAGCACAAGCATAACCCACAAGGCCTTCACAAACCCAGCCACGAGGACAACCAGAAGCATCAGGACGAGCTCATCACCCCAGCCTCTGGAATTCGGCAATCAACGTGCTGGATTCGGCAAAAAATAAGTCTGTCGACTGAACAAGGAGAACCAACAGGGCGAGTAGAACCAACCCGAACCCAGAGCTTCGTCGAAGAATGTCTGGAAGGTAGGTGATGGATTCGGCAAAAAAAAAGCCCCCCTTTCACACCAAAAAATTCACATGCACAAGCAGGACCCACACGGCCTTCACGAACCCAGCCGAGAAGACAACCAGAAGCATCAGGACGAGCTCAAGATCCCTGCCTATGGAATTCGGCAATCAAGGTGCAGGATTAGGCAAATAATAAGTCCCTCGAGTGAATAAGCATAACCAACATGGCGAGCGGAACCATCTCAAACCCAGAGCTTCGTCGACGAATGTCAGGAAGGTAGGTGATGGATTCGGCAAAAAAAAGGCCTCAACTCACACCAAAAAATTCACATGCACAAGCAGGACCCACATGGCCTTCACGAACCGAGCCACGAGGACAACCAGAAGCATCAGGATTAGCTCATGATCCCAGCCTTGGAATTCGGCAATCAAGGTGCTCGATTCGACAAAAAATAAGTCTGTCAACTGAACAAGGAGAACCAACACGGCGAGCAGAACCATCCCAAACCAAGAACTTCCTCGACGAATGTCTGGAAGGTAGGTGATGGATTTGGCAAAAAAAAGGCCTCAACTCACACCAAAAAATTCACATGCACAAGAAGGACCCACACGGCCTTCACGAACCCAGCCAAAGGGACAACCAGAAGCATCAGGACGAGCTCATGATCCCAGCTTATGGAATTCGGCAATCAAGGTGCTGGATTCGGCAAAATATAAGTCTCTCGACTGAACAAGCATAACCAACAGGGCGAGCGGAACCATCCTGAACCCAAAGCTTCGTCGATGAATGTCTGGAAGGTAGGTGATGGATTCGGCAAAAAAAAAGGCCCCAACTCACACCAAAAAATTCACATGCACAAGCAGGACCCACACGGCCTTCACGAACCGAGCCACGAGGACAACCAAAAGCATCAGGATTAGCTCATGATCCCAGCCTTGGAATTCGGCAATCAAGGTGCTCGATTCGACAAAAAATAAGTCTGTCAACTGAACAAGGAGAACCAACACGGCGAGTAGAACCATCCCAAACCAAGAACTTCCTCGACGAATGTCTGGAAGGTAGGTGATGGATTTGCCAAAACAAAAAGGCCCCCATTCACACCAAAAAATTCACATGCACAAGAAGGACCCACACGGCCTTCACAAACCGAGCCACGAGGACAACCAGAAGCATCAAGACGAGCTCATGATCCCAGCCTTGGAATTCGGCAATCAAGGTGCTGGATTCGGCAAAAAATAAGTCCATGGAGTGAACAAGTATAACCAACACGGCGAGCAGAACCATCCCGAACCCACACTATAAGAAAACCCTGTTTTTTGTGATGTCTTGTGTAATGTCTAATGTATTTTGTGATGTCTTACTGCTTTAAAAGATGTCTTCGAAGAGAGGAGGATGTCTGTACGTCTAACGGGCACATTTTGGATTGGAGGGGCATGAAGACATCACCAAACAAAAAGATGTGGGTGAAGACATGGATGTCTTTGAAGACATCCCGATAGACATCAAACTGCCACGTTGGCAAGGGTTTTAGACCAGCAAGGTAAAAACGACCAAAATTTAATGTTGGACAGAGTAAGAAGCATTTCTAATCTTAAAAGAGTAGTTGAATGGGCAGCGGTTTTCAAAAGTAGAAAAAAACATCACACTTTTGCAATTTTTTTTTTTTTTTTTTTTTGATAATATGTTAAATCATTATGTGACATGGCAATATTGAAAATACTAATTTCAGGCTATTCTCACTATTTTTTCATTGGTCTATTTTCTAATAATATTAAAATAAAAAATCATATTCCAATAAAAAATATATTTTGTAAATTTTTATTATATTAAAATAAACTGAAATATTATAATTCTGTAATTTTTTTATGATTTAAAAATATTTAAATATTTAAAAAATATTATATCTGTAAAATAACAATGGTGCCAAAAAATAGAATTTCGAAGTAAAAGTAGTTTCGTGGATATTTAATCCTCAAAAAAAGTGTGGACATAGATTAAAAAAGTTATTTACAACGCTTTATCTACATGGCAACAAAATCTCCACGTCGGACCAGTTGACAAGTCATGCAACATCTAGTCGGATGTCTAACACGATGTCCAACTTACCATAACTACGGTCAGGCATGAATGTCCGCGTAGACATCGGGATGTCTATGAAGATGTTTTGCACGACATCCTCCTAGACGTCATTTATCGAAAAGCGGTAGTACTTAAGGGTCTCTTAAGAATAATGTCAACTTCTTCTCTTACTGCTTGTCCTCCATTGGCGCGGGTCTCTGATTAGGCTCTATCTCTGATAACCCTTAATCCTCGAATACTTAAAAAAAATATAAAAAGAAAATAAAAACAATAAACAGTATTTTTTGGCTTACTTCAAGAAGGAACTAAATATTATTGATTACTTATAGATTAGATTATTATAGTCCAATGGCAAGTTTATACATTACTCTATCATCAACTACCAATATTATACAAATTGAAGCAAATTTACAAGAGATATGAGTTTATGAAAGTAGCTATTTAATATAGTATTAGGAAAGTTAGTTGGAAAGTTAGTTAGGGCAGAAATAAAAGGTAGTTAAGAGTTGGAAGGAGAGCCTATCACCATTCGAGACTATAGTCTCATAACTGTGATTCCACACTTTTCTATCAATAAAGATTATTTGATTTGTTTTGGAAAAAACTCTATGTCTTACAATACGTGCTTTGTTGTGGAAGAAACTCTATGTTTTACAATACGTGCTTTGTTGTGGAAGACTCTATGTTTTACAATACGTGCTTTGTTGTGGAAAGAACTTTAAAGCATCTGGTATTTGATTTGTTGTGGAAGAAAACAAAAAACCTTTTATGATTAACGTGTTGTAGTTGAAACTCTGAAGATGTCATCAGATGTCTTTGATAATATCTGCAGGGATGTCTAAGATGACGTTCATGAAAATGTTTAACATGATTTCTATGAAGATGTCGAAGAAGACATCTACGACATCATCCATAATCATCTACGGAGATGATTTTCATCGACTTCAGTAGATGAACAGAGGCGGCTAGGGTTTGCTGCCGCCGCCATAGTTAGGTCATGAGACCTTTAAGTAGAATTAGAGGCCGCATAAAGCTCATTTGTGCCTTCATTTTTCAAGGAGTTAGTGTTTAGAGTGTAGAGGCTAAAGTTTGCTTCTTCATGTGGTTAGGGTTTGCTGCCGCCGCCATAGTTAGGTCATGAGACCTTTAAATGAAATTACAAAGCTCAATCTTGCCTTAGTTTTTCCAAAGAGTTAGTGTTTAAAGTATAGAGGATTTCAAAATTGTTTCTATTCAATTTTAGAATGATTGTTAACTACAATAAGAGAATAGTAGTTGTAGAAATCTAGTAGCTCTCAAGAGTAGTGGTTTCCTTCTTCATGTGGCTAAGATTTGCTACTTAAGAGGAACTGGATTTCAAAAGCATCATGTACAAGAAACCCTACTGTAGCACTTGTAGTATTTGATTTGTTGTGGAAGATGTCTATGATGATGTCTTCAAGATGTCTTACAACATGTCTATGAAGATGTCTAATTGTGTTGATGGAATTTCTGTTTTGGAGGGTGGGACATGAGGGTGGGGCAGCGAAATACGATGTGAGGCCGCGAAGAAAAAATGAAGCGACATACGTGCTTGTAGGTGAGTAAAACAGATGTATGCATAGATGTCTATAACGTTGTTTTTAATGATGTCTAGAAGGATGTCTGAAGAAATGTCTAAGCAGATGTTTGCAAGAATGTCTAACTGTGTCGATATCTTGAGGTTAGGAAGTAAACCATCTTAACCTAGGTAGTGCAATTAAATGGAATTAAATCATAATTTTTTTACCTTTACAAACCCTTCTTTAAATGCAGCTGATATTGGCTTATTGAACATGTGTAGCGGCGGGACATGCACATGACCATACCGGTATCGACAACAAGCGATGGTAGTGGAGGAGCTTCCGGAGTTCAAATTGTGGGTGCGTAGTATATCGTAGTTGTTGACAGACGTATTAGTTAATAGTCTAGTTTTGTGTTATCTGAGGTTTTAATGACTTAAGCAATATATGTTTGACTCAAACTTTTTGACGTGACAGTGTTTACAGTTTATGTTATGTGAGACGTCTATGGATTACAGATCTGATTACAATATAAATATTTAAAAATGTCATCATAGATGTCCTTTAATATGAACAGAAAACATCAATAGTAACATTGTTGCAAACATTATGTTTAACACAAAACGTTTACATTGATGTCCTACGGGATGTTGCTACAAACATCCAAGCAAACATCACAAATTTAAGAAGGACATCAACCTAAACATCATTCTACGCACTGGAGACATGTTATAAGACATACAAAGTGTCTTTTAAGATATCTTGTAAGACATTGCATACGTCTTGCAAGACATCTTGTACGACATTTAAAATGTTTTGCAAGACATTTAAGTCGTCTTAACTGATGTCTAAAAATATCATGATAGAAGCATAAAACCTCCAAAACATGCTAACGTGGCATGCCACGTCATTTTCCCGCGTCGACGTCAACTTTTCCCGCGTGCCACGTCGGATTTTCCCGCGTGCCACGTTGGATTTTCCCGCATGCCACGTTGGATTCTGGCGCCGCCATGTCATCTTTCGTGGGACCATGTAAAATTCCACATCATTATGAATTTCATCCCCATGTGGCACTGCCCGTTGAATTCAAGCTGATGTGTCATCTACGTGGCACCTACGTGGCACACTTTTTACCCTTCCAAAATTACCTTAAGACATCTTCGATCTTTAAGACATCTTCCTGTCTATTAAGATGTCTGCATAGACATCTGAGCTGTCTAGGATGTCTTATCGTCTATAAGACATCCGAATTAATGTCTACGTTGTCTTTATAGACATCATTTACAACATCACTAAAAACGCAGGTTTCTTATAGTGGTTGGTTATGCTTGATCAGTCGAGAGACTTATTTTTTGCCGAACCCAGCACCTTGATTGCCGAATTCCATAGGTTGAGATAATGAGCTCGTCCTGATGCTTCTGGTTGTCCTCTTGGCTGCGTTCGTGAAGGCCGTGTTTGTCCAGCTTGTGCATAACCAACAGGGCGAGCGGAACCATCTCGAACCCAAAGCTTCGTCGACGAATGTCAGGAAGGTAGGTGATGGATTCGGCAAAAAAAAAGGCCCCAACTCACACCAAAAAATTCACATGCACAAGCAGGACCCACACGGCCTTCACGAACCCAGCCACGAGGACAACCAGTTGCATCAGGATGACCTCATGATCCCAGCCTTGGAATTCGGCAATCAAGGTGCTGGATTAGGCAAATAATAAGTCCGTCGAGTGAAAAAGCATAACCAACACGGCGAGCAGAACCATCCAGAACCCAGAGCTTCGTCGACGAATGTCTAGAAGGTAGGTGATGGATTCAGCAAAACAAAAAGCCCCTCATTCACACCAAAAAATTTACATGTACAAGCAGGACCAATATGGCCTTCACAAACCGAGCCACGAGGACAACCAGAAGCATCAAGAAGAGCTCATGATCCCAGCCTTGGAATTCGGCAATCAAGGTGCTGTTTCGGCAAAAAATAAGTCTGTGAACTGAACAAGGAGAACCAACACGGCGAGCAGAACCATCCCGATCCCAGAGCTTCCTCGACGAATGTCAGGAAGGTAGGTGATGGATTCAGCAAAAATAAAACCCCCCTTTTACACCAGAAAATTCACATGCACAAGCAAGACTCACACGACCTTCACGAACCCAGCCACGAGGACAACCAGAAGCATCAGGACGAGCTCATGATCCCAGCCTTGGAATTCGGCAATCAAGGTGCTGGATTAGGCAAATAATAAGTCCGTCGAGTGAAAAAGCATAACCAACAGGGCGAGCAGAACCATCCTGAACCCAGAGCTTCGTCGACGAATGTCTGGAAGGTAGGTGATGGATTTGGGAAAAAAAAAGGCCCCCATTCACACCAAAAAATTCACATGCACAAGCAGGACCCACACGGCCTTCAGGAACCCTGCTAAAAGGACAACCAGAATCATGAGGACGAGTTCATGATCCCAGCCTATGGAATTCGGCAATCAAGGTGCTGGATTCGGCAAAAAAAAATTCTCTCGATTGAACAAGCATAACCAACAGGGCGAGCGGAACCATCTCGAACCCAGAGCTTCGTCGACGAATGTCAGGAAGGTAGGTGATGGATTCGGCAAAAAAAAAGGCCCCAACTCACACCAAAAAATTCACATGCACAAGCAGGACCCACACGGCCTTCACGAACCCAGCCACGAGGACAACCAGTTGCATCAAGATGATCTCATGATTCCAGCCTTGGAATTCGGCAATCAAGGTGCTGGATTAGGCAAATAATAAGTCCGTCGAGTGAAAAAGCATAACCAACACGGCGAGCAGAACCATTCCAAACCAAGAACTTCCTCGACGAATGTCTGGAAGGTAGGTGATGGATTTGGCAAAAAAAAGGCCTCAACTCACACCAAAAAATTCACATGCACAAGCAGGACCCACACGGCCTTCACAAACCGAGCCACGAGGACAACCAGAAGCATCAGGACGAGCTCATGATCCCAGCCTTGGAATTCGGCAATCAAGGTGCTAGATTCGGCAAAAAATAAGTCTCTCGACTGAACATTGAGAACCAACAGGGCGAGCAGAACCATCCTGAACCCAAAGCTTCGTCGACGAATGTTTGGAAGGTAGGTGATGGATTCGGCAAAAAAAAAAGGCTCCACCTCTCACCAAAAAATTCACATGCAGAAGCAGGAAGTACACGGCCTTCACGAAGTCAGCCACGAGGACAACCAGACGCATCACGACGAGTTCATGATCCCAACCTCTGGAATTCGGCAAACAAGGTGCTGGATTAGGCAAAAAATAAGTCCGTCGACTGAACAAGCTTAACTAACAGGGCGAGCAGAACTATCGCAAACCCAGAGCTTCGTGGACAAATGTCTACAAGGTAGGTGATTGATTCGGCAAAAAAGAAGGCCTCTATTATCACCGGATATTTCACATGCACAGGCGGGACCTCCACGGCCTCCACGAACCCAGCCACGAGGACAACCAGAAGCATCAGGACGAGCTCATGATCCCAACCTCTCCAATTCGGCAATCAAGGTGCTGGATTCGGCAAAAAATAAGTCCATGGAGTGAACAAGCATAACCAATAGGGCGAGCAGTACCATCCTGAACCCAGAGCTTCGTGGACGAATGTCTGGAAGGTCGGTGATGGATTCGGCAAAAAATAAGGCCCCCATTGACACCAAAAAATTCACATGCACAAGCAGGACCGACACAGCCTTGACGAACCGAGCCACGAGGACAACCAGAAGCATCTGGACAAGCTCATGATCCGAGCCTTGGAATTCGGCATTCAAGGTACTAGTTTTGGCAAAAAATACGCCCGTCGAGTGAACAAGCATAACCAATAGGCCGAGCAGAACCATCGTGAACCCAGAGCTTCGTCGACGAATGTCTGGAAGGTCGGTGATGGATTTGGCAAAAAGTAAGGCCCCTTTTCACACCAAAAAATTCACATGCACAAGCAGGACCCACACGGCCTTGAGGAATCCAGCCAGGAGGACAATCAGAAGCATCAGGACGAGCTCATGATCCCAGCCTTGGAATTCGGCAATCAAGGTGCTGGATTCGGCAAAAAATAATTCCGTCCACTGAACAAGCATAACCAACAGGGCGAGCAGAACCATCTTGAACCCAGAGCTTCGTCGAGGAATATCTGGAAGGTAGGTGATGGATTCGGCAAAAGAAAAGGCCCCAACTCACACCAAATAATTCACATGCACAAGAAGGACCCACACGGCCTTCACGAACCCAGCCGAGAAGACAACCAGAAGCATCAGGACGAGCTCAAGATCCCTGCCTATGGAATTCGGCAAACAAGGTGTTAGGTTCGGCAAAAAATAAGTCTGTCGACTGAACAAGAAGAACCAACAGGGTGAGCAGAACCGTCGCGAACCCAGGTAGATAGTACAAGCTGAACTTTCACGATCCTAGGCAGACTGCGCGCGCCGATGGACACAGTACCTCGACTGGTCGGTTGATGTAATATAAACCCTAACTACTCCCCCTTGCTTCGCTTCAAATTAAAATCTTAGTGAGACACAACACAAACTAATCTTATATAATTACAAGTACTAGATTTAGTAGAAGATGAAGGAGATGATTCTAACCTTGAATGCTGTAACGAAGCACGCCTCGTTTTCTGCATGAGTCTTCATTATTACCCCAAGAGTGTATTGAAGAGCGTATTCCTTGTTAAACTCTGAAAAAATGCTTGACTTAGATTCGAAACTCACATTCTCCAACTCCTTCTCAACGTCCTCTCCTTCTCGCCGCATGGCCATCTCCTCGTCCTGCTGCATTGTCATCTCCTTCCGAAATTCCTCAGGTTCACTTGCCGGGGGAGCCGGCATCACCTGCCTATTCTCAGTTTTGCGCCAGAGGGGGAGTTGAGCGGACGGGGAGGAAGCGGACGGAGGCATGGCGGAGGAGGGAACTGGCGGGCAGGCGGTTTGAACACGGTGGGCGATCAGGGCAGGGTAGGGTTTCAACATGGACGAGGCAGGGCATCAGCGGGTATGCGCGGCGGGGCATCAGTGGGTATGCGCGCCAGGACTGGGTATCAGCGGGTATGTCTGGCAGGGCAGGGCATCAGCGGGTATGCGCGGCGGGGCAGGGCATCAGCGGGTATGCGCGGCGGCATCAACTGGTATACGCGGCCGGGCAGGGCATCAGCAGGTATGCGCGGCGGTATACGCGGCAGGGCATCACCCGGGTATGCGCAACGAGTTAGGGCAGGGCATCAGGGGCGGGGAGGGCAGGGCATCACCCGGGTAGACGGCACATACGCCTCTCCACAGGTACCCGATACGCCGGGGTCGGGGCTTCATACCCCGGTACCCCATAACGACGCTACTGCCGGGGCTAGGGCTTCATACCTGGATACCCTTATACGGCGCTGCTGTCTGGGCTGGGGCTTCACGCCGCGATACCCCGATACCCCAATACCCCGAAACCCCAATAACCCATTACCGATACCAAGGAGGTCCGTGTATACCCGTACCTACTAGGAGTTATATCCTGCAATCCTTTATACTATCATACTAGGGCTCTCTTATTCACGAGTCTTTAAACTTGTCCCGCAGTCAAAACTGACATAATTTATAATTATCAAAACCAATCAGACCTTTTTTTAAATAGTACGTCACATTTTTGTTACTGAAGCAATACTTAATTGAAATCTACATTGGCGTATTGTGCAAACATAACTACATATCTAATCTATGGACGTGAATGCTAAAATGTGCCCAGATTCCTTCATGACACTTAAAAAAAACGTCATGTCATTTACGTCCTCCTCTAAGGTACGATCAGTGGTATCATCATCTTCTTCAACATGTACCAACTTCAGCTTTTGGTCCATCTGCTCCTCGTTTTTAGAACAGTCCTTGAAATCTTTCTCCGTACCGTCAAAACTTAGATCATCTATTTCATCGTCCTTGGGACCTTCGTCGGCATCACCCTAGTAGACAAACATTCAACTCATTAAACTCAAACTGCAATATTTTAATAGCAAAAACTCAAGAATACTACCGTACCTGCCTCTCAGAATCCTGTGCAACCTCATCACCTCCTGTGTCATAACATAGAGATTCGCTAGATGTCGATCCACTTCTACCGCGCTCCTGCTCTTCTATAAATCTCTTAAATTCGTTCCCATCTTCAACAGTGTCTTTCTCGTTAATCTCGATCACTGTGTCAAGATTGATCGACCGCATTTTCAGATTCCGCCTATACTGGGGCCCAACTTCATCATCGTTCAGATCATAATCAGTAGGGCCTCTCTCATCTCCACTCGACCTAGACGCACCCACCTTTCGCAATGCACTTTGTTTGCGCGCTTTCGTATTACTAAAACGAGTACCCCCTCTCTTCTTCTTCTTCTTCTTAGGCACACTCTCATTGGATCTCTCAGACCCCAAGCTCACCGCGTCCATAACGTCAAGACTCTAAACAAAAGGACACAGATCGTACCGTCTCAATACCTTACCAACACCAACAAAACGAACAAAGGAAAGGACCATCTCGCCATCCTACTCCTATTTAAACAAAGTTTACAAGCCGCCCCCTAACCTAATTTGCGCACTTCATCATAAATTATCGCAACAACTATGACGGCTCATGGTTTGCCAATTGTGACAGTCTTTGACATGAGATGCTAATCTATTTTTTGAATTTGCATACAAATGCTCTCACAGTGACGGCCGCCGTCACTTTTCCAATTTTGATACTATCAACAGTTGCACAATAATGAAACTAATTACAATTGCCTAAAGGTATACAATATTTAATCTTCATTATGGTAATTGTCTGATTTATTCACTCTCCTAATCTTATTTACTTCACTAGAAGTTCCTACTACCAATTTTCTTTTATAGTCTGCATCATACCTAGTATGTATCCTTTTCTCACATCCAGTGTCGATGCTCGTTGCTCCTCTCGCACGTCATGGCTTCCTCCTCTGCTGAACCCACTGCTGCAAACATCGTTGAGATTGTGTCACAGGGAGCACTTGTTCCTATTTGCATGTCCGTAGGGCTTGAAGGTGTCGTAGAGATCACTGCATCGTGGCTTGGAATTCGATTTGGCTACGATGCATCTTCACTGTGGTTAGAGAGAGAAGTTCTAGAACCCGATACTAATCATGTTCAGTACTCCATGGTCGTAGATCCAATCATCCTAGAAAATAATACTACAATCTGGAAGCTTAGAGCTGGAAAGTATCGCCTCTACGGCTTAATGGAGTCCATCATGAACGCCTCAACAGTTCTCCTGACCCCACGTAGTTCTTCTACTATCTCCACGGTTGCTCCAGCTCTTACTCGTGTCAAAGTCGAACCAGGTCTGGAAGTCACTATTGACATATCGGATTCATCAGAAGCCGAGAAGAAATCTCCTCTGCAACCATGTCGTCTGACCTCTGATATTCCATTGCCACCTCCTGTTAGGGATAACTATCTAAGAGCCACCCCTCCTTCTTTACTTTCATCGCAAATTGTAAAACCCAAATAAATTCTTCCATCCCTCTGCAATCTCGCTAGAATGCCAAATAGCAAGACTCTCCTCAAAAAAATTGATTTCAAAACCATCCGCACTGTCAACGTATCTTTCTTGCCTCCGTCATTCAATGGCGATGTACTCTTCATCTTTCCGCCCACTCTTCCGTCTGCAACTCACAAGGTCGCGAAGTCCATGGAGGGGATGGATAAACGGTACGACAGTCACGTGTGGACTAGGACGATGACCACCAACATCAGCAATACGCAAGGGTTGTCTTTCCGATACTTGAACTGTGTAGGACAACTACAGTGCCACAACCCAAACTGCGACTTCTTGCAACGACCTGATCGAGTCGCTGGAGTGAACGATGTGGAGTTTGAAGGCATTACCAAAGACCCCTTCCCAGTAGGCGGATCGCCCCCGCCCACCTCGACGTTGGTCTGTAAGCTTTGCAAACAACCTCCTGTTTGTGTTGCGCCTTGTTCTGTAAAAATCTTCTATGTACTTGGAGAAGATTGTCAAGAGCGTGCATGTGTCCATATAGGAACACACGAACATCCTGTCAAAGTTGGAGATTATAGATGTGTACGGAAAAAATAGATGAGTTACTAGAAGAGCATGTTGAGCGTAACCCTCACGCAACCGTTTCCAAAATAGTTATGGAAACCAGCAAAGACTTGTTAGGTAACTTACTTCTCCGTGACGAAGGTGACCCCGAAACCGGCAATCTTTCTCTTCAGCAGCTAGAACCTGTCTTTGAACAATGCAAAGAGTTAAACTCTCACAGCATGCGCAATCGTATCTACACTTCCAAGTACTTGCGTAGGTATCGCATTCTCGATGGGATTACAAAGCTCAGAGGTCTCAGCAACTGGGCATATGTGCAACGCAACATGTTCCCTGGCCAAGGCGACGAATCAGAGAAAGTCTTCATCTTCAAAATGTCGGAGGTCGGCCCCGGTAGCGGTGTTGATCTGGTTTGCCGTATGCAGCCTGGAGGAAATCTCTCCCACGCATGGATGATGTTTGACCATGTCAAACGCGTTACGGATTGGACCACCATGGCCTGCCACTTGTACGACTCACGTTACCAACACATTATAACCATTGCATGCTGTGATTTTCAGTCAGAGGACAAAGATGCTCAACTCATCTTCTGGAATAACCTTAATCATGTGATGGCAAGGAACGGAGTACCTAAGCCGCAGTTTGAGGGATTTATGGCTGATAGTTTCCAAGCTAACTGGAACGTTGTGTGCATCATCTACGGCTCTGGAAACCCTGCTGTCCCCATGGAAGGCCGCGAATGCACATGTTATTTTCATTGGACTCAGTCCCTTGAGAAACATACGAAACAATACATTGTGCCCGAATTGCAAGGCCAACACCGGATTCTGTGTAAGCAGTACAAGGATGCGCGCACCATGGAAGAGGCAGAGACCCGATATTGGGTTATAAGAGCATGGTGGGCATCCTCGAAGGCCACCTCCGAAGTTGGTTTAGAACACTTAGGTCATTGGCTTGCGTAGTGGCACTTCAGATACAGACAATGGGGTGGATTTATGGAAATGGTAAGTATTCAATTTTTGTGGTATCTTTGCTTATGACATGCTCTACGGTAGCTTCTCGAATGTTATGATAGTACCAAAGAAATTGACAGTTATTGTTTTAATAATATATATTATCAGTTGATTTTTCATGTGGGTTTATACACTGTGAATCTGTATTAAGTCTAAATCTAAATTATGAATAAAGTCTTAATACGATTGTACATTGCTGGAAAAAAAATATTCGGCCGAAGAACTCGGAGAGATGCCTTCATATAATCTTGCGGAGTAAATCCATAACAAGTGGCTGCAAGCGTATGGCAATAAGGGTAGGGATCTCTACGTCGCAGCCGTTAACGACTACGTTCGGGCCTTCCTCCAAGTGGTCGGCTACCATCAATTCAACAAAGACGCTGCAAGTGGTTCTGGACCATCCGTAGAAGAACTTCGTCAGCGTCTTTTTACTCCTCAACGTTGGGCTAATCGATTCGGCAATCCATCTTGCCTCAACAAGGCAGTTATGGACTTCCCTAAAACAGAAGCTTACTGTACGCGTGACGCCCACTTGGAAGGGGCACAGATTTTTGGTTCCAGGAAACGTAAGGCTGATGTTCCCATTGGTGCTGAAGATGAAACTCATCGACCTGACACCGTGAGTTACTCACGTCCTCGAATAGGGAGAAGAGTCACACGAGCTCTTGCTGAGAATCTCAGTCCCATCCACGAAGAAGATGAAGTTCAGGAGCAATCGCTGGAACCCCCCCGCTTCTCCAAGACCCAGTATTCAGCGCGTCATTGCTATCCAAGAGACGAGAGTAAATGAGCGTCTATGGCACATTGCTCGTTTGAAGGAATCCTCATCCAAGGCTTGTTGGGGTATTATGGCTAAGACCAGGAAGAAATGCGAATTCCCCATTGTGCAAAACGGGAAGGCGACCGCAGCTCCAACTTACACCGCAGTATGGCAGCGTCCTCAAGAAGGTCCAAAAAAAACTGATCAGTTTTTCTTTTGTCCAGACGACATTGAGCGTTGTGTGAAGGACAGTTGTTGTAAATGGATTGAGCCGTTCTCTCGGTAACAAGGACGCCCGCCTATTCCCTCAGATTGGCCCGTGAAGATTGGGACTAATCTCACATTGGATGAAATAGAGGCGTTGGAAAATGCAGGTTTTCGACTCCCACAAAAAGAACGCCTTCCTCTCAACCGCACATTCAATACTTCTGCCCCACCGAGAGACTTGTCACATATTCCTGTGCCGGATAAGGCTAATCTGTACCCCAAATCACGCAAGTCTAAAGTTCTTCGACGCATGAAGGCTGTAACTCCGAAGCACATGAAGAACATTGATTCAGCTCGTGCCATGAAGGCAAAAATACTCGAAGTGACCATGATACCTCAACCTGGTTTTGGATGTATCGTTGCTTTGGAGTCGGATTCAGAGTCTATCTATAAACTATCTCTAAGTGAGAACCCTGAGTGTTCTTGCCTAGTGTTAAAAAAAACCATAACTAAGTTAGGCCGAAAAGGCGAACCGTATAGACATTGCAAGCACCTATACTTTGTGTTGGTATTGGTATGCAAATTTGATATTGATAGAGACCTCTTCATCCACGCGCCCACCCTCAGTTTCAACGAGGTGAAAATGATTTTAGAGAGGGGAATCCTAGACCAAATTAGAGAGTAGACTACCTCAAGGTCACATTACGTAAACCAACATCCACATCTACCCATTCTACATGTTATCCCTGTAATCGTGTGTTTCACACATTATTTATTTTGATTTCAGCGTTTTACTATAATCAATAAATGTATCCGTATTCACAAAAAATTATGATTTGCTATACAAACTTGGACTGTTGATTTCACAGTAATAATATACTAGTCTACTCTGTAAAATTTGTAAATGTCTCTTAACGTTTGAAGAACGTGGTTTAAGTCCACCAAATTTCAGAAATTTTAGCCTTATGTCCACGGGTTTAGGAACACAAAACTACGGAAATAAGTCAAGAATATTCGAATATTCTTGAGAATATTCCAGAAAAATAGTAAAGTATTATTTGTAGAAATTTTTTTACTAAAAATACGAATTCACCGCTCAAATTCCTGAAACTTGATGGCTCAACGCTCACCGCTCTCCGCTCACACCGTAGCTACGTCCGTCCTGCCACTGCGCCACAAAGTTGTGGGTTATGGAAGCTGATACCGTTTCCTTGAGGTACATGACGAACTCACCCGGAGCCGTTCCCTTGTATACCTGCTGGATGCGTTTTTTCGGGCGTCCATCAACCACCGCTACTGTAACATTCTCAAAACACTTCCATTTCAGAGTCAAGTCAGTAGCAACAGAATCCTCATCTGGACAGAATTTGAGCCTCTTTACCCCTCAATCCTGAAAACTACCTATTACACACTCAAGATTGTGCCACTTATCAAGCTCACCCTTTGGACAAACATAGGCCAAGCACAACTGAGTTAAACGTTCAAAAACATGAGTATGGGCATGACAATTCCTCAACTCAGTATTGCACACCTCACATGAACAAGTGCATCCACTTCGAGCATATAACCCTCTCATTGAATCTCTAAGAGCATTCAAGCTCTCCCTCATTAAGTCCATCTCCACATGATACATACAACAACACGTGTCTTGATCTTTTAAAGTTTTCACATACCATGGTTTCAGCTTCTCAAAGGCCCGCAATTTGATCCCGCATTCAGGATGACTCTCTTTAAATCTTAAAAATAACTGAGTCTATCACACAGTAAACAAACTAACTCCAGTACTCCAGCTGCATATCCATAGTATCCACGATACAACATTACACTCAATTGTACATTAGTACTATAGAAGGTAATCATAACCGAGCAGACAAGCTGTAGAAGTACCCTCGATCAACAGAGAGTACAAAAAGAAGGCTACCCATCGGACTAATTTAGGCATAGTTTACAGTATCAAAGGAACCAAGTAGTACTAAATAGGAAGTCTCATCCTTTTTGGGTACTGTCAAGACCACCTAATATGCACTAAACTGTACACCAAGCCTACTAGTAGTGTCACGACTACTAACATGCACTAAACTGTACTACACCAAACCGGTCGGTAGTATCAAAGACTACCTAACATGCACTAAAATGTCCAAAAGCGTACTTGTGGTATACTATCTAGAAAGTAGACTTGTACTTAATCCTCGAAGACAAAGTACTCCGTGCACAATTGCAGTTGCTATCAATGGTCAAACTACCGTAGAGTACCACATGACTACCAGCGAACACTTCTCAAATCTAGCAGACGTACCTCTCGGAAAGTATGTTCGGAACTACAACATGGAATTTGAATATAATTGAGTAAGCATTCGCGATTATACCAAGGACGATGACCATTACATGGCATGATTCTTTGTACTACATAAAGCAACTGTACAATATTCTGTATCAGGGCTTTTAGATTGCAAACCCTAAAGCAAAGACAAGTCACAGTACATGACAGCAGAGGTGTAATGTCAGGGCTCTAAACATGAGAAGTACACGAGTCTCCCACCCTCAAGTAGCAAGAATTACAAACAAAAGCAGACCCTAAACTGCAAGTATAAACTCTGCCAGCAACTTCCAACTCTGTACTGTATTCAACGGAACGAAGAGGGTCAAGCAAGAAAGCGTGATCAATAATTGCAGCAAACAGCTATCAAATCACCTTCAGCATAATGATTACGAGGAACTACCACCTACGTGTTCTACCAAAATACATGCAGTAGAAAAGAGTATCACCTGTGTTTTTGTTAGGAAATGTGTAGCATGAACCACGTAAGTGTTTGGTCCAACCTGCCGCTGTGTGACATCCTTTTTGTTCGGCCGGAACCCGTGATTGATTGTGCCTCCAACTCTTCACCACTCCTTTCACCAATCTTGTCAAGCTAGGCCGCTTCGCTCTTTCTAAAATTGCAAAGTCTCGTTTCTCAAATGGGTTAACAATGTCGAATCCTGCCCTCCGACTGAGGGCAGCAGTAATATTTTAGGGGTGTACCTTTGCAAAAAAACATGCGGCAAAATGTATTTTAGGGTTAGCAGTTGACGGCGAATCCTAAACCTCGGCCGAACCTAGTCTGACTAGTCGATTTACGATTGAGGAAGCTTAAGAACCTCGATTCCCAGTCTAAATTATTTAACTGCTCGAGCAATAATTGCAGAGTCTGAATGAAGCTTTACATCTAGTGCCGCTACTGAAATGAGGGCCTTTACGGTGATGCCCAAAAACACACAGAACCTAATCATCAGCTTCGAGTATCGGAGCAACAATTGCAGAGTTCAAAAAAGCAAAACACCAGATGTACCTGAAGAACTTACACGGGACAGAACACGGTGCCCTTGGGTGCCTTCACCAACTGCAGCGTCGAGGAGCGCTCCATTGTGTACTAACAAGGATTTTAAATGTGCTCCTTTGACAAGTTGAAGCTCAGTCTTGTAACGCTCCAAGAAAACGTAAATGTACTTCGCCTCAACATGTCGGGTGTAGTATTCAGGAAGGGAGGGCCAAATCGAGTTGTGATATATAATGCCCTCTAAAACATCTCGCTTGGCCTCCACAGACTCACAAGGCGCCAAAAATTACTAGATTGCCTTCGATATCTTGTTCGAAAGAAAAACTGCAACTCTGCATTGAGAAACGCGATTGCGAATCAAAGCCTTCAACCGCTCGCTGTAACTCCATTATGGATGCACTAGCCTCCTCCAACCTCGCACGCCTTGCTTGTTGTCGAAGTTTCGCTGCCTCATTCCTAACTAATCGATCGACTTCAGCTTCTACAGCTCTATCTAATCGACCCTCTGGTCCGGGGCGTTTAACACCTCCCCTTGTCCGCAATGCATACGGAGTGTTCCCCATTGTGTACAGACTTCGTAGACAACAAAAGCAGACCCTAAACCGCTGTGCACACGATCGCTGGAATTCAGTGCCCCTTCGGATGCATGACCCAACAGTGAGTTCGTAGCGAGCCCGAGACTCGAGAGGCAACGGGAATTCGAATTGCGATTGCAGAAACCCTCGGATCTCGAACAGTAACGGCAAAAAACGGCGATCGCAAAAACCCTCGCTGAACAGTAACGGGAACAACACAGAGAGACGAAGTGCCGCCAAATCCTTCTTAGATTGTGCCGTCGTTACCCTGTACCAATAAATAAGCCAATCGTCATTGCAATTATGGTGGGGCACTTTTTTGGCATCGCATCTCAATGTCACCTGACAGTGGCATCTGTTATATATCAGCAGCCAATGCAGTGCGGCTACGGAAAATACTCCAAGTGGATCCATGGTACCAAAGAGTACCAGAACTTGGATGTTCACCTCTCTAGAAAAGACGTATACACAATCCAAATTAATCAACAACTTCAGCACCCCTTCAAGATCACGGTCCATTAACCCTCAAAAGTCAAAAAAAATTCAAACAAATTTAGTTTAGGGCGACAATATGGACCGTTGTAATTTTAGTACTTTGACTGCATTTTGTCCACAACTCATAGAGAAGCTAACATGGGGCATTAGAGTTTATGGAAGCCTATAGTGTGCTCTTTCTAAAAACCCGTTTCACTATGGTATTTAGATTTATAATTTGCAAGATATTAGTACTTTTGTAGCTTTTTTTCAGAAAATAACAGTATTTCCAAATTGGGGAAAAGGACTCTTTTCTTATAGTTCTAAATGGGTGTGGGGAAAATAACACTTGGAGGTTGAAGATATTGTTCCCTACATTGACAAACTACCAAGAAAGTTATTCATTAGCCATATGAATCACCTACAAGAACACTTGAAGTGAAGAATTCCCTGGAAGCTGCAATTGTGATATACTTTTTGAGCCACCCTAGTGTGCTATCACCCATCGGAGTGCCGGCACTGGTGCTAGCCGCATCCAAAGTTGTCTTGGTACCGTCGCCAATGGAGTGTCGGCACTGCTCGTTGACAGATCGAAGGCTGAATTTGGAACAACGTGATAGGCATCGGAGTGTTGGCACTGCTGCTTGACGTAGGAAAGGCTATTGTGATGTTTGGAAAAGAAATCTAGGTACAGCAACGGAAGGAACACCATCTCCTTCAGCTGTTCAATTTAATGTGCCAACCCCCCAATCTGTTTGAATCCCGCCGTGTCATCCACCTTTACATGCCGGATATTTGCCCCTCCTTTCGAGCTCGAACGTGCTGTTTGCGCCCCACTTTCTCCTACCACAATCATCGCCACAAATATAAGTTGTCATTTTATCCAGCTGAGAGTTGAGGCGCGCTAAAAGAAAAGTTGATACTCCTAAAATCATGATATCAGACCGCTGTGAGTAATAAGTCCATGTCAAAAGAGCAAACGAGGCCTTCACAATCGCATGAGCAGCATTGCACCACTTCTACCTCAGGCATCCAAGCATTCTTTCCATCCGGATTCTTTAAATGCAAAACTGAACGACATGGCGCAGTACTTAAGACCAGGATATATTCAATACCTGGTGTGGTAAAACCTCAATGGCTTCCAGGTTGGCCCAAACCACTGGCACCCCTACTGAGATGTTCCAGACTGGCACTACAAGTTACTCGACGGGACTCCGGAGTGCCGGCGCTACCCCTTGTCACAGAAAATGCTCAAGCTGGAACCGGAGTGTTGGGCACCGGTACTGCAGCTTGCCGCACTCCGTCTGAAGGCTAATATTCGAGATGCGTGTTGGACACCCAAGTGCGGGCACTGCTCCTTGCCACAACAATTGCTGATGTTGGAACCGCAATAACCGCAGCTCCATGTCCTGGCCGTTGCAAACTACTGGTCCCACCAGTCCTGGCCCTACTACACTACAACCAGAGTACACTTGTATTCAAGGACATCAATAGATGTATCTTACCCGTATTAGCATCCTCCTGGTGGCGATATTCGGCCGGTGAGCAATGTATACGAGCCTCGAATCCACGCGAGGGCACATCTGAGTCGTCGACGTCGTCTCCAGATTGGTTAAGTGATTTGGTCAAATCGATCTTAACGGCGTCAGACTGCGTTGTCCGGGCAAGGTCGTGATTGGACGGCAACCTCTGCGTCATACCTTGCTCTGCATGGAAGTCAACAGAAACCTGTAAGTCGTCCATACGCATGAGAGAACAACTCGTTGCCAATCTCACGAATGCAAAATCCGATGACTATGGCGACACTGGAATGGCGGTCTTGATATTGCTGCAATGGCGATACTAGCGGCTCCTGATTGGCAATGCCGGGGCAAGGCAGTCAAGCACAGGTCCTCGGAATGCTGGCAACGAGGAATCCTCGGCTGTGCCGGCAATGGTGCAAACACGGCAGCTCCAAATCGGCTAAGGTGGCAAGCAGAAAGACTCCTGACTCTCGATCAACAATGCCGGGGCAATGCCGACCCAATGCCAATACTCTACCTCCTCAGAGTGGCAGTAGAAACTTGTTTCCACACTGTCCTTGTGGTTCCACGGTGTCCACGGTGTAACGACTCCCGACTCTTGATCGGCAATGCCGGTGCAAGGCAGTCAAGTAGGGGTTCTTGGCAAGCAGGGGTCCTCGGCAATGTCGGCAACCATGAATCCTCGGCAATGCCAAAAATGGTGAAAACAGGAAAGCGTCCGATCGGCTAAGGCGACAAGCAGGGCGACTCCCGACTCTCGATCAACAATGCCGGAACAAGGCAGTCAAGTAGGGGTCCTCGGCAAGCAGGGGTCCTAAGCAATGCCGGAAATGCCGCAAACAGGGCGATTCCCGATCGTCAATGGCGCAAACAGGGCGACTCCCGCCTCCCGATCGGCAATGTCGGTGCAAAGCAGTCAAGCAGGGGTCTCGGCAATGCCGACAAGCACGGGTCCTCGGGTATGGCGCAAACAGGGCGACTCCCGATCGACAATGGCGGCAAGTAGGGCAACTCCCGATCGGCAATGGCAAACGGGGCGACTCCCAATTGGCAATGTCTGCAATGGCGAAGAGGGCTTCTCTCGATCGGCAATGGCAACAGTGCAGGCTTTGCATGCAAAACCCTACTCTCACAATAGCTTGTAGTCAATGCACCGAAGGGGCTTCACAACAGATTGCGAGGGCTTCACAAATGGCAGTGTCGGCAGTCGAATAGCGGCCTCGGCGGACCTCTACGCAATTCATAGAGACAGGGACAGAGCTACGACCTCGGCGGACCTCGACTCGTGCTACAACCTCGGCGACCCCAACTCGAGCTACGACCTCAGTCTGTCCTACTTATTTCAAAATAGACCCGGCTAGGTGCTCACCTTCACCATCGTCATCGCTGTCGCTACTTGCCACTTTTTCATTCTCCCAATTGAGATTACTGGTTTCATCATGTTGAGATTGTTTTCAAGCTCTACCTTACTATCCTGCATATCCTTTATCAAATTAGCATATCTTTACTAACAGTTAATCCTACATATTAGACAATATGAGCAATCATGCCTGATTCTTGCGCTTGCTGTAGGTGGTTCGAGCGCGCCCCATCACTAAATCCGGTCCAATGTTCCTCAAAATTGGAAGTAAAGCTTTCGTTGTATTGCCTAGATCAACTGAGCTGCCCCGGCTGTCTTTGTTCTTCATCTGCCTCGCACTCGATCGCTTATTTGAGAAAAACAACCGTCCCCCCGGTACCCTCTTTTTCCGCTTCTTACTTCTAGCACTCTTGCTACTTTGATCATACTCAGCTATATATTATGCGGGAGTATCTTGCTCTTCGCCTGCCTTCCTCGCATCTTGTGTTTTTGTCACGAATGGCGACTACTCAAGTAGATGCTGGGCGAGCCTCTTTACGTGTACTACAGCAATCTGATTGTCGCATTGTTGTGACTGCTAGAATGTTGTCTGCAAAGTTCAATTTGGAATTAGATTCAATCTTCCTAGAGGAAGAAGTCATGGATGATGTCGGCAAGCTGTATTATAGTGTGCACATGAAGCCCTTTGTCAAGAAAGGTGTATTTTTGGATATTACAATCGTCGCAGTATTGTGTTCAGGGTGCTGTCATCCAATCACATCCGGTAGTTGCAACGTTCGTGTCGGAGGGTGAGATCGTCCCGTCATGTGCAAAAATGACTCCTATTATTAAGCTAGATGATAGTAATGTTGAGTCTACGAGGGAGACTGATGTACCAGCGCCAATCGGCTGGGCGTTCTGTTTCTTAGCCGCGAAGTAATGACGCTTCTTGGTCAAGAAGCAAGACCATGCCTCAAGCACAGAGGGCGCTGCTGTCAATTTATAGCGCTTACGATCTTGTGGGGGACATGGAAGGCCCACCTCTCCAGCGCGTGCGTCCTGTACGACCTTCTGAGGAGGATTTAGCTCAAGTCGAGCTAAACGTGCAGTCTCCGAGGGTGGAGGATCTTGAGGCCGCTGGGACTCCGGATGTACTCACAGACTCATTGTTGGATGTGCTAAAGGAGACTTGTTCAAAAAATATGAACGATGTGGTCTACCGGGACTTTCTTTGGCAAGATGATGTATTTCTTGGCCAAGAGCGACTGCCACGGGATGCGCCAACATCCGACACCTCTGACTTGTCCGACCAGGACGGTACCGACGGTTAGAGCCACGGCGATGACCACGCTGAGGACGCTGACCCTGTCCCCATGAACTTAGGTGACGAGGTGGTGATCGATCCATCCAATTGTGTCACTAGTCTGGCGGTTGTCGCTCTTGTCGAGTCTGCTGCTCCTCAGCACCCGCAGAGTGGAAATACGAGGCACGTTGAGAAGGGTAAGTACAACGCATGGCTTGTGAAAGGAGTCGAGAAGCCCGAGGACGAGCCGAGGGATAATGAGGACATATGATTTTACGACTTCTCAAAGGAGCCTGATTCTCCAAAGCCAAAGTTTGAGGACGATGACCCTCTTCTCCCTCTCGGGCCCAAGGAAGTCACTGAGCCTTCACAACCAAGAGTGAAGCTCGAAGTTGTCGCCCCTCTGCTCAGCAAGGATGAGAAGCGGACGCAGAAGCTGAAGAAGAAGGAGGCACGGAAGGCTATGAAGGCTCGGGAACTTGCTGCAGAGCGGATGGAGAGGGAGAAACAAAGGCTCGCATACATTGCTGCCCAGAATGCACAAGTTGACAGATTGGAGTCCACCATAATGAGCTCTAAGTCTAAAACTCGCTTGCATCTGGGCAAGATGGAGCAGATGTTTCATCAATTTGGGAATATCTTATCCCATTTTCCTCTGCCTCTCCCCATTGCCTCTTTCAACCCTGATCACCCTTGCCTGAGCATCTGTGAAGCGGTTCTAGCAGTAATTATCGCGCCTCCACAATCTCCTCTTGATTCTAGACTGGAGGTCGTACACCCCCTTCCACTTGAATCAGGGCATTCTCTTGAGATTCCGGACAATCGTAACGACGGCGTCGACTACAAAATCGACGCGGACATGCCGGGACAAGAGGATGACGTCTCGACTGGAGTGTCAGCAACGCCGACACATCACACGGCTACAGAAGCATTCCATGGGCGGAAGCATGAAGATGATATTCCTTCGCGTGACTGCCCCGTGGCTGCTATCGTGACGGCCAAGACTCTACCAAAAAACCAAGAGGTTAGTTTCTTCTCTTGTTTTTTGTTTGACATTGCAATTGTTGCCGGTGATGGCAGTTGCTCTGCTGTTCCCTGTTGTCTTGAAGTTTTTGCTTCTAGCACTACAAGAAAAACAGACAGTGAATCAACTGATAGCGAAGAGAACTCACTTGATTGAACCTCTTCAATTGGACATCTTGATTCGGACGTGACGAAGACTTTTCAGTTGATTTAGTGTGAGGACGTCTAAGTAGGTCATCAACGTGGGAAATCTCTGAAACATGGATGACACTATGGCGTCTGACGCGGACGAGTGACGTGTGAAGTCCGAGGAGCCCCGTAGAGGGTATCGATGACTGTGTCGACAAGGTGGCCGTGACATGGCGACGCGGAAAGACATGGGGGGCTCCTACGTGTATAGGGGTACTAGCGATGTTCTGTAAGAGAGACAGATGTTTGGACGTGGAAGGCGCTGCAATTAGGGTTAGAGTTCTCGCGAAGACGTCAGGGAGCGTCTCCTGAGGAATTAGCGGATAACAGCCCATCAAACCCCATGGAGACATGTGTGATGTGGTCATTGTGATTCTCGGGTGATCCTAGGTTCTCAGAGGAGGGCATGTGTTCGAATTCTGTTGGAGGTCGGTGGTACGGGAATATTGTGGTCACTCTATCCGCCGACAGCGAATGAAGTAGAGCTATGTGTTACATCTGGGGTGGCGGTGTGGTACGAACAGGTGGCGTTGTGGTACTAACAGATACCGAATCAAGATTGGATTTTAGGGTATGTTATAGGGGTGCAGTTTAGGGTTTAAGTGATTATGTTCGAAGGTCGTGCAGGGATTAGCGGTTGGATGTACATCGCCGTATCTCATCGCATTATGCATACATGGGTGTCGCTACAGGGGACAGAAATTGAATTTCTACAGAATATGAAGCTGTAAATGCAAGAATCAGTATATCGTTCATAAAAGAGGCAAGTCTCCTACTTGTATTAAAAGTGCATGTTTGATTTCCAAATTTTACCATGAGCCAGCACTACATGGAGTGCAGGTAATGGGAAAATTATACAAATGTTTCCGAAATGGACTCTACCGGATCTAAATACACTTCAAAACTGATTAATTCATGTACCACCTATGTTGGTCATTCCTGGAGGTGTGAGGGTGTGCCGAGAAGAGTGGGAGTGGATATGAGTCTCTGAGAAGTCCTGGCGAATTTGATACACCCAAAGAGCATCATGAGCAGTCTGGAGAGGATTGGACAGTCAATCCTCATGGCCGCAAAGTTTGATTAGAACTACGCAAATTGAGTCAGTTTCGGTAACCGGTCATGATTCAATAAATATTACAATGGACTGCAGGTGAGAATTAATTGATAAAACACCGAGTGGAATCAGCAGAATGAGCACGGTGAGTTCAGGGTACCTGGAGATGAATGAAGAGCGATGTACTACGGTGCTTTGACACATTTAATAGTCGGCACGAATTTTCTTCTTTACAGGTCGCATGCTCTTCCGAGTCGCGGTAGGAGGTTGCCAGGCCGCGGTGGATGATGCCTTTCCCCAGCTTGTGGCACCCCGGTGGTCCTCTATAGTGGTGTCCTGGACATGCATAGAGACTGAGAACTATAGCATGTGATTGAGGTGCAAATTTTCGCACGCCATAACATACGTGACAATAGCCATATCTGATGTTCCTGCAGGGAATCACCTTCGTCATGGACTGTATGGGGATCCACGATGAGATTCCGTGAACCTGATACCCGCCTGCCCTCCGGAACAAGTCATCTTTATTCACAGAGAAATAATTTAGACACGGGCTGACAGACATAGAACCTTCAATTCGTACATTTCAGGTTGTATGAGAAATCGTGCGACTTACTAGATTCGGAAGAGTTCCACACTCGCCATGTCCCGTTGCGGGTGGCATTGTAGCAGGTGTAGTGACACCACGAGTAAAGCTGTTCTCCTCGCTATCGATTGGGTTTTCCGTCTTACGTAGTACGAAGAGCTGCAGTTCCAACGCGGTGATTACTGCCTGTCCGTCTTTTGTATCGCCGACGGGACTGTCACGAATCTCGCTTATCTGCTTCAAAATGATTGCCAGGACGGGGTTAGCGGAGGGGGACATGGAGACTGTGGCAGAGCGTTCCCTGACGATTGGAGCCGGATCCGAACTTCCTCTATCGCGTGAGGTTTGCACAGTGTTCTCAGTCCGTGTACTCTGTACTTGCACGGCGCAGTGAGACGAATTCTCGCTAGGACTTGATGATTTTGCACCGAGAGTGGGCAATATGAATTCTTCGCCAGTAGGTGGACTAGAGGGCTTCAGTGCAACGGAGCCACTTTTGCTTCTTCCGGCATATCCCTTGTCCCTCATCATCTCGTCGTAGACCTCCTCGAGTTCGGGAGAACGTCCAAGCTGCCTTCAAAGTCTCTCTCGGATACCGACTTCACCAAGGGGTCCTGTCCGACCTTTGTTGCAACGGCAAGAATTTGCGAATTTCATCTGCTCCGACTTCTGCCGAAATTTCTCTGAGTCTGCCATTTTCGCAAGTTTCAGCCATGTTGATAGGGGAACCCATGGTGGTTTCTCCTTCTTGGCCTCGATCAACCGTATCAGCTCATATCTATATGAAGAGAGGGCATTTCCAATGCGAGTCCTCAGCCAGGATTGGGAGATTTCTGCGCTATATTCAAAATCATCACTGAGTCTTTTAAGGAGAGTCTGCATTAGCTGGAACGGTTGCTGCCGAATGTCTATGTAGGAGGGATCAAGGCCCCTGACAACCTTTGCGAGGGCGTCGTTCCAGACTGATATCCCAAGCCCGTAAGGTTTGCCTTCAGGGTTGACATGCACATAATGACGTTTCTGGCCAGAGACTTTCCTGAAGTCCGCCTCTTCCTCGCGTTGCGTCTCCCGCTCCCGCCTTTCTCGACGTTGAACATTCTCTGGAACAGGAGACAGCCCGTGCATTAACTGGTTGGAACTCTTCCCAGCAGATCCTTCGTCGCGGAATCCATGTGACGAGCTCTCTTCTTTCTTGATCAAAGCCAGATCGTGCCCTCTAATCGGCAATTGAGAGTGAGATGCGCCTGCGCGGGTGGAGGGGGGCGTACGTGGCAAGGACAAAGGTGCATACAAACCAATGCCTGGTGAGTGGTCTTGGCGGTGGCACTCTCTCCTGTATACGTGCAGATCTGCGAGGTATCGACTAAATTCCGTGTCTTTGTCACAAAGACCACGAGAGTCTCTACGTCGAAGTGAAGTGTAGCTTGAGCTCCTCCTATGTTTGCGTCGTCCACGGTCGGGAGAGTAATCAGACTCGGACTGGCTGCGTGTCCTTTGTTGGCGGGCCTCTTGGTGGTGCACCCTCTGCAAACAAATGGACGTGTCGTGTGGAAGTTAAAGTAGCATGGACGGAGGACGTGGTTCAAATCCAGATCCGTCAAACGATAACATGAAATGGCTTAAGAGCGAGCATGAAATTCAGATACTAAAGATAATATCGGGTTTTGTCGAGGGTAATTATTCCTTGAATGTGTACTCATGCACTACTGTTTACCTTGTCGGAGGAGGAGCGGTATGGAGAGCAAGACTCGGACCGCCTCCTCCTTCGTGGTCGGCGCGAACTTTGTTTCCAATGCTCCCGGTTCTCTTCAGAAGAAATGACGTAGTAATCATCGCCACTTACCTCGCGACGCTCGAAATCTCTCGTGCCACCGCATGCAACATCGGCAGGCTGTTTGTGCGGCTCCTTGCTGGCGGTCTTGGAATGCCCTCGTGGACTAACGCCTTCCTGAACGGGCCAGTCCTGGACAGTGTAGTCTTCGAGGCTGACAGGTTCTGACGATAGAAGAGGAGACACTACAAACAAAGACACGAAACATAAGTGGGAATATTAGACACGTGATTAAACTGTTCAGACTGGAGCATGGACGTTGTTGTGCAGGACATGGTCATAATCCAACATGATGAGAACGTAAGGTTCTTGGAGACATATCAGTACGGATCAGGACAAAGTACGCCTTGTATTGGCTGCAAAACAATATGTTGGCTACCACGGGTAGACCAATACGTGCTGGAGAATGAACAGTATTGTAGTAGTTGGTGGTGGCCTTAGCGTATGTTAGTGGTGATTACGCAGTAAGGTAATCAATACACATTACAATCAATGCACAGGGAGTAGAGGTAGTGGAACACTTACTTCAGATAGCCTGTAATGAAGATAGATTAAGATAGAACATTAAATTTGTTTGGAAGAGCAGGAATTTTTTTATCTGAGATTTACAAGGTGGAATGAGATCAAATATGCAAAAAAGATACTTTTTCTTAAGAGCGTTATGGCAAAAGAAGGGTTTGCAAGCGAGAATGACCAGCTGTTCATAGCAAATTATGGGGAGGAAGAGAGTGACTGTGATGTAAAAGGAAAACTGATCAAAATGCGGGGAAGGCTCTGAAGGCTACATGATAAGGGGATGACATCTATGTCGGGCCTGGACATTGGAAGACATAGCTCGGTGAAGTTTTCTGAAATTGTTAAAGATCTCCGCTAGGGTGACTGTGCAAACTATATCACTGAACTTTGAAGACCTCCTTCTCGCAATAATCGTATCTTCTGTTTCTCCTAATTGTACAATTCAAGATGGAACCAACATCGCCGAAAACCCGAGCACAGTTTAGGTCGGGTAAGTCTATGTGATAGCTGAAAGCATGGTCAGAGGAACGAACTTGTGCAATTGATAGATGTTGAGTTCTTTGACGGTTTCTCTGAGGAAGGAATAGAGGACGACGTAGGCAGTGAGCTCCTAGATGACATCACACGGTGCTCTTCCAAAACTTCTGCACATGCATCAAGTGGAAGCGGAAGTTTCTTCCTACCTCTACTTTGGGTGGAGCCGAGAGATGCAGCCGACTTCATGGACACGGTAGGATTGGGCAGATGCACAGTTTTGTCTTTAGCATGCGAATGTGGAGCAGTACTACATTTACTTGCGCTGCAATTCGTCACCTTCAACGGGGGCCTCAAAGCCCATGCCTCAGGGGTCCGCTTCGGCTTCGGACGGGGAGTCATCTAGATTAATAAGACACTCTTCTAGTAAAGGGCTGCTGACTTCAGCGAGTGGAGATGACTGCAAAAAAATTTCACGGTGTCCACTGGACTAAAAACAAGCTTCTAAGAGGCGTTATTGCTACTTAAGACTGGACTGATTAGTTGCATTTCAAGCATGAGGCAAAGACTGCGCTAGTTACGGAGTGTTAGGCAATGCATTCCGAACATAAACATGATGATATGCAAGGCCAAAAACAATAATTGACTTGTGTGTCCAACATACCTTCACGCGGTGGACTTCAACTATACCCACCACAGCCTCACAATTTTACTAATGTGCTAGAATCGTGGTGAGGAGTATGTTGATTATCCCTAAGATGATCAGCGAAGTGAAGAGTGGCATAAAGAGTAGGAATTAGGTCATGGCGATGACGGTCCTTCTGTAATCTGAACAGGACTGGGACCTAGGGATCATGGACCACTGGGCTACAACATGCAGAGGCCAAGGAGGTGCAAAGGAAACATATGCTACAATTACACTAACATGGAAATTAGAGGAGAGAGGTGATTGATGGGTCGGAGTAACCTAATGGGGGAAACGAGGCACCCGGGGAGGCAATCGACGAGGGGAAAATTTTTGGGCAGCTTCATGCCGTTCAGGAATGGCTATGGATCCATGGACGCCAAGATCAGTGCAGCGCCAAGGGGATGACAGATCAAACTGGTGAAATCAAGATGAACAGCGCCATGCTGTTTAGCGTACCTCTACAGGCATGGCGTACTTGAGGGGCGCCGCCTTTTCCGCGTCATAACTAGAATGATGGGCGTGTATTCAATGCGATGTACAAATTGTCAGGTCACATCGATTCATTACCATTCTCTCCATTGAAATAGAACATACAATCGACCTCAGAATGATACCCTTGTGCTCCTGACACATAACAGCTCTACAAATTGGGAGCCGTTGGATGTGGGAAAAAAATCCCCCCCCCCCCAACAAAAAGTTAGGAGCCGTTGGATGTGGGAAAAAAATCCCCCCCCCCCAACAAAAAGTTAGAAGCCGTTGGATGGGCATACCGATATGTATACAAATATAATATACGGATATAGCATTTGGAAACAAAGTCCATATAAAATACAAAATATATATAGGAGTTGTAGATAAAAGACAAAAAATAAACTTGTAGATATTATATAGAATCTTTATGTTGACGTGGCTGCCTCATTTTGTGAAATGTGGCATGCTTGTCGTTGTTTCATGTTAACCCCTACAGTCAAAAGGCCTCAAAACTGCCAGAAACTCTCAAAACTGCCTTCTTTCAAAGCAAGGTGTAAAATTTCAATATTTGATGTATTTTTGGGGATATAACCGTAAGATCTTCTACCTTACTTGTACATGTACATGGACCCTAAATCTTAGATTTTAATTCCTTACAGTTAGTGATATCATAATGGTCAAAGTTGAAAAAAAAAAAAAAATCTTTTTGATGCATGATGGGTTTGAAGTGTTTTTTGACCCAAAAAAACCAATTTTAAGAGTAAATTTGAGCTGAGGCTCTTCAATATTTTGTTCCTAAGTGAGTTAGGATTACGCCTATGTTATTTTTACCCTCAAAGAACCTATAGAACCCGAAGAAATGCTTGATTTTTCACATGGAGGTATGCTGAAATTTAAATACAAAGGCCCCAACGCCATATTCGTTAAATTGGCCAATCCCTATTATTTTGGCCGCTTGAAATAGTGTATAAGCACAAATGAAAACAATGCCATGTAGATAAATACATCAACATCAACATGCAGTACATATTTCTTTACACTTATTGTACATTTCTTTAAAAGTAATGAATACTTCTTTACAAACATTCTTGTACGAATACTGGTACTTCTTTACAGATACTATGTATTTCAATTATCGTATTGTATACTAACCGTATAATTCTTTACAAATATACAATATTTCTTTACAATTAGTGTATTCGTTCTTTACAATAACCGTATAATTCTTTACACCAAGTGTATATTTCTTTTTGTACATTTCTTTGTTTTATTTTCAAAGGGATCTTATAAGGCCTTCACCTAGGGTTTCAATCATAGAATGCAACCAACCCTCTGAAATTAATATGGTGTAGATGTGCAAATTCATGTGGTGCAGCTTGTTGACGAAATCTTTTTCTCTACCCTCTTTGGCTAGATGTTAGCTATTTTGTTGCTATCTATATTTGTATGCGCTTGTACTTTACACAATAATGTAGGCTGTGTTCTTTGTTGTATCAGTGTTGCTATATTTTGTAAAATGGTTTTGTCTTGGTCGTTATTATGTTGGATAGGGTGTTTGAGTTGTGTTTCAGTATTGTACATGTCATTTCAACAACCTATAAAATTGTGTGCGGCAACAATTTACTTGATTTCTGAAGTATTACGAGCAGCTTATCAACACCATAAGAGGCTCGTCAGTACGATTGTGAGCTTATTATTACTTATTAACACAACTAAAAGAAGGTTCTTCAAATATTATAATTTTTACCCATTTTTTATATTTAGAAACATCATATGCAAACCTGTACTATTTTGGAGGAATTGCAGTTGCTATTGTATGCTTTGAATGTAGTTCTTAGAATACTAAAACAATTATGTTGAGAAGGTATAACTTCAATTGCTTCAAAATGACAATATTCCGGTAAAATGGAACGATTTTGGGTAAGAAAATGAGAAAAACATGATAACATATACGTGAAATGGGGACGTATTGGAGATAATGTGGAAAAAAGAAATTCATATTGGCAGAATTGTCAAAAAAGGGAGTCATTTTGGCACAATTGTAAATATCGACCAAAATGAAATTCAAAATATAAAACAAAATAAAAATAAATCATAAATCTCTAAGTATAGGAAATATTAACCAACAATCCTAAACCAATCACATAAACAGAGTAGCTAGTCCATTGTCTTTGTAATTGTGATGCAAAAGATAAAAAATTGAATAATATGAGAATGTTAGGAAAAAAAAACAGCAAAAACCATTTCAGTAAAATAAGAATAGAATAAAATATTTATAATCTCAATAAGTATAATATAAAATATAACTAACCCGTGTGGAGAAGTATTTATCCTTGGCACTTATGTAGCATTGCCCAGCATTGCTATTTGGATCTTGCAAGGCCCTTTTCAATCCTGCAATGTAGTCATGTTTCTGTATAAATGTCAATCCAAGAACTCCTGACGCTTTCAAAGAAGAAGTGCAATGAAATGTTGTAGCTCCATTGATTATTAAACCAGCTCTATTCTTACAGCTAAATCGGATTTTATACTAAGGAAGACAAAATGAAGGCATGTCCTCCACCTCTACACCTCCACCTGCAAATTTTTATTTTCAAGACAAGGATTTTAAAACAGCATGTAATGCAAAATATATAAGAATTGACTTGAATATTGGAACAATTATAAATTAACCAAAGTAATTCAAAAAATATAATGGAAATGTTCGAGAAATATTTGAAAGAACAAACTTACTAGGGTGCAACCATACAATGATGCCATATCCGTAGTCGTTGGGGTCATTATGGGGAAGGCAATTGTAGTATTTTGTAATTGCAAACGCAATAAATGGAGTGCCATCAAATCGGCCATTGGCTCCATGTAAGCCTTCATTTACCAAAATATCTTCAAAATTCCTCATGGCCTCCGGAAATATTGTGTAAAAATATTCACACATTCTTCGTATGAATACCTTGGATAAGTAAGCTAACTCTCGATGCTCTTGAACAATCCCATACAAAAAACGAACATTAAATGAAGTTTTATTAAAAATCAAATTCATATAAATCAAAATAAAGAAAGTTGGAAATATTTTGTAATCTCACCAACCGCAAGTAGCATTATAGTACATGCCAAACATGATCATTTTTGTGCCGCTAATCCTCTTTCCTCGGGTTACAACCTTGCCGTACATCTGTAGGACCGATGCCAGTTTGTAGAGAGATGGCATTTCATCTGGAGGGATAAGGTCGGTGCGGAAAAGCGCTACAAAATTTTTCGCCAGTACATTCTTCTCTACAACCAACATGGATCTATCCACTAAATCGAAATTGTTTTTTTCCTCCTCGAACTTATATTTAGTAGGGTCGGTATATTACTTCTGTGGCCTATAGATCTGTAAAAATAAACACACATAAATTATTGATAAAATATAATCTATTAAGAAATATCGAATAAATATGTAAAACATTGAAAATATCTTAGAAACCTCCAATGTGGAAATCTCAAAAGTCCTCGGCTTCGAAATACTATACTGCGTCTTGTAATGATCAGCCATGCTCTTGAAACTGAGCGGCATTACGATATTACATGTCGTGCAATTGTAAATAACCGTATTGCCTTCTACCTTCTCAATTCCCTAACTTGCGAGGATAGCTTGCTTCTCCACAAGCTCAAGAAGCCTTATGTGTTTCTCACCTGCGTTGTGACGTGCTATGTGTGCAGTGCTTAAGAATATTGGTTTGAATTTACAAATCTCGCATCCAAGACGAGGTTGTTCTTCCCCTTTCCTTTTGTTTCCCATGATGTCCAGGCGTTACCTTCAGATAAATAAATCTGATATAATTTCAGAAATTATAAAAAGTTTAGAAAAACTTAGAGAAGTGTAATCACTAAATATCGTCATATCTAATACCACAGAACTACAAATTTTATTAGTAGATCACTTATTAGAATTTTACTACAAATTCTATTATTAATATAAAAATAAATTGCTTTATAGTTTGGATTATGTTATTCCCCATGTGAAAGTTGGGCCAATTTCATTGAAAAAGAACCAAACGAGTCTGTAGGGGGTATATATTAGAATGTGTTAATCCCAACGTCAAGGTTGGGCCAATCTCAAAGAGAAAGAACCGAACGAGTCTGTAGGGGGTATATATCAGAATGTATTAATCCCAACGTCAAGGTTGGGCCAATCTCAAAGAGAAAAAATCGAACAATTCCACAGAGATATTTCATGCATTTATACCAATCTCTGCAATGTATCACATTCTAATAAAATATCAAGACATGAGGAAATGAATAACATACACTGTTCTAAGATTTTTGAAGCCTTGCCAGAATTGATTTAAAATGACACCAGTTTGTTGTTCCTTAGCCTTCTGCAAGCAAAAAACAAAGTTCAGCATAATCAAGAAAATTGAGTTTTTAAAAGGAGAAGAGATTTCAACTTCCACAGTTTGCAGGTTAGTGAAGTTCTGGAGCCACACGCGGAAGACAGAAGCTTTGAAATCATTGTCGCTCAAGTCTCTGAAATTCATGACGAAAGTAAAATTCATACTGTGAATGAAATACATTGTAGTTGAATGAGTTTTTTGAGGAGGATTTGTGAACAAATAATTGCATGTATTAACCAGAATTTGCAGTTGACTGTGATATACTACTACCACCGTCAGAAATCAACTTTCACTAATAATCTGCAGACCCGTCTTAGAAAATCACACAAATCAAACTCCGCAAGACTAAGAGCAGTCAAGAACCAGCAATGGCACATTGAAACTACGCTTGCATGATAAAAACATCAATCCAAAATCAAGAAACAGGTCAACTCCAGGATTAGCATATTAGAGCGGTGCTTAAACAATTTACCGAACCTCTAATTCACATCAAGAAACAGGTCAATAGCAATTTGGAACCGCGCTTGCATGATTCACCTATATTCCAATCGATATCAAGAAATCACAGACATCAACTATGGTAAAAGCAAATTGCAACCGCAATTGCATTATTTTCCAATAAAGGTTCGAACTGAGGGACGAGAGTCTTAAATTACACCACTGTCGCATTATTCTTGAAAAATGAGTACTATTACTTACATGAGAACTGATCTACGTACAAATCATCGTTGCAAAATACTTGTCTCAATATGCAGAAACGACAGAGGTTACAATTTCGAGTTGAGGTTCTATTTCGTATTGGAACTTCAAGTGCGTGATAAGTAGGCTAGTAGCAGAGAGACATGGTATAGTGAACAGAAGAAATGATGTTGGATTTGGGAGTAGAACGTGAGAGGGAGTAGAAATAAAGTGGAATAGGGAAACTTTCTCTAGATAGTTACATCATGAATAATCTCTGTCAACGTTGACATAAGAAAGTGTAACCAATCATCACACATGCCGAAATAATAACAACTTGAGCATCAAATAGGTAGACTTTTGGCGTACTGAGTCTGAAGCCATTTTTCAGTAACAACGAAGCAGTACAAAACTAAGCACAGTCACACCTTTTCCAGCTTCACACAAATCAAACTCCGCAAGACTGTCAACGTCGGTGCGACCAACGAAGGCAAAATGAGTGACAAAATGGATACCACCGTGACAGAGGCTTCGCAAAAGCAAAAAGGAAGGATGCTCACCCTCTCGGATCCTCGCCTCTAACGGCGCTTGCCTCTGCCGCAGCCTCTAGCAGGCTCTGGCCCGCCTAGGGCAGCCTTGCCGATCTTCCGCGCTAGGGTTTCCGCCGATCTTCCGCGATAGAGTACCTGCTGTAAACAAATTCTAACGTTCAGTCAGTATCCACAATACGAGAAATTAACTCGCGATAGAAAAGAGTGAGCGAGCGACCAGGCAATGTATACCTTAAACGCTTCTGCGCACACGAGCTGGTAGCGACAGACACTCTCACGCGCACACACGAATGCTTCTTTGACAGATGTTTGGCTCGCACAATACAGTCCTGCCTGCCAATACAGAAAAACAAAATCCTTCAAGCAACGAATTGGAGGATGTGAAGCGTCAGAGGCTGTTCATTGCGCACGTGCTTGATGAATGAAGCAGAACAAGAAACAGAGGATTTTGAACTCACAACTCACAACAGTTCTTTCTGCAAGCGCGGCGTCGCTAGCTCCCGTCCAACTGCTACAAGACGCTGCTAATGAACACAAACACAGATCGAGCCAGCCTCTCAAATAACGCATTGATTTAAGAAGAAAAAGCAAAAATGGCGCGGTCGGTTCCCTATGAGCTCACCATACATACAGAGCTCTGCTCTAGACTCCTTGCATGCAAACTTTTGTGCGTGACAAAGTGACTGCTTTTACTTACATCGTTCTGAAGAGCAAAAACGAGGCAATCAACTACCGTAATGCAAGCATGCAGATTTGTAGATGTGAATTTTAGTTCCATAGACCGGAATTGCCTCAGAAAAAACGACCAACCAAAAAGCAAAAAGCAGCTTTAAAACCGGAATGATCTCAATCTCGTAACTTGAGAGGAAAGAAGAAAGATGATCTTACTGTTGTCTCACGTGATTTGACGAAAGAGGCCCTAAACCGCTGCTGTCGCTGGTGTTACGGGAGCTTGGGTTGCGGCCTTGTGACCAAACTCGATCACCCGGATTCTACTTGAAATGATGATCACAACCGGCCAAGCTCTTGTGCTGCCCTAATCGTTCGAAGAGACCAGAGCATGAACCTTGCGGAGGCTGGTGTTACGGGAGCTTGGGTTGCGGCCTCGTGACCAAAAAGCTCTAAAGGGCACCGAAAAGCTCTAAAAGGCACCGAAGAAACAACACCGCAACTAGTGCTCTTGCAGAAACTGATGACGCCAAAATACCTGGCTTTTCACCAGGTTGAAGTAAGCACCAAAGATCAATCCTCCATTACAGAAAAATCATCATCACAGACACCCTAAACTAGCACATCAAATGATCAAACCACACAAAAAGCATTCGAGCAGTACTCGTGACGGCGCGTAGTGGTCGCAATGAAGGTACCCATAAGACCATGCAAGTTGGAGGATCGTCAATTTGCCACCCTTTTATTAACTCCTCAAGTAGAAAGCTCATGGATAGCCATAAAACCTCTTGAAGACCAAAAACTCTTTAAGTGGAAGATGATAATTTTAAACTTTTGACTACCATACTACCATAGCATTTTCGGTTCTCAACAAACGAATTAAAAAAATAAAAAATAAAATAATAAAAATAAAATAATAATGTTCTTCTGCCGGAAATAGATTTTTTTCAAATTTGTTCTATTTTCTTTTTCTTTTTTCTTTTTCAAAAAAAAATATAATCTCCCAACTTTTGGTTACCATTTGCCACAATAAAGTGGTTTTTGGATATAATTTTCCCAAACTTTTTGAACTTCTTATCATAATATAATTTTCCAACTTTTTATTTCTCTTGGTTTCTAATTTCTAATTTTTAAAAAAAAAAAAATTATTAACAAACCTACTATGGTGGCACAATAACTCGCACGTATGATACCGTAAGATCTTACACATAACACGTCCATGTACGTGTGTACCAAAAACATAGTTTCAGATAAATTTCTTTTCCTAAGATTCTAACATTCAAAATATAAAAAAATAAAAACAAATAAATAAATTGTTCCCTTGTTGCAAAATGGGTTTCAAGTTTTTCGTTACCCAAAAGAGGAGTTTTAAGAGTGAATCGCGGCTCTTCAAATTTTCGTTCCTTAGTGAGTCAAGAACATGTCCATACAATTAAAACCCCCAATGCGTCCCTCTAGAAGCTCATAATAAGCTTGGAGTTATGTTGAAATTCAACTTCAATGGCCTAATCATCTTTAATAATGAAAATGGCACCTAATTACTTTTTTTGTAAATGGCATCTAATTTTTTTGGTGAATGGCATCTAATTTTTTTTGTGAATCACATTTAAATTTTTTTTGTGGATGAAAGTCCCCCAATGGTGAGATTTTGTCTAAAGACATTATTTCCAAATGGGAAGGCCCGACCGAGCTCTGACTGGGAGCTGCCGTGCGAGCATACGGATCCAGGAAAGCAAATGTCAAAAGGCTGGGAGCGGAGCGACTAAATGCAAGTCCTTAGCTGTAGAGCGCGACGAAAGGCGGGCGGGCTGTACCTTCGGGCGGGCGGGACAAGGCTGCCCAAGGCGGGCCAGAGCCTGCCGCCCTGGCTCTTTGAGGCTGCCGCTCGGGCAGGCGCCGGCGCCCCAGCCATGCGCCGTTAGAGCCAAGGCTCTCGGACGTTCACTCAAACACGTGTGATCGTCATAGCTCCACGTGTTCCATAAGATCAGCATCTGAACTTATCCAGATACCGTAGAGGGGGTTGCGCCTCCGACTGTCCAGCAGTCTCCCAGATTAGCTCCGTGCTCGGGATGCGATAATACAGACAGCCTGTCTGACAGACTCTTGGAGTAACTGACCCGATTGACCCATAGAGTAGTGTGAAATGATCAAATTTATTTTAGTGAATGCAACTCTTTCTACAAGGTTTTGAAATATGAGCCATGTTTTATCAATGCAAGTGAGTTATGCGGAATTCAATTAAGTTTCTCATAAATTTGGATAATTTTAGTATTGAATGATGATGATTCTTTACTCAAAAACTAAAACATGACATGCATATTGATTTTTTTCTCTTTCATCCACCATTTGAATTTGAATTTTTTTGTTGGATTGTATTCCAGATTGACTCTAGTGGTAAAAAATCTCATTTCATTGGAAATTGTGAAAGACACGGCATGCACTCTCTTGTAGAATTTGTAAGTTGTGCCCAAATTGAACGTCTAAAAGGGTGATTTTTGACACCTACGCTACGAATAGACATGGCGGGTACCAAACATTAGTACTCCTACTTGAGTTGTTGCTTACGAACGCCCGCTCGTATAACCTCTTTTCTTTATTAAAAAAAATCTTTATCTTCTCCATATTATATCACGCATTGTATTTGCATTTTCAACATATAATTGCCACGTCACACAACCATCGCATTTAGCAATGAAAATTATTACTATTTTCCATACCAATAGTATTTGAGACCCCCTCTATGTTTCACTTTACTCTATTTATTTGAATAGTGTGCGGCCAAATATAACGGGGATTGGGCCAATAGAACGAATATGGTGTTCCCCTTTTTGATAATAAAAAAGGCATGTGAAAAATCATTGAATTGAAAATCCAAACGCTGAGATCATGCCCTTATTACCTTATTTACACACCCAAAAAACAAAACTTGAAAAAAGGTAAAATCTCAAATTTTGGTGAATTGTTGAAGTTTCTGCGATTTAATTAATTAATGGCAGATTTTGAGAATAAATGAGCATATACAGCAGTTTTTGGCAGATTTCAGCATACCCTAATAGTGTTCTCAAACTTTGACTGGAAATATCTCCTAAAGTATGAGGAATTTTGGAGCATGAATGGTCTTTTCGGAAAAATATGGAAAAACTCTACAATCTGCCAAAGTTGCAACTTCATGCAATCTAAAATTAGATCACATGGTACCATTTTTGTGTCCATACTCTAAGACATTGTTGGATATAACTCATAAAGTGTTAATTTAGAATCGTGCAATAATTTTAGGAAGCTTCTTAGGATCTTTGAACGATCTATTTATCATAGTATCGTATCTTTTGGCAGATAGTCGTGAGACTGGAGCTGATATTCTGATGTAAAAAAAATTTATGAAAGCTCGATTGAAAGAGGTGTCAAGTGGTTGAGTTTTTAGTTGGTACAATTGTGATATGCCGCTCTAAAGCGTTGGCGATTGTGACTCATATAGTGATAGTTGGTGATTGTGCAATGACCTTTGGAAGCTTCAAAGGATTCCTTGAGGATATTTCCATTATAGAATTCTAGGATCAAAATCCTCCAGACCTATGACAAGTGTGAGACCATGATGCAATATCAATGTTGGAAAAATTGTTCTTTAGTGACATGTGCGAAGTGGTTGGGGGCTTAAAAAGTTCCTATATGGTATTCCTACTCTTAAGCATTGCCGATTATAACTATTAAAGTATGAGTCAATAATCCATCAATGAATTTTGAATACTTCTAAAGATCTTCTAAGATTTTTTTTATTATGGTTTGTTCACTTGGGGATTGACTAAAGGCGATCGCACATACGGATTTGCTATTGGCTATAGCGGATGCGCTGATGAACTTCATTGGTCACTTGGTGACAATAAACAATGGGTAAAACTCGCTTCTTTTTAGTCGTTGCTCGCAATCCAACCCTACACTCGGCCAAAAATCGGAAGCCACAAGTACTTTATAGCAATTGTATTTGCGAGCATGTGGGATGTGATCAACTACAACGGCGGCTGCAAAGAATATCTTGATCGAGTAGTGCACATGTAGATATACACATCAGAAAGTGGCTATCAAAGGTTGCTAGCAACCAGATATGTGTATCTCTTAAATATAAGGCATACATGACCTTAGAATCTTTAAAAGTATTTAGCAGCAATTCGTGAGTGGTATAGATTTATGTTATGGAATTTGTATATTTTTCATATTTTGTGCATCACCAATTAGTTTTTATAAATATCTAGAATAAATTTTCCAAGTAAGCCCCTTCTAAAGCTTGAAAAGGCCACATACTCCGACCATGAAGCAAATTTGATTTGCTAGTCAATTTTCAAAGAGGCATTTGATTTATATATAAGATATCTACCAACAAAGTAAATAAAAAGCATTAACTTCCAATAACTTGTAATGAATGGAGTAAACTTGAAAAAAAGGCACCACACACTTGGACTTGATGGCTAAGGTTAATGGCCCTAATGAGGAGGTTATGGGTTCCAATCCGTGCCTTGTATATACAGCTATACGAATATACCCAACTATGATAAAAAGTTCTTCAACCCTATACGAGTATGTCACAGAACATGAAGGGAAATAATATGTTGATAGCTAGAGAACATGAAGGGAAATAATATGTTGATAGCTAGGTAAAAATGTACATAGCAATTATTCGGAAAGGAGTTAATAGTCCCACCATTGCTTTTATGACCTCAAAACAAAAAACACAATGTCAAACGAACAAAACCATATTCAAATTAACCTCAAAATAAGTTTGAAATTCTCCTTCATTAGTGAGATTATGGTAGGCAGTCCTAAAAGCGCCACAGGACCCAAAAGCGATCTGTCCTCATTTGTAGATTGTGAAGATACAGATGTACCTCATTTGTATATAACGCATTTGGGTCAAATCTTACTTAGCACTTTGGAATTTTGTATAAAATTCACAAATGCGAATTACTTGTTGCAAATTTTTGCAATCCTCCCAAAAACCTATTTCGAATGTGGTCATAATTTTATTTTGAATCTACTAGTGCTAAAAATAGGTCAGATCTCTTAAGGTGGCGCTTTTAGGACACTCTACCTTAGGTCACTCACCATTTCACGTGGTCATCATCCCCACCGTGGGCCCCCCACCCCCGCCCTCGGACCGACCCGACCCGGGCAGGCCCAGCCCGTGCCTGTCCCCGTTCCCGCTCCCGCCAATCCTTCTTCGAAGATCCCCTTTGTCCACGCCACTTCCCTTGGACTCTTCTCCTACCTCTCTAAACACTCCAATCGCAGTGGCTATGGCGAGGACGCTAGCGACCGACTCGTGCTGATCTCACGGCCTTCCCTTGCGTATTCCATTTCAGAGCCTTTTTTTTGTGAGCCTTTTTGGTCCGGGTATGAGGTTTCTGCCTTAAAACTCTCTCACTCTGTGGATTGATCCTGGAGCTCTCCATTTCCCCCGTCTAGTCTTGTCTTGGTATCCTTCTCCTGAATTCCGGTGTTGAGAAATGGCGATGAGTGTTTTCGCAATTTTTTGCGAGCATTTTCGGTTCAGGTTTGAGGTTTTTGCAATGGAACCCATTTAGTTTGTGGACTGGAGTGGGAGCTTCTGATTCTTTTCCTTAAGTTTATGGTAGTCGATCTCTGAATTGCGGTGATGTGAAATGGCGTCCCAATTTTGGCTTTTTGGTTTGGTAGGGTTGATTGATTGATCGGAATGTAGTGTCTACTTTTTTTTCCCCAGGAGCCTCATTTGTAGTAAATATGTCTGTGTCGGAATTTTTGCGAGCAATTTTGGTTCATGTATGAGGTTTCTGTAAAACGCAATTAGTCTGTGGATTGGAGTGTTTGATCCTGGAGCTGCTGATTTTTCTTTAGTTTTGGTAATCAATTTCTGAAATAGCGATGCTTGTTCTTTCGCAATTTTGGGTTCGATTGGTTGATCAGATGTGTCCGTTTTCTTTCCTTGCAGCTCATTTCTGGTGAGTGTTTGTTTTTTCCCCAAATGCGAACTAAGGCTTCAATTCTGATCTCAACTTTTCCGGTAAGTTGCTTAGTTGGCGAGTCTCCAGTAAGTGTGGTGTGGAATTTGCTGAGCTGTTTGTGTTTTGGAGTTTGTAAGGAATGTTAGTATGGCAGTGGAGCTGAATGTGCCTGTGATTCGTTTTGCCCTCCCTACGTTTTGTTCTCTGAGGTAATTTTCTGTTGCATGAAGTCAAGTTCTTGTTGATCGTGATCGGGTCTCGAGAAAGACACAAAACATAACTGCTACTCTACGATTGCTGATGGAATTTTGCGGTCGCTGGACTTTATGAGCGGAGTGCTAGGTTCTTGACTTCTACTGTAGGGACTATTGGAAGATTTTGATTTTATTTGCTCTCATAGTTTAAGAATGTGTTTCTAGATTTTGTTATTTGCTATTACCAATTCGCTCAGAATGTGCATGGGGTCCACGATGCACATGTGTCTCTGGTACTCTGGTAATCACACGGATGCCTTCATGAATGAAACATAGATGTGGGCAATCTATTGGATTCACAATGGCTCCAGATGGCAGCGTCTACAGCAAAAAATTGATTGTGAGTTGTGGTCCATATTGAGGAAGAGTCAGCTTTCGTTTACAAGCATGCGAAAACTGTTAAATGGAGCCGGGGGAATTCATGTAAATCTCTTGGATTCAACCAGAATACTTTTCCCGAATGCAGGAATATTTCACAGTTTTATTTTGTTACGAAGAGATTACGATGAATCTATTTCCTTTTTGAGAGTATTACCTTCTTCTTTTTTTGTCCTCTTTCACTTAGTTTATGTTCAAAGGACTTTAGTTGCTGCAACTAGTACATCACGCGTATGGCTGAATGGGGTGAATCCCTCCTGTTGTCCCTTCACATTCCATAGGAATTCGTTGGAACACACAGTGCTGAAGATGAGGCGACGACGACTCGGCACGGCGTTCCTCATCGAGCGCAGTATCGCTACTCGTCTAGGCCTTCCAGAGTATCCTTGTGGATGTAGGAAATGCAGAGGCGGGCGTATTTTAGAGAACGCTTCAGTCACCCGGCATCACCGACGCTACGGTAGAGATCCATATCTACCACACCATGTCCTGGTAAGTTTTTCCTGGACTTGTTGTGCATCTAGGCGCCCATGGAGACAATGTACTAACTTCTCTATCCAGCCTGTTATCCGCTCTCTATACATAAACTCAAAAGTCTGTCTGTATGTGTGATACAGACCGTGGATGGGAGGAACCTTCGTGGCCCAGTGAGAAATCCGGATGTCGACCCAGACGAAGGCATCGAATTTGCTGACTCAGAATCCACGGCTTCAGATGAGGGAGATGATGGTGTCCGAGCCCGCCAAATGGCATACGACGCGTTAGGGAGGGCTGATTCCCTGCAGAGAGAGGTAGCCGAAGAATTCAGGAACGAGGACCTGCTCCCGATGGAGCGAGACAACGAAGCATTCGAGCACGATGTGGAGTTCGCAAATGTACTCGAGGAATGTGTGGAGCCTGTATATGCCGGGTCACGCGAGAGTTGCATGCAGAGTGGCATCGTGCTGATGACACTCGGGACTGTATACGGCGTCTCCAATGCCTTCCTTACCGCACTGCTAACTTACCTCGCTGGGACCCTGCTACCGGAAAGCAATAGTCTGCCAAGGACATGTTACGAGTTGAAGGGGATGATACGGAGGCTAGGCTTGGAGCATAACCCCAGCCACTCCTGCCCAAACGGGCACGTTCTCTACGAGGGCGACACTAATGGTGAACTCCTGGAATGCCCTCGCTGCCAACACCCGCACTACATTCCAGATTCTTTGACTCTACCGTATGCCGTCACCAGATATTTCCCACTCATTCCAAAGCTAAAACGTTTGTATGCTCGCCCAAAAGTTGCGAAACTCCTCAACCACTTTGAAGGGGTCACGGAGGGATCCAGGATGATGCGCTCCGTCGCGGATAGTTTCCAGTGGCAGGAGGTGTCGCGCATGTATGTGGAATTCCGTGACCTGTCTTCTAGCTTGCGATTGGGATTAATTGCAGATGGAGTATGCCCTCATAGAAACCAGAGCTCAAAACATTCAACATGGATTATCCTCTTAGCGATTTACAACTTTCCAGGTTGGCTATGTACCAAGAAATTCTTCCTGAATTTGTCCATTCTTATTCCTGGACCAAAAGCTCCCACCTCTGAGACAATTGACGTGTACCTTAAGCCGCTGGTACGTGATCTTCTCACACTTTGGGACGGCGTTCCAGCGGTTAATATGAGCAAGCCCGTGCGAGAGCGTCAATTTATCTTGAGAGCCATGTTAATTTGGAGCGTGCATGATTTCCCGGCACTTGGCCTAATCGCTGGACAAACGGTAAAAGGCTATGCAGCCTGTCCCGTTTGTGGGGGGGGGAGATGCTTGCAGAGCACTCCCGCTGTCTAAAGAAGATGGTGTACCTTGGATCCTGGAGGTTTCTACTGCAAGGCCATAGGTTTCTAGGCGCCCAAGAGCCACCTTCAACAACAGCCCAAAACACGGTGATGCAACTCAACGTCGGTCCGGTGCCGAGGTGATGGCGCAAGGGAGAGCCCGCCAGGATTGGTTACGTGCCGGCAGAGTGCAGGATTCAGAGGGCGATCCAGTGAAGCTACACGGCGTAAAGCGTGTGAGCATACTGTTTGCACTCCCATACTGGAAGGTACACCACAATACAATTCACTGAGGCCCCCTTCTTGAAGACCTTTGTATTTTTCTCAGAGTCGGTGTCCACCCTGTTCGTCATGGCCCAAGGGTAATCGTTTTCGAGACATTGTAATAAGGGACATCTTCTGTTCTGGCGTTATATTTTTTTTCTTGTGTCATCCAATCTCGTTATAATTCATGTGTCATAGCCCACTATCCCCCCCCCCCTAAAAGCATGCTCATGGCTGATTTTTGTCTCCATGCACCACCGGTAACTTATTTTTGCAACCATCTCTTGGTCATTGATGGAGATTGGCACCCTCCCTCAGGCAGCCAATATAATTAACCTCCCTCCACTCTTCCCTTCTCTTGGACGCCTGCTGCGTTTTCTATTTCGAGTAAGTCGGTTCTCTTTCTTGGTGTCCCTCCTTCCTGGTCCTTTGTTTTCTCAAAAATGCTATTTAACATGTTCCTTTGTAGCCCATCGTTCATAGTGTTCCAGTCTCTGTTTACAGGCGTTTTCTTTGTTCAATGATACTTCCCGCTCGTGTCCTTTGTCATCTTCCTAGATCATTTCTTCACCTTCCCAGTCAATCTGCCTGCCTTGTCCGAGCGTGATGACTCCTGAGCTTTTGGCCGCTTTAATTTGGTACACACTATGAAACAATGTTTTTTTTGTTTAAAATTTTTCTTCTTGCCCACACCCAACACCTTCATGACCGCAATTCTTGGCAGTATCGCTTTAATCACCGGTATCTCGATTCCCCATATTCTTTCGACTGACTATGAGTTAGTCATGATCGCCATATTTGAACAGTGACCCAATCAATTTCTCGGAATTTTGCCACACCACATCCCTACTCCGATTATGTGGTCAGTTAACTAAACGCCCAGACTCTCATATGTGCTATCTATGGTAACTTTTGTACAAGGCACTGTCTCTTACCCTTCGAACCGTAGATTTTCCTATCCATGTCCTTGCTTTCCCTATTCCATTCATGCATGTCATTTTTGTATATCCCCTCCTGATCAGTGCATTACTTTTCATGTACCGTGCTCACAGGTACTCCCAGTTTGAAACCTGGTCGATGTCATGCATGTTGAGAAAAACGTCGCAGAAAATCTCGTAAAGACCCTCTTTGGAGAAAAGGACCTACCTAGCGTACCGCTGGATCTACAACAACGGAATATCCGGCCCCACCTGTGGCTGCGTCGTGTTGCAGACTATGATCAGCGCGCATATCTACCCGACGCTCCATGGGTCCTATCGAAGGAGCAACGCCATATTTTTCTTGATACCCTAAAGGAAATCCGAGTACTTTCGCACTACTCAAGCACCATATTCTCGAAAGTTTCTAAAGGTAAGCTTTTCTGCTTGAAATCTCATGATTTTCATGTGCTTCTACAGTACCTCATGCCGCTGTGCATGCGGAACTGAGACTCTCCACACATGACAGTAGTGGTCGTGAGATTAAGCCGCATGTTCAAGAAAATTTGCTCAAAGACAGTGGACCGCGCTGAGAGGGAGTCTCTCCTACGCTAGTGCGTAGAGACTCTGTGCCTCCTCGAGAAGGAACTGCCTCCCGCTTTCTTTGATATAATGGTGCATTTGTGCATCCATTTGATTGAAGAACTCTTCATGTGTGGACCGATCCACGTGCGGTGGATGTATTCGTTCAAGAGATACTACAAGACTCTAAAGAGTTACGTTCGGAACCATGCAAAGTCCGAAGGATGCATGACGAAAGGATACAAAGTAGAGGAAGCTTGTGGATTCTTCTCGGAATACATAGGGGACGTTTCGGTGGCTGTGAAGAGAGTTTGGGATAGTGAAGAAGATCCTGTCATGACGGATATGGTTCTTGAAGGTAAGGGGAAGCGACGGGAATTGGATGGGGTTCTCCTGGACCACATCCATGCTTTTGTGATTGACAACGTTGACTGCATTGAGCACTACCGGCGGTACGTGCACTCCATGCACTTGTGTTTTCTGTCTTTGGGCACTTGCGATCCTCAAAATTCTTGTCTCGCTTCAGTTTGTAGGTCTGTTCATGTCTTGCGTGTTGCGTCCTGTTGGTCTTGCACTATTACACTCAGCGGGAATGTTGAGGGATCTTCTATTGAGGCTGTAATTTACTCCTCTATAGGGATTCTTAGTTTAGCTTCCTCCACTAGAGACGATTTCAGTTTGTTCTTCTTCCCCTTCTTTTATTTATTTTTTATTTATTTATTATTTATTTTTTTCTTTTCTTGATTCACCTTGACTCAGTTCAATCAGATTTGTTCTCACTATGTCAGTGCCTGTCCACTGCATTCTGATTGTTCTCCTTTGGCTATGTATGTGTTTGTATTTTTTATTTTTTATTTTTTATTTTTTTCTTTTTGATGCACATTGACTCCGTTGAATTCGACTACTTCCCACTATTGACGACATTGCTCTTCTTTTCTGATTTCCATCTCCTTAAATTCTTTTCTTTTTGAATTCATTCAAGTTGATGCATACATAATTTGATTCATTCCCAATTTTGTTACTTATGTCTTTATTTGTCTTATTTCAATAAAGATTTTCTTTTTTCTTTTTTTTTCTTTTTTTTTCCTTCAATTTTGGCAGTTGATTCAGTTTGTTCTCTGTTGCAAGTCCTATTTTTTTTCTTCCTATTTCGGCAACATGGTTGACTTTCAACTGATCGCGTTTTTTCTCTTCTCGTTGTCGAGATTGGTCTGATTACTGATTCAGTCTGATCCCATGTCTCTTACCTCTGGACCATGCTTGGTTCTTCTCCCTTTTTTCTGATTTTTCAAATTGTCCTATTTGATGTTAAGGTATCCTCTGCATGTTCTTAGTACTCCCTTTACTAATCGTTTTAGGCCATGTTTAATGGCAAAGGCCTTTCGAATTTTAGATTTGATTATACTTTAACTCGGCTTTTTATTCAAGTTACAAAGTAAGTTCACCGTACATGTAATCTGGCGTCTTCACGTTCAAATCCATATCTTAAAACTTTTACAAATTATATATATACATAGATTTTTATCTTTACCTACTGTCCCAAATTTCTCCAAACCAAACTTGAGTCAGAGAAGTTGTCTCTTGTATCCAACTTCTTGTCCCCGATCATTCAATAATGTTCGAATTCGGTTGCCCCCTGTAAAGGAGCCTTCGTCGTATACATTCACAATTGGATTTTCAATTGTCTGGCAAAGACTTTCCCCCTGTTGCCATCCCTTCTGCAATATGAATCTTCAGTTACGTGCTCGACTTACCAGATTGAATGTCTTCTTCTCTCTTACATTATCGTTGTTGCCTTCATGATGTACTAGCCCCTCGTCAAGGATCGTATCTAAGCGCGTACACGTTGGCGGAGGCGTCACCCTGGTCGCAACAATGGACGGGGTCCAAACTTCCCTCCTGAGTTGTCAGAGCTTCCATCGTTCGGGCTTTGGTTGCAATCCACTATTGCTGAGGAGAAGGCAAACGGCGTCAACGTGGATCCCACTGCAGAGGCTCTGGCCAAATTCCCATCTCGATTCGCTACAAAATTCCGATCCATGTCTGCATATGGGTACCACTACCGGTTCAGAGCGCTAAATCCAATCTCCGTACCTCTGATTGCGGTATTGCTGCCACTTTTGTTTGTGAGTGCCGCTATGGCATGCGAGACCCTAACCCCGTACTAGCGCCAGTGGAGTATGTTGGCTTGCTAGAAGAGATCCTCGAGCTAAACTATGGAACCGTTAAGCAGGTAGTCTTTATCGAAATCTGGATCAGGGCCAACTATCGCGGAAATACCGCCACTGTCAAGAAAGACGAGTTGGGCTTCACCATGGCCAACTTCTCGAGAACCCTCCCATTCGGGAGGGACTCGTTTGCATTTCCGTCGCAGTGCCAGGAGGTTTTTTTCAGTCCATGTTACGAAACCCCGGAGTGGAAGGTTATTGTTCGTACCAAACCCCGAGGTAGGAGGGTTGTGGCAGAGAGGGACGAAGAGGACCACGGCCTACTTTTTCGGCACGGGCGGGATTCTAAGTTTCTTGGTCTTCAAGTTCCCGAGGAGCTCAACGAAGGCCATAACCCACCCCCCCTACGGGCAGAGGAGTCCAAGTGAGTGAACTTGTACCGGACGTAGGCTCAGACGCTGCAGACACGCTAGACAGGGATCTTGGTGATTCCTCTGCAGAGGATTGAAAAGTCAATACCTTCATGAGTATATCCATGTGAATGTGCCCAGTGTGTAGGTACTTTTCCCCTGCACTAGGTAGTCGGTCGTAGATGCAATGTGGAATTTTTGAATTTTGTTTATAGCAACTCTTACTGTGGACCGAAGGAGGCTTTATGCTTGATCCTTCTATGTTCTAGACATCTTTGTAGGATGAAATCACCCATGCTCACCAGTATGGCTCCGCAGATACTATGGAACATGTAAACTTGCCTTTGAACGGCTTTATGTATATCAAAGTTCGTCATAATGCACCATTCTGATTCTCCTTACCTACAATACTGTATTTATATGTTTTAGTGACATTACCTTGCCTAAATTCATGATGGAAAGACACTGAAATGTCCTCTGCATAATCTTTAAACACTCGTGGGCCGTGGCATGATAACTACTACACCCCCCCATAACCCCCCCACCCCAAGTTGTTGACCTAGGTTTTAGCAGCTAGCGGTCCTGTAAGCGATACCAGGGCTTGACCAGAGTACATCCGTATTAGGGTATGCGGTAACATCGCACATGATGGAAACCTGGAGACGAGGTACAAAGGGGTTTCAACCTGGGATTGTCGACCTCGGAAGCTGCAGAAATAAACCATCTCAAAGATACTGTTGAGGTCCTCAAAAGGTTCGTATATGTACACCCCTTGATTCGGAGAAGATCGAGTTCATTCAGCTAAAATTGAGTACCGTAATCAAACTTGGAACAGTCAAGTGGGGAGCTTATTTAACGATCGTTCCATTTAACCTCACCTGACTCTGCGGCTTCTGTCCAAAGAGATGAAGTTCCTATTTGAAAAACTTAAGGAGCTGAAACAGATGAGGATCATGCAAGTGGTGGACCTGAAAGATGCCGACAAAACTGCTCACGATGCTCATATCGAGGTAAGTCTTGAAGTTCTCGATTTTCATGACCACTTGTGATATTCATCCCGTACAATAGCGACCAGATGATGAAGTATATATCACGGTATGCGGTAATATCGCACAAGGTATCAGCGCACCAGGGTATCAGCGCACTAGGGTATCTACATCGCCCCTACACTCTCAGTCCCTAGTGTGAACAGGGTTCGTCTACGTGGCCGCTTAACCCAGGTGTCCGTTCCCCGCATTCCTTTGTCGCAACGTGTTACACTCACCCAGGCACATTAGCGGGTTAACCAACAGAGTTCTCTTGATCCGTCTTCTCTTGAAGCCCCATCACTTGATTGGTGCCCCGAATCCAGTAAAGCATGTCTCCACTGTTAGATACAAGACGTATAACTTGTTTCCTAGTTGAATAACTGGCTATTTTTCTGGTAGTGTAGTAATCTAAAAGTAGGCGCTCCTTGTTTTACAGGAGTCCGGCACAGGTGGAGGCAAGTAAGTCGACGAGTAGTCTTTGAATTATTGTCTTTGATGTTGTTTCACTTTCAGTACATTGTACATATATAAAAGTTGTACTTATTGAAACATCATTCAATGAAATGGAGACGATTTTTTTCTACATCACTTTTTGTCGAGAGTGAGTCTGCGTCCTTCTCATCACAAGGCCCTAAACATCATCGTCATCATCGCCCTATCAGGCCTCCCTTCTGAATACCTTGTTCCGTTTGATTGCTTCAAAATCCCCCACCAACCACCTCATGTTACATGTGGGTGTCGCGGTCCAATCCCAAATCAGTACTGGCAGTCCTTTGTATACTTTAGCATTTTATAAGGTGCACATCTTCTTTTTTTAATATCATGTGCATCTGTTACTTGTTCCCTCGCTGCAAGTAGGATCGTCTAAACATCCCAAACAACGTATCTTGCCCGCGCTACCCATTACGCATATTTCGCGCAGTCTTTTACGGTCCAAGCCCAAGTGGTTGAATGTGGTGTTGGAGTTGGACGGAGTTCTATGTTCAATTGCCCTTGTGTCTACCCCAAGGCCCGTAGAGTGCTTGTCTTTTCCGGATCCCATTAATCCTCCGGTCTTTTCCTCCACCGTCCCGGGTTGACCGCGCTTATTGAATTTGTTCCTTCGCTTATTGAATTTGTTCTGCCACATCCACGTCTTGAGTACCCTAGGTCCTAAGGTTGTCCATGGTCTCTGCTCCTTCTTGTTCTCAAAGTCGGACGCCGCCTCTGGATTTGTCTTGGCTTCCAACCACTGCAATAATCTCTTGTTGAAGAATTACGCATTCGCCAAGTACCCGCGCACGACAAGTCCCATCCTCTTGAAATATCCTCGGCGGCGGTTGTACACTAGGAAGGGTGCCATTTTCAATAACGATAACTTGCACATTGTCGATTCCAAGCCCGAGACTTGCATTGTGGTTCCCACAAAGAACACACTTTTTTCAGTGATCCGTGGAACCTTTTCTATCCGGAGGAGCCAAAGTACGAGTTATTAAAAATAATAGGCCAGATATGTCTCGCCGTGCATCTGAACGGTACCTAGAATTTCCATGAGACTATGCGCTATCGTAAACCCACGCATTATAATATGCCAAAGGACTCGGAGTTGTATAAGGTCTTGAGCCGTAATCTTCCATATTTGTGGAACCAAGATCAAATCACTGGAAGAATTTGCCTTAAATACTTTCATTGATGGTATTATTATAAATTTTCCCCTATAAACCTTATGTTTAACAGTTGCTTAGATGGAGACATATTGTGGAAGGATTGGCGAATTCCTCCTCGACATACATGATTAAATGCGTTGTTATATTGTGTATCTTTTCCATTGCATTTACTGTCATGGGCTCACTTTCTGGATTGGGTGTGTTTATAAACCAGGTTGCAGCCATTGGACATCACCTCTCTCTACGTCCATCATGTGCTTTGCAAGCAAATCTTGTGATTGATCTTTCAACAGTGTCAGATGCTTCCATTACAGGTAAGGACTCGAGAACTTTTTTTGAAACGGAGGCGGGGTCGGTTGATCTACTGTGCTCCGGACGACGCGTCGGCTGTTGATTACACGAAGGAGGACATGGATAATGACGAGGACAATGTAGTAGACAGTCCCCTTATTCAGACTCAACCAATTATTGCAAACCGCCATGATCAAATTGCTATGATGACGATGGTTGCAGAGGCACCGCAAGGTGAAGCTGTGTTTCGCAACTCCGTCGTAGATGGCCGCGCCTATTTAGCTCGACAGGACCTAAATAGTTCGTTGCCGAATACTGCGGCTCGTTGTACCTTGTCTCTTGGAGCAAACACTCGCCTTCGTCTTGCACGACGATTGTCCGAGACTCATCGACTATTACAAAGGTGTGCTCTGAAGCGTCGTAGAAGTGGCGTGTTTATGGAGATGCACGAGGCTTCATTTTCTAAATACACACGTAGTCAGGAACCTGTATTCACTAAGAAGGATTCTAGTGGTGATACCTCCTTTCGGCCACGTTGTCATGTGTAGATAGTATAATGCCTACCTCTTGGAGGTCTACAATTACACCAATAAAATGTTTTTGTGCATTCTCATCAATAAAATTGTTCTCATTGAGGAACACATACATTTACTTGTTTTACGATTTTCTTTCTCTTATTGTCTTTTATATTGAGAATATTTGTCCATATCAGTAATAGTCTAATGATTTGGTAAATAATCCTGGGAGAAACGATGTAAATGGAAGTCTTCCAAATTACCAAAATCAGTATATATTCTCATTATAACGAAATATGTGTTAACTCCTTAGAAGTCATTGCTTGTGAAACGGTATTACTGGATTTGTTGTAGCGAAGAGACATAACGTCACGTACATGGGTCGCAATTGGATTCTAAAGGGCGAATATGAACCTTATCTGTTCAACATGAATTGTGTATGTATGAAATTTCGAAACAATATGTAATGAAATCCAATCAAGTCCAATCAAATAAAACAAAATAAAATGAAAACAAGAGAAGTCCGAAACGTCGTTCAAACTCAAGATATGCTACCTTCGCTACTTCCACTATCTGATCTCAAGGACTCAAAATCTCCTTCTACAGCCTCGGTATCCATAAACACAAGGGCTCTCGGATCAGAAGTAGTACCTCAACCAGGATCATATCTAACGGCGCCAGACTGAAACACCTGTGCTAACTCTTCAGCATACTCTAGAAGAACATATGGCTGAATGGGACTAGAGTTCATACGCCACAATAGAATGGACACGGGTCTTGGCATAGGCCGTGGTGTTGCTGCAACTACTCTGCAATATAAATTGAATGGTCGTTCGAATGAGTACGTACAGATGTATCTACAAGCGAAGGTAAGATAATAAGACTACAAGTATGGAAGTATAAAGTAAGACTTACTTACAATCCCAGCGTTTGCGTTTTTGTTTCTTGCTATGGGCTACGCCATCACGCGAAGGTCTAGGATGTTTAGGTGGGGCCATGAGAAGTTTTGGAGCGGCATATGGAGCTAGAAGAGCGTTGTAGATGGGTTTGTCATCCTCAAACGCCAGGACGTGGCGACCAATCTTGTGGCAGGCCTTAATGGAAGCACCTAAAATTTAAAGCGTAGAGAAGAAGTGAGAATCAGTTGAAAAAGTGAGAAAAATAGAAATCTAGAACTACTTAGTGATTGGTTACATGTTCGTGCTTTCTAATCAAGGACTATGTCGCCGGGCTTGGTTAGTTGCTCAATGAGAGCCTGCACAATTAAAAGGGCTTTCTCTCTTCGTCCTCTTCATGAAACGTTACCATTCAGGAGCTGAGTCTCCGAAGTAGTGAGGTTGAACAGGGCATCACTGTTGATTATATTAACGTCCTCATGTATGACCTCAGATTTCTTTGTCTGGAATGAGAAATTAGATGCTACTTCGCCATCTCGAATGAAGACATAAATCCAGAATCAAATAGACTGCAGTCAACCAAAACTGGTGAGGAAAAAACAACTAATGTCACCACTTGAGTGTACAATGTCATCATTGAAATGAGTATGGTGTTAATTACTATGGAGTTGGAGTCCTTTGAAGAAGCCAAGCCCAGGTCATTGATGCCCCACGAGTCCTTGTGCAACACGAAGTCGTAGGTGTGAGCGTGATCAAAAATGTCTGTAATGAGGTTTCGATCATTGCAGCGGAAGAGAAGGAGAGCACCATCATTTTACAAGAAATAGCTTGCAAATTCAAAGATGGTCTCCACATATCCGATGTGTCGAGCGTTCCACGACGGCATGCTTGAAGAAAGATTGGATATTCTTGGTACGAGTAGATTCTCAGGGATATCGGCAATGATTAAGTCGATCCCCGAGTGCTTCTCTTCCTTGCATTGTTCCGGAACTTGTGTTTGGCGGCCTTCTCCAACCTTAAAGAAAGTAGTAAGCAAAGTTAGTCTTTCTTGTGCTTAATATCTAAAACTTAATGCATACAAAAGGAGTCCATGATGTAAAGGATTGTACCTTGCGAATGAAGTCTTGAAACTAAATTCATCTTGGATCGCCACCGCCAACTTTGTAGGTTTTTGAGTGCGAAGACATTAATGTCTCCACAGACTTGTTGGAGACGAAAACTTCGGACGAATGTGGAATTCCACTTGAAGAGCTTCTAGCAGGAATTTGTTTTGCCTTCCTCTGTTTAGTAAGACTTTTTGTGATCTCCAATGCACTCACTAAGGAAGGCACGGTCAAAAGAGCAAGTGAAAGTTTAGCAACGACTTTAGATTGAGCTGCAATGAGGGCTCCGGACCCTTGTGCAAATGACTATGTCTGCCCTAGCTTTGATGCTTGTGATTCCAAACCCAAGGAGACAATGTCCGTCCCTCGACGCAATCGTCGCCCTCTCTTTGGCTTAGGTGCTCCTGCAAAAGACTCATCCTGGAGCCCTTCATCATCTTCATGAACTTGCGTGGTATTTTCTTCTACCTCCACTCTGCCATCATGTAAGGTCTTAACCTCGGCCTCTGAATCAAAGACAAATCCACAAACGCAGTCGAGATACCAACATCCTGCATCCAAGTGTGGTTGTTTGTACCTTTTCAACTGTTGAGCAAAATAGATACATTGGTATGAACTTTCTGAATCTATGCAGCAAAGTACTTCGGGAGTAATTGTACATCAATGGCACCTTTCGAAAGTAGCTCCCTCTTGAAGTACCTAATCAATTAAAAATGCAATTTGTTCTAGTCACTAAGGTATTGTAGAATAATTGACATCAATGATATAGCAAGGGAGGTTGAGTTTGGTTGCACATTGATACGTAACCCGCTTGACAACCTCTCACGTTCCCAAAAATTTGCTGAAATTTGACTTCTTATCAAAAACCTTCTCAGCTCGGGGATCTAGAAATGTGGGCAATGCCTTCTCCCATAGTAGAATACACCAACTGTCCACATAGGTGCCAGGTCGCATGACATCTGAAGATGCCTTCCAGTTGATGAGGGTAGAAGCACACTAAGGTGGGTACACTTTGGGCAAGAATCTAAGTATGTTAAGTATATCACTTTTCAGGAATGCTTTGGGATTTCGTAAAATCGCCGGAACTTTTGATTCTCTCTATCAGATCAATCTTGGCCGTTTAAAGTGGATTAGTGGCAATAAAGTAGAAATTAGAATGACACATGTCCATTTACCATTGGCCGAATGACCGTACGAAGTATGTTGAAGTACTACAAGAGTACAAATAGTATATGCACCCTGCCAGATCCCTAGATTTATTAAGTTAATAAATTGGGTAGGAAAATGCTTCTACGGCACACACTTTTAGGAGGCCCACGCTAAAAGCTATCTCTTCTATAAGGGCCAATTTAAAAATTCATAAAAAACTTTATTTTTCCTATGTTGAGCCACTTTCTAAAATAACCCATATTTGCTTAATATTAATTGAGTAAATAGCAAATTTTTGGGAATTTTTACACACGATATGCTTCATAAACATATATTACACTTATAATGAAGAGGTAATCAAAATCTATAACCTAAAACCCACAAAATGAAGTATATTTAAAAAAAAAATATACTTTGTCTGTCACAACCTTGGTATATAAATATACTCACTACGGCCAAGCCATGAGGAGTTTATTAATAAAAAGGAGAATTTTTTTTCTTCATCTATATATACAACTATATTTTTCCATACCATTCCTCAAAGAGATAGTATTTAAAACTCTACAACGAATTGAATGCATAAATCTTCTGAAATTGCACTTTGTGACAACATTTTTGGTATACCTTTGTGTGCTTCTATCCATGACGAGCTTCTCCGCCTTGCATATGTCCTCGAACTCGTGAATAACAGCTTCCTTCAACTAGAAGAACAAATGTAATTTATAAGAGACGAGAATGAATTGACCGGAATGGAGAATATTTTAAGCAATTTGAAAGGATTTATGGAAAACTATACCCTGCCCAAAATGTTGCCTTGTTCAACCAAGGGTCGAAGTCAACATCCTTGAATTCTGGAGGTAGAAATCTATAAGAATGCCTTGAATTCGGAGAAGAGTTCCACCACCTCAACCAACGAGCTTTGTATTTGGCATCGACAGCCGCTAGAACTATCTTCTGTAGCTTTCCCAGTGACATCTCTCGTTTAAAGAATTCAGTGTAAGGTCGATTAATCTACGAGAAGATCTAAAACATTCACATACGAACTCTTATGTTTATCGTGGCAGAAACGTCCACACTTCCACTCTATTACACAAACACCCCACTTAGGCAGCATTACGTCCTCACAACTAATCCGACCTGGCCGTCCGGATTAGCAGGTTACATAGGCTGTCCTAGTTGCCCTATCACACTTACTACAATGACAAACTCTAAGAAATCCGAATCCGGCTAGAGGACGTCTACACGTATTCCGGTCACGTACTATGTTTGATCCGTCCCCTGAGACTACAAAGGAACCCAAGTCTGTAGCAGTTGGAGGTTGGATTGGAATCCGGCCTCGCACACTCTACTCGCAGACCCTCCCAGACCGTAAAGTGTTTACCACAGTAGTTTCCCTCTCTCAGACACCTAGACCAGCTCAAGACACAAGGCACTTAAGAATACGCCCAACCCGACCTCAACTCCACAGAAACTATCTAGCAAGGAATCCGGATTCCTAGTTCCCAACTCACGACCCAGACACAGTAGATACACTATAAGAAAACCATCAAATTTTAGACGTCTTAAGATTTGGGTAGATCACTTTTAAGCTGTCTTGCTGTCTTACAAAATGTCTTGTAAGATGAGAAGATAACTTGTCGTTTTGAAGATGTCGTCAAGAAGGAGTGTGGGATGACTTGAAGACATCCAAAGATATGTGAATGTTTTATAAGTTGTCTATTTAGACATCGCGTTAGACATGAAACTGCCACGTTGGCAAGAAATCTCAGTTTCACCAAGTAAAACATTCTGAAAGTTACCGGTACGGGGGTAGAAAGTAGCCGAGTTGTAAAAAAAACATAATAATGGGCAACGGTTTGCAGGAGGACAAAAAAAGAAACTTCATCCTTTTGAATACTCTTTTGTTATATGTGCATTATAATTATATTTTGTACAACTAAAAATATCTGAAATTCATATTATCTAACAAATATAGTTATTTAAATATATACCGCAATTTTTGCATATTTATGAACAAAATTATACGTGGATATTTCATTAATTTCATAATTTACTGTTATTTATCTATATGGTAAACAAAAGTCCACGTCGGACGAGAGTACAAGTCATATAATGTCTATGCAGTGTCTTTGTAGACATTTAAATAGATGTCTTATAAAACATCTTAGAAGACATTGTGTTATTTGAAGCTCGAACGATCGGAGTAATTCGAACACCGGCGTTGCTATCGGACCAGAGTAATTCCAACACCGGCGTTGCTATTGTGCTCGATGTTAAGGGGGTTTTTCTGGAAACACACCCTAACGAGTCTAAGGTAGCTTCCTACTAGTCGCAGTAACGTTGGGTTAACAAAACTGCTACTAACAAGAAGGGAAGAGGGTTGAATCTACCGACTAGTGAGTACCTAGAGAGACCAGACAGCTTTATGTCGGGTCTGCCAAACACTAGAGGGAGAGAAAATACACGATTCTCACAAACAGATCAGAGATCCTGCAAAACAAAAGTCGGCTAGTCTATTCAAACACACACAACGAAAGAACAGAATAGAAGACTATGCAGAACTCCGAGGTTACTGGCAAAAAAGGGAATAGATTGACTAGCAACAACCCTCACGGAGAAGAGGGTGGTACATATAGTCGGCTGGGTTTGACTGACTGTCAGATCCAGCTCGTCATAACAGGTCAGCCGACCTGGCTGCTGAGTCAGCCATAAAGTCGGGTGTCCTAAACTCATTTAGGACTCTAACTATGCCAAATAGATAACCGACTTGCTGACCCTACCGGGTATCGCCTGCCGGGTCTATACCTGCCGGGTAGAGACTAGACTAAAAATAGCCTAGCAAATATACCACGAATATTCCGTTAACATTGCCCCCCCTTTAAGCCAAGTACACCTCTGTGGACTTGTAGCCTAAACCGGTGGGCGATCGGTAGAGGTCGGGCCGTAGAGTGACCTGACTAAACGTCGATGTGGCTGCTCAGACAGGTTGGAGATGTCTAAGGTCGGGCTGTCCATCGATGTAAGGTCGGTGCGGGCCTCCTGGACTGCCGAGGTTGGAGAAGATGGTGGAGCTTTGAGGAATGCCGTGGGTGGTGTTGGTGCTGGAACACGATTGACGTGTGCAGTCGACTCCTGCAAGGGGTATTTGAGCGGAGAAGGGGAGCGTGGCAGACCTCCTATCGGGTGCCAACGTTCGACCTGGAGTGGCTGCAGTGGTGATGGCGGGCCTGTAGGTCACCTGGAAATTCCACCTGTATCATCACGTACACCAGGGGTCCGGAGGTCGACTGGTGGGAAGTCGAGTGAATCGGTGCGGGTCGGAGGTGTCGATTGACTCCAGACCCGATCTGGGGAGAGTCGGAAGGAAGGAAAGTCCTCCTGCGAAAACTGGGGCTGGACAAGTCGCGAAAACTGGGGATTTGGCCTCTACCGACCCGGGTCGACAAGCAGGGTCGCCTCGGTCGGGTTGATAAGTGCAGCTGGTGTGCGGTCAACCTGCAGCAACAGGCCGATCGGCTGTGGAGTCGGAGATACCTGATCCGTCTGGGGAGGTTGTTGTTCACGAGGCGGATCTTGCTGGCCTTGGTCCCTGGTAGGTGGCTGCTCCTGTGGTCCCGCCGGGTCGGGTCCCTTGGTCTGCTGGTCGTCTGCGTCTTTTTCGTCGGGCTGTTCCGTGTGGCCTCCCGTGTCGTGCTTGTCATCGTCATCCTCGTCGTTGCGCTGCTGTATTCCGGGAGCTTGCTGATCGTCACCCGACGTCGGGCTGTCGGGTGGTGTCACCTCTCCCTCTGACAGCTGCTCGTCGCTATCGGTCGGTAGGTTCTCCAACAACCGGGGGTCGAGTGGCTCGTCCTCCTCTTCCTCCTCGTCGAAGGCCGGTAGGATAATCTCCGGGTTGGTCTTCTGGATAGCGTCGAGTTGGCAACTGTACCGGGTCGACTGTCGCGTCTGGATGTCTAGCGCGTGGTTGAGGAGTTGAATCCTCTCTCTGAGCTGCGTCCGAAGGGAGTGTTTGGACCTGCGCAAACGTGCCAACATACGGTCGCGTCTGTCGGAGTCGACCTGCCACTGCTTCGTGCGCTCCATCACCTTCTGGAGCTTGTGCTGAGCTTGTCGGCTGCGCTTGTCGGCATCCCGGAACTCGTCCTTGAGTTTGATATGCTCGTTGCGGAGGGTAGTATGCGCCTGGTCGGTATGCTGTAGCTGCGTCCTGACCTCCTCCAAAAGACCAGCGTTGGTCTGATTCGTCTCCTGTAAACGCTGATTAGCTGCAAAACTCTCCTGCAACTTCCTCTCCAGGTCTGCCACTTGTTGTCGGGTCTCCCGTAACTGCTTGACGGTAGGGTCGATCTGCAGACGTATCTCGGCAAGGTGGGACGCTAAACGTTGGCGCTCCAGCTGGGTGTTGTTGAGTTCCACCCGTAAGGCCTCTTGACTCCGCAGAGTCTCCTGGAGGTACAGAGGGAGGGCGACCTCATGGGCCTCAGCATCGGCAAGGTGCTGTCGGAGTGCACCGATGCTAACCTGGAATCCCTCTGCGTGTGTGGCATACCGACCCTGGGCTGGACCGGTTGCGTGCGGTCGGGTGTATGTCGGGAGCGGAGAGATCACCTGTGAGGACCTAAATTCCGTAATGGAGGGATCGACCTGGTCTGGACTTAGTTCCATAGGAACCGTGTCGGCTACTGGGGAGCAAACAGGACTGAGCAGAGTATGCTCACTGCGAGACTTGCCTGGGGTTGACTGGGTGTCGCTGTCGGCTGGCGTGAACGGGAGCTCCTCGTCGGAAGAGTCCGACACCAGCAACGTCCTCCACCTCTTGGTTTGCCCGAGAGTGTCCTTCTTCGGTGTGTCGTGGCCTCGCTTCTTAGTGGCCGTCGCTTGTGTCTCCATGAGTCGAGGTGGCGACTGGTCCACGGCTCGACGGTGGCGAGTTCTGCGTGTCGGGATCTGACCCGATGGAGGGTCGACAAGGGATGACAGGTCGATTACCGGAGGTAGGTTGCTGGAACCTGCATTGTCTTGGCGGTTGACGACAACGGCCGGTGCTGGTCGGTAGTCGCCATGGCTCTGTGAGGATGATGCCTCCTGCGTGCTGGGGTCGACCGCCTCTGGTCGGGTCTGGGGGTCGATGCCTAATCCACCATTGGCCAGTAGGTAGTCGGGGCCCTTAAATTTGTTCCTGGTGTTCTCCTCCAGCCTCCTGCGCTCTGCCACCTGCTGCTCTGCTTCAGTGGTCGGTTGTGCGCCTTCTTCAGTTGATGAAAAGAAAGCCTCCAGCAATCTGTCGAGTACCTTTGCCGACAGGCACTGCAGGGTTTTCGTGCGCTGGATTGCCTCGACGTCGATGATAAGCGACTCGAGCATCCATTGCGCCCAGTTCCACGACCCGTCGCCGGAGGTGGCGAGTGTCTCTGCGGTTGCCAAAACCGCAAATGTTTCGTTGCTGACGTAAGTCATCCTGCGCTTGAAACTAAGGCCCAGGATCATACCTCTCAAACGTGGTCGGAACCTAAGGTGGCACTTGGAGATGGTATAGCCCTCGTCGGACTTTGCTTCCGGCACGCGATACGTCTGTAGCAAGGTCTGATAGTCGACTGGTTGGTCGGCCTCGACGAGGGGCTCCATGGTCGTGCCGGTCGGTAGTTTCAAAAGCCGCTGGATCAGCTCCACGTCAATTCGGACCAGCCAACCTCGAACCTTGGCCGTGATCGCCGTCTTGTCGTCAATGTCGGCTGCGTTCACAAACTCTTCTACCAACTCCATCCTGGGTGCGGCCATTGGGTTCGCCCAGTTCTGCATCAGGAACGGGAGAAGGCCGAGTTGCGTGACGAACTGCAGCTCCGCCTCATTGCTGTGTGCGAACGCTCGCCACTCCACCAACTTTGTCATGCGCACGAAGGACAGAACCTTGTACCGACCGTCTGCTGTCCGGATAGGTTCGGGCTGGTTCACCCGACGTTGCTGGCGAATCACACGGCTGTCGGAGGCGGTCGACTTTACACGCGCCATCGAAGAATCGGTTGCGTATCTGTGTGCGGAAGGACTCGACATGGAGAAAAGAGGGGGCGACTTTGTTACCGGAATGTGAACGGGGTCGGTATCTCCAAAAGTGCGCCGCTGCTGTGGTGAATCTGCGACACGGTCGACCGGGGACGATGCTGGCGGGTGTTGGTAGGGTTTGCAAGAACCCTGTCTGCGCCTCTCTGCTGGCTTCGGCGGAGCGACAATCGGTCCCGGCTGCAAAACGTCGGTGCAGTGTAACTGCGCTCGACTGCTCTACTCCTCCTCTGAAACCCTAAAAAACACTGCCGGCAAAAAGACCGCGGCGCCTTTCGGAAAGGTGGTCGGAATCGCGTCCTCCGTGCTGGATGGTGGCTGCCGTTGGCCGTCGGCACGGCGCAAACTCCCGCGCCTGCGAGCTGATCCCTCCGTGGTACCGATCGGGGCTCGCGGCTGCGGGCAAATGTCGGTTGCGCTAAACCTTCGGCTGCGCGTCACCCGTCCACTTTGCTCCGGCCGACCCAGGTAGGGTTTGCGCCGGCAACTCCTTCTTCTTCCCGCTGCTCCTGCGTGCCGAAGCTGCTGCCGACGTGCTGCGACTGGCGACTGTCGGCAAGCGCGCTTCCTTGCGTAGCAAAAAGCGCCGCTTGGAATCCCTGCAAGATCGCAAAGTGCAAGAGCTGCGGTGTGCTGCTCGTGCGAGGGCGAAAGCAAGGGAAATGAAAAAGGAGGGTAGAGAGGTTTCGCCATGGGGTTAAATACTTGCCCTAATGGTGGCGAAGTGACAACTTCGATGGCTGCCACTAAATACGCCTTTAGTAGTGGACTGGAAGATGACTGGTAGTGAACAGCCAGTCTGTGGCGTCTTAATTGCCAGCCAGCGACCAGTTGACTTTTGGCCGACGGGATGATTTTAAGGTGTCGGGTCGGGTTTGCAAAACTGCTGATAAGCGGTTTGAGGAGTATGGACAGGGTCGGTTGAATTATGTCGGGTCGGGTCAAGGTCGTCAATGCGACGGATACAGGTCGAGTGCCCGGAAGCTCGTCTTCATTACGTATCACCATGTTCTTGACATCGGACTTGCTAAGGGACGGCTTCGGGAAATCCGTCGGTAGTAGATCTTCTGCAATTCGGTACGGTTTGAGATTACCGACATTGACTACTACCGGGTCGGGGTCGAAATGTTGGATACTGCGCTGCCGACCTGCAATTGCTGGAAAACGGTCGCCCGAACCTCGCTTTGTGTGGCGAAAACAAACACGATCACGCACTCCCAAGTCGCAAAGTGCTAGCGCCGCGGCGTGCTGCTGGTGCGAGGGCGAGGAGGGTGAAAAAGAGGGTGGGTTAGGGTTTTCCATGGGCCTATATACCTGCGGAGGGGTTGGTGGAGATTTATTCAAATTAGGAGTTGTAGCTGCAACTGCGGCTACTAAATGGACGATCGCGATTCGAGGTAGTCGATCGGAAGTAATGTGGCGATTCATTGTGACCTAATCGCTATCAACAACGCGTTGACTTTTGGTCGGCTGGTGGTCGAGTGTCGGGTGTCGGGTTAGGAGCTGAATATCGCAGAGAACGCTTTTGATGAATGTCGAGGGGGTCGACCCTGAGTTGTCGGGTCGTGTAGCGTCGATGAGGCGGCGTGCAGTGCAGTCGAGTGCCCGGAAGCTCGTCTTCATTACGTATCACCATGTTCTTGACATCGGACTTGCTAAGGGACGGCTTCGGAAAATCCGTCAGTATTAGATCTTCTGCAATTTTGTACGGTTTGAGCTTACCGACATTGACTACTACCGGTCGGGTCGTGAGTGTTGGTCGCTAACCAGGAGGACAGTATTGTTCGGTAGAACATATTGTATCCGGTAGGGTCCGAACCACTTGCCACGTAGTTTGCCTGCATGTTGGTTTGCGCCTTTGGAGTGCCACAGGACATAGTCGCCCACATTATACTGCTTTGTCGGGCCTTGTGTCTGGGCCCATTGGGCCCTGTTCCACTGCGTGGCTCCGTGATGGAGTGCAGCAGTGTGTCGGGTTTCGTCCAGCTTCTCCAGGTCGGCTACTCGAGCAGTGAGAACACGCTTGGGGTCGAGATCTAAGGATTCGGATCGTAATGTCGGTATGACATATTCGGTCGGCATCAGAGGTGTTAGTCCATAGACTAACTGGAAAGGAGAGTGGCGATCGCTCACCTTGTAGGCGATCTGTATGCGAGACAGGATCGTATGTAAACGACATCCTGATCGGTTCGGTTGTGGTCGACTAACCTCGCAAAGATACGGACGATCACTTTGTTGGTCGACTCTGCTGTCCGTTTCCTTGAGGGTAGTATGTCGTGGACGTTGTATGACGCAAAGATGAAAATGGTCGGTCGAGAGTCCGGATCGTCTTGTTAATGAAGTGGTCGCCTTGATCGCTTACCAACCGCAATGGGCGGCGAATCTCGTCAAGATTGCCTCGTCGGGAACTTGGCGCCTCTTTCGCAGTGTTGCCACGTAGTGCGCGAGCTTCGACCCACTTGGTGGCATAGTCGGTTGCCACTAGGATGTACCGCACACCCGATTTGTCGGGTCGACTCTTTGGTCCAATGAAATCGAGTCCCCACTTCATGAAAGGTTCGGGCGGGAAGTCAGATTACGATTTCGTGGATACCGACTTTGGCGACCACCCGACATTTGGCGGTCGTGACACGATCGGCAATACGAGACGATGTCTGGTGCAGGTCGGCCACCGACCAAAGATCCAAAAATTTTCTCACCGTGATGTCGTGTGAAAAGTGACCTCCGCGTTGCCCTTGTGTAACTCTTGCGAGAATAGTTGTCGGTGGGTGCGGTCAAAACCTGGCGGGTCTGCCGTCCTTACCGTGTCGGTAGAGTCGCCCCTGTATAAGTGAAACGGGATGGCTTTGTGAGCCAACCGTTTCAGCGCTTCGGTCGACATGGTGGTCGGAAACGCGTCTCGATCGAGGTAGTCGACTATCGGTTGAAACCAATCGGGGTCGACTTTGAACAAGTGCGCGACATTGGGGGCTCGGAATGCCGATCGCCGGTTCAACGCCCTCATTGCGTGATAGGGCGTCGCTACTCCATGTGTCTTACCCGGTTTATATACAACCGTGAAGTCGAACTCGAGAAGGAGTAACCATCGGGCGAGTCGCCCGACACTGCGGCTTGTTCACCAAGTCTTGCAAAGCTAAATGGTCGACATAGAACACAAATTTATTACCGAGCAAATAGTGTCGGTACTTGTTAATGGCGTAAACCATGGCGAGAGCCTCTTTCTCTGTTGTCGTATAGTTCTTCTCCGCCTTGTTCGATGAGTCGCGAAGCGTAGGCAATGGTGGGTCGACCTTGCCGGTCGGGTTTTGTGCCAAAGTGCGCCTCAACACATGACTATGTGTCGGATGCGTCGGTGTGGATATGGAACTCCAGCGACCAGTCGACTCCGACGTGTACTTGGACTTGATAGCCTGGAAGGCTGCCTCGCACTGGGTCGACCAGATGAACGGTTCGTTCTTCCGAGTCAGTCGTGTGATGGGTTCCATGATCGCTGCATAGTTTTTTATGAAACAGCGATTGAAGACTGCTAGGCCGTTGAACTCCTGGATGGCCTTCACAGTGGTGGGTGTCGGCATGTCGACTATTGCCTGGATCTTTTTAGGATCCGGGAACTTGCCTTCCTTTCCGACTATGTACCCTAGGATGACACCTGTCGGTACCATGAAAATGCATTTTAAGGGTTTAAACTGACCCCGTACTGCCGACATTTGTCAAAGACCAGTCTGAGCTTCGGTAGGTGTGTCGCCATGTCGCTGTAAACACTGAAGTCGTCCAAAAACAGCTTCATGAAGTCGCCCAGGTACTCCTTGAAGATCTGGTTGACAATGCGCTGATAGGTCGGGGGAGCATTCTTTAGTCCAAACGGCATGACAACCCAGACATACGCGCCCCACTCGGTAATGAATGCCATCTTAGGTCGGTCGGCTGGATGGATCCGGACCTGGTGGAATCCTGAAAAACAGTCCAGGAATGAGTATGTTTCATACCCAATGACTGTGTCGAGTACCTCATCTGTGAAGGGTAGTGGGTACGGGTCCTTCTTAGTGGCAGCATTGAGTCGACGAAAGTCGTCACAGATGCGCAGCTTGCCGTTCTTCTTCGGCACCACAACGATAGGTGATAGCCAGGATGCCTGGTCAACCGGTTCGATGAACCCTGCAGTTAACAGTCGCTCCAGGTCATCTTTGACCGCCTGTGCATAATTGGGATTCATGCGATACCGGGCCTGGTAGCTAGGCGACATGGTCGGGTCGATTTCGATTCGATGTGTCGCTATGTGCTCCGGAATGCCCCGTAAGTCCTTGTACGAGAAGGCGAAGATGTCAACGTACTCTGTGAACAAGGACTCCGCCCCCTGCCTGATTTCTGGGCTCACGTTGGCATTCAACTTTAGCAGTTTCGGGTCGGTAGGGGTACCGACGTTGACCAAGTCGAGTCGAACGTCTTCTTTGTGGTTCCAGTGGACAATGTCCATGTACTGAAGCTTCTGCTGGATGGGTGTCTCATCGAGCAGCATCTCTCCTGGCGTATGGGGAATGTCGACATGTGGAGGTCGGGTCATGTGGAGGTCGGGTCATCTTTGGCTCCATGGGCGGGCCTGTGGTGTCGTCTATAGGGTCGTTCTGAGTCGAAGGGTACCGGTCGACTGGAACCGCTACTTGCAGTGAGGCTCGTGGTTGTATTGTTGGGTCGACATGTGACTGGGAATGAGGGTCGACCGTTTCCGGTCGGTATGCCGGAGAGTCGGTCGCCAGGAGATTCCAGTCGATGGTACCCAGTAGGTGAAGGTCGGGGTCGGATGCCAGTAGTATAGCTTCTTCCTCATCTGTTATGCCTTCAACAAAATTCTAACATACGAGGGCGTGTGGTGTAACCGCCTCGTACCCCAATTCTCGATTGATTTTGACAGTCCTAACTGTGCCGTTCCCCATGATCTGCACTTCATTATTACCCCAATTATGGATTACCTTAGCATGCCGGAGCTAGGGTCGACCCAGCAGCAACCGGTAGTCCGATTTGATTGTCGAGCAGTCCAGCACCACCATTGTGACTACGTAAGGTATGCCATGGATGTGGATCCTGACATCCCGTAGTAGCCCTTTAGGGCGGGCTAAGGTGCCGTTTGCCATCTTCAAATTGAAGGGGGCTGGAGACGGTTTTGGAAGACCTAACCTTCGACGCTCCTCCTCGGTGATCACATTGACCCCAGAGCCTCCATCGATAAGGGCGTCGTCGACCATGTTCTTACCGACCGACACTGATTTTACCGGCATGTGTCGATCGACCGTCTCTGCAGCTGCTATGACGATTGCTTCGGGTAGGGGGTCGACCGTAGGGGGTAGGTCGGGTGACGCCGATTGGTGTAATCGACTCCGGACTAGGGCAGTGAGTGCCGGTGAGAGTTGAAAAAGCTCTCTTAGGGACACCTGCAACTTGCTGTTCCGAAGCCGCTGGTGTAACTCGCTTAATGCCGAATCGGTCGAGTGATGGTATGTTCTGGTCAGAGGCTGTCGGCGTCGTGTGCGGCGAAGTCGGTTGCTGTGGTAGTGCTTCTGAATCCCAGTCGGTTTGCAGTTCCTCTGCACCTGGCAGTGGATATATAAAAGTCGGGGACTCGAGTTCTGACTGGAACTGTCTTACGTCCTGCATCATCTGGTCTCGCAGCTGCTCCTGTGCATGCCAGTCGGGTTCGTCCGGTAGGTTCTGGTCGGATAGTGTCTCCTTCTTTAGTATCTTGCTCCGGGTTATGGCAGCTACTGTCACGACTCCTACCGAAGTCGATGGCGCTTCTTCTATGATCACTGTCGAGGTGGTTGGTTTTGTTTCCTTCGTCTGTTGACTCAAAAATTTGACCACCCTTGGGTCCTTCAGCATGGGACACAAGTGTGTCGGGTGGTCCATAAGCTTACACAGAGAACAAGGGAAGATTCGTTTCGGGAAGGTAGCCCGCGGGGGTCGACCCGTCGGCCCTGCTGACGATTGGGTAAGAGTTGGTCTTTGAATCGCCATCGTCGGTCTTCTTGCTTTGCTCGTCGCTTTCGGTCGCTCTCCGGATTCCGCCAGGCGATCGCTCTCTCCATGTCCCGATTTTTTGCATAAGTTGCATACAACTCGTTTTGTCCGGTCGACCTGATCTGGTCGGGTGGCATCAGGGGTTGGGTTGGGTTCCCTCGGTAGTCCACTCTCAGCAAGCTTGGCTGACTGCTTTGCCTGTGCTAGAGTGGATCTGGGTAGTCCAACTGTCGCTACCTGCAAATACTTCAACAAGCCAGCTCGAAAGTTGCTTAGTAGGAAATTGTCGGCTGGAGAGACTTTGAACTGACCAGCCAATTTCATCATACGCTCATAATAGTCATCCACCGACTCCTTAGTGTCCTGTTTTGAGATCATGAAAATGAGGTAGGCTTGGTCATCATTGTCAATATCCCGATACCGGTATTTAAAGGCCTCCATTAGGCCCTGCAGGTCTTGGTAGGGTAGGGTCGACCGTTGGTTGGTGAACCAATTATAATTATTTGCATCGACTAAGGAATTACCAAACAGGGCAATGCATATATTCGGATTTGTTTCTCCATTTAGCATCAACGCATTGACAAAACGGTTGACATGGGTCATGGCACACTTACCTTCTTTATAGGTCGGCATGACCACCGGTTTCTCCTGGCGATCGTGCGGGTTGGGTATCTTCTTTGTCGGGATAGACAGTGTGGTGGGGCCGCTCTGTCCTGGTAGCGGGGTATGGTGGTACCGTGAATCGCTCGGATAGACGAGCGATGCAGTGTAGATCTTTGTCGGAGCGACCGGGTAGGTCGGTCCTACCGCTGTCGAGATAGACAGTATCTTGACCAGTCTTTGTCGGGCGGCTTAGTAAGTCGGTCCTACTACCGCCAGTAGACGGTGGTGCGGACACTGGTCTTTGTTGGTGCAGGTGCCACTAAATAGGGGCAGTATTCAATAGTATGGCCCGGGGTGTGACAGTACGTACACACCAACGGATGGGGTAGGGTGGTTGGTCGGGTGACCGTTTGTATAGGTGCACTCGGTAGACTCACAGCCTGCATAGGTAGTGACTGTGGGTCTACCGGTCGACCATAAGTGCTGGCTGAGAATGGCCAGGAATAAGTCGAGGATGATACAGGTGTGGCGGTCGGCTGGGTAACTAAGACCCGTTGTGCCGGCTGTGCCTGATGACGGTGTGGGGTCAAAGCCTGTGGGGTCGACATTCTATGGTCGGGTAGATGGTTGACAGGCGGATCTAATGTTAATACGTTCGGTGGGTGCGTGCGAATGTTGGGTAAGGCGGGTCTGACTGCTAGCTGGTCGACTCCTTGATTATATATAGTCTGTATCTGATGGACCGTATGGGGGTCGAACTCCTGTCTAGCAGTCGGGGAAGGACTTTCTTTTAGGGGTGTACCCGATCGGACCAGGAGAACTAGGTTCCTGGTAAGATGATGCCGTCTGGGGGTTCCGACCTGGTAGGGGCGGGTGCTCTGCCTAGCCCGGGTTAGACAACAGAGTGGCCAGACGGAGATCGAGTTCGGCCCGACTACTACGTAGTAAATCAATTTCGTGCTGACGCTCTTGCATAATGATGGACGGGTCAGGATTGTACTTGACAAGCCTCTGGTTGGCACTAGATGGTCGGTCAGGATGTGGTGGTTGGTCGTCCCGATTCTGTCGGGGCGTTGATGGGTTCGAAATCGTATGTGTCGCCACACTCGGTCGGGTGTATTGATCCGCTGTTGACGATGTAAGTGGAAAACTGGCCACAGGTCGGGTCGGGTCGGTATACCCGCCACGATTCATTGGAAAAGACGTTTCGTGAAAGACTGTACCTTCTGGGACGTCCGTCATACCTTGGGTATATTCGACCAGGTGGTGCAGGGACGCTTCATCCGACGTGGATGCTGAGACTTGTCTTCTGACGCTATATGTCGGGAGGGGGTCGGCCCTTGGGGTCGACTATCGGGTGTCTAGAGATGGATTTATCCGGGATCGCAACTGCGCCATTCCCGATCTGATGCCGAATTTTCCAAACGGTCGGGTGGTAAGTCGACCGCTCGGGAGAGCGGCAAAGACGCGTCGTGGACCCGTCATAATGGTGACGTGTCACTTTCGGTCGAGATCCGGTTTTTTTCGGATCTCGATCCGCATCTAGATCTCAATCTGGATCTGCGGTAGAGTCTGGCGGCTGCGATCTACTTGGCCGGTGTTTTGTGTGAGTTCACTTAGTTGCTCTTTTGGCACCGTGAGCTTCTTCCACGCACCACTCCACATTTCTTAGCACTCTTAGTCGACTCTACTTTTCTTTGGATAGACATGTAGCGACTATGATCTCCGAGGCGTTTTAGCTATGTTGCCGTACTCTACCCGACTAGGTCGATCTTTGTTGAGTGTAGGAGACAGATTTTTTCGAAACCTTGATACCAACAACTTCGTGTGTCAACCGACCAAGAGGGTTGCATACTCCTAAACCTCTATAGCGAGACACTTTTAGAGCGGATTTGTGCAGGGTCGACATCTGGGTCGGCATGCTCTACACAGTTTCTACTCGTTTACAGATCCAAAACGCGGGACCAGACAATCGCACGGTAGCCCAATGTTGAGGGAGATCTACCTGCTCTACTTCAGATCTTCGCGATCTGGAAACAATGGAATCGAACTCAAGCATAGGTCGCCAAATGTTAAGGGGGTTTTTCTGGAAACACACCCTAACGAGTCTAAGGTAGCTTCCTACTAGTCGCAGTAACGTTGGGTTAATAAAACTGCTACTAACAAGCAGGGAAGAGGGTTGAATCTACCGACTAGTGAGTACCTAGAGAGACCAGACAGCTTTATGTCGGGTCTGCCAAACACTAGAGGGAGAGAAAATACACGATTCTCACAAACAGATCAGAGATCCTGCAAAACTAAAGTCGGCTAGTCTATTCAAACACACACAACGAAAGAACAGAATAGAAGACTATGCAAAACTCCGAGGTTACTGGCAAAAAAGGGAATAGATTGACTAGCAACAACCCTCACGGAGAAGAGGGTGGTACATATAGTCGGTGGTCAGTCTCGATCGATCCATTTCCAAACATCGTCATGTCAGTCACCGACCTGGCCGCTAAGTCGGCCATAAAGTCGGGTGTCCTAAACTCGTTTAGGACTCTAACTATGCCAAATAGATAACTGACTTGCTGACCCTACCGGGTATCGCCTGCCGGGTCTATACCTGCCGGGTAGAGACTAGACTAAAAATAGCCTAGCGAATATACTACGAATATTCCGTTAACACTCGAACGAGATCTTGTTGGTCAGGTCCTCGTAGTCTCGCTACTCGCCTCCCCTATCTCGATCTACCACGCCACCGCGCTTCCCTCGTTCACAATGCACTCCCCGCAATAAATTCACACACATCAAAATTTCCCACAATCACATGCACTTTCTTCACACACACACTCCAAAAAACTAGAACTTTAACTCTACTTCCTCTCCCTAGTTGGGCACTTAGATGGGGTAGAGTTTCATCCGGTTTAAACGGATGAAACTTTGTTCATCCAGCATTTCATTCGCAGGGTTTTACTAATTCCCTAGTTTATTAACTAGGAGGAATCTTGAGCAATTATGAATAATGATAAAGTAATAAATCATAACCAAAAAACATGTCATGAAACTTTGACGCATTTTAATATTACTAATTTAGAATAAGCTAAACAAATGCCGGGCCATTTAGGCAAGACCCTTCCAATTATTGTGGATTTTCCGAAAATCGGAAGAATTAGCCCAAGTGTCCCACTTAGGGAATTTGAACGTCAAAATATTAGACTAACGCTTATAGATTGTATTGTGTACAAGCGTGAACCATTTCGGCGGTTCACAGGTCGGTAAGGCTGGCTCGCGGGGCCGGTACTGTTGGCCGGTACTGCTGGGTCGGCGGGCCAGTACTGTCGGGGGCCGGCGGGGCCGGCTCGTCGGGGCTGGTATTGCTGGCTCGGCGGGCCTCTATGGTTGGCTTGCCGTCGGCCTTCCAGAGCAGCATCGTCCGGACTGCCGACTGCATTGAAACCCTAGCCGCTGCTTGCGATGGACTGGAGAGTGCTCGGAGCGGGAGTTTTATTTGAAGTGTAGTCAAATGCAGCGCTGACAAAAGAAGATGCTCGTAGACAATAGAATTAAGAATTCAAATGTTTGTCTTGTAGTGGAATCTGTGAGAGAAAGTATATGTGTACTTCATTGAATTCAAGATCAAATTGTAGGGCGAAGTAGCGATTTGAGAGCAAGAAGCAATGGCGAATGGAATCGAAGAGGAGGAGGGAGTGCGAAGCGAGGGGGAGAATATTGACACAACTCTGGAGAATGTGAATACCAATTCAAAATCGAGAGTTTGGAATGAATTCTTTAGAAATCATCGTTATGCTTCTGGAGAACCTTTGAAATCTCGTGCGGAGCTGGAGAACTGGTACCCAAACAAATTCAAGGTGTGTTATGCTCTCCTGAATCTCCCCCGTTGCTCCTGTGATGTTCATTGTGATTTGCTTCTGGTTCACTGTTGCCAAGGGGGGACGGTTCCTTACTTCCTCCTTGCTCGTGTGATGCTCGTCATGATCTGTTGCGGTCGGTCCCTGCTGGCTCAACGTTGCCTATAAGGCCGGATCGTGATGTTCATCGTGTTTGCAGCAGCAACTGCCGTCGGTTTTTATCTAGGATATTTTAATTAACACTCCCTGCTTGCTCGTGATGGTCGTCGTGATCTAGTTTCAATCCCTCCTTGCTCGTGATGCTCGTCGTGATTTGTTGAGCCCGGTGATAGAGATGCTTGTTGTGATCTAGTTTCTCTCCCTCCTTGCTCCTGACGCTTGTCGTGATTAGTTGAGGCCGGTGACGGAGATGCTCGTCGTGATCTGCTTTCACTCCGTCCTTGCTTGTGATACTCGTCGTGATTTGTTGAGGCCGGTCCCTGCTGCTTCAGCGTTGCCATGAGGCCGGATTGTAGGCAGGCAGCTGTTGTTGGATTTAGACTAAAATTTCTCCAGGGAGTCCCAGCCTTGCGTCCACGCAAGGCTGACCCTGGAGGGAGAAGTTTGAATTTTTTTTTTGATTATCACTCCCTGCTTGCACGTCGTCATCTCGTTTCACTCCCTGCTTGGACGTGATGCTTGTCGTGATCTGGTTGCACTCCCTCCTTGCTCGTAATGCTGGTCGTGATCTGGTTTCAGTCCCTCCTTGCACGTGATGCTTGTCGTGATTTGTTGAACCCGGTAACAGAGATGCTTGTCGGTATCCGGTTTCTATCCCTCCTTGCTCGCGATGCTCGTCGTGATTTGTTGAGGCCGGTGACGGAAATGCTTGTTGTGATCAGCTTTCTCTCCCTCCTTGCTCGTGATGCTCGTCGTGATTTGTTGAGCCCAGTGACGGAGATGCTCGTCGTGATTTGCTTTCCCTCCCTCCTTGCTCGTGATACTAGTCGTGATTTGTAGAGGCCAGTCCCTGCTGCTTGAGCGTTGCGAAGAGGCCGGATTGAAGGCGGCAGCTGTTGTTGGTTTTAGACTAGAATTTCTCCAGGGAGTCCCAGCCTTGCGTCCACGCAAGGTTGATCTTGAAGGGAGAAGTTTTGAATCTTTTTTTATTAACACTCCTTGCTTGCTCGTGATGCTCGTCGTGATTTGGTTTTCCTCCCTACTTACTCGTGATGCTCGTCGTGATCTCGTTGCACTCCCTCCTTGCTCGTGATGCTCGTCGTGATTTGTTGAGCCCGGTGACAGAGATGCTCGTCGTGATCTGCTTTCACTCCCTCCTTGCTCGTGATGATCGGCGTGATTTGTCGAGGCCGGTCCCTGCTGCTTTAGCGTTGCCAAGAGGCCGGATTGAAGGCGGGCATCCGTTGTTGGTTTTAGAGTAGAATTTCTCCAGGGAGTCCCAGCCTTGCGTCCACGCAAGGCTGACCTTGAAGGGAGAAGTTTTGAATCTTTTTTTATTAACACTCCCTGCTTGCTCGTGATGCTCGTCGTGATTTGGTTTTACTCCCTTCTTGCTCGTGATGCTCGTCGTGATTTGTCGAGGCCGGTCTCTGCTGGTTCAGCGTTGCCATGAGGCCAGATTGAAGGCGGGCAGCTGTTGTTGGTTTTTGACTAGAATTTCTCCGAGGAGTCCCAGCCTTGGGTCCACGCAAGGCTGACCCTGGGGGGAGAAGTTTTGAGTTTTTATTTTATTGCCCTTGCATGGATGCTGATTTGTCCATTTTTGATCTCTTGGTTGTTTTTAAATCCTAAGTTTTGGTACGTGGGAATGCAGGATACTGACAACGTTCTGAAGAAATTTCTTGTTGTGGAGGAAGAACAATCTGACGCGGATAGCAACTTATCGGAAATTAGATCTTATATCCTGAAAGTAGTTGAGTCTCGGCGTTTAGCAGTACCTTTGTCGTCGGTTCTAGTATTGCCCCCTCCTGCTTCTCCTATCCGTCACACTTCAAGTGATGATGTTGATCGGGTCGCACAAGCAAGTTACATGCGTAACTATTACGCACAAGGAAAAGCACGTCGTCTCGAAGCCAAGGCATTGGCCAGACTTGCTCCCTGACGTTCACCTCGACTCGCAGCAAAGTCCAAGTCTAAATAGATTATTGTCCACATTATATGCTACTTATTTATTAACTTTCTTATATATCAAGTTTATTATTATATTCATCTTTCATTATCTTTTTGACATATTCTTATTATGTATGTGCATTGTTGTACTTGGTTGTTTTTCTTGCCAGATGAGATTATTACAAGCTTCTCTGTTAGAGGAAGAAGAAGATGTTCAACCTCCTGTTACCGACCAAAATGAAAACATCATTGGTGATGACGAGGTAGTTCCTGACCAACAAATACTAGAAGGCTCGAGCGATGCGGTTCCCCACGAAAGTCCGTCGGAGACTGCCCAACTTCCTCAAACATTCGATGCTGATGATGGACACGATTCTCTTTCCGATGATAAGGAACTTGCATTGCCGGGAGGTGTCCACGTGGGGATTGTTCACATGCCCCCTCATCTCCAAACCAAAGATCTAGAATGGAGTGCAAACGAGATGCGAATGATTCACAAGAGTGATTCAATCGCCATTATCAACAGGTTGCGTTTCAAACCTGTTAAGAAATCTCGCATGATGATTCCATTGTGTCGCCTTCATTGTTATCCTAAGGTTCGATCAATATCGGAACAAGACTTCAGAAAATTGGTGAATGAGTTAGGCTTGGCCCTCGCGATAGCCTTTGATGTGTTTACGGATACGCTTTGGAGAGAGGCTAATGACGAGTTCGACAAGACGTTGGGATCGGATCCAGATCTCCATCATCTCATCGGCAGGTACTTTTACGAAGGTAACCACCGTGTTATGGCGTGGATGCGGCACATTGAAAGGTACCATAAGTTGGATGCTACGTGGCATATTTCGGTCAACTGCATCATCCTTGATGCTCGCGGGGAGAGCAGTTTGCTCCTCGACGTTATGAATAACATCAACTGGTAAGAGGAAATCTCATTCTTAAACTTCAAATTGTTCTATAATTTATCTCCCTTTAACGTTACTAATTTCTCATTTTGATTTGTAGGTCTACTGAACATGACCATGTTGAAGACAGCCTTTGTGCTAAACTTCAACGCATGAGGAAATTTTGTAAACTGAAACTGCATGATTTCAAAGATCTCATAAGTCCAGAGGACTACAGAATCTGCAAGAACACGAGGGCCAAGAAAGAAATTCGGTACCCAGTCACCCTAGACGTTTGTTAAGTTTTTATACTCGATAAGTATTTGTTACACGTACTTGTCTCTTGGACATAATATTTCATTTTTCACATGTTCTTATCTTTTGGTTGTCTTTTGTAGAGGAGGTTAGCCAAAGCATCGGACGATGCCGAGACCGCTTACTATGCCAGTGTCCCGATAGAGAAGCAATCGGGGCCGGGAGTATGGAGTGCCATGGATAATGCGATCAAAGCAGAACTAAAAGCAATCCGTGGCAAAAATTTCGGCAAAATGGTCGCAGTGGCGAATTACAATCTTGGAAGAGTATTGCCGAAAGAGGTGTGTATGTCAAGTTTTTAAGGTTCCATTTGCGCCTATATATTATTGCTTTCCAATACTAAATTCTGTATTCCAATCCGTATTGTGTGCAGATTTATGCACACTACAGCAAAATCCTCAAACCGGATATGACAATCGATCGCTTCCACATGGTAGCAACTACAAATGTTCACTTCAAATTCAAGAGAATGTGGTTGCAATGGTGGAACTCACTTCCCGGAGGACCGCCCTATGAAGGATAAAAGTTTGATTACATTTCTCCATTGTGCTTCTCTATGGGCACAGGTAATTTGGTCCCTACTTCTCTGTTTACCTTACTATTCCCATTTGAATAATACATTTTTCATTGTGTTTTATATATGATTGTTCAGTTGGAGAAATCTCTTGAATTGGAGAAGCTTATTGAGAAAGAGAATCTCAACATTCTGTAGTCTGATGCTGTCCTCAAGCCATCCACATATGTCGAGAAGTGGAGGTTGCTATACTAGGAGAATGCTTTTTCCAACTACCTTGCTCCAAATGCCGGCCCAAAATTCATCAAAGGCACAGATATTTATAAGATTGGGGGTGGCAAAGTCACCATCAAACGATTGTTATTCCGGTATGCCAACCGCTAGCTCATTCTCTACTAACAAATTCTGTTTCACATATTTCATTCCGTTGTTCTAATTTGCTCTTCTGTTTGTAGGTACTTGAAGCAAGAGCTTGTTGCGAAGGGAGCATTAGCTTCATGGTCTATTCCTTTGGAGTTGGAAGACGTTGCAGTCACAAACGATCCCTCTAGCATCTTCTCTGAATCCCAACAGAGGCAATTTACTAACGCACAGTTGATGACGAAGGGTTGCTTTCTTGAGTGTCAGGCTAACTTTGTGCACGAGGAGAAAGAACTTGTTCGAAACCTCGGTTCACTTGTAGCAGGCGATGCACCCATGGAGATCGATGATGACGACGACGACCTCTCGATTCTACCAAGCGCACGTGTTTCATGCTCTCCACCACCTACCCGGCTGCACTGCCCAAAGCTCAAGCAAAGAAGGAGGGACCCAACGCTGTTCCGGATCCTGAAGAAGATCCTCAACAACAGTCCAGAGAAATTGCTCCTCTCCAACTGGAAGGTCCCGAGGACCCTGATCTTACTCGAACTTCACATGGTGCGACAGTCAATGTCGTTCGACGTGGTGCACGTCTGACTAAGGTTTCCGGAGGTGGACTTAGGAATGCAGGATCCCCTCTTGTGTCCTTTACTGTTGACCACAACTCTCCGCAGTCTCCTCGCCGTCTCAGTCAGCCAAAATTCGCCAAACGCCCTCTTCTGAAACCCAATCACATTGGTAGCAGCTCTTCGTCAAAAATTACAGTCACTCTACCTATGTATCTCGAGAAAGGAAACATTGGAGATTCGGTTCATCAATCGTCGAAGACTGGAAAGTGTGATTCGCAAATCCTCGATATCGTCCAGCACATCAAGAAGGTATTATTTCGTACATTTGTCATTAATAACCTCCCTAATTACGTTTTGTACTTGTAAATCTATTAGCCACTATCTAATTATTGACTTCTATATCAGATTGGGAAAGACCAAAAGTACCCGTGTTCGGCGATGGAGTATGATCCCAAGTATCCAGGAATTGATCTCATTTTTGCAGACGCTCCAGAGAACTTACCTGTACCGGGTGTGTCTCCAACGGAAGTTCCATCCTAGAACAGGCGTGACAAAAACTACTTTGAGAACCTTTATATCTTTGCCGCTTACCACCTCACAGACATTGGAGCCATTCTTCTGATGCATCCCAAATGTCGTAAAATCGAGCGTACTCTCAATTCCGAAACCCATACGTAGAGTTTTCGTGTTGTTCGAGACTAGTGGAGATATAATCCACTCCCAATGGCCTCTACCGTATCGCACCCGAAAGAGGTACGGAGCTGTTTGTAGTTTCCATTCTCACAATTTATGATTACTGCCTTTTATGCTCGTATGTTAATATATCTATATTTGTGTTTTGCAGACTCACTGCTTCCATAACAAAGTTTATGTTCAAAATGACTTTTTTTCAAAGTTCCACTAGTCTCGAACAACACGAAAACTCGGCAAGTGGCACACGCATACGCGGGTGTGGCAATCATACCTGATGAGGAAGTCCACCTCTCTAACTTTGCAGACAAAGAGACATTGCGTACTCGTCCAGACGGTACACCATGGCGAGGCTCACGAGAGAAGGACTCCTCTTTCATTCAATGTTTCGTAGATTGTCTCACGGACAACGGAAGTATAGTCTTCGACTGGAGCGCAAGTAGAGGCATCGTATCCGTAAACGCAACTTTAGAACTCGTTTATACATTTCGCATTTCTAACATGCGCTTCTGATTTTTTAGGTGCATCTGTAATTGCTTGCGCGCGCTCAAACCGCCACCTCATCGCCATGGAACCTGACGAAGAAATCTTTGATGGTGTACTAGCGGATTACAAGAATGGTCCTCCCGTTGATAAAGAAAGTGGAGAATCGGCCCCACCCCCAGATTATGACTCTGACAAACCGCCAGTGAAGAAGCCATGGAAGTTTATTGGTGCGTAGTATCATCGTCTATTTTTTTTCTCAAATTTCTGCTCTTACAACTATATTGTACTGACTTTCTCTGTACTTTTAGCATCGCAGGTCTGAAAGAGCAATTGACTCGCAACGCTCATCTCTACAATAGCCCTCCATCAACATTCACCCTACCTTACTACGCTGAGCGTCTTGCTCAAGAGTTTGCTGAAGCACCATCTCCCATTTTGTCTGACACTACACGTAGTAATAGTGTGCGTAAGTACATAGACTTTGAGGCTGATGAGTGTGACCTGCACTTCAAGGGTGCTACACCTTCTGCTTAGTGTGTGCTTTGTTTTCCGATAGGCACTCGACTTGGTAGCGCCATGTATTTGCGATTGCCATAATACACTATTTATTTATGTGTTCTTGAATTCGGTATTGAATTATTACATATCGTGATTATCGTTGATATCTAAACATACACTAAGTGCTTCACGAAATAAAATTCACTGTAATGGAAATGAGGACGTCAACCCTAATTCTAATGTAAAAATCACTATCCAAATTCAATGTCACTAAATAAAATATAATTTTGATCCCATAATTCAAATAAAAATGTGTAAAAAATATTAAATCATATTGAGAGACAATGGTGACCTCTAATTTCATATGATTTGGGATCAATGACGTCAGCCCTAATTTCTACACGACAATAAAATACGGGGCCAGGATCCCCTCCTTAATGATTTATAAAATGGGGCCATGATCACATTTACATGGAAATAGGATCTAAATCCACGGATTTGAGGTACTCAATTGGACTAAAGTAATCCTCACAAATTTTAAAAATGCTTAAATCAATGGTCATAGAGTCCCTATCTTTCACAAATTTTTTTAAAAATGTTCACGTCTACCCATGCAATGTTGGACCTCACAGCTCACCGCTCACACCTCTACGTCCCCACCTCATGGTCTGCACATTACAAAAAATGTATTTTAGTTTACTTACAATAGAGTAAATAAAATTTGTATGTACAATCCAAGAAGTGAGATTGAACGTTAATTTTACAAGCTTAATCTTACCGTTAAGTCTTAATTCTTTGGGGACGTCAGGTGAAGGCGGTTCATACCCCACCACTCCTTGCGAACAACAAAACCGTACGTAGAGCAATATCCAAGAATTTTTGACTTCGTAGTCATTCAAAATGGATGAAATAAAATGATTGCTCCATCGTCTTGCAGGTGATGGTCTGCAAAATCGAAGAGTGTTTGTAACCAGTACTCAGATTCTCTCTTCCAGGAAGGGATAGACGAAGGTGGATTTGAAATTCCCGGAACAAAAAGACCCTCTGGAAGATCTGCAAGAATCAAGTCTACGCAGGGTACATTCGCGGCAGATCCCTTATAGTGTCGGGCTTTAGTCCTTTCTTACAAAAGATAATTAAACACTGGCAGCTTAAGTCCTTTATTTGATGATTTGAAAAGCTTCATTTCCAAGGTACTACTGTGTTTAATTATCTTTTGTATATAATTGTTGAACATGTCCACCCCTGCTTGATAAAGTTTTTGCCTAATTCCTTAAGTTATTCACTAGTTCATTACTACAATGATGTTTCATTTCAATTCATGTCTTTCTCTTTCTGTATTTTATAGCTCCAAGTTAATTAAGTTGTGCACACTCTATAGTTTTGTCTAAGCTTTCAGATAATGAGAATTGTTTCTGAACTAGAAACTAGAGTCGCATGTGGGACTAGGCCCAGATGGATTTTATCTTGTGGCTCTCGAGGAGGGTTCATCTTCTTTTTTCCTCTCTTGTTAGTCTTCTCCAGAGACTTCCGGAGTTTCTAGTTTTCTTTCTGGGCCGCTTTCTCCTCTGCTTCCTTCACCTTCATGGCCTTCTTCCTATCTTCTTCTAGACGTCGTGAGAGGGCCCTTGCCCTCTCATGCTCATCTTCTATGCCCTGTAAATCAACCATCTCAACACTAGATTCTCCAACTACCTCCCTTGACTTCCTAAGTTCAGTTTCAAAGGAAGGAGTGAAACTAGGAGCACGGTCAAGGTACCATCCACCTCCCGTAAGGTGCGAGGTTGACCACGTGCGCTGTTGATTTGCTGAAAACATGCACGTTGAGTTCGACCTATCAAGCCATGCGGAGAGAAATATGGGGAGATCTTCTTTGCTTATTGCTCCTTCCGGAAAAAGTTCGTACTTAAAGTACTTGCGAGTACAAAGAAGGCCATGACTATATACCTTGCAATCAAAATATTTTGCACACAAAAACCAAATTAATATGCAAAATATAAGAACTATAATACTTTGAAAGAAAAACTCACCGAAATAGCTCTCTTCGCACAATCAAGTCAGGTCCATTAAAACTCACAAATTTGTAAGTTTTGTTAAAAGCATCCTGCCCTCGGAAGAAAGTATGGAACGCATTGTTCCATAACTTCATCCTACAGTCCTCGATGTATGCAACCAAGCTTAAAGGCTCGCCGGGTACTTCAAAATTGATAACCAGTCTATCTTGACGCACGGTTTCTTCAAAGATAATGGAAGCCTGCTCGGATATCTGTGGGAAAAGAGGGAATATTGTTACTTGAATCAGTAGCATGGAAGTCATCAAACGTAATCAATATTTATTTGTAATCACAACATATCATTGTTGTACAAATCACATCACATTCCTTTACATTGACTCAGTACTTAAAGGAACTCAAGTCACGTCAGAGCGTAAAAAGAAAACATTTAAGCTCATATAGTAGAAATCAACACACATGAAATCAACACAATTAGATTTAACAAACTCACTCCTGCCCAAAAACACGCTTTGGCAACAAAGACACCCAATTTCTCCTCGTTGGTGGGCTTGAGGGGCAGTTTGTGGGCCTCGCATGTTGATGCAGAGGAATTGAAATATTCCAACCATTTGATTTTAGAAGCAGCAGATGCTTTTGCAGTGACAATTAACTGCAGCTTCTCTATGTTTAGATCCGGTGTAATCAAGTTGAGGCTATAGTGACGCTCGTTCTGTAAAGAAAAGAGCGATTTATTAGAATAAAGGGAGTCATAGTATTACTTGAATAATGAAAAATGGATTTTAGAAGTAGAGTTCATACCTCTCGAAGCCATCTCTCTGTCAACTCCGGGTTTGCCACAGCAACTAATTTTGACATTTTCTTATGAAGTGCCTCGACTCTCTGTTTGGTAGCAACTTTCATTGCGGTTGCTTTTTCAGCAGCGGACACATTTCCGTCTGATTGCTCCACGAGTTGTTGAACACCCTCATCTGCTGGGAGTCCAAGTTCGTGCTGCAAAAAAATAGACTCTGTCACTGAAAATGCTATTATTTACCTTTGTTTGTCATTTTAATTAAGTAAATTTCAATGTATCTTGTGGTAAACAAATTGCATACATCGATATACAAAGTTTAATATTAAATGTCACCAGTACTTTTAGTGAAAACATATAAATACCCAAATCAGCAAAGGAGACATCCTCATCCCTAATATAAGCAAGTGAGCCAATTCACATATAGATCATAACTGGAAGATGAAGTTCGTGAATACATGCAGATTCAATGTATACCACGTCTTTGCATTCTGAGATTTCTTGCACCTCTTAATCTCCGATGGAGTCAATATATCTTGATACTGTTCAAGTGGCATGAGCCCGTACTTCTGAACTCTAAAGAGGGTGTGAACAAGGTTGGTCTTAACGTGAGAGTCTTCAGTATGTCTACAATTATGAATCAAAGAGAGGGCATGAGCATATCATAATAGTAGTGCAATCAAAGTATTTAACATGGAAAAGAATTCAGATCAAGATATAAAACTTACTTGTTGATGTTATGCATCACTTGCATAACAACACCAATTTTTCCTTTCGTGTCAAGGAGGATGCTGTCCACTGAGTAATGCCAAGCTTCTTCTTTCTTGTGAAGCCTTTGAATATGATTTAACCAAGCCTGACGTCTATGGTTACCATCACATACGAAGAACATCAAATTCTTGAAACTAGCCAACTCCGGAACAGACTGAAGAAAGGAATTAAATTCTTCATTTTTGGCACTCCAAATGGGACATCAAGATGCTTCATCAGCTTGAATAACCTCACGTGTTTTGCCTTCGTCATCTGTTATTGTCACATAGAAAACAGAGGAGCCTTCTCTATAGCCATGGACAAATTCTTGCTCTAAGTTAGCAAGATCAGTTGAGAGTGTGGGCCTCACCATAGGCATGGCCGACATCCTACATAGGGGAATATTGAACCTTGATGAACTAAAAGGTTGGACTCTCAGTTGATAGATCGTGGTCACGGAATTCAATTTCTGACGGGATCTGATGTCATCTTCATCTCCGTCAAATGCATCTTTTTCGTCAAGCCCCTCTTCAGCCTCATCTTGACCTTCATCAGAATCTAAATCAATTGCATTCTCTCATGAAGCTTGAATCGCTGATGGTGAAGAATCAGCGGGTACATCATGGGCGGCGGGGCTCTCTACCTACAAAACAGAGTTCAATATTTAAATGATGAAGAACAAATCTAGTAGGTATAACTGAGTTGCACAATAATTAACTAAATCAAACTTTTTACGAAATTAATCTCACTAGAATTTACATGACATCTACAAACAGAAATGAAAATCATTAGCCAAAACAAAAATCCACTACCAACATTAGAATCTGCCATTGAGATATTGAACTTCACACACTCACCAGGTTATCGTTCAAAGAGGCCGCGTCTCCACCATCATAGTCTTTCTCACTGTCCATGTGAAGTACCTGAGAAAAATCAATCAATGACTGGTCAATGATTATCTAACTAATTCTAACTGGTTACATGTACTTCTAGAAAGTTGAATGAGGCTCTAGATAGGTGAAGGCAATCGATTAATTTTTGTACGTGCGAGCATGCATCTCGGTACCGAGACACATATTTCCAAAACCAGAAAGGGCTGAAATCCTCTACATGAGATACGATGGCCAATGGGACATACCTCCCCATTCTGCTGTTCCAGGCCCATCAAAGATGAATTTCTCACGAGGAAGTTACACCCATGGCAATTAGAAGACTAGCGCGACACCCATTTTCAGCTCATTCAGTGGAAAACGAGATATAGCATCCTCGCTAAGACTGCCGCATTGTCCGCCGAGTACTATCTCGGTACCGAGACACCCACTTAAAGATTGCCGAGCCAACTCTCAAAAACTGCTCACTACTGTCTCGGTACCGAGACGGGCAATTCGACACATACAACTGATCGATATCTGTGAGAAAGCTCAATTTTCAGTTATCAAGTGCTTTCAGGTTCTATCTACATCGACTACTAAGAGTGTCCAATCTAATGTGGATGTCAACCACCTCACGAAACGTAATGCCTCATGATTCATCTAAAGCTAGAACAATTTGCGGTAGTTGGACACATGAATGAAGTAAGACTCCCATCAGGATCACAGGAACCGTCAAGGTACCGTCAGGATCCGGCATTCTTTAAAGGTATTGGCATGAGACACTAATCCTGCTATATCTTCTTTTTTGATTGGATGCACTAAAAACTACTTGTGCAGATCTACTATTATTGTGTCGTACTATATATTTGCATGTCTTTCCAGATGACAAACAAGTGCTACACAATTCGGTCGCGAAGACAAACAACAAAATGAACAACTCCCCCACATACAAAGATCCTTTTCCTTCCCAAACCATCTACATGGTAGTTTCTATTGTAACTCATCGACCCATCGAATAGTCAATACAAACAACAAAGCAGGTCTCGTTGAATTGACAGAATATCCACAGAAGAATCAACCCTCACACGCACGCGGACAGAATATTTTCACACCGAGTAGTATATGCATTCCCACAACCGGTACATTCTTGAATATTCTAACTTCTGACAGGAATATTATCATGTATTGATTTTCACTTCGAACGGTCCTTACATTTTCTATTCCATTCTTTTCTATCATTTCCGGATTCTCAGATCATTTCCAAAGCTTGTGAAGCAACTTAAGATCACATATATTTCATGTGTACTCATCCAAAAAGACCTCAAACAAACAGCAGCAGGGAGTGTCTATCCGTGCGAAAGGAGTGACCACCGTCCAAAAATTTACTATTGACTATCACGGCCGTCTCTCGGCACCGACAAGAAAAAACGGTTGCCACAACGAGTGTGGGGGTGACGACCAGCAAAGAGGGCGCCATCGCTAGTGCCATCGCCAACACTGGCGGATTCCGACACATACAACGGCTTTCCAACTCTCAGACAGTGCCATGTGAGTCTCAGTACCGAGACAAACATTACGAGATTTACATCTTAAAACCCTAAAATTGAACTACAAAAATTTGTGATGATATCGCACCCCACGCATTGCAGAAAGTGTGATGTGCTTGAGCTCTAGCCGCATCTCGTTTATCTCAAAGAACGGAACGATTAGATGAGTCGGACTCACGATCGAGACCTGCGCATGTCCTCACATTTTCCACTTCAAAATGCCTGCATCATTACCGAGGCAATAACAGCTCACAGCAGTTCACGACAATTCATTCATTGACAGTTCATTCACGGCCTTTCATTCATCGACTATTCATTCACGGCATTTCATTCATCGACGCTTATTCACACGGCGCTTCATTCCTGCACTTCATTCATGGGCAGTTCATTCATAGGCGTATTTGGCATTCAAATCTATATCTCAACATGGCTTTAAAAGGGAGAAACCTTTTTCACTTTTTGGCTCCATAGCATGAAGCACATGAATATACTCACCCATTATCAAGCCCGGAATTTGGATCAATTTTTGAAATATGAGCAAGAGGCCTAGTGGGATGTTGTAGTACAATCTGTACATGAGTGAATTGTTGGGCCTGCGATCTAGGGGTGTATGTTTATAGAATTGGCCCAAATCTAGTCGGCTGTAAGTATTTTCCTCTTGCCCATAAATGAAAGAGGCAAACAGGTAAAGACTTACAGCCGACTTTGCTCATGATTACTTACCCATTATTAATAGTCTTCCTCACTTCCCTATCTGCTCTTGCTTTCGCTCTAGTGATCATCTCTACCAAAAACTGAAGTGTACAGACCCTTTATATCTTAGTCAAGTCTAAGAGAGTGAATATTCTGGAGCTGGCCTAATCTTCATAATTCCATAGATATATCAAATCAATCTACACTTTTTTAAATCACGAGATATTTATTGTAAGAAGTGACCCAATCTAATGTTACACTGAATTTGTCGGCGCTAAGATATAATCAAGAATATCTTATTCTACCATGACTTATATTTGGTAACGTGAAAATTGTGACTATTTCCCACTATTGAACAACTTGTCAAGTAATAAATTTATGACGGCAGTCACTTAATAATTCATCACAGAGCTATTAAAGACCTTCCTTCTAATCTATAACTGCAGAGCTACTATTTTGCTCTCTGCAGTATTTGTGGCGACCGTCATCTTTATCACTTGATTTGCTAATCTATATTGTATCTTCCTTAATTTAAAATGTATGCCAGCAATTGGAGTCTACTAATTTAAAAACACTTAAACATCACAAATTTTGCATGTGTATGATACGACCACCTACCAAGCATAGGTTATAGCTTTTCTAGCCGTCTTTTAGCTTAATTACTCTACAAAATCCACTATTACCTTCTTAAACTTTGCTTACTATCACATAAATTACAAGTTTACAACGTAATTTCTTCCTTGTTATATATATCTCCTATTCCAATGCTCAGAGTACTTGTTATATCAAACGACACTTCAAGTCTTTGAGTAGATGTGTATTGAATTTAGTGATTGAGCGTTACACTGTGGAATACTATGGCCTTTCTTTGTGCTAATCATCATTCTGTTTTGGTCCTCTTTCCATTAGGCGAAGACCGTCATGCTAAAGTCACTTGTACAACATTAAGTTTGAGATTTAAGTTTAAGTTTAAGTTTCGTGAGGACACTGTCTTTGTCGAGGAAGAAGTTTTTCACGATGAAACCGGTCTTCTTTCACATGCACAGAGTCAGACCAGAGGAGAAAATCATGTCGGTTCGTTTTGGGTGCTGAAGCCCGGAAAATACTGTGTTTATGGAGTCTCAGAGTCTGTGTTTGATGGTTCCAGTGAACACCTAGGGAGTCGTCTACTTTTAGCATGGAGAGACCAGTACTGTCTAGACTCAAAATTGAGCCTCGTCTAGAAACAATTTATGAGTTGAGTGATGACTCTGATAGTGAGATTGAAGTTATTCGATTAGAGAGTGAAGTACAAGGTACCCTACGTCCAAACGTACATTTTAAGGAATCAGCTCCTCTTAATAGTCTTTCTCGTACTCTTGGTCAGTCCTAGGTTGGGACAAGTCCTGTTCAAAGTATCATTGATTCATTGATGCGTCTTGGAGCTCTTAAATGATCCAAGAATGTCTTATCTCGAATTAACTTTGATGTAATTAAACTCCAGCAGGTTGATTACCTCCCCCCTCGTTACAATGGAGATGTTATCTTTGGACTTCCTTCATTAGGTGACTACGGTCAGAACACAAAGGCCAAGCAGCTTCGTGAAATGGATAGACGGTACGATGGCCATGCTTGGTCTCGTACAATTTCATCAAATATTGCAAATGATCTGAATCTTTTGTCTCGTACGTCTTCTTGTTTCGGCCACCTCCATTGCGACAACCGTGATTGTGAGTATCTTCGGCGAGACCACAGAACTTCCCATTTGAATGAAACTGAGTGGGATGGATTATCTAAGAAGGTGTTTGAGGTGGGGTCTATGCCACCCACTCGTTCAATCGTTGTTTGCAAGTCTTGCAATGTCTCCCCGACTTGTGTAGCTGTCTGCACTGCCAAGATCTACTATTTCACTGCGACACCTCAGATGACAAGAGCTTGTGTGCACTTGGGGTGTCACGACCATCCCGTCAAGTCAGGAGATCATCGGGACTTCATTGAACTAACTGACACCTTGATTAGAGAGCAAGTTGAACGCACTCCATTAGTCACTCGCTCCGCAATTGTGCTTGAAACTGCAAAAGAAGTACTGGGCCCACTCCTCATTGCTAAAGAAGGAGAACCACAGAAGATCTTAGAACTGGACGAGCTGCAAGTCATTTTTGACCGGTGTAAACACCTCACCTAGTCACCTCTCCCAACATTTGTAACACAGTCACCACATACAAGGCTATCCGTCGCTTTGGAGTCATGGACAGTATTACCCAGTAACGTGCTGCTAGCAATTGGAAGTTCGTCCAAAAGAACATGTTTCCAAGGCAAGGAGAGGATATAGATAAGGTTTTTGTCTTTAAAATGTCTTAAGTCGGGCCGGGTTGCGGAGTGGATCTCGTGAAGCGAATGCAGTGTGGGGGTGACTTGGAGAATGCGTGGATAATGTTTGACCACGTCAAACGTGTTAGATTGTGAACGGCGATGGCTTGTCACGTTTATGATTCTAAATATTGCAGAGTCATGACAATCGCAACATGCGACATGCAGTCTGAGGACACGACAGCCCAATCGGTTGTTTGGAAGAACCTGAATGCCATTATGACAAAGCACGATGTTGAGAATGTGAATTTCAAGGGCTTTATGGCCGATAGCTCCCAGGCTAATTGGAATGCGGTTCGCATCGTCTATAGGAGCGGAAATGCGTCTGAGAAGATGATTGTCAGAGAAGGGACTTGCCTCTTCCATTGGACCCAGTCCCTAGAAAAACACACAAAGGCTGACATCCGGCAAGACCTCCAAGCTCAACACCGAAAACTCTATCATCAATACAAGAATGCCACGTCAATGGCAGAAGCCGAAACAAAGTTTCAAGCTATTCGAGCATGGTGGATGTCATCTAGCGCGTCGAGTAAGCGAGGATTACCCCGACTCGACACTTCTAGCCTTCTGACACTTTTGGTATCGCCAATGGGGAGGCTTCATGGAGCTGGGAAACTCTTTCTATTACATTCAAGTTCTGTAGCATTCAAACTTGGCCAACTTTGACTTATCCAATATTGAGCTAACTGATCTACTTCCAATGTTTCTAGAATCTTAGCGAAGACGAACTTGCAGAGATGCCATCATGCAACCTTGCGGAACCAATTCACAACAAGTCGAAGCAACAGTCTGGAGATCGGGGTAGCGACTTGTATGTGGCAGCCGTGGACGACTTCGTGCGAGCGTTCATGCATTGTATTGCGTACTCCCAATTCTTGGAAGGAGAGCGTCCTGGAAACGGTCCTTCAAAAGAGGAGCTCACGCTCAGACGCGCACATAGATCTGCAGCCAAAACAGAAAACTCCAAATCACTTCACGAAGCGATTCTTAAGATGCCCGGTGTTGATGAGTGGTGCACCAAAGACCCGCATCTTAAAGGAGAAGAGGTATTTGTTTCTCTAAAACGCAATTCTAATAATGCTTTCGGAGATGAGCGTGAGTCTGAAAGGCGTGATAAAATCAGTGTTCCAAGACCTCGTGTCCAGACTAGATCTGCACGCAAAGAGAGCGAGTATCCTACAACTCAGGTGATAGCCGACTCTCCCACAACCAGCGAACAAGAGGAAGCTGACCTTTGCCGTCAGCAATCTCTGCCGCAAGTAGATTGCTACCACGTCACTGCTATAGAGGAGACCATCTGCGATCCTTCTCAATGGCACATTGCACGTCTCTCCAAGACATCCGCCAAAGCTTGTTTGGCTCAACAAGCTATTACAAATAAGAAGTGTGTGGCACGGATTGTGCAAGACTGGAAGAGCACCCCAACTCCAACCTAGACAGGTCTAATGAAGAACTACCGGAAGAATAGACAAGACACTATGCAATTCTTCTTCTGCAACGATGACATTGAGAGGTGCGTGAAGGGCACAAAACGGCAGTGGTAATCACAGTGCCGCAGGTTCCAGAGGTTAAGCTAGGGACTAACTTGACTTCTAAAGAGATCCTCTCCTTAGAAAATGCAGGCTTTAGGCTTCCACAACAGAAGGAGATGTCACCGAGAAGACTCTTTCAAGACGAGCCATTGGAACTGGACTTATCGGCTTACCCAATGCCGGCATATCCGGATGAGTTTTCCACTCGCCGTTCAGGAAAGAATATCCGACGCTATAAGAAGGCCCCGTCAACTAAGCATTCCAATAATTGTGCATCTGCACTTTCGTTAAACGCCAAAGTGCGCAACTTGTGCATGCTTCCAAGCCTTGCGCTGGGATGCATTGTCTTACTGGATTCAAGAAAGCCTCCAAAGGTCCAGCAGTACTTCTTGACAATTTCGCAGATACCATCATGCACTTGTCCTAATTTCAAGGCGATGGCAACAAAGGGACTTGGGAAGCCAGGTCAATGGGCCAATTGTAAGCACTTATACTATTTGTTTACAGTCGTTTGTGGCTTGGACTCAGATTCGGATACGTTCATACATGCAGCTAGTTTGACCTTCAATGAAGTGAAGCGAGTCCTAGAGAGTGGCTTATTGAAGCACCTTGACTCTTAGAGATTTTTGTTTCTTCATGGAAACATATGTATTCATTACTTGGATTAATCATGAAGTAGTGAGACTAAAAGGGCCACTACAAGATATTTGACGTTCCACCTTTATTTCTATGTTCAAATGCTGCATAACCATTTTATTAAACTAGTAAATATCTAAGTTTTGTCAAAATTGTAAGCCTAAATTTACGAAAGAGTAAGACTATATTTACTGAGACAATAAGTCTTATTTGCATAATTTCAAAATTGTCATTTTACTGCAACAATAAGTGTGATTATATTGAATCCGTAAGTTTTCACAACTTTGAAATAGTATTGTGTTCAAGATTCTAGAATTTTGTGAGATGGTATGTTTCTTCCCAGTCACATGTGAGATGGTATGTGTCTTTCCGATTACAACTGTATAGCTACATTTAAGGCCGTGCAAGGAGATTCATTTTTCTTACTTATTATAAATTACAGTACACATCAATCCCCAATTACCGTTGACAAAGTATCCATAGGACCAATCTCCACAAATATCCACAAAAACATTCCACAGTCATAGGTCCCAATTTAATCTTTATTTAGAAAAAAACATCCAATACTCTTATTAGTTTGACAGAAACTATAAACTTACTGCTCAGAATCCATTGTTTATCAAAATAATCCAAAACTTACGGCTCACCGCTCTTCGCTCACCGCTCACCGCTCGCAAAATAGCCTCGTCCACCCACATTCACAGACAAGAAGCATGACCAACACCTCCCTCATCTCAAAACATGACAATTACAAAGCCTCCTCATGAAAAAATCATTCTTCCATTCGAATGGGGTCCAGACTTGCGTCGACGCAAGTCTTGCACATGTCCGTGCAATTCTGAAAATCGCCTCCTATACTCCTTGCCTAGCGTAAAAAAATCACAACAACAGTGCAAACCAAAACAACACCGTCATGCTAGTCCGAGCACACACAACCAGCAGCGTCATAGCCATCAACTACCATCAACAGCATCCTAGGTGACACATCAAGGAGCCACCTTCCTGCGAGGAACAAGTCAACAAAACCGACCTCCCGAGGCCCTCTTGCAGGCTCAGCTAGGAGCTTCATTACGGCAAACGGGCGGGACCAACAACCTCGGTAACACCACCAGGAGCCTCCTTCAAGCATGCTATCGGGCGAATCAAGGGAGGCCAACACCGACATTCACAGAGAAGAAGCAAGGCTGACAATTCCCTCGCCTCAAAACACCACAATCACAAAGCCACCTTAAGAAAAAATCATCGTTCCATTTGAATGCGTCGACGCAAGTCTTGCACTTGTCTGTGCAATTCTGAAATTTGCATCCTATACTCCCTACCTTGGACAGAGAATCACAACCACAGTGCAAACAAAAACGACAATTTTATGCAAGTTTGAGCCGGCACACTGTCACATCCCTTTCCAAAGGATGCCCGAACACGGTGGTGAGCCAAGAGGACCCCGGGATTGATGCCCCGGGCTTGGCAAGAGAGAAGGTGAGGTGACCAAGGAGAGTTCCGAGCAAACAGCACGCAATAGCGTTGTGCTTGGGACGAACATGGTAAGGTGCCTAACATGGTTGAAAACCTTCTTCAAGCACGCACCCATGGGTCTAAAGAATGCGCAATTTGGAGTTGTGAGTCATGAGATATGGCTCTCCAAAGTTGGAGCGCGTTCCAGGACACTCCGAGACTCGGGAGTGTTGCCTTTCGGGACTCAATATGTCGTCCTTCACGGATGGCGGCATGTTGCATGTCGTTGGAAAGCTATGGACAAGGGCTTTCCAGAATGCTAAGGCTTGTGAGGAGCAGAGCAATGCTTCGGGAGATATGGCTCTCCAAAGCATCAGGACTTCAAGACTCCGGGACTGTTGCCTCCCGAGACTCCTGAATGTTCAGAGGAGCATAACTCTCATATGAAAGCTCCAATCGGGACATGGGAGGAGTCTGTCGACATCTACTCAAAGAATAAATGTCGAAAATGGGCTCAAGAAGCTTATTTGAGTAATTGAGCTACGAGTTAGCTTGAGAAGAAGTTACCGCCCGTTCTTGAGGCTAAGGCAAAAACGGGTGGTCTTCCAAAACAAAAGTTTGTCATGGAAGGCCCTTAACACAAGAGGGGGGGGGCTACCAAAGACGCCAGAGGGTATTATGAGGAGGGGTGGTCTCCCTTCTCACTTGCACATGGTGCCATGAGGAGCCGGAGTGCCTCTAAGGGGTGAAGCTTGGGATGGGGTCTCACTCCTACATCTTGGAGAAGTTGGAGGGTGCTTTGGAGCATCTCTAAAGATGGGGTCGGGAAGTGTCCCTCTCTAAGTTAGTCCCCGTGATAAGTAGTGCCGGTTCCCGAGAGTGACCGGGAATGGATCAAAAATGTGAGGCATGGAAAGGAAGCCTCACTCCTACACCTTGGGCATTGTGGGATGCACTTGAGCATCCTGCAACATTGGGTTGGAAAGAGTTCGCTCGAAGCTGGTCTCCGGGAAAACTAGTGCCAGATTCCGGGAGGGTTTCTGGCAAAGTCCCGAATGGAGTGAGACAAGAGGGGAAGGGGACTAGTGGGAATTTGGACAATGGATAAGGGCGGTTAGCTTTGGGGTGATTAGTGTTACCCTTGGGAGCTTGGACATTTGTGAAAGGCCGCCCCGTGCCACCAAGTGGCATGCCCATGTGTTGGTGAGAGTCTTGGGTAATGAGTATCAGATAATGAGTTATGGAATCAAGGTGGGTTGGACACCTTGAATTAAAATGGTGCCAACATTGTGTATGTGGAGCACATGCAAGTGTTAGCTAAGTCGTGGCCGGGTGCTACCTACTACGTGAGCCGGGATTCCGTAACCAAATAAGGCTCACTAAGAATAAAAAACATTGAAGTAATTAGAGTCGCGACACGGAGCTAACACCGTCATCACCAGCAACTACCATCAACAGCATCCTTCGCGACACGGAGCCAACACCGTCATCACCAGCAACTACCATCAACAGCATCCTTCGCGACACCTGAGGAGCCTCCTTCAAGCATGCTGTCGAGGGAATCACACCAACACCCACATTCATAGACAAGAAGCAAGGCTGACACCTCCCTTGTGACAAAACAACACAATCACAAAGCCACCTCAAGAAAAAATCATCCTTTCATTTAAATGGGGTCTAGACTTGCATCGACGCAAGTCTTGCACTTGTCCGTGCAATTCCGAAATTCGCATCCTATACTTCCTGCCTTCAACAAAAAAATCACAACAACAGTGCAAATAAAAACGACACCGTCACGCCAATTCAAGCAGGCTCAGCCAACAGCGTAAGCGCCATCAACTACCATCAACAGCATCCTGCGCAACACTTTGAGGAGCCACCTTCATGCGAGGAACGAGTCAACAAGAACGACCCCCGAGGCCCTTTTGCGCGCTCAGCCAGGAGCTTCATCACGGCAAACGGGCAGGACCAGCAACCTTGGTGACACCACGAGGAGCCTCCTTCAAGCATGCTGTCGAGCGAATCAAGGGCGGCCAGCACCCACATTCAAAGAGAAGAAGCAAGGCTGACACCTCCTTCGTCACAAAACAGCACAATCACAAAGCCGCTTTGTGAGCCTAAAAACCACCAAGGAGGTGGAAATTGGTCACAAGGGGATTAAAGAACAAGATTACATGAAGAGAAGAGGAATAGACAAGAGAAGACAAAGAGAAAACAAGAAGCAAACGAGAGAAGAAGAAGAAAATCGCTGGGGAGAAAAACTCTTTCAACTCCCCCAACTTTGGGAGGTCATTTCTCCCTCCCTATGTATTGGAATTGAGCATGCCATATATTATTGGAAAGCTCTACTGGCGCTCTATTTATCCTAGAAATCTCAGAATCATACACCCAAAATTCTGTGACAAATTGCCGAATTACTGCGGCTGACTTGTTTACCGCCGGGGGGGGGGGAACTCTTCCAATACCCCCAACTTTGAGAGGCGATATCTCACTCCCTATAACTCCAATTTGAACGTGCTTACCACCATTGGAAAGCTCTACTAGAGGTCTACAATTTTTTCAAGATTTCATTGAACTTGGACTAAAATCGAGTGACTGATGGGCATTTGACCGAACGGCCTTGAATGGAGATTGACCAAAAACACTTGATTTCAATGCAACTCCTAACCTAATAGAAAAGGAGGTCAAGATGAGTGAGAAGGAGGCCAATACCTTCCTTCTCCTATTTATTAAACATTACAAGAGGAAGAGGGGGAGAAACAAGAATTAAGATGGAGGCGTGAGGCCTTCCTTCTTCTAAAACCTAGACATCACAAGAGAGATCAAGATGAACAAGAAGGACAAGAAGAGGGAGAAGGAGGCCCATGTCCTTCCTTCTCCTACTAACTAATCATTACAAAAGAAGAGATAGATAGACACAAAGAGAGGTTTCCAATTAGCTCGAAAACAAGCTCTCAAGTACAAAATATGGAGCCGCCACAGTGGCGGCTCACCTTAACCCCAACCAAGACTCAAAGCCCTACTTAAGGTCTTCTTGGATGAATGTCGTCACTACTTCACGCGCTCCATCCTTCAAGCATCCAATCTATCACCGGCTCCATTAATGCAAGTAGCTCACACATACCACCCAAAGTTAAGTGAATAAAATCAAGACAATCAATCATAAATACTAACATGGATATCAAAGGTTAGAAGTGAAAGGCTGACAGTAAAATGTCCGACTCTAATGTAAGCAACTAGCCTATTTCTACTTTTTGGGTTCATTAGGGGGGATCTTCCCTCCTCTAGTCCTTCCCCATCATTCATTGGATTCACTAGGGGGGATCTTGCCTCCTGTTGTCCTTCTCTACTAATTCTAACCCAGAGCTTAATTTCGCGCCAAACAATCTACCGAAGGCCTTCCAACAACTAACTTTTAACATACATATTACATTCATAATTAAATTATCCTAATTGCATCAATTTACTTCCAAATGACATGGTTCGCTGACTTTTCTTTAATAAAAACCACATTAAATAATATTTTAAACAAGAGCGCGTTTTCACGCTCTCACACGCCTCAAGAAGAAATCATCCTTCTATTTGAATGGAGTCCAAACTTGCGTCCACGCAAGTCTGGCACTTGTCCGTGCAATTCCGAAATGTTACGTCTGTAGCAATGACTTAGCAATTCATGTTTTAGGAATCTAGATTATTAGTTCCTCTTTTATGAGGATGTTCATATTTTGAATCCATATTATGTAGAAATCAAAGATCTAAAAAAACTTCTAATAAGTTTTCACATTGCTAGAAAAAAGATATTTGGCAGAAGAACTTGCAGAGATGCCTTCATGTTACCTTGCAGAGTCCATCTATAACAAATGGTTGCAAGCGTTTGGCAATAAGGGTAGGGATCACTAGGTTGCTGCCGTAGACAATTACGTTCGAGCCTTCTCCAAGTGGTTGGCCACCATCAATTCAACAAAGGCGGAGCAAGTGATTATGGACCATCTGTAGAAGAACTTCGTGAGCGTCTTTACTCCGCCCAACGTCAAGCTAATTGATCCGGCAATCCATCTTGCCTCAACAAGGCAGTTATGGACTTCCCTGTAGTAGAGGCTTTTGTACGCGTGACGCCTATCTGGAGGGGGCAGAGGTTTTGGGTTCCAGGACACGTAAGGCAAATGTTCCCATTGGTGCTAAAGATGAACCTCATCAACCTGACAACGTGAGCTACTCACGTCCTCAAATTGGGAGAAGGGTCACACGAGCTCGTGTTGAGAATCTCGGTACTATCCACGAAGAAGATGAAGTTTTAGGAGCAACCGCTAGGACCGTCCTCTTCTTCTGGACCTAGTATTGAGCGCGTCATTGCTGTCCAAGAGACGAGAGTGAATGAGCGGCTATGGCACATTGCCCGTTTGAAGGAATCCTCATCCAAGGCTTGTTGGGGTATTATGGCTAAGGCTAGGAAGAAATGCAAATTTTGCATTGTTCAAAACGGAAATGCTACCGCAGCTCCAACTTACACAAGAATATGGCATCCTCCTCAACTTGGTAGTAAAATATTGGATCAGTTCTTCTCTTGTCTAGACAAATTTGAGCACTGTGTGAAAGGTAGTCGTCGTAAATGGATTGAGCCGTTCTCTTGGAAACAAGGTCGACCTCACATTCCTTCAATTTGGCCCGTGAAGATTGGGACTAACCTGACACGTGGCGAAATAGAGGTGTTGGAGAATGCGGGCTTTCGGCTCCTACAGAAGGAACGGCTTCCACTCAACCGCACATTCAATACTACTGCCCTACCGAGAGACTTGACACATTCTAGTGCCGGACAAGGCTGATGTGTAGCCAAAATCACGAAAGTCTAAACTTCTTTGATGCATCAAGGTTGTGACTCCGAAGCACATGAAGAACATTGATTTAGCTCGTGCCATGGAGGCAAAAATACTTGAGGTAACTATGATACCACAACCTGGTTTTGGGTGTATCGTCGCTTAGGAGTAGGATTCAGAGTCTATAAACTATCTCTTAGTGAAAACTTTGAGTGTTCTTGCCCGATGTTTAAAAAAACCATTACTAAGTTAGGACGAAAAGGCGTACCGTATAGACATTGCACGCACCTATACTTCGTGTTGGTATTGGTATGGAAATTTGGTAGCAATAGAAACGTCTTCATCCACGAGTCCACCCTCAGTTTCAACGAGGTGGAAATGATTCTAGAGAGGGGAATCCTACATCAAGTTACAGAGTAGACTACCTAAAGGTCATATTACTTAAAACAACATCCACATCTACCTATTCTATATGTTATCATTGTAATCGTGTGTTTTACACGTAATTTATCATGATTTCAGCGCTTTACAGTAGTCAATAAATGCATTCCTATTTACAACAACTAATGAATTTCTATACAACTTCAACTTCTGATTTCACAATTATAAGATACTAGTCTCCACTGCAAAATTCAAAAATGTCTTTTAATGCTTGCACTGCAAAATTAATGTCTCCACTGCAAAATTCAAAAACGTCTTTTAATTTGATTGGGTCCCAATTCGGGTATGGTGGACAATTTCGAGCAGTATTTGCGTACGGTACCAAGTAATAAGAAATTGGAGGAGTTTATGACCACCGCACGCGGAATAGCAGATTGGTGCAATGTGGTAGATAAAGAAAATGGTCTGCCAGGAATGATTTCAGAGGTACGAAGCCTAGTCACATATGTGTTGTAGGGATCGGCATGAAAATGGGGTCAAAAATACTTGCTAGTATGGCTTCTGGTTTAGTGGATATGAGCCACTCTTTTGCAAATATCATGCCTAATGTTCTACAGGCTGCCATAAATTATGAGGCAATCATAGATCAATATCACCTTCTACTGAACGATGCTTTAAAGGATAAGCAGTACATTGAGAAATTGGAGGCAAAAACCGTAACTCTAAAGAATCTCATTACAGAGTACTACGTTGAATTGCAATCAATTCGGATAACTGGAAAAGCAAATCATAAAGAAGCACTTCGCATTGTATCTGGGATTCTGTTAGAAGACTCAAAAGAATTGGACAAGTTTGCTGCATCACAAAAGGGCACTCAAGGGACTTCATCCAGTCTTTTTCTTTCACAATATGATGCGGGTGGTAAAGAGGATGGTAAAGAAGATAAGGGAAAGACAATTGTGGAAATAGACAATGATGAAAGTGTGTGGGCGATGAAGTTGGAGATAGCAAGTAAGGAGAGAGATAATGCACTCAATAATGCAAGAGAATGGGCGATGAATTTGGAGGCTGCAAATAAGGAGAGAGATCATGCAGTTGCAAAATTGGATGATGATGCAAAAACATGGTCAATGAAGTTGGAGGCTACAAATAAAGGGAGAGATGAGGTAGTTGCTGAATTGGAGGCATCACGAAACACCTTAAAACGATAGATTCAACACCACTCCAAGCATGCACACTACCATGGTTGGGATGGGTTCATCGACTTCAAGATATGGAGAGTTTGGATTCAAAGGCACAAGACGATCTCAAAGCTATTGCAGCTAAATCAAGAGATTCACGTGAAGTTGTAGACGCTTCATTGGAGAAGTTTCATGAGATGAGTCCAAAACAACAATATGACCCTATAGAGGTCACTTTTTGGGGTGATGCAGAAGATATGATGGAGCGTACAAATTACTCTAAGATGGGGAGAAACAAGAATGTTGATTGGACCTTGGATATAGAGGAAGGATGGGCGTCGTACAATAGATTCTCATCGCACCTACAAGAGTCAGCTTGCATTGTAATTAACACATGCGACCCTCCTCCGGCAATACTTAAGATCAAATGTGTAGTGTGCCTACATCATTTTGATCCAGAGGGAGAATACACGTTAGGCCAATGTAGCCATTACTTTCATGTTACTTGCATATGCCGATATGCTATGACAAAATCGGTATGTCCGGTATGTCGCTCCCCATTTAGCACAAGATTCTACGAGATGATGGGCATACAAGATCTTATGCCATCAGGGCACGAATTCAACCGATGGAATCTTCCACTGGATCAATTCCCAAAAAAATTTCTACACTACTCTGATTGGAGAAATGCACTTGAGTGGAGTAGGAATAAAAACACCAACTAAGCATTCAATATGGTGGGGAAAGAGATGCCCTATTTTGGATGACACTAGATTACGAAATAGAGATAAGGACGAGGAACATTAAAGATGAAGAGCAACGAGAGTTGTTTTGTCGTAATTTTGGAGGGCATTGGAGCATCAAACACAACCGTTTCTTTCGATTTTCTCCAAAGAGAGTAGAAAAGGGAGAAGATGGTTGGTGGCACAAAGTAACACATTCAACCGGCTTAGGAGAAGAGTACAAGAAGTACGATCATCCTCCAATTGGAAGAGCTATGGTCCTTGCAAAATTGGAGGAAGCCGCAATATACCAGACTTCGATACCGGAAAATTCTTTTTAAGATGTAGAGCTCTCTTATTGGGATGCGGTAAAGAAGTTTGATAAGCGTATCGATGATGCCATTTCGTTTTGTAGGACATATTATATTTATATCCAAAAGAAGGATCATTTATATTAATGGATGATTTCGAAGGTATTGTATACAATGTCATTGCACGAATCGAGAAGGCCATGGAAATCTTACGTAACAAACAAGTGGATCGTAGTAGTTAGCGGAAGAGACAAGATGGCAAAGATGGGAGGATAGTTGGCAAGCGGAGATGAGCCGCAAAATTGCAGCCGTGGATCGGGAATATGAAGAGGGCGGTAGAATTGCCCATTAAAGCCAAAGACCGCGTATTCGTAGTATAGCTCAAATCGATCAATCAGATTTACCTTCAGTTTGAACGGATGTTGGACCTTTAGTTTGAACGTATAAATATAGGCTTTTCCTAGGTTGTATGGATGTTGTTTTAAAAATGATGAAAATGCCACAATCGATTCATGGGGCATTATTTTTGAAGTAAAGGGTTGCAATTTTTTTGGTTCAGTGTGCATTTCTTCTCTATGCTTGAGAGTCAAGACCATCCCGCGACAAGTATGTAGAGATATATATAATTTTTTAACACATTAAATATAGTCATGTAGACAATAGAATCTCCAAATGCATTTGGAGTATAAGAATAAAGTACTACAAAAACTATAACTACAATATCTATAATAAGGATAAGTTCGATGAACCTATACTACATAAAGATGCAAAATTCATCTACTCATCAGGACCAGAGGATTGTTTATAATTACTATCTTCCTTTACTTCAGTTCCACTAGACCCCGCAGAATCATATTCCTAATCGCTCGGAACCTTTTGTTTAATCTTGGGCTTGTTCTCTGGACATTGTATATTCCCATATTTATGCAAAGTATCAAATTCTGGGAGATTAACAGGGATCTTTGGTTTTCTTGGCGGAACAATTAGAACCGTTGCAGATTTACGTTTATGCGACTTGGAAGAACCAAGCATGTGCTCTAACCTTGTGGCACTACGAGGAACATTGACATTATTTAAATACGTGCCCAAAGGTACATCCGAGTCACTACAGATGCTCCCATATTTGGCTCTTGAGAAGGACACCAAACCCTTAGAAGATTTCTCCAAGGTTGTCGTAACCCTTACAGTAGAGGGTTGAAATAAAGCGCGGCGAGTAGCACAGGGTAAAGATAGTTGATCCTTACTTCCGGATGCGATATTCTCCGCAACCGGATCAGAGCTCATAGTGCCCGCAGTAGTATTGCACACAGTGGTCTGCACGTTTATCGCCTCCTTTTCCAACCGTAAACCACTAGCCATAACAGGTAGGATGTTATTCGATTTGTCCATGCCGCCTTGAGTCATTAACCATGCTAACGGCTGCTCATCCTCTAGATCATCCGCTGAAGCACTATCAGCAATAAAATCACCTTTAGTATCGTGAACATTTAGAGCATCTTCATCATTTGAAGCGGAGAAGAAAGTCATATCATCGTCTTCATCACCAAATTCAAAAATATCATTGTCATCAAACTCTGATTCGTCCTCGACAGCTTCCTCATCGTTTTCATGTACTTGGTCTTCCTTTGAATCCAAGTTCTCTTTGTATTACGTGCCATCGTCACTCAACTTATCATTCGCAAGCAATTTTGAGTTGGAATATATGTAAACCAAGTCATTAGCTCTCTTCGGTAGTAACCGATTTTGTTTCTTGTCGTGAACATAAGAGTAGCTATCCCAGTTGCGTTCGCAAGCCGACAAGGACACGATCTGTGCTAGTATTTGCTTTGCAATTAGAGAGAGGAGTTTAGCACAAGCACCCTCAAACTCCCACCATGCATGTGCAGCTATTTTTTGAGTCTTAGGCTCCAACATGTCATGGGATGGTGGACCCCTTACTCGAAAGTCAAAAATTTCATTCACCACGTCTGCATAATACTTCGCGGGACATAGTTTTTGTAAAACACGCTTGCAAGCTATTCTAAGATCAGGATCGTCAGCTAACTCTTGGTCATGTAGTAAATACGGATTTAGAAGTGCAGCCGCGCCATGTAAATCAGTTGTCATGAGCCGTTTCCAATGGTAAAACTCCTCCTTTGCGGTGGCCACCTCAAGTGGTTCCAAAGAGAATGGGGGTGCATGCAAAGTATGGATATGTCTCTCAAGATCACACATGATCTGCCAAGCCTTGCCCGTACTAGGAGCCTTGTCGTCAAATTCTCTCTGAGCATAGAATACAGGGCCATCTTTAACCTACACAATTCGCTAAATTCTAATCTTTGCATAACGTCAGAAGGAAGTCCTTGATTCGACAGACTGCCGAGGCTTCACAACTCCAACACTGAGGATTTATGACGAACTGGTGCGGCTTGAGGATGGCCTGCCGGGGCACCACAGGTGCTGCACCAGAGGCTTAAAACGGACTGCCGAAGATTGCTGTATCCGAAACATCCCACAGATGGTGTGTCGGGATTCGCAGGGTTGCAAGGTCTCGCGGTTCTGGAAGGTGAATGCTCCTCTGGGCGTGCCGACAATACTCGAGGTACTGGTGAGATTTCGAACGCCGGAAACTCAAATCCATAAACTTCGATGCGGGTGGGTTTTTCAGGCTGTATTTGAGAGCCTGATTAGCAGTGCTCCGAAGTGCCCACAAGTACTCTTCAAGGTACTGTCGGGGCTTCAAGACACTATCTGCACAGCCAAGAAAACGCCGCCACCGGCTGAGACTCTCAGACAAGGTGGTGTGTCGGACTTCACGACCAACTGCCAGTGTTGAAGGGGCTTCAGGACGGACTGCCGTGGCTTAACTTTCGCGGATCATGGCACTTCTGCTGGCACCTCAGGACGGACTGCCGTAGCTTCAAAGTACGAGCAGCGAGGATTTATGACCGACTAGCGGGGCTTGAGGATGGCCTGCCGGGCCACCGTAGGTGCTGAACCAAGGTCTCACGACGGACTCCCGAAGATTGCTGCGTCCTAGACATCCTACAGGAGGTGTGCCGGGATTCGCATGGTTGTAAGGTCTCGCAGTTATGGAAGGTGAATGCCCCACTGGGCGTGCCGAGATAGTGCCGAGACGTCGAACGTCAGGAACTCAAAACCATAAACCTCGTTGCGGGGGGGGGGGAGATTCAGGCTGTATTTGAGAGTCTGGTTGTCAGTGCTCTGAAGTGCCCGCGGGTACCTTCCGAGGTACTGCCGGGGCTTCAAGCCGACTGCCGGCACAGCCAATGGAAACGCCGCCACCGGCTGAGGCTCACAAAGCGAGGTCGTGTGTCGGGCTGCTCGAGGTACCGGAGCATCAAGACGGACTGCCGGCACTACACCTCCGCGGACCTTGGCACTACTGGTATCCTTTCAGAATGGACTTTCGGGGCTTCACAGCTCCTTAATCGAGGATATGCGACGGACAGGCGGGGCTTCATGAGGGCCTGCCGGGGCTTCACAAGTGCTGCACCTGTGGCTCGAGGTACTGCCAAGTCTTTAAAAACCGGAAACTTCCACCATCACCTTCGATGCTGTTCATGGAAGTTGTCACTAGAGAGGGCTGCCGGGATTGGCAATCCCTACTTGAGAGCGTGATTTTCAATGCTCAGAATAGCCTCATGGTACTCTCCAAGGAACTGCCGGGGCTTCAAGCTGGACTGCGAGCCCTGACACAGAAACGCCGCCAATGGCTGAGGCTCTAAAATCAAGGTGGTGTGTCGGGCTTCACGACCAATGCCGGGGCTGCTGGGGCTTCAAGGCTGCGGGGGCTACATCTTTGTGGTCCTCAGCATCGCTGCTGGCACCTTCGGGGACCTCGGCATCGCTGATAGCACCTGATGGCACCTTCGGGAGGGCCTGCCGGGGAACAACAGCTCCTTCACCGATGAACAACGACGGACCAGCGGGACAGCCTGCCAAGGCTTCACTTGTACTGCATTAAGGGCTCACGACCGATTGCCGAGAATTCGTGCATCCGAGACATCCTCGACGAGATGTGCCGGGATTCGCAAGGGTGCTAGGCTGTCCATGAGAGCGTGATTGTCACTGCCCCGACGGGCCTGCCGATACCCTTCAGGGTACTGTTGGGACTACAAGATGGACTGCCGGCACTGCCAAGCAAAGTGCCGACACTGGCTGAGGCTCACAAACCGAGGTGATGTGTCGGGCATCAAATTCGATGCCGGGGCTAGCGTGGCTGCATGACGGACTGATGGGGCTGTGCTTCCGCGGACCTCGGCAATACTGGTGGCACTTGAAGACGGCCTGCCGAGGCTTCACAACTCCTGCACCAAGGGCTCGAGGTACTGCCGAGACTTCAAACATCCGGGAGTTGGTGTCGCGACCCTAATTGCTCAAACTCATTTTTTTTTCTTAGTGAGCCTTATTTGGTAGCGGAATCCCGGCTCACTTAGTTGGTAGCAACCGGCCACGACTTTGCTAACACTTGCATGTGCCCCACACACACAATGTTAGCACCATTCTAAGTCAAGGTGTCCAACCCACCTTGACTCCATAACTCATTACCAGATACTCATAACCCGGAACTCCAACCAACACATGGGCATGCCAACCCGGAACTCCCACCAACACATGGGCATGCCACTTGGTGGCACGGGGCGGCCTCCCACAAATGTCTAAGCTCCCAAGGGTGCCACTAATCACCCCTGGAGCTAACCGCCCTTATCCATTGTCCAACTTCCCACTAGTCCCCCTTCCACTCTTGTCTCTCACTTCATTTGGGACATTGCCGGAAATCCTCCCGGAATCCGGCACTAGTTTTCCCAGGGACTAGTTTGTAGCGGGACTCTTTCCAACCCAATGTTGCGGGATGCTCAAGAGCATCCTACAATGCCCAAGGTGTGGGAGTTTCCCACAATCCCTTTCCATAACTCACCTTCTTGAACCATTCCCGGTTACTCCCGAGAACCGGCACTACTTATCACGGGGACTAACTTGGAGAGGGACGCTTCCCAACCCCATGTTTAGAGATGCTCCAAAGCACTCTCCATTTTCCACAAGGTGCGGGAGTGAGGCCCCATTCCAAGCCTCACCCCTTGGATCCACCCCGGCTCCTCAGGGCACCATGTGCAAGTGAGGAGGGAGACCACCCCTCCTCATAGTACTCTCTCGAGTCTTCGGTAGGCCCCCCCACCCTCTTGTGTTGAGGGGCCTTCCGTGACACACTTTTGTTTTGGAAGACCACCCGTTTTTGGCTTAGTCTCAAAAACGGGCCGTATCTTCTTCTCGGGCTAACTTGTAGCTCAGTTATTCAAATGGGACGTGCGAGCGTATTTTCAACATCTACTCTTTGAGTAGATGTCGATGGACTCCTTACTTGTCCCAATCGGAGCTTCTATGTGGGAGCTATGCTCCTCTGAACATTCGGGAGTCCCGGGAGGCAGCAGTCCCGGAGTCCCGAAGTCCCGATGCTTTGGAGAGCCATATCTCCCAAAGCATTGTTTTGCTCCTCACGAGCCTTAGCATTTTGGAAAGCTCTTGTCTAGAGCTTTCCAAAGACATGCAACATGCCGCCATCCATAAAGGACGACATTTTGAGTCCCGAAAGGTAACACTCCCGAGTCCCGGAGTGTCCCGGAACGCGCTTCAACTTTGGAGAGCCATATCTCATGACTCACAACTCCAAATCGCGCGTTCTTTGGACCCATGGATGCGTGCTGAAACAAGGTTTCCAACCATGTAAGACACGCCACCAAGTTCGTCCCGAGCACGACGCCATTGCGTGCTGTTTGCTCGGGACTCCCCTTGGTCACTTCACCTTGTCTCTTGCCAAGCCTGGAACGTCACTCCCGGGGTCCTCTTGGCTCACCACGGTGTTCGGACATCCTTTGGAAAGGGATGTGACACTCACCCCCACCAAGCAGCGTCGATGCCCTCATCGACAATCTCTCTTGTCGGCAGTACCAAGTTCTTGAGGTAGCCGCCTCCTTGGCACTTGCATTGCGTTCCAGGGTAGCTAGCCCCGCAATGCTCCAAGCATCCTTTTACTTGGAAAATGGCTAAGTCTCAAAGGTGGCACCCGATAGGTTTAAGGTCCTTTCCACCCAAGGACTTCCCTTGGAAGGACCCACATAAACTAGACCTATCCACTTTGGGACTCACTTGGAAGGCCCCCAATGGCCCGAAGTTAGGCTCAACTAGCCCATCATACTCACATGACTTAGGATTGAATTCAAGGCTAACCAACACTTTCTTGGTTGCAACACCAAGCCCTCTTTTCAAACACTTAGGCTCTCAAGTGGTGAACTTTGCTCGCCTAGGGGTAATGCTAAGTCCCGCCCGACCTAGCATTTGCTTCACTCTACCGAGACATGGGTGATCAAGCCATGCGTTGACGATGGTCAACCCGCAAAGGGCACTTTTATGAGCCCGTGCCACTACCTTGCTCCCGCCCGAGCAAGTCCTAAGCTTAAGAGTCGTGGGGGTTCACCCACTCACAAATCCCAAGCCAAGGTCCCTGTTTTGCAGCATTCCAAGTATTGGCTTCGTGTATCCTTCAACCTCTTCTAACCAACCTAGCAATCCAGAATGAGATTAGGACTCATCTCACTTCCAACATGCAATCAAGGAACTTGCCAGCAACTTAATTGTCAACCAAGTATTAGAACATGTGTCATTTGCACCAAATGCTAGACAAAATTTAGGCCAGGTGTAAACAAGTGTGGTAATTCACCCCCACTTCAAAGGTTGATGTCCTCATCAATGCTTTCTCGGTGTCTTGGATCTCCGTTGGCTTTCATACCTTTCCACCATCTCCTTTGCATTGGCCATATACTTGGCCTCAATCCATGTTGCTTCCTTCTCATGGTACCCCCGCCTCTTCACCAAGTATTCTTTGCCCTTTTTCTTGGTGATCCCGCAGTTCATAATGCATTTTACTCCAAACTTCAAGTGATCACCAAGTAGTTCGGGTGGAGGCCGCAACACTTGCTTGCGTTCCAGCCTCACCTTATCTTTATGATATGGCTTGAGTAATGACACATGGAAGGTGGGATGAATCATGGTCTCCGGTGGTAAGTCCAACTTATACACATCTTCAAACAACCGTTTTGCAATGAAAAATGGACTCACATACTTTGCCATGGATATGGGAGTCAAGCCATCCGGTAAGTTGAAGTTCTTCACATTCTACCACACCTTTTAGCGCTCCTCATACTCCTCATGGCGCCGCCCTTTGTTAACTTGTTTCACATACCTCTTTGGGCCTTGTCTAGGTTTTTCTTGGTCCTTTTCAATAAGTTGCTATCTCATGGCTACCAAGTCTTTTGCACCTTGGCTTTGTTCCATCTCCGATTGCAATCCATTCAAAAGCTATGTCGTTAGGCATAAGAGGCTTCACACATAAGCCACCTTGGGCAGCGATTGACTCATAGCACCATGCCTCAATGCATTATGGCTACCAACCGCTTAACCCAAGTAATCACTCCAATCACTTTGGTCTTCGGTAACCCATGATGCCGCCACCAAACGCTGAAAAAGAGCACCACCTTGTCAAAGGCGGTCGCCATCCCTTTTGTTGGCTCCATCCTTGCCAACTTACAAAACCTATCCACCACCACAGAGATGGCGTCACTTCCTCGTGACTCCGGAAGGCTTGTAATAAAATCCATGGAGACACACTCCCATGGACCATCCCGGATAGGCAAAGGCCGTAACAAACCCACTTGCTTTTGATATGACACCCGGTTGGCTTCACATTCAAGTGATACAAGTCTTCACATAATGAACAATGTCTTCCTTCATTCCAGGCCAATAGAACCTCTTTGAAACCAAACATATGGTGGACTTCTCCCCCCTATGCCCGGCCAAGCGGTTGTCATGCTCCTCCTTAAGCACACTCAACCTGCACATGCCCTTTGGAACACACACCCTATTTTGCTTTAACTTGATCATACATTGATGAAGCCGGATTTGGTTGGGCTTCATGCCACACCTAAGTTCATCTAAGAACTTTTGAGCCTCGGGGTCTTTCATATAGGCCTCTCTTATCCGTTTTGCCAAATCACTTTCTCCCGCATACATCACTCTCAAGACTTGCGTGGTATTTGACTTATGTTCACCTTCCAACCTAGTGCATCCGGCGCCCATTTACTCGGCCCGGCTTGTGAATCAACTCCACATTTATGAGCACTAAGGTAACATGCCACTTGAATTGCTTGGGTGTAACTTTAGCTTGTGTCTCAAAGTACTTCAATGAAACATTATTGGTGAATACCTTGGTCTCATAGAGACCAAGGTAATGTTGCCATATCTTCAAACAATACACTACGGCAAACATCTCCTTTTCATGCAATTGGCCTTCCTTCTTGCATGAGCACTTTCCCGATGGCAAAGTCACTTCCTTCGGTGTGCACCTCAAAAGGCTTATCAAACTCCGGGAACTTCAATACCGGCAGAGAGGAGAGCTTCTCCTAGATTTTTTTTTTTTTTTTTTTCAAATGCTTGCACACATGAATCGGTCCCATCCAAGGCCAAGTTTTTCTTAAGCAAACCGAACATGGGCTTAGCAATCTTGGAGAAGTTCTTTATGAACCTCCCATCAAAATAGGCCAACACAAGCAATGACTTCACTTCCCTTTGTGAAGTGGGTTGGCTCCCCTTCTTGATTGCTTCCACATTCTTGTGGTCCGGTTTGGCACTTTGCCCCGTCATAATGTGTCTGAAGAACTCAATCACTTGCAAGCCAAACTCACTCTTCTCTCCATTTGTATACCACTTATTGTCCCTAAGTTTTGAAGCACAATTGCAAGGTGTTGTGCATGCTCCTCCGCGGTTTTGGAGAACACCAATATGTCATCGATGTCGACAATGACCAACACATCCATCTCTTGATGAAACACCGTATTCATGAGGGTTGTGAACGTTGATGGGCGTTGCACAATCCAAAAGGCATCATCAAAGCCTTTTCCACCTCCCGAATACGCTTGGGAGGTGTGGAGTTAGAAGTGGGCTTCTTCCCTTCAAGTCCCAAATCGGTCCTTAGCATCATCTAGAACCGGGTTTTCTTCTAACTCCTCCAAGTTTACCAAGTTGATCCTACTCCCTAACATGTTGGGAGCATTGGTGAACTCTAACTCAATTTCCTTGTCTTCGGGGTTGGCAACCACTTTCAATGGCCGCCTCATTATCTTTACCCCATAGGTATGTAAGGAAGTCTTACATAAGATGAGACCAATCCCTTCCATCTCACAAATCTTGAAGTTTTCCACAAAGGTGAAGTTTTCGCACTTCACTTCTTCTTCTGCTGCTACAAGACATGTTTGGTGTGGCTTGCCTCTTTGCAAACCTCACTTGGATGAGCTTGCTTACTCAAATGCAAGCCCATCCACTTCAATGCTTCGGGACTTATGAAGGAGTGGGTTGCCCTTTGGTTTGGAGCAATGCATTGCCGTGTGGCCCTCTTCACCACAATTCAAACAAGTAACATAACTTGTCTCTTTTTAGCACTTGTCCCTACTTTGGGCTTGTCCTTGGCAAACTTGTCCTTCCCATCCTTCGAAGGCCCACTCTCACCACCCTAAAGCTTTTGCCAACCATTTTTCTTATGTTGGCTCTTGGATAGTAATTTGCCTTGCTCTCCGGTTGAGCCTTCCTCGTTAGAGGTTTTTTGGTGACCTTCATCATCACCAATCCTTTTTGCCAACTTGAGCAACTCGGCACAAGTCTCCGGCAATCTCGGCATCTTGAATAATGCCCGCTCCACCCAACCTTAGAGTCCATGGAAGAAAATGACCTATTTGGCCAATTCATCTAACTTCGGGAGCACATTCAAATGTGCATTGAAATCCTTCACATAGGCATGAAGGGTGCCCGTTTGCTTCAATTGCACAAGGGCCATGCCATCCCAAATCTCTTGGTACTCTGGGGTGAAGCGATCACTTAGGATCCCCTTGAAATCGGTCCAAGTCAAGTTGCTCACCACTCCTGCGTTCTCATCTAGGAAACGAGTCCACCGCAAATGAACATGTTCTTTCAAGAAGGTCACGAGAATAGTGATCTTGTCCTCTTCACAAGCCCTTTGAGCCTCAAAGTAGAGCTTAAGTTCCACAATGAAGTCCTTGACCTTTTTGCCTTACCCAATCCCGTGAAGGAAGAGGGCAAGCTGGTCTTGCACAACTTGCGGGAAGAAAGGCTTGATACCCTCCCCTTGAGCTCCTTGATCTCTTGTTGCATGACTTGAAGAGTTTTGACAAGCTCATGGAACATTTCCTCTCATGCCTTCCTCTTGTAGCCTTGGTTCCCGGGAACGGGACTTAAAAGATTTTCTTCCTCCTCATGGTGAGTGTCCTCCTCACAACTAGCAACTTCTCTTTGGTCCCCTTAATCCCCTTTTATTTCCACCGGATCCTCCGATGGACTTTAAGAAGACTCCTCATGAAGAACATCCCCGGCCACAAAGCCTTAACTACGTGTCTTCGGGCCACATCACAAGCTTCCGGCCTCTCATGCCATCCTACTCTTGATTGGATCCCGCTACGTAGCCTGCTGTGATACCAAGTGTCGCGTCCCTAATTACTCCAACTCATTTTTTCTTACAGAGCCTTACTTGGTAGCGGAATCCCAGCTCACTTAGTTGGTAGCAACCGGCCACGACTTTGCTAACACTTCCATGTGCCCACACACACAATGTTAGCACCATTCTAAGTCAAGGTGTCCAACCCACCTTGACTCCATAACTCATTACCGGATACTTATTACCCGGACCTCCCACCAACACATGGGCATGCCAACCCGGAACTCCCACCAACACATGGGCATGCCACTTGGTGGCACGGGGCGGCCTCCCACAAATGTCCAAGCTCCCAAGGGTGCTACTAATCACCCCCGGATTTAACCGCCCTTATCCATTGTCCAACTTCCCACTAGTCTCCCTTCCACTCTTGTTTCTCACTCCATTCGGGACTTTGTCGGAAACCCTCCCGGAATCCGCCACTAGCTTTCCCGAGGACTAGTTTGGAGCGGGACTCTTTCCAACCCAATGTTGCGGGATGCTCAAGAGCATCCTACAATGCCCAAGGTGTGGGAGTTTCCCACAATCCCTTTCCAGAACTCACCTTCTTGAGCCATTCCCGGTCACTCCTGGGAACCGGCACTACTTATCACGGGGACTAACTTGGAGAGGGACACTTCCCAACCCCATGTTTAGAGATGCTCCAAAGCACTCTCCATTTTCCACAAGGTGCGGGAGTGAGGCCCCATTCCAAGCCTCACCCCTTGGAGCCACCCCGGCTCCTCAGGGCACCATGTGCAAGTGAGGAGGGAGACCACCCCTCCTCATAGTACTCTCTCGAGTCTTCGGTAGCCCCCCCCTCTTGTGTTGAGGGGCCTTCCGTGACACACTTTCTTTTTGGAAGACCACCCGTTTTTGCCTTAGTCTCAAAAACGGGCCGTAACTTCTCATCGGGATAGCGCCTAGCTCAGGTATCTAAATGGGACGTGCAAGCCCATTTTCGACATCTACTCTTTGAGTAGATATCGATGGACTACCGACTTGTCTCAATCGGGTCTGTTCCAAGGGAGATATGCCCCTCTGAACATTCGGTGTCCCGGGAGGCAACATTCCCGAGTCCCGAAGTCCGGATCACTTTGAGAAGCCATATCTCCTAGACTATTGCTTTGCTCATCATGAGGCTTAGCAACCTAGAAAGCCCTTGTCATTAACTTTCCAGCAATATGCAACATGCCGCCCTCCACGAAGGTCGACACATTGAGTCCCGAAAGGCAACACTCCCAAGTCCCGGAGTGTCCCGGAACGCGCTCCAACCTTTGGAGAGCCATATCTCATGACTCAAAACTCCAAATCGCGCGTTCTTTGGACTCATGGGTGCGTGCTTGAACAAGGGTTCAAACCATGTAAGGCACAGTACCAAGTTTGTCCTGAGCACAACGCAATTGCGTGCTGTTTGCTCGAGACTCTCCTTGGTCACCTCACCTTGTCTCTTGCCAAGCCCGGGGCGTCACTCCCGGGGTCCTCTCAGCTAACCACGGTGTTCGGGCATCCTTTGGAAAGGGATGTGACACCACCCACTTCATTCCTTCCGCAGCTGTGGGTTGCTCTGGGCGCTCGGCCGGACCATCTGCCAGGAGAAGGACTTTAATGGGGATTTCCCCAATGTGCACCTTCCTTGTCGGGGTCCGCACTTCCGGTGTAGGGTGAGCTGGTTGCGGAGCTCCCTTGGCCTCGGCATCTTCTGGCTACAACGCGGCCTCTACCTCCTATCCTCTTGGCAAAGAGGAGGAGTCGGTCTCCCCGAATCGAAGGGCTCGCCCTGACTTCCTCTGGCGTAGAACAGGGAGCTCGTCTCCGTCACTATCATTCCCCTGTATAGGCTGCAGGGGTGGTGGGGAGGCAATTACGGGGGCTGGAGGGGTCGCCATGGCTACCGGAGAGCCTTCCCCTACTTCGGGCAAGGTTGAACTTTGATGGCTGGGCCCGGGTGCAGCTACACTCAGCTACAGCCCGGTTGCCATCCTGTGGGTGGTGGCTGGCCGGGGTGGAATGCCTCCCTCCGCCATTGGTAGCGGAGCGGCTTCCCTCTGCCTTGGAATGGCTGCTCCACCTGCATTGGGTCCTGGTGCTCCACCATCTCCTGGTCCGGGTGCACCTAGTCTTGTCCTCCGAGGTCCCTGCTCTCTGGGGCCAGGCGGTCCTGGTGGTGCTAGTGGTGGAGGCGGAGGGAGTGCCCCTACTCTGGGGGCAGGCACCCTGGGGGAGGAGTCTGGCTGCAGCGGCGACTCCCACCTCAGGGATCTCTTCTCCGGGAAACATGTCCCTCCTTCTCTCTATGAGTATTCGGAAGATCGTGATCTCCTCCGGGTTGAGGCACTCGTAGTGCGCGTACAAATAGTACATGAATGGCGCCAGGGGGCAGCCCTTCGCGCCCGTGGTCTTCTTCGAAGCCCGGATGATCACCTCCTCGAGGATGTGTCCCCATCCAATTTGCTTCCGGCCCAAGTAGGACTCCATGATCGCCTTCAGGAGCTTCTTTGAGACGAACTGGGGCTTCTTCGGGCTAAGGATCGGGGCCAGGAACCTAAGCAAATGCCGCTCCCAAGCATTCATACAATCCTCTACTCGGTATCAATGTGCTCATGCGCTGGGTTGTGGAACATTTCACCAAGAGAGGGATCATTATGCACCTGTATGTATTCGGTGGAGGAATCTGAGAAGCCGTACGTCGCCCTCCAGCATGCCTCCTGCCAAAAATGCGGCTTGGCTCGGACAGGGTTGTCTGCGAAATTCGGTGGATCCTGCCCGGACACGGCCTCCTCGATGATCCTTGCGTCCTCCACGTTCCAGGGCACCCAGTACAATCCTGCGCACCCCATCCAAGTGAGGTCTTGCACCAACTGCGCCCGGGCATCCTCCGCCATTGGAATGCCAGCTTGGATGATTTTACTCCGGGTATGCGAAGCTCTGTCCCCGGCCATTCTTCCGTATTCTCCCTCTCCTGGCTATGGCGTGCCGGACAAACGCGTGGAGAGGCGAAGCGTACGACAATTGGGGAGCGGCAGCGTCGGCAAAGAGCACGGAAAGCGAGGGAGAAAAAGGGGGGTAACGGCCAAATTTCGCCGCTAAAGACAAAAACGGAGTGGGGGTGGTGGCTGCGCTTTTGGCGGCGCATCATAATCACGAGCGTGTCAGCCCGGGACTGTCGGCGCCACCGCCAGCAGTTTCCCCGCCCGGCTCAGCCTTCCGTGCCTGGCCCCGCCACCGTACCCTGCCCGGCAACACCCGGGTGGACATTCGATACCCGGCTGTCGCTATCCAGTCAGGGGATATCCTGCCGAGGAAACCTCTTTCGGGGTTGTATCCGGTCCCGTGAAAGATCGGCCAAGCCCTATCCGGGTCTGCATTGACCGGACTGGGCGCGGGGAGGCTGGACCCGGACTGGTAGCAACACTAAAATAAATTTTAAAAATTGCTACCCCTACCCTGCCTACTAAGCTTAAGGCTATTCCAGGGTAGGCAGGTCCTTAGGTAAACTAACCTTATCCGGTCATTACCCAGATAGGCCGTTATAAGGGCTTTTATTTCCTCCACCTACTACTACTAACCACTACCCGGACCGAATTGAGGCAAAAGCAAAAAAGTAAGGTTTGACAAGCTCGACTCGAGCTAAACGAGCACGAGACCTTTTAGCTCGACTTGAGCTAAACGAGCGGATGGAAGAGAAGTAGCGCGAGGTACTTACAATTCCAACCAGCATTGGCTTTGTGCCAGCCATTATCGATAAAAACTTCCCCCCCGGAGATGAAAACATCTTCAACACACGACAGTAGAACTCCAATCACAGCTCCGAGTGACTGAGACCTAAGTCGTGTTCTCTGTACGCTCCGGCCTTCGAGTAGAGGGGGAAGTCTGGAGCGTAGAATACAGAGGGAATTGTTTTCAACACATTCTGAGCGTGGCTGCTCTTCTAGACAAGGGGAGCAGGTGCTTCTCTGAAGCTTTTCCCTCTCTTATGCCATTGAAACGCTCCTTGCTGGAAGGCATGTAGTTGGCTGCCTTGCGAGCGTACTCATCCTTCAACTTCTTGTTGACGTAAACCACTGCGTGGCAGTGGCGGTCGATGTTGGAGGTGATCAACATCCAGACCTCGAGATTCTTGATGTGAGGATTGTTCACGGTGTCTGCCCAGACATCAAGGAATTCTTGGAAGTATGGACTCCCCGTGTCGTCCACTCTACTTCCACTCCCAGGGACAGATCGCAAATTGATCAAGCCGATGTCACACTTGTTAGATTGGCTCCACGCGTAGTCTTTGTCCCAAATCCCGAATCTGAATTACGATGAGTAGAAGTGCCGCGTGTAAACGATCGGTGCAGGAGGTTCAAATGTCCCTTCGACATCCACGAACTTCTTGAAGAACTCGGCTGCATATTCCAAAATTTCTTCTGCACTCTTATTCTTGGTCTGCTTTTGGCGGTACAGGGTGAAGAACGAGTCTCCCGGGACCGAGAGAAGCATGCAAGGTTGTCATACCGGGCGGGCACGCCGCCCGCCCGTCCGTCCGCCTTGTCCGTCCGATTGAGTTGTGGCTCGCCCGATAGGGTCAAACGGCTGTTGACTTTTAGTTTAGGTAAAAAAACGACGACGTGGCAAGGGTTTAGGTGAAAAATAAGCCACTTGGCCGCCGCGTATGGGCCGCGTGGAACGCCAAACACGCTTTTTACTGCAAAGTTTGTTTCCCACGAAAAATAACACACCCCCTACAATCAAGGTGGGCGGAAACGCCCGTCCGTCCTAGACAACTTGTACGCCCGTTTTGCCTGCCTGATTACCTCAACACGCCCGATATGACAACCTTGGAAGCATGGACATAATCTGACGAATCAGATTGTAGTCCATCTTAAACTTCTTCCAGTTGTCGGCGTCAAATTGCCTCTCCGAGTTTAACAAACCAAGCGAGGGCTTGAGGTTGTGCATTTCTCTTGCAACGGTGTTCTTCCTCTTCCGATTTTCGACCCACTGCTTCGCACTCATGCACTGGAAGTATTTTTTCGCAGGCTTCTTCACGGCCACCTTCGGGTAAGGCAATGTCCGATCCGGAGTCTCGTTCAACAAGTTCAACGCCAACACCTCGAGATCCTCTGCGTCTAGCTGCCTCATTCCCTTGAAGAACTCCTTGTTCAAGGTGAACTTCTTTGCGGCGGTTTCTCAATCTTACGCCTGATTAAATGGGAGCTCGGTGTCGGGGTTGATCAGCTCTCCAAGTCCGTAGTCGGTGATGAACCTCGACCACAACTCGTAGACGTCGTCCGGAGATGTGATAATCAGGAGCTTGTTGCGAAGGTCGAACGGTCTGAAGATCTTGTCTTTCGCGTTTGTGTTGATGCTCATAAACCTCTTCACCATAACAGCCGCGAATGTCTGGACCAAAGCCAAACGAATAAGGAACAAGCTATGCTGTTTTAGCTCGAATCGAGCTAAAACGACATCCCCAAAAAACGTCGACATACAATGCGAATTAAGCCAACCAGAAACAAAAAAGAACAAGTAATCTCATATCTCATATCGCTTATGGTTATCTTCTTCAACCGTTGTTTCACGTCGGTGTGTCTTCTTCAGTTTTACCGGGCGGCCATAGTCTTCCCAAACCTTTCTTGCGCCCTTGATGTTCATTGCCTAGGAAGGAATGAACGTGCCAACATTGTTTGTCTTGTTCGCCATGGCCGACACGTCCAGAATCTTGCTAATGTCCGAATGCCACACAACATGGGCTTTCCATGTCCGCAGGGCAAGGATCTTCGCGTCGTCAACCTTCTTGTTACGAATCAACTGTTTCGCAGCGTGAACGTGGTGCTGCTCATCGATAACCCGGAACCGACAAGTTTGGACCAGAACTTCCCAATCCCAAATCTCAGGCTCATCTTTAATCTTCGGCATAATGATGATCGTTTGCCTGGAACTAACATCGAGGGAATTCATCAATATGTTCTTGTAATGGGCGATTCCGGTCGGTTCGAAAGATCTCACAATGACTCTTTGTTCTGCAGGGTCGAGCAGGTCGATCGACACGTCAAGCGGATTGTCGTGACCAAGGACATAGTTGTCTGCGTAGTTGCCCCAATAGTCTTTGAGAGCCTTTGTCGGTTCCTCATACTTGATCTCCTTCTCCGAGACAACCACGTTCATTGTGGGGTTCATGAACGTAAGTGCGCTGCCGGAGGATTTGCTCCTTTTGGAGCCAGAGCTGGATGAGATCGGGTTTGCCCGCTTTAATCCCTGCCCGCCTAGACTTCCCTCACGAGTGCCTAGACCCGACGGAGCATTTTCGGATGGAGCCGGCAACAGTAGATTCCCAGTCCGTTTCATCGGAGCCTTCCCTTTCTTCTTCGCAGTCTCGAAATCAGTCAGAGCCTTCCAAATTTGCGCGGTGTATGGAATGCAGGATCTTACAAAGGCTTTTGGCGACGAAAAATTCGGTAGCAATCCGGTGTCAAGATGATGCAGCTGAGTGGGATCGACCTTCCCGACCATATAATTGCGGATGAAGTTGTGGAAGAATCGGACTTCATTGGGCGGAAATACAATAGTGAAGACAAAACCTTCGACCTCCATCGCTTCGAACTTGATCAGGAGGTATGCGTCTTCATAAGTAACAAGACCGATAAAAGCATCAAGACACAAAGGTAAAAGTGCCCCGTGAGACCCCAATCGTTGGTAGTAGAAGAAATGGGTCTCGTGCATCGGACGAATAGACCAAGAGACGATGGAATTGTTCTTGGGGGTCCACAACCTCCCCCATTGCGCGTCCTCAGCAATAGCTGCAAGCAGATTGTCTGTTGTTTCGAGATCTACTAGTTAAAGGAATCCCTCCAGTGCTTGCATGTTGTAGGTAACCTGTGGATAACCAATTTACAGAGGGCAAATTAGCTCGACTCGAGCTAAATGGACACATCAAATGGGCATATGGATATAAGGTGGACTCTAACCTCAGGAACAGACTCTTGCTCCTCTGCTTCCATATGGACTTCAAATTCAGGCTCGGCAAGTGCATTCGCAGCCATTTGAACAATTTTGGCAGTGGTTTTGGTTCTCGGCATCACTGTCATTCAACAAAATAGAATCACATGTAAGATTCAGAAGGGCAGTGTAACATCATAATGATCGTTACGATTAGATCCAGGAAGTAATTTTACATGTCTTGATTCAGTGGCGAGATCATTTAGCTCAACTTGAGCTAAATGAGCTTGAGCTGGATTGCTATAGCTTGCTTACTCTTACGAGCTCATTTAGCTCGACTTGATCTAAATGAGCCAACCTCAAATACATTTACCTCAACCTCCGAGACTATTTAGCTCGACTCGAGCTAAATGGACTTGACCTCAATACGAGGATGGAGACCATGTAGCTCGAGTCGAGCTTAATATGCTTGACCCTGAACCTAATAGTAAGTCTATTTAGCTCGACTCGAACTAAATGGGCTTGACCTCTAATAGAGTTAAATGGTCTTGACGAGCTAAATGAGCTAAATGAGTTCGAAGAGCAAAGTGGGCTAAACGAGTTAAACAAGTTGAATGGGGTAGACCTGTCACAGAGTAGGAAGTCCATTTAGCTCGACTTGAACTAAATGGGCCTGACCTCAAACGAGGTCCAAGACCATTTAGCTCGACTCGAGCTAAATGGGCCTGACCTCAGACAAGGTTCGAGACCATTTAGCTCGAGTCGAGCTAAATGGGCTTGACCTGCCACAGAGCAGTAAGTCCATTTTGCTCGACTCGAGCTAAATGGGCTTGTCCTAAACCAGAGTGTTGAGTCCATTTAGCTCGACCCGAGGTAAATGGGCTTGCACTGAAACGAGGTGCGAGACCATTTAGCTCGACTCGAGCTAAATGGGCTTGGGTTGTCCAGGAGAATTATACTATTTCATGTAGGTGAACTAGGCATCGAGCTAAGTGGGCATTGAGCTAAATGGGCATCGAGCGAAAAGGGCATCGAGCTAAATGAGCTGAAAGTTGAAATGAGCGCATTTCAGTAGAAAAACACAAATTTCGAAGAGAAGAACTCAAATTGGAAGAGCTCCATTACTCTGCGAGCAACATTCCATAACATTGTGCCGTGCAATGTACAGAAATAGCTATGAAAATGCAAAAACAATCCAGAACCTAAAAGTCCAAGATTAGCAACTTACAATGACGCTCGTCAAAAATTGCAATGAAGATGCAGCAACGATGCGTGAAGCACCACAGGCGAGAGAAGGAGGAGCCACGAGCGTAAGCACCTCAGGAACGAAGTGAAAAAGTTGCTCTAAATTCTCAAAACAAGGACGAGCGAGCTAGAAAACGCATGGAAGAGCTCGGCGGCGGGCAGGAAAAGGCGCAGCAGCGGCGAAACGCAAGAAGGAATGCTCGCTCGATACGTAGCGGCGCAGGCGAGGGTGCGAAGGCAGCGATGCAAGCGAGATAGCAGCGACAGGAGAATGTGCGGGAGCTGCGCGGGAGAAAGAGCAGGGAGCTAGTGCGGGAGCTGCGCGGCGGTGCGGAGAGAGGTGAAGGAGTTGGTCGGAAAGTCGCTCTCGCCCTATAGCTGGCCGACCACCGCCATTTGGGTGCTGCCCGGAATGTTCGGGCTGCCCGAGCAAAGCCGACCTCTTTGGGCTGTCCGGGTTGCTAGTTTTATTTTTTAAACTTTCTTTATGTTATTTTTTTTGTTCTCAAGAATTCAATTAGTTTAATATATTTGTATGCTCAAAACTATGATTAGTTGGAAGGAAATCAAAATAAGGTGGGTAAAGTGATTTTGAAAACTTAAAAAGGACTTTTATTAAAATGATGGTGATATTTATAACTTGTGAAAAAAACGACTTTATATGCTATGAGTTTTTTGCAAAAGTTTTAATACTTTAAAACTTTGAATAATAAGTGAAATGTAAATAATTAAAATACGTGAACAAGATTGTTGTACTTGTATTACTTAATAAGAACCTTAAAAACTATGAAAGAATCCTACAAATAAAATATAGGGGTAAAAAATCTGCATGTCATCATCTACATTAACCATTTTAAGTTTGTATAAGGAAGTGATTATCATTTCTAAAATACCTAAATAAAACCATATATTTGTAGTAAACGTGTCAAAAATATTATATGCTAAAAGAAACTATTTGTAGAAAGAAATTGAGAATTCAATAATCCGACAGAATTTAAAGTAAGTAAAAACAAAAAATGTAAGGGCAATAAGAGAGTGTAAGTGGTTTTTATAACTTTGATAGAAAATAAATTATATATATATATATATATATATATATATATATATAAATATATATATATATATAAGTATGAAAGATTTTCAATTTAGCTTTCTTATAGATCATGAAAGTATAATGTTCAAAGATGAAAAAATTTTTTTTTTTTTGTGTTCTTGCATAATGATTTTGGTATATTACGTAAACTCAAAAAATCATTTCCAAAAGATTTCTGAAATAGCGTTTTTTTCCATTTCTTATTTATATTGACTTTGCAATGTTCTCTTAGAAAATAACTTTAACTCTTCGATATTATAACCTCTAAAAAAAATTGATCTTTTACATAGAGATATGCGAAAATTCAATAAAAATAGGTAAAAATTAAAATCACAATTTTCTGTGAGTTTTAGCCGTTTTTGCAAAAGAGATAATTTTAAACAAAATTTAAATGTAAATTAGCATATATTGCACTTGTGTGCAATATTTACAATCATTGCTCTAAAAGAGCCTCAAAGCTCAACTCCTAATCAATGGTGAATTGTAAAACATGTATGCCTTTCTTAGATTTGTTAGCCAATTCTTAGGCTCCCATTTCAGCATAAAATTTGTTGTATTGTCAGTTATTGTTCAATTGAATGTATGAACAAGTAGTGATCACCCGTAAATTGCAAAACAATAATTACCATTAATTATAAATTACCTGTTACTAATTCATGAAATTCATATTTATTTATTCAATTTTGTTTTTTACATCTTTGTAGATGTTTCTAGATTTTGTACATGTTGTTTGATCTTAAACTTATTTAAATATGAGAAATGAAAGCAGTTTTAATTAGAACCAAACATGTCGGTTATCCTTAAACCACCAAGGTAGACTCGAAATATCGCATGTTTCAATTTGTCACTGTAAAAGTTATAAACAATATCAATTACAAATATTTGCCTACTTGATCTAGTAAGTTCCCAATGATAAAGATATTGGATATATTATTGATTAATAACCATACTATGTACATGTTTAAGCCAGTGTCCTGTTTTCAAATGCACTTTAGGTACCCCCAAGAACTGAATATGAATCCTAACTGATTCTAGAAATCTACTTATATCATTTTATTTAAATTAGTGTATAGAACTAAAGTCCAAATAAATTCACATAGAATCCGCTTATTTATGTTTAAATATTAAATTCAAAAGACAGATCTCAACTGAATCTTAGAAATCTAATTTCATGATTTTATCAAAATTAGTGAATAGAACCAAAGTTTAAACAATTAAGATCTTATTATTTATATTTTCATTAGTCACGATCATAATTCACGAGGAAACTTTTACGCCCAATGTAACGGGCGAGATTGTAAGATTTGAATCATGCAAGAAGAACCACTTGCGCTTCTACTACATTGCTTTCTATTCCAATTGCTTACATTCCTTAAAAGAAATATGAGGGACGACACGAAACTTGTGTTAAGTCTCAATTTGGTGCGTAAAGTTTGAAGCAAACTCTCGAACGTTTTGCATTCTTCAATGTTCAAGAATGTCGAAACACTGCTTCTTCTATGCTTAGGAGTTGTTAGATCGTCAAAAGTACAGCGCTTTTTCTTACAAAGTTTGCGATTTCACTGCTGCCACAACAAATACACAAAGGCAAACCTAAGTTTCTCAAGATTGTAAGGTATAGAATTACGGAAAAATATTTTTGATTTTTCATACACAACTCTCATTAGTAAAACATGCTCGATATTTGATAGACACCGTTGCTGATGTGATGATTCTATAATTTACCTTTATTACATTATTATCTTTTATTATAACAAACTTTTATAAGATCCCAAATCTATTGTAAATGTTATGATATTGAAATTTCTTGTTGATAGATAGTTGTCCACGATTGTATGGACCGAACAAGATTTAGGTATATTTAATATATTATGGTTTAATATAACATAACTTAAGATGATATGATATAATAATATTTATTTTAATATACTTTAATATAGTAAAATAGTATATATAAGCATTTTCTGTAATAGTTAATATACATTTATAAGAAATATATTTTCGTATAGTATAATATAGTATAATATGGTAAAATAAAACATATTAGTATATTTTATAAAAATTAATATAGTTCAATATAATATAATAAGTATCTTGATTTAATATAGTTTAATAAACTATAAAATTGAGAATCTTCTTACCTTTTTTGTGTAATGTAAACCGGCCATTTGAAAAATTCATAGTATTCATATTCACTACTGGAAAAGTAAAGGGTTTCCAATGTTACAAACATTGCTTACTTGGACAATGTTTGTATCATTGCAAACCTCCCTCTTTTTGAGTAGTGATTGCAACAGTGAAACATGAAATCTGATTAATCAAAGATTGTTGTAAATTTGAGAAAATTCTCGCATTCTTTTCTATACCACAACTCGTAATATACTTCTTAAACATAATACAAGTTCAATGCCCCGCCGCACCGTTCCTTAGTTTAAGTGGCCATATATACAGTGACCTTCAAAACTGTCCCAATGTTTGTACATGTTACATTCAAAAAATAATGTAGGTAAGAGAAACTCATGGAATGGAATGTAGTAAATTTATTGAAATAGTACATACAATGTACTAATTGATTACAAAAATTCCAACAAAATTGAAGCGCTCAATGAGAAAGGAAAAAAACCTAAAGCTACTCTGTACATTGGTACACTTTTGAACGTCCAACATGGAAATTCCTCACCACTTTGTCCATTTTCCTCTGGATTTTAATACAGCTGCTATTTGTCTGGGCATTGATTCTATAAGTCTCTTGCAATCATCAACAGTGATAGAAGGGAAGGTTTCTTCCACACGAGACCATAATTCAAGTATCCCTTTTGGTGGTGTGTCATATCGATTCAATCTCCTTTTCAAAATTGCCCATAGATTTTCTATAGGATTCAAATCTAGAGACCGAAAGCGAGCCAAGATAAGACACCAAAAGGTTGCCTAGAAAACCATTGTTTCATACTATTACCGTATGTATAGGTGCATTATCCTGTTGAAATATGACTCCCGATGGATCTAAATTATATTTTTGAATTGTACCATGGAGATGCTCCTCCAAGATTTTTTGATAACCATGCTGATTGAGGCGACCTTCAATTCTACACATCATGCCAGGTCCATGTATACACATACATCCCCATATCATCACAGAACCACCACCATGCTTAACAATCGGAATAACGGTCCGCTCTCGAAAGTTCCCGTGGATCACGAACCCAACACCAAACTCTCCCATCCAAGAAAATCATTAATTTTAGTCTCATCTGAGAATATCACGTGACTCCAGTCATCAATAGTGCTGATACTTTCTGGAAAATTCTAAGCGAGCCCTAATATTACTGCGTGACAAATGTGGTTTCTTTTCTTTCACATGCGATTGCAAACCTGCTCTACAAAGTCCACGGCGTACAGTAACTTCACTGACTTGTACTCCAAAAACTTCTTGCACATGTTTAGTAGCTTCTCTTGCAGTAGACACCTTCCCTCTTGTTATACTAGTTACACAAGACCGCTCCATTGCACTTGTCAACTTGCGTGGTCTACCTCCAACTAAAAGCTTTGCATCTGGAAAATGCTTCTTACGGAGCCTCTGTACACTTGATTTACCAACATGCAAAGAATTTGCTATCTCTCTCACACTACAACCTTTTTGAAGCAAAGAGAGTATACCTTGTTGCTTCCCCAGGACAATGGTCTCACCATTTTCACTTGTGAAGCTAAACACGAAAGAAACAAATATATGACGCAAGAAGAACAAATACACACAACAGAACACAAACCAAGCAATTCACAATGCATGTACACTTCACTTGCTATGCATACAAGATTCACTCATATGTACTTTCAAAACTGTCCCAATGAAGAGAAAATATCTAGAGCTTCAATTCATGCACATACATGTAGAGACAAGTGGTAAGCCTTGCTCCTTGATTACCTTACTAATGATAGTATGTAACTAAATTGATGCCATGTCAGTCTAGCATGCAATCACTATGTGGTGACTCACCAAACTTTCAAATTATAAACATTGGGACACTTTTGAAGGTCACTATATACGTGTTGCAACCTTACATGTAATGTGACGTGTTTTGTATTAGTTGTAGGAAAAAGAACTATGTTCAGAAATAGTATATCACTTCAATCATAAGGATCAATTGCTAAACGCCTAACATTATAATGATTTATAACTTTTTATTTAGACCTTGTCTAATTATTTTATTTACATATGGTTTTCATTCTTTATTCTATAAAACAATTTAATCTTTATATTAAAATTTATGTAATACCAAAAAATACCTTTAACTAGTTTTCCTCAAAAATTATATAGTGTTCGACGGACGAATCTAAGATTTGTGTTTTTCGATATTTTTCCATTGATACGGATTGGAGTTCTAAGTAACTACCAAGTTTATAATATTTTATAGTGTAGTAGTTATGATTCAAAGTTAAGTGTTTAGGGTTAGGGGTTTAGTATAGGATTTAGTGTATAGAATTTAGGCTATAGAGTTTACAATTTAAGATGTTGGTTAAAGTGTAAAGGGTTCAGGATCAAGGGTTAATTATTTTTGAAGTTAATGATTTAGGATTGAAATGTAAAGAGAAGCTAGATAGCAACTTTGTAGAAGAAAGCGTAAATGCGGATACATTCTAAATTTTTGAAAACAGGTTTAGAATACCATACTATAAAAATCATCTTAGCATAAGAATTGAAGTGAAACTAAATATTTACGTTTGAATATCACACATAAAATACTAAACTTGTAAAATATATTTACTCACTGAATGTTAAGAAGACTTAATTCTAAACCAATAATTATATATTAAATTAAATATCATATATGGTAATAATACACTTGAAAAAGCTAAGTAATAAATGTATAATTCCTCAATGTATTCATTGTCTAGATACTTATATAATAGTATTTCACATAAATATATTGAATATTATGTTTACAATATGCACTTGTAAAATACCACATCCAACCTATTGAATATCATTGACATTTAAATAAATTCAATATTTTATTTACTATAATTGTTCGAATGTACAAAGTATAAATCTTTTAATATTACACGTCTTTTGGTAAATATGAATCTTACAATACTTCACATCAATTGTCGATTTTGATAAATTGAGCATAAACGCTAGACATAAAGGCTTAGCAAATGTTAATCGCGTTCACCATTTCACATGCTAATTCACTAAAATAAACTTAACAATTGTTAGGATTGAAATATGGAAGTAAAGCAAATAGATTCTCATAATTACTCTATAATTCTACTCTTCATTTCCTATCCTATCACAGCTCTATGAAACTCTTCAAAGTTCTGCGTACTTAATTTAGTATAAAATAAAATAAAAATAGTTAAGACTACATCAATCCAAGGTGAACGACATGAACAATTTGTATTCCCTCTGAACATTTATTAAGTATAAGTTTCATGTATTTAAATATTTTCATGATTTTCTCTCTATGTTCTATTTAAAGTAATCTTGTAAAGGTTCAAATCACAAATGACACTATCTCTTTAACAACTAGAAGTTCTTTTTCTCATTGTGTCGTCGGATGAATTGTGGTAAAAAATGTTTGCAACAATAGTAAAAGTTTTACTATTAAAGTTATCGATTTTTAAAATATCAAAAGTTAAGTTAGTTATGGTCTAGGGTTTAGAGTTTTTCATTACGGTTTTATGGTTTGATGTAAACTTGACTAATTTCTTCACTAATAATACATTAACTCGCCATACATTAACTCGCCACAAAAATCAGTTTTTCAAAATTCTTGGCTCAAATAAAAGCCATGTAAATGAATGTCTTGGTAAAAATTACCGTAAATTTTACAGAGGAAAAATAGTCGAGAACTAGAACCTTTGCATTAAATTTCATGCCTTATCTTCAAAACATCTTAGATCTAGTTAAGGTTCTTACCACTTAGACTAGACTGTAATTAGAGGCCATCCCAAAATATTAAGTTGAAATCCAACGGTGGATGACGGAGATATAGCTCCTCAAATATCATCCATTTTGTTACTTTTTATGTTGACGAAACATCATTGCAAATTGATTAGCATTATCATTATCATCAGTAAACTTGTCACTATAAAGTTGTTAAGAATCACCTTAAGATCATGACCATGAAAAAGCAAATCATGAAAAACTATTTTTAATTTCACATAATTGGCTTGCAATGATAATACATGCCCCATGCTTGGAGTTCCAATAAAATAGAAGAGCTGTCTTCACTAAAGTGCATTCCATTAATTCATACATTATTGCAAATTTTACAATACAAACTAGACTTGATTTGGAGCATAACCCAAGTGATTTCATCCAAAACGGACCTCGGATGAAGAAGATATGGCTATTCAAAGTTCTGCCTTCCATCCAAAATGTCGTTTTTCGACATTCGGCGCATTTAGGGGTTAACATTCTAGCGCCCAATATGAGATTATTTTGTTAATTTGAGTTTGGATTATCCATTTTCCTCGCAAATCCGGTTTTTTTATTACAATTATGTAACTTCTATTTTTAGAAATATTCCGGATTTCTCGGTGACTTAACTTCAAATGATTTTTACTCCCCCAAGATGTCCCCGTTCCTCCCAAAGTTCCCAAGATGTCCCCGTTCCTTGTGAAGTTCCCCGTTCCTCCCGAAGTTCCCAACCGCATCGCTTTTACTCAAAATTCTCTGACCGTTAGTGGCCTTTTTTCGCGCCCTTTCTCTGTTCAGTTCGTGCTCTTTTTTGGCGCCATTTCTCTTCCCGCTTGGTGTTGCTCGCTCTTCTTTCTCACTATTCCGCTCCTCCGCTCCTCTGCAGCTCCGCTCCTTTGCTCCTCCGCTCCTCTGCACTTTCACACATTTGCCCTTCGCCTCACCTCCGCACCTCCGCACCTCCGCACCTCTGCCCTTCGTCTCACTATACTACGTTTCGCATATACTCCGTTTCCCATTTGTGCTTCCGGTTTAGTAAATTTTGATTAGGGTTTGGGACTCTTAGTAGCTCTGGAGTTGATGCGCGTGCTGCATTTGAGAATGCCCAGGGCCTTCGTTGAAGTATTGCAGCTGTCGGGCACTGCGTGAGGGTGAATTTGATCAATAACCTCAATTTCAATGTGTAACAAGAATTTGTTGTTGATTGGTCATATGTTGCCTTCATTGTGGTGCATTCCTGATGGCAAAGTGGATTTCATCGGATTTGGTGTGCACGGATTTTGACGCAAATATACTATTTTACTTCTGTACAGTTCCCAAGAATCATTCTCACAAATAACTGTGCACAAATATCGAGGCAGTTTCTTATCACGAATGCATGAAATATGGACAAGCTCATTTAGCTCGAGTCGAGCTAAATGGGCATCCACATCAAAATACTTCGAGTTCACGAAGTCGTGTACTTGATGATTCATAGGAAGAGCATTTAGCTCGACTCGAGCTAAATGGTCATCCACCTAAGTATTATTTGATTTTTCTTGGGAGATGATTTTAAGAGGATCATTTAGCTCGAGTCGAGCTAAATGGTCCTCTTTATACACATGCATTGTGAGCGTGCCGAACTGTTTTCCCGATGCCCATTTAGCTCGAGTCGAGCTAAATGGCCATTCATTGTCAATGGTCATAGACATTTCTGACTGCAGGTATATTAATTTACCAATGATTTCTCATGATTGTGTGTTTATTGCTGGCATTCAGGTAATCATGGAATTGAGGGAATCCAATGGCGACGGAGATTTTCAGCATCTTTTTTCTGAGGTATTGGACTTACTAATTCTGCTTAATATATTTTTGTCTTGAGTTTATCCATTCGTACTAATTCATCTTTGTTTGTGGTCTTATAGGACTTGGATGGTCCTTTCGAGCTTATTCTTCCGGACCATTTAAAAGATTGCCCCGGACTGCCCAGAAGTAAATGGGTTACTAAATTTGTGACACTTCTCAACGATAGTGGAGACGTTGTAGGTGAAGGCATTTGTCAGACTCTGGACGCTGAAAGAATGTTAGAGAGTAATGACGAGCCCGTATGTGAAGATCAGGTAGTTGTGCAGATCGTGAAGTGCTTGAATTTCGACTTCGTACCTGCTGAGACCATATATGGATCTAGGAGTTGGAAGCTCAGCCATGCTATCCATGAGGGTTGGTCACTACTTGATCATTTACGAGTTGATCAATTTGACGTTGCTGTTTATGCCCGCAATCATCCAAAGAGAAAGGGGGTGCGACCGTATGAGTTGGGACATCGGAACTCACGATTCTTAAGGACCAAGAGAGAAGAGGAGCTTCTGACGTTAGATTCAGTCAACTTGGTTGCAAGCAAGATTTGTTGCAGTAAGAACTGTTGCCAACCCTTCCCTCGAGACAAAATTATGGCTCTCCGAAAGCAGATGTACGAGGCGTCGGGTTTTAAATTTAAGTCTCATTTCAAGATAGATGTTCATAATCGTTTTCATCAGGCTCCAGACGGCACAATGATGGTAACCACTGAAGACATTGACGTTTGCGCGCGTGCATGGCAACATATAAGTGGAGTTCCGATTTCAACATTCTACAGGAGGAAGGCAGAAGCTGCAGCTGGACTACGTGCTCGCCACCATGGCAATGTTGGTCAAAAGAAACCACGATTGCATGTTAGGCAAGCTGTAGCTACTGTGAAGACATTCATTGACAATGTTGTTGATTATATGCCTCACAGGACGAAGATGTTGACATATGGTGAGAAGGTTGTGTCTCGGTCCTTGCCGTCATCCTTCAAATGGAAGGATGCTATACCTGGGATCAATGACATCAATGAGAGGCTGGGCTTGAAGTCCATTTCTCAGAGCACACTTAGCAGGATTAGGAGGTCAAAATTTTCTGAGTATTCGAAGAAGGCGCTGAGGGACAACTTTGCTCGTTGCTCAACCTGTGACAGGATGGAGACAATGATCAAGTTTATGGTACCTGATTCATGTGAAGAAAATATGTGGATCAAGAAGCTAGAGGAGCATTTGCATCATCAAAAAACGCATCGTGAGTATTATTACTCAAATCGTTTTCTTTCTATTCAGAGGCCAAGAGATGTACTTTGTATAATACATGACAAAATGGATCATGCAAAGACTTCGTGCCCTGTATTTTTACATCAAACAAAGGCAAATGATGCATTGATGAAGCTTCCAATTGCTGTGACTGGCATGATTGCGCACGGGCATAGCGATGTCCGGTATGCTCATTATGGGCTCGATATTTATCCAAGTGATTGCAATCACATTGTTGGATCAATATTAAAGCTTTTACGAGATCTAGAAGGTATTCCGATGTCGTATTCAAAATCATTATTCGCAAATTTAGGGTCGCTGCCGGTATTTGAAGCTATATTGTTTGGAAAAGAAGGGTGTTTAATCTCTCTTTCTCCTGAAAGTGAAGTTTCGGGGGTGGCGGAGCCTCTACCTCCTGTCCTGCATGTGCAACTGGACAATGCAACTTCTGACAACAAGAATAGATTTATGGTTTGCTTTTGGTCTCTTCTGGTACACATGGGTGCGTTCCGTGAAGTATATGTCAATTTCTTGTTAGTTGGACATACCCACAAAGATATTGACGCCCTCTTTGGACGTTGGAGCATGAATCTCAAAGAGAATGACTTTCTCACACTTCCTCAGTTGATGAAGTCATTTATGGACGCGGAGTCTTTGCCGGTCATTCCTCATTTGATAGAGGAAATACCTGACTTCAAGGGTTATATCAAAGACTACATTGGTTCTAGAGATGAAATTCTAGTTGGGCATTCGGAGGGTCAGCAATTCAAGTTTTACAAGCATGACAATGGATGGCCCATGATGCAGTATAAGATGTTATGCACAGACAATGAGTAGTTACCTTCTACTAATGGAGGGATAAAATTGTGGAAAGAGGACCGAAATACAGGAAAACCATTGTTACCTACAGGTGAGATGAAACCTTTGGCGCCCATTCCTAGGAAGAACCGTGACGACATTGTAAAAGGCATTGGAGGGTTTATTAAGATGTGGGAGACTTCATGTGCGGAGGACATATCTGGAGAATTTCGTCGGCGTCATGAATTTGTTATTCGCTATTGGCGAGCTGTGAACATTGCGTCGGTTGAGCCTATAGAAGTGTCTTCATTTTTGAAGAACGGGTGTTGGCCTTTATCTCGAGTACCTACGACACGAGAATTCTTAAATATTGGCAAATTGCGAGAGGAATATGGGCGTGATCCGCACTTTATCGGATGGTTGTGTGATTGACCAAGGGAGTCGTTTCAGGTTGGTCGAGATGTTTTTGCTGGATATTTTGTAGCTCTACGTCCAGCCGATGGGGATGCTCGTCCTTTCTGGATTGCTAGGGCTTTAACTCATTTCGATGTTGATCACAACTATCCAAGCTCTATTCAAATGCAATATTTTCAACCTGCATCAAAAAATAGTGTTGTTCAGGAAACCTATGTTGGTTGGGATACGAAGAAGACTTTCAAATGGACAGTTCAAGACACTCATATTCTGGAATGGCTTCATGCTGATGCTATTTTTATGTCATGGAAATCAAGTGCAAAACTTGGCTCTCGGCGTCCGATTATTTCATTATCGGGGCGTCAAATCGAACTCATCAAAGAAAGTATTGAGCGGTTCGACGGTGGAGAGGACTAGCCTGACATCCCTAGTTTATTTGGGCATGCTAATTTAATTCTAGTCGAGCTAAATGACCTCAGTGCAGTTTGAGCTATCACTTTATCGTGTCGTGACTTTTTGTCAATAGAATTCATCTTAGAAATGCACATAGAAGTCCTACCTCTTATCTTTGCTAGCGGTTGATATCCGTAGTTAAGTATTGGTACAGTTGTTGTATCTTAAAGGTCAACGATTCAAGTGTTTGTATTTTTTCGGCATTAATTGTCGATTCCCAGTTTTATTGAGTTTATCGTTTTATTGTGCTCTTTTTGCAAATTGATGTCGGAATGCATTTTGCGTTTGCTACTTTCATCATCTTTTGTATTCACTTTAGCTCTACAAGACGCGCGTTTAGCTCGATACATATGTTGAAATTTAGATCGATTGGTTTTTGAGAGTTTGAATATTACCAATATAACGAATTACGTGTTACTAATATAGAAGTTAAAATCATAAAATCTTAATTCAACTATAATTGATTATTAGATAAATTTGTATACAGATTAAGCATTTATTGTGCGATCTTAATACAGAATGAAGAAAGCCCAATAAAATGCCCATATGGTACAAATATATATAAGAGAGTAGAAGTTAAATTCATAAAAAACTTAATTCAATCATAGATGTTTATATCATAAGGCCTAAAGTTGAGTGCAAATTAGGCTTTCAATGAACCATGTTTTATTCGTTATGTTTTCAAACTTTCCTCTAGTCCAATAGCACTATTTTTTACTAATATATTAGAATAAATTACATGTAAAGAACTAGTGGTTTTTGGTTAACGTAAAGAGGTTTTTAGATTCATAGATTTTATTATAATAACAATGTTGGTATGAATTCCATTTCAAAGACAAGGAGTACTTATTTAAAATTTTGTATTTAGACCTAATACGCTTATTATGCCCTTGAAAATTATCGCTTAGCGTCTAAAGTTTAGGGCTTAGAGTTTAGGGTTTAGAGTTAAGAGTCCTTTATTTTTGTTTGATTTTGAGAATGATGAAACTCTGTGAGATCTTTGGACTACTTACATGTTAGATTCACGCAATCTATTAAGCCCCAAGACTCCAAATTCGATATAGATAACCTCGAACAAGTCTTCTATGAAATGTGTGGTTGGAATATAGAGAGCTCTTTTACATTTACATCTATGATGACACTTTGCAAAAATTCAATTTCTAGGCTCTAATTCCTTCTTGTGCATTTTCTCGAGTGTGGACTAGGGTTTGGGACCTAACCACATAGAATAAATCTAAGAAGTATGGAAATATAGGATTGCGATTAAAGTATGTTCATCAACAACTTTTATGGAAATGTTTATGAAAATGTTTATGGAAATGTGTCTCTTAGGTACAAATAGGCTGAGAAAAATACCCAATTTTCACAAAAGATGAACCTAAGGCCGATACTAATATTAGTAACAAAGTTGGATAATGAGGGCGGAATTCAAAAAGACATGTTAAAGAAATTTTAGTTAAAAAATGTATTCGAAATTAAGAATCAAGTTTAGAGTAACAAACATAGTATTAATATGTGAACAAGACTATTTATCAAAGCAAGAATAACGTTCTTGGAGTACTAATCTTTTTAATGAACTAAGTATGTGGAATACTTAGAAGAAGACTAGAAACCTAACTTAGAAAATTAGACGTAGAATACTAAACCTTGAACACGAACTTGCTAAAATAATTTACGAAATGACAGTCTAAACTTAGAATACTTAAATTTGTGTACGTGGAGAATTGTAACCAAAGCAAATTAAGACGAAAAATGATGAATATTCTAATTCAACTTATAGTACAATTTTAGAATATAATAATTCAATTTTAGAATACAAACTCTGAATACATGAATTCAAAGTAATTGAATTCAATTTAGAATACACCAATTTAGAATTTAGGCTACAAGCATACCATGCCTATGACCATGTGCATGGGCATGATCACGTAGATGTTCATGCCCATGCATATGGTCATGGGCATGCCCATAAGAGTAATGATGGGGGTGGGTCATGACGACCCCCCTCCGCCGTCATTCTCTTCCTAAGTTTATTCTCTTCCCTTGCTCACACCGCTTCACTCGCGCTCCGCTCCGTTCGCGTCTGCTCCTCCGCTGTTCTTTGCTGTTAACTTCGCGTCTGCTGCTCTGACTGCGTCCGCTGCTTTCTGCCGCCGTGCTCTTCTCTGCTGCTGCTCCGCTGTTCTCTGCAGCTCCGCTGTTCTATATTGTTGCTCCGCTATTCTTTGTTGCTGCGCATTTGAGTATAGGGTCCTAGTAGCTTTGCTTTTCCATGTTTTGAGTCTCAGCGGTTGAGCACATTGCAGGATTCAAGTTTCAAGTTGTGAGTGGCTGCATGCAAGCGATTGTGCTTGTTTATTGTATTGTTGTCGTTGTCGATGAGGTTTGCGTGGAAAGAGTGGGAGCAGTGTTTGTGAGGTGTTTGAGGTACAAGGAGCAGCTTCAAGTTTCAGAATAGCTTTAAACAGGAGCAACATTCAAATTACGTCCGATTCTCTCGTTGATGAGTTTTTGCATTTTTAATCATTGAAATTGCTAGACCTGTATAGATTGCGTCTTTTAGTTTGGAGCAATCCACCAGCTGCAAATTGGTACTATCATGCTAGCTGATTCAGTCGACTTTACTAATGAATTCTCAAGTTTTTGCTTTGCGGCATTGGAAGACCAATTATTCAGTGTACTCAGCATCAAATTGGGTTTCACTTTGCTATAGCACCATCACTAAGCAATCTTTCTGGTGAGCTCACATTCCAATTTGTTTTGCTTGGATTGAAGAATTAATTTGAATTGATTGAAATTGTTGTTGAATGCTAAAATCTCCGTCATTTGTAGATATAGGCTTTGTTTCACATGATTCCTTGCATGTCAATGCATGATATTTTATCTCTGATTCGCATTTTTATTCCCGGGCCGGGGATAAATCTTGCGCATAGGCGAATATGTGTCCCCTGTATGAAGGAATTATCCCTCGCCCGAGGATTATATTGTAATTGTGCCATGATTTATTATAAAAGTACAACAGGTTATTCCCGCGCCGAAGATAATTCATTTAAAAAGCCAAAAATATAGTCTTCAGAAGTATTAATTATCACCGGCTCGACGATAATTCAATTATTTCGCCATGATTTACCATAAAACAACAGTACATTATCCCCGACCTGGGGATAAATCTTGAAAATACCCGTATTTATCAACCCTAAAAGGAACAATTATCCGCGGTTCGGGGATAAATTTGCCATCTGGCCATGATTTTCAATAAAACGGCATCACATTATCCCCGACTCCGGGATGAATCATGAACATAGCCGTAACTATCAATCATAGAAGTATCAAATATCCCCCGCCCGTGGATAATTCTGCCCTTTCGCCACAATTTTTCATAGAACAACAGCAGATTATCCCCACGTCGCGGATAATTCCTAAGCTTAATTGTAGATATCACCTAGATAAAAAAATTATCCCCGGGCCGGAGATAATTCCGTCGAATTGTCACATGTTCCATAACAACGGACAGACAAATAAGATCACATACTTTGGTATAATCCGAGTGACTTCAGAGAATAAACATACAATTCCCGCCGGAAACGAGATGTCCACTAAGAGGTAGCAAAATATAACAAACATGTTTGCGTCCTAGGGACGTTTTATTTTGCATGGTTCTAAATCTCCATTCTAGGCTGGGAATTGTCCCCGGCCTGGGAAAATTTTAGGAAGCGTAATCTCCTACAACCGTAGAGGATAAGCACGCTGCGCCTCCAATGAGTATCAGTCAAGAAATTTATCTTCCGTGTCCATCAAGACCGTCAACACTAGTAGAAGTAACTCATGTGTAATCGAAAGACAATCACCCACGTTAGATTATTTCAAGCATACAGAAGAAATCAATCAGATCATGACCCGTACTTCAGTAATCGCCGGATGAAAGATAGTCCTCGCCCTGACATTATCCCCGGTCTGGGGATACTCTGGCTCAATCAATGAATTATCTCCTAAACCTCTAGCAACCTCCCCTTAGTGATCACAGTTCTTTGGTATATTTATTTCCGGTCCGGGGATAAATTCATGTGTCTATTGATCTACTCCTTAGATTGTTACAGAATTTCCTCATTCAGACATCAACATTTACAATTATAGACAATACAATGGCACTCAGCGCTACCAATCCCCTTGACATGTCCTTAGACAGGGTTGAGCACCCTTTCGTGATCAACGCTTTCATGCGCGTTAACGGTGACAAAAGCCTTGATCTGTGGATCTTCAAAGAAGTGGTCGTCAGCTGGACACTGAAAATTATCAAGAATCATGTCCCTGTTATGACCAAGATGGTCTACATGGACCTTTATCTTCCTTTACACCAAAATGTAAGGTTAACAGCATTTGGAGCACACAGACTCAAGTACATGTTGCTGAGGTGTGTGCTTCTGCAGCAGGACGAGGGTAGGGATCCTTACCACTTTCGAATAGTGGTAGAGGTGGGAGTAGACTGCGGAGCACAGTTCAACCCGCAGGGCTTCCTTCTAAAACTCTAAAAGACTCGACATGCCTTTCTCAAATTCTTGGAGGACAACATTAATAGCTGGGAGAACATCAACCAAGAAGATATAGTTCAGAAGCTTACGACAATGTTGTCAAGACTCTCATAGTCGCATGAAGGATCAAAGAGTAAAGCGCCAACAAAGAAGAAGGCACCTGTCGCCTTTGCACCAGCCTTGCAGTCTGAAGCATCATCTCCGCTATCAAGTGCTGCTGTGCCGGCTACTCCTTGAGTGCCTGCTAAGAGGCTAATGAATGATGTGATTGTAGCAGGCAGTGCTGCCCCCAAAATAAGAGGCAGCATACAGCTCCCCCTCCCAGCGCAAGTCAAGGATCGGTCTTGACTTCTATCGTCGAAGTGGCCGCTCGACAAAAGAAGGAAAAATTCAAACCTTTGAATGAAGTGGCACACTATGTGAACTTTGCTTGTGAGCAGACAAACTTCAACGCGAGCTCCGAAGACTCCTTTTTGTTCAAGAAAGAACGGAAGCTAGTGCCCATTGAAAGAGGAAAGCACACTTGGGTTGTACAAAGTCTAGAGAGGGACATAATAACGAACATCAAGATTTACCTCTCAAGGCTAGAAGATATCAACAAGAGGCAGACAATCATCATCACCTCCATTGATGCCGCAGGAAATTTGCTCCCTAGGCAGCCGACAACATGGGAGTCCATCAAGGATGAAAGATGTGCCATCATTGATGGGCAGCACTCCGTGGAAGCCTCGAGGGAGCTTCAGAACAAGCCCGTGACAGATGAAAGGAAGGTAAAACTTCCATCGTGGTATGCCCACATTCTTTACAATACCGACCTAAAGTGCCTCACAGCGGTTTCGGCATTCTTCAACACCACAAACCCTCTTAAGCACGCTCAGCCGACGAGGGGCAACCAAATAAAACCAGAGAGGTCTATTTGGATCGAATGTTGCCGTCCCTCCTCAAGTGTGAATGAGAACAAGAAACAAAATAACAACTTCATCCACAATCCCACCAATTACTAGGTAATACAATAGCCTTTTCCCTAAGATTATCCTCGGACCGAGGATAACCCCCCTCCATATTTCTTTCAATATCCACCCCCATTGCATTCGTTTTAATCCCTCCCTCTAGATAATGTCGCTTAAATTGTTGAGCACTTGTTCAGTTTAGTGGTTGATATAAGACTCATCTAGAACTTCATGCCATAACGAGGAAGTCGTAATCATTTATCCCCGATCCGGGGATAACTAGACTATATTGTTCAGTAATGCACACAGAAAACCATTTTTATGCTCTCAGTAGGTAACAATTTTGCATCTACTACTTTAACTCTTTGTTCTCACAGAAATTTACAGATCCGCTCATCATTCAGTTTTGCAGCATCAATCCCAACAAGGCACAAAAGACAATTTTGACTACATATGACCTTAAGCAAGAGATCCAGATCATCACATTTTTGGACTCCATGTACGAAAAGTTCGAGGAGTTCCTCGACCTCCATTCGCTTGGAAATCTGATTGACCCCGACACATGTGCGCCTTATCGAATGAACACATCTTACTTCACCAAAATTGAACATCATGTGAGCGGGGAGTTCTTCAGGAAGTTCGGAAATCTAACCAATGATGACATCGACAGAGGTATCACTTTCTTCGTGCATGTTGAAACTGCAGATGGAGCGATGAAGTATCCAAGGTTGTCCTTCCGCAAGACAAAATACTTTCATCGAATAAATCACGCGTGTGGAGATTGGATAATTTGTCTCAAGTGCAAGGAAATCGCTTGGACAGAGCCGAAGGCAATCAAGCCGACTCTTCCATTCTTCCTTCCCAACGACGGAGCAATATGCCATGAGGAATGGAAGAAATAGAAGTCTAAGAAGGGCTTCTCCACGGCGTTGTGGAACATGCTTATCAGCCACGTTGAGGCTAAATTCTACACGACGCGATTGCAGAATCAAGGGAAGTGCAAGACAGCCAAGGAGCTAAAGGCCATGTTCCCCAACGTCGTGGACTTCTTCAAGAACTTCCTTCACTGTAAAAACAAGCATCGGGAGTCCAGCAAGGAATTTGATCTTCGAAACTTCGACTCGAAGACCATAACTCTTGGAAGCGGATGGTCGACGGAGGCGCCTGCAAGAACACTTTTGTTGGGGCTGTTCGACTTGCGAGACACAGCCTTCGGGCTATGCAGGGACACCAATTCTGCAAAGGAGTTCTTTAAATCCTTGGTATCGAATTTCTCGGTCATATCATGCCCAGCTTACACAAAGCCTACTGTTTGGGTCTGGATCATGAAGGACTCCATTGCGAAGAAGCTAGATAAGCTAAAGGCGATGATTGAGCTTAGCCACCCCAACTACACAATGAGCACGTCAAAATACCAGGTTATAGAAGCTCAGAAGATCTTCAACGCTCCAGCTCCAGAGAAATCTGCAAATGACGTGTAGATCGTTTTCTTGTTCAAGAAGACACCAGAATGGAATGCCTTCATCGGTAGCAACTTCCTGGATCTGAAAGCCCCACTTGTGCCGTATGACACGGATAGCGGGCATTACAACCAAGCCAAGTGGAGTACTAAGTACTCAGAAGTGCGGATGGAGTTTTACATTGGACTCATCGGGAAATACTGCAAGAAAGGTCATTCCACTTTTGGGATCTTCTTTGGTTCAAAATTCATGGTTGCCTCCTTGGTAAGTACAACATCCACACTCCTCTCATGACTCGAAAGAGTGCCATTATCTCCGCCCGGGGATAATTAGTTCTCGGGCTTTAGTAACTTTAACTGTATTCTAGTGTAGATATTTGGCTATATCATCTAGTTAGATTTTCTCATTTTTATCTATTCATGTTGTTGAATATCTTGCTTTTCACCCACTGTCGAGGTCTATCATTTATCCCCCGACCGGAATTAACTATACCCAGTCCAACGCCACTGATTGTTACATCGTTGCTCATGCAAATCCTGAAACATGATTTTTACGGCTTGGTTGACAAGCACTACTATAGGGGTTACTTGCTTTCTCCGGGTTAAAGGACCCGTCTTGACTATAGGGACTTCATACACCACAAGTGTCCCTACGACCCCAAGAAGAACTCATTGTCTGATGTAAAGGCTGACCTCAGCCTCGTAACGAGGGCTTCATTCGAGGGGAGCCAACCATCAACTTCTGCACCTGAGCCCCTGTCGGACTTGGAAGCTAAGAGTGCACGGTTTCTCACACTCAGGCTCTAGATACTCATCTAGATTCCCCGGAGGAGAACCATAGCGGTGATTCTTTTAGCGACTCCTATTCTGACGATTCTGACGACTCGGAAGATTGTTCGGTTGATTAGGCTACATGAGAATCCCCGATCATGCAATCTCCGCCTCTATCGCCCACAGCACCATGAGGAGGCAATGGAGACATCTCCTCTTAGCTCCACTTCGATGAGTGACAATTGCCACGCGCAGGAGCCTAATATAGAAGCTCAACGCCCTAGTAAGGAGCCTATGCTTGTGATTCCGGCAACGCTTGTCACGACGACGACAATGCCAGTTCAATCATCTACAGATGTTGTTGTTGGATCATCGGGCAACCCCTAGGCGCTTGTTGATTCGCGGAGGCCATTGAAGCGTCGGCTCGATCTCGCGGCTGGGATCACAACTTCTAGTCAACCGGTGGATGGGGCATCTTGCGCCATGTCCACATCTGCAGTTGCAGCTGCAATGGACACAACCCCTCAAAGCAAAGGCTTAAACAGACGGGAAAAACCGATGAATGCATTTGTGGCGGCCGACCACGTATACATTGATCTAAGTGACAACGACGGCAGGGATCCCACGCCAGAATATTATGTCGTCGACCGTCCAGCGCCCAAGGTCGACGTGCCAGCTCCGTATGCCGACAAGGCGGTGAAGTGATAGAAGGTTGTTGTTGTTTGCAACCCCTCTAGTGACCCGATGGATAATGCAGCAGGAGTTGTGCCTCTTCTAGGTGCTCTGGGTGTGAAGTTTGAAGAACACTTCTGGGCGCACATGAAGAAGAAGGCCTAGGAGGCCAGACTGGCAAAAGAAAAAGCCAGATAGGAAGCGAAGGACGCAAGGAAGCTCGCAAAACGTGATGCATTGATTGAATAGATGAGGACCGGGAAATACCAACCGATGCTAGCCCACATTGCTGCAATTGTTGTAGGTGAGGAGGTGAGACCGCTGCCTTCAACTTCAGACGCCCCAAGTACCGGACCTCTTGTAGATTATCCCCGGGGATAATACTGCGATGTCCACCGGGGCTCCACCTGGCTGCGAGGTGGAGCCTATGTTGCTATTGTTGGGCACGGCCGCCCGTGATTCTCTCCGGCCGGGGATATTTTTGCAGCTATTGGCTCCGACTTGCACGAGCAGCCAAATACGGCCGAGAGGGAACCTGAGCAAACCACGATGTCCTCGGTGGTAATGATGGATCCGGAGAGGCGTCAGATCCATGCGGGGCTGATTCTCAGGCAATTGGCAATAATCCTAATACGGCTGGAGATAATCCCCGGCCTCGGGATAATCCAGACACTCCCTTTGAGGTGTCCCTTGCTTCCGACCAACTCGCCATGGATCCTAATACATCGATCGTGACACAAGCTCCTCCACTGGTTGAGTCTGCTCATCCTCCTAATACCGGTCTAGAACTCTCTCAGTACGTCTAGTTGGCGAATTATCCCCAACCCGGGGATAATGCAGAGCCAAGAATCAAAGAAGAGGACACCGTGGGAGCTCAAGGTGCTGAAGTGGCGAGCGCGGAGGTCATTCCTGATACCGCTGCAACTCCGGCGTCCAACAAGCAAGAGTTCGCAAGCACTTCGGCGAGGACTCAGGTCGATGGTGATGACCAGGAGTTGTTCGAATATTCATCAAGCCCGACCAACGCAAATCAACCGCACGAGCTGCACGATAAGGTAAGTACTTTCACCCTCCCCACGACTGTATAACTTGTCGTCATTTCAACTCTCATGATATTGCTTCTCTCGCAGTGAACGCTCCCGATTTCCTTGCTTAAACTTCCCTTAATTGTCTATTTTCTCCTGGAGAAGTTGGACAACCCTTACTCGTTATGATATTTCTGGAGTTGTCAACGTTTGTTGTGGCGCGTCATGTATTATAGATTTTTGGTAGTATTATTTTTCAGCATAGTGTTTTGGTCGAAGTTGACAAACACACCCCTTGTACATGATTGATGTAAATAAATTTATTTTTGATATCAATATCTTTCCTCTCAGATTTGAGTGTCATTTGATTTTCCTCAATGTCTTTCTCAGTTCACCTGTGTGGGATTCATTTTGCGGCCACGAGCCCTGAGATTGCATCAAAATCCGATCGATCCGACCCCAATGCCATGGATGCAATGCATGCCGTCATTGTGGATTTGCTCAGATCGCAGTGTCTCCGCTTTATCAGGTATCCTCAACATTATTGTTTGATTCCTTTTATTGCTAGGTAGAATTGATTTCTCAATTTGAGTGTATCTCGCGGCCGAGGTCTGCACTCCGGCAAACAGCGCTGCCTTGATGGTTGAATGTTGTCATCGACATCAAAGGGATCCTTTAACAGTGTGTGCATCTGCCATCGCTGGGAAAGAATTCTCCCATGTGCTCTTTTGGAGACCGGTTCTACGTGCCGGACATTCTAGCGAAGGTGCCTCCAAAAGCAGTCTTCTGCCGCCCGAGAGTAAGAGACTTCTTGGAGACCATGTCCGCCCATGTTGCGAGGGTTGTGATATGGAGCTCGATGAAGTAGTCCACTGTAGAGGCCGTCACTGACTACCCCTTCAATGGACTTCATAAGCCTTTCGAGATCCTCGGACAAGAGTCTTGTGATTTGGTTAAAGTTAGCAGCTTTGTCTATTTGTTGTACCCTACCAAAGCGCAAAAGAGGATTTTTTTTGAAAACATTGTCCTCTGCGGTGTTTCTGCATAGTGACGGAGCTGTTGTGTTTGAGTTGGATAACACTCTCTTCATTGACATCAGTCCTGTGAAGAGTATTTGCAACCACACCAGATACGCCATTTTCCTCGAGCCTTGGGCAAAATCTACCCAAGACGTCAATACTCTATCCGCGGTACTTACTCCATGGCTACTCGCTCTCCTCGCCAATTGCACGCTTGAGAATCGTAGGGGACGAGGCTATTTTGCGAGCGGTGAGCGGTGAGCGAAGAGCGGTGAGCCGTAAGTTTTGGATTATTTTGATAAACAATGGATTCTGAGCAGTAAGTTTATAGTTTCTTTCAAACTAATTAGAGTATTGGATATTTTTTTCTAAATAAAGATTAAATTGGGACCTATGACTGTGGAATGTTTTTGTGGATATTTGTGGAGATTGGTCCTATGGATACTTTGTCAACGGTAATTGGGGATTGATGTGTACTGTAATTTATAATAAGTAAGAAAAATGAATCTCCTTGCACGGCCTTAAATGTAGCTATACAGTTGTAATCGGAAAGACACATACCATCTCAGATGTGACTGGGAAGAAACATACCATCTCACAAAATTCTAGAATCTTGAACACAATACTATTTCAAAGTTGTGAAAACTTACGGATTCAATATAATCACACTTATTGTTGCAGTAAAATGACAATTTTGAAATTATGCAAATAAGACTTATTGTCTCAGTAAATATAGTCTTACTCTTTCGTAAATTTAGGCTTACAATTTTGACAAAACTTAGATATTTACTAGTTTAATAAAATGGTTATGCAGCATTTGAACATAGAAATAAAGGTGGAACGTCAAATATCTTGTAGTGGCCCTTTTAGTCTCACTACTTCATGATTAATCCAAGTAATGAATACATATGTTTCCATGAAGAAACAAAAATCTCTAAGAGTCAAGGTGCTTCAATAAGCCACTCTCTAGGACTCGCTTCACTTCATTGAAGGTCAAACTAGCTGCATGTATGAACGTATCCGAATCTGAGTCCAAGCCACAAACGACTGTAAACAAATAGTATAAGTGCTTACAATTGGCCCATTGACCTGGCTTCCCAAGTCCCTTTGTTGCCATCGCCTTGAAATTAGGACAAGTGCATGATGGTATCTGCGAAATTGTCAAGTAGTACTGCTGGACCTTTGGAGGCTTTCCTGAATCCAGTAAGACAATGCATTCCAGCGCTGGGCTTGGAAGCATGCACAACTTGCGCAATTTGGCGTTTAACGAAAGTGCAGATGCACAATTATTGGAATGCTTAGTTGACGGGGCCTTCTTATAGCGTCGGATATTCTTTCCTGAACGGCGAGTGGAAAACTCATCCGGATATGCCGGCGTTGGGTAAGCCGATAAGTCCAGTTCCAATGGCTCGTCCTGAAAGAGTCTTCTCGGTGACATCTCCTTCCGATGTGGAAGCCTAAAGCCTGCATTTTCTAAGGAGAGGATCTCTTTAGAAGTCAAGTTAGTCCCTAGCTTAACCTCTGGAACCTGCGGCACTGTGATTACCACTGCCGTTTTGTGCCCTTCACGCACCTCTCAATGTCATCGTTGCAGAAGAAGAATTGCATAGTGTCTTGTCTATTCTTCCGGTAGTTCTTCATTAGACCTGTCTAGGTTGGAGTTGGGGTGCTCTTCCAGTCTTGCACAATCCGTGCAACACACTTCTTATTTGTAATAGCTTGTTGAGCCAAACAAGCTTTGGCGGATGTCTTGGGGAGACGTGCAATGTGCCATTGAGAAGGATCGCAGATGGTCTCCTCTACAGCAGTGACGTGGTAGCAGTCTACTTGCGGCAGAGATTGCTGACGGCAGAGGTCAGCTTTCTCTTGTTCGCTGGTTGTGGGAGAGTCGACTATCACCAGAGTTGTAGGATACTCGCTCTCTTTGCGTGCAGATCTAGTCTGGACACGAGGTCTTGACACACTGATTTTATCTGGCCTGTGAGACTCACGCTGTGAACCGCCGAAACGGTTCACGCTTGTACGAAATACTATCTACAAGCGTTGGTCTAATATTTTTACGTTCAAAATCCCCAATCGGGGCATTTAAGCTAATTCCTTCGGTTTCCGGAATTTCTATGATAATTGGAGGAATCTGCCTAGATGGCCCGGTGGTTGTTTATTCTATTCTAAATTAGTAATATTAAATTGCGTCAAAGTTTCATGACATGTTTTTGGTTATATTTTATTACTTTATCATTATTCATAATTGCTCAAGAATCCTCCTAGTTAACAAACTAGGGAATTAGTAAAACCCTGCGAATGAAATGCTGGATGAACAAAGTTTCATCCGTTTGAACCGGATGAAACTCTACCACATCCAAGTGCCCAATTAGGGAGAAGAAGGAGAGTTAGGGTTCTAGTTTTGGGGGTGTGTGTGTGGAGGGAGTGTGTGCCGTGAGATCTAGATTGGTTTTGGGTTACGTTGGTGTGCCGTGTCTTTTTGGGTGGAAGTGAGCGTGTGTAAGAAGTAAGGTTTATGTTGTTTTTGTTGATAAGTGTGGATTTTGGAGAGAAGGGGGAGGAGCTGCATGGGACAGGAAGCTACGTTGGCGAAGGTGAAACCCAACACCAAGGCAGTTCAGGAGTTGAGGAACGGAGATGAGTGGTGGACGTAGACGGCGCTCAACACCGACCAGCACGGAGCCGATCCAGTTCGGGGAAGGTGGCAGTTTGGCCAGCATCGACGGCACGGCAAGAGCACCTGCGGAGGAGAAGCCGGGGCGAACGTCACACCGGCAAAGCGCTGGAGTGGGATTGCGCCACGACACAGAGGTCGGAGATCCTGTACCGGTGGCCCGACGCCGGACAAGAAGAGACGACGAATCGGCGAGGCGACCAGCGCCGGCGTAGGCGCGGCCAGCACTGCACCGACAGAAGCGGCGCCGCATCAAGCCGACTTCGGCAGCATCACAACGGACAACAAGAGACGACGAATCGGCGAGGCGCCCAGCGCCGGTTTAGGCGCGGCCAGCACCGCACCGACAGAAGCGGCACCGCATCAAAACCGACTTCGGCAACATCACGACGGTGGTTGCCCGGGGCTATCAGCGCCGCAGCACGCGAACGGGGCAGGCGGAACAGGCCTCGACGGCACGAGGGGGAGAAATCGGGGGGCTCGCGGCGGAAGGCAGGCAATCGCCACCGACATCGGCGCTCCAGCAGCCCAGCTGCGGAGGCATCCCCGGCAACAGCTGAACCGCGACGAGGTCGGCAGCGCTCGACACCAGTACGAGGTGGTTACGAACAACAGGGAAACAGTCGTAACGGTGACCAGCGTTGATGCGATCGGGGAGCCAGCATCGAGCGACCATCTTTACTAAGCCTTGTCCCATAACGGATAATACGGAGGGCGCACACGGTGACATTAGAGAGGGAGTCCTCTTATCTTCCCTGGGCCTTGCTTCAAACTTATTCACATTTGTTTATTAGATGGTTTGTTTGGATTGGTGAACCTTATATTAAAAATGGCAATAATGCTTGCCCAGAAATTGGTTGTGATAATTTAGATGGTGTTGCATGCTTTTGTTGTTGATGTTTACCTTTGTTTTTGAAGTTTGCCTTGGGTGGAATGTTGTACCTTGCGTACCTTGCTGATTTGAATGATTAGATGCTAGTGTGCACTACGGATAAGGGTAGTGCGGAAGCGCTGCCCAAATTTTGTGCTGAATTTACAAGGTTAGGTTAACAAATTGGGGAATTTGGGACCAAGCGCGGAAGCGCTGCCCAATTTATTTTTGAACTTCAGAATTTATATTGAGAATAATTGCTAGAGTGTTGCTTGGTTGTCCATTGCTTGGAAGGTTGTTTTGCTTGCACTTCCTTCACGGCCCAACTTGTGAGCTAGAACCGGAACTTAGCCTCACACACGCTCATCTTCGAAAGCATTATTAGAATTGCGTTTTAGACAAAAAAATACCTCTTCTCCTTTAAGATGCGGGTCTCTGGTCCACCTCTCATCAGCATCGGGCATCTTGAGAATCGCTTCGGTAAGTGATTTGGCTGCAGATCTATGTGCGCGTCTGAGCGTGAGCTCCTCTTTTGAAGGACCGTTTCCAGGACGCTCTCCTTCCAAGAACTGGGAGTACGCAATACATTGCATGAACGCTCGCACGAAGTCGTCCACGGCTGCCACATACAAGTCGCTACCCCGATCTCCAGACTATTGCTTCGACTTGTTGTGAATTGGTTCCGCAAGGTTGCATGATGGCATCTCTGCAAGTTCGTCTTCGCTAAGATTCTAGAAACATTGGAAGTAGATCAGTTAGCTCAATATTGGATAAGGCAATGTTGGCCAAGTTTGAATGCTACACAACTTGAATGTAATAGAAAGAGTTTACCAGCTCCATGAAGCCTCCCCATTGGCGATACCGAAAGTGTCAGAAGGCTAGCCATAGTTCGAGTCGGGGTAATCCTTGCTTACTCGCCGCGCCAGATGACATCCACCATGCTCGAATAGCTTGAAACATCGCCGTCCACAATCTAACACGTTTGACGTGGTCAAACATTATCCACGCATTCTCCAAGTCACCCCCACACTGCATTCGCTTCACGAGATCCACTCCGCAACCCGGCCCGACTTAAGACATTTTAAAGACAAAGACCTTATCTATATCCTCTCCTTGCCTTGGAAACATGTTCTTTTGGACGAACTTCCAATTGCTAGCAGCACGTTACTGGGTAATACTGTCCATGACTCCAAAGCGACGGATAGCCTTGTATGTGGTGACAGTGTTACAAATGTTGGGAGAGGTGACTAGGTGAGGTGTTTACACCGATCAAAAATGACTTGCAACTCGTCCAGTTCTAAGATCTTCTGTGGTTCTCTTTCTTTAGCAAGGAGGAGTGGGCCTAGTACTTCTTTTGCAGTTTCAAGCACAATTGCGGAGCGAGTGGCTGATGGAGTGTGTTCAACTTGCAACACGTAATTCATTATAATGGAAATATTCAAATTATCATCAAATAACATATTTCGTTAAAGTGAGAATATTTCTATTATCATCGACCTAAATCCCACAAAAAGGACTTCAGCTCAACCTAAAGTGCAAAATAAGAAACTCAAAACTCTCTAATATAAGCAAAACATCCCATTAAAACAAGAAAGTCAACTATATTGAGAACATATATTTGGAATGGTCAAAACACATTCCATATCTAATTTAGAAAGAATAGCAAATCAGAACGGAAAACACCTTAAAATGAGTAATCATCACAATGTCAAATATTATATATAGTTCTAAAGATACGATTCTATTTTAAATATCAGTTACAATACAGTGCTACTACAAAAAAATTACACCAATCTACTTATCTGATTCTGCCTAGAACGAGAAAGCTCTAAACAACTTCAACGTTATTGAGCTTAAATCCAATTCGAGAAAAAATTATGGACGAGCCCTTGCCCACTTTGTCCTCCATAATAGCTAAAGCCGCGATTGACTATTTAGGTCGACGTGAGCTAAATACCAATGTCTTCAGTGATCAAAATGTTTATTCCTCCTCCGCCTCAAAATCCAGAATACTTTGTTGCTCTTATCCACTTTATCCTCCATAATAGCTAAAGCCGCGATTGACTATTTAGGTCGACGTGACCTAAATACCAATGTCTTGAGTGATCAAAAATTTTATTCATCCTCGACCTCAAAACGCAAAATACTTTGTTTGATGATGGTTACCTGTTGCTCAGATATTGAGATTGTTGGACGTTGAGAACCAGCTTTGGCACTCGATTTCCATGTTGTAAAAATAGCACCAGCATAAAGCCAGACCGGGTCATGGCTGTCATCAAAAACCCATTTAAAATTCTTTTGTGTGTCCCAGCCGACATAGGTATCTTGAACAAGAGTGCGCTTGCTAAAAGGTTTAAAAAATTGAATTTGAATACATCCCGGATTGTTGCGATCTACATCGAAATCAGTCCGCGCAATCCAAAAGGGTCGAGCATCTCCATCTGCAGGACGTAAAGCCAAAAAGTAGCCGACAAATACATCTCGACCAACGCGAAATGACTCTCTTGGTTTATCACACAATCGGCCAATAAAATGGGGGTCTTGCCCATATTCCTCGCGTAATTCGCCAGTGTTCAGATATTCTTGAATCAACGGTACTCGAGACAAAGGCCAACATCCATTCTCCAAAGTAGAAGAAACCTCCATGGGCGCCAACAAAAAATCATTGACTGCACGCCAATATCGTAAAACAGAATCATGTCGTCGACGAAACTCTCCTGACAAGTCTTGGGCACATGAAGTTTCCCACAACTTAATGAAACCTGATATACCTTTCACAATTTCATCGAGATTCTTCATAGGAATTGATGCTAGAGGCTTCATTTCTCCCGTAGGCAATAGAGGCATACCAGTAATAGAATTCTCTTTCCACAATTTTATTCCTTTACTTGTCAATGGAAGCCACTCATTGTCAGAACATAACATCTTGTACTTCATCATGGGCCACCCGTTGTCATGTTTGAAAAATTTAAATTGTTGCCCTTCCGAATGACCAATAAGAACTTCGTCTTTAGAAGCGATGAAATCCTTGATATATCCTTTAAAATCGGGAATCTCCTCAATCAAATGTGGAATAACTGAGAGTGCCTCAGCATCCATGAACGATTTCATCAGAAGAGGAATCGTCAAATATTCATTCTCCTTTAAAATCATACTCCAACGTCCAAACACAGCGTCAATATCTTCATGAGTATGTCCAACTAAAAGAAAATTGACGTAAATTTCACGGAAAACGCCCATATGTACCAGAAGGGACCAAAAGCAAAACATGAACCGATTTTTGTTATCGGAGGCGGCGTTGTCAAGTTGCACATGTAAAACTGGAGGAAAGGATTCCGTAACTCCTGATGACTCACTCTCAGGCAAAAGAGAGTTCAAACAAGCATCTTTTCCGACAAGCAATGCCTCAAACAAAGGATGCGTTCCAGATCCAGTAAACAATGACTTGGAATGTGATATTGGAAGTCCTTCTAAATCCCGCAGAAGCTTCAAAATAGATCCAACAGTGTGATTGCAATCACTCGGATAAATGTCAAGTCCATAGTGAGCATAACGAACATGGCAATGCCCGTGAGCAATCATTCCCGTCACAGCAATAGGAAGTTTCATAAGTGCATCATTTGTTTTTGTTTTGTGAGAGAACAAAGGACAAGCCATTTTCGCATGATCCATTTTGTCGTGGATAATGCAAAGAACATCTTTGGGCTTTTGAATAGATAAAGAGCGGTTTGTATAATAATACTCACGATGTGTTTGATGATGGTCCAAGTGCGGTTTAAGCTTTTTGATCCACATGTTCTCTTCACTTGAATCTGGCACCATGGACTTGATCATGGTCTCAAGTTTATCACACGTTGCACATCGAGCAAAATAGTCTCCGGGTGCTTTCTTCGAATACTCAGAGAATATTGTTCGCCTAATCTTGCTGAGAGTACTTTGCGCGATGAATTTCAGCCCCAACCTCTCGTTGATGAGATTGATATCTGGGATCGTATCTTTCCATTTGAAGGAGGAAGGCAATGACCGTGATACTACTTTGAGTCCATTACTGAGCATCTTCGCTTTGTGCGGCATATGATCAGCTGCATTGTCGATTAACACTTTAAGCGTTGCAGCAGCTTGCTTCACATGAAGTCGAGGTTTCTTCGAGCCAACATTCCCGTGATGTCGAGCCCGTAAACCAGCAGCCGCCTCTGCTTTCTTCCTGTAAAACGTTGCAGGAGGAACTCTAGTAATATTCTGCCAAGCTCGAGCACAATTATCAATACCTTCCGTTGTAACCATCATACTCCCGTCAGCAGTTTTATGAAATCGATGATGTACATCAATCTTAAAGTGCGCCTTGAACTTAAAATCTGAAGACTTGTACATCTGCTTTCTCAAGGTCAGAATCTTTTGGCGAGGGAATGGCTGACAGCAATTTTTACTGCAACACTTCATACTTGCAACCAAATTGACAGACTCTACGGTCAATAGTTGCTCCTCCCTCCGAGTTCTGTGGATCGTTGGATGTCTTTCTCCCAAAGTATACGGACGAACTCCTTTCCTCTCCGGTTAATCACGAGCATAAACCGCAATATTGTATTGCTCCCGATGCAAATGATTAAGTAAAGACCAACCGTCATGAATGGCGTGGCTGAGATCCCATTTTAATGACTGAAATATTGTATCAGAAGGCAAAACTCTAAATCCAAGCACTTTACAATCTGAACAACTACTTGATCATCTCGCAAAGGCTCGTCATTGGAGCCCAATACACAATCAGACCCCTCACTTTGACAAATACCCTCTGCAACAATGGCCCCTCCAGGATTCAATAGTGTCACAAATTTGGTTATCCATTTGCATCTCGGGAGTTCAGGACAATTCTTCAAATGATCCGGCAGAACGAGCTCAACATCTTCCAAATCCTAATAACCAAAAAAAAATTATGTTAAACAAGAAACCACCATAGACGTCGATGGAAACAAAGCCCTGGAGATTTTAATACCTCTGAAGAAAGACCTCGATTGTCCCAGTCGTCATCGGACGCACTACTCGCCATGTAGAGCGGTCACACTCTGATTATAGCTCCGTGAATATGCTATACAACATCACAAAAGATTCAAATAACCATTAGAGAAATGAACACGCAAACATGAAATCTCAGAACATGCTGAGAAAAACCTAAGGAAGTAGTATTTAGCTCGACTGGACTTAATTTCCTACCTAATATACTAGTTCATAAATAATCATTTGACATCCAATACGAACGATCTAAACCATTAGACTGTTGACATAGCTGAAACAATAACTTAAACAAATACCGTGCGTTTAGAATGCATCGACCTAAACAGATCGGGTTTACCAGGCAGCGATCTAAACACTCTGCATCTATATGGAATCGACCTAAACACTGCGTTTAGCAGACAGCGACCTAACCACTGCCTCTAGTTGGGATCGACCTGAAAACTGCATGTTTAGCAGGCAACGACCTAACACTGCGATCAGTTGCGAGAGTTCTTACCACTGTGCTTTTAGAAGGCAGCGACCTAAACACTGCGTTACACAGGCAGAGACCTACACACCGAGCGCTTAGCAGGCAGGGACCTAATCACTGAATGTATAGCAGGCTGTGACCTATACACTGATCGTTTTAAGGGAGCGACCTGAACATTGCATTCGGTTGGAGGCGACCTGAATAGTGTGTTTAGTAGGCAGCGACCTAAATACTCTAAGTTAAACAAGCATCGACCTACACACCGTGTGCTTACCAGGCAACGACCTTATATCTGTGCGTTTAGCAGGTTGCGACCTAAACACTGTGCGTTTAGCAAACATTGACCTATACAATGTGCATTTAGTAGACAGTGACCTAACACTGCGTTTAGATGGGAGAGTACTCAACACTGTGCGTTTAGCAGGCAGCGTTCAAACACTGCGTTCAGTTGGGAGAGTACTAACCACTGTGCGCTTATCAAGTAGCGACTTAAACACTGCGTTCAACAGGCATCGACCTACACACCGTGCGTTTAGCGGGTAGCGACCTAAAATCTGTGCGATTAGCAGGCAGCTACCTAAAGCTGGGCGTTTATCAGGCTGCAACCTAAAAGGTGTGCGTTTAGCAGGCTGCGACCTAAAAGGTGTGCGTTTAGCAGGCTGCGACCTAAAAGGTGTACGTTTAGCAGGCTGCGACCTAAAAGGTGTACGTTTAGCAGGCTGCGACCTAAAAGGTGTGCGTTTAGCAGGCTGCGACCTAAAAGGTGTACGTTTAGCAGGCTGCGACCTAAAAGGTGTGCGTTTAGCAGGCTGCGACCTAAAAGGTGTACGTTTAGCAGGCTGCGACCTAAAAGGTGTGCGTTTAGCAGGCTGCGACCTAAAAGCTGTGCGTTTAGAAGGCTGCGACCTAAAAGCTGTGCGTTTAGCTCGTAAAATAGGAAATACCTGATGCACACCCATCGACCTATGCACACCCATCAACCTAAATGCACAATGTAAAATGTAGAGCGCGAAGAGTCGAAAAATGCAAGATCAGATTGGAATTGAAATGCAAATGCGTAAGAAATCGGAACCGCGTATGCAAGTTGCGTACCTGCTAAGAGTGGAGAGAGGAAAAGCAAGCGCGCTTGAAATGCTGAGACCATCTGCTTGAGCGCGTGAAGGAAGGGCGGAGGAAGCATCGGTCGGGGCGGGGCCGGGCGAGCGATCCGTGGGGCCCCCCGGGGCGGGTAATGCGAGGCGGGAAGCCCATTCGAAATTGGGCGGGAAGCTCGCGCCAACGGGCGGCGGGTCGCCTATGCTGATGGCGCCACGCCTTTACCCGCCCGCGCGACGACGTGGGCGTGCGGGTGGGGCCTTTACTGGAGGTGCCCGGGGGCTGCACGCCCCACTAAATCAATGATCAAAATAAATTAAGTCTGAAATAAATTTTTATTAAAAAATTAAGACATAATTCCGTAATGCAACTAACTTATTTGTTTCAAAATCATTGATTAGGATTTTAATTTTACATAGGCTAATAAGTAATCTCTTACTCTTTCTATCACACTTTCTAACGTTGTGCTAAATTATTCACTTTAGATCAATCTCAAAATAAATGAATAAAAATAATTCAAATCGAATCATACAATAACACATTCAAAATAACTAAATTATTCCAGACCTAGAATAGTACATATACTTTACGAGTTACTAAACTTCGAGTATTGATCATCAAATAACTCAATTAAAATCTTAGAATATTTCCCTTACAATATCTAGATTCAAATCTTAATAAACCAAATTTCAATGAAATTCTAATATATTATAGCTATCATATCAAACTTCATTTACGTAATATTTACTTTAGTATACCACATCAAATCTAGTAAATAAATAAATTAACAAGACACAACATATTGTACGTAGGTAATAAACTTTGAATATTGCACTTACAACAATTTTAATCCTAGAATACCTCTATTAGAAATTATTAGTACTAATATATGTAGGTTACTGAACGTTATTTTCCAAATACTTAGATTAGAATATTTCAACGCTTAAAATAAATAAACACAAAATTTAGAATACTACTTATAAAATGTTTGAATCCTAATTATTCTTATATTACATCACCAAATTTAGTAAGAATTATGTTAATATAAGTTCATACTTATTTACTAAATACTTATTTTAGTATACTTTACTCTAAATTTAATCAAACTATTATCTATACTCGAAAAGCAAATAATTAAATATTATTTTCATACCAAAAATGATGTAACAAATATTATATATAAAGTTATTAGGATATAACGATTATTAAGGCTTTAAATAAAGTATAACAATTTATTTTTGTAACTTTTTGAAAACTAAATCATACATATAACTTTTGAGAAAAATTAATATTTTCAAAAAATAAATTCATCTAATATTGTTAACTTTAATATAGTCTTTAGCTTATTACGTATCAATTGATATAAATTTTTTATAGATGTAACATTTTACATGTTATATTTATCAAAAACTTATTTATTCACGAAGATAATACTTATAATTCAATGTATATTTCAAATACATAAACCAGTTATAAATCATCAAACTGAGCATAAATTTTTCTATAAAATCATTAAAACCAAACGAAAAAACAAAAGTAATAAAATAAAACAATCAAGGTATTTTTATTTAAATAAATTTAAGAACAAATTATAATTTATTTTAACAGAATAAAATTATTCTTAAATTTTATATAATTTTATAATATATATGATAAATATAAATGATAAATCAGATTTCCATAAATAATTAATAAACAAAATACGTAAACACAATTTTCAACATAAATATTTATTTTATATTAAGTTAGATATACATGTCATTCGTATTATACGATCGAGTTATTTTACGGGCTAATATTATGTTAATATATACTTATCTACCTGCGTCGGTTCTACCGTAGCAGTAACGGTAACTTTTTTACGGCAACTTTAATATCCATACAAATACATCTTGATTAAAATTTGTCACAAAATCAAACAAACACCTGATTTTTCTAAGTTATATTGAAACTCGGATCTGTTGTTTGAATGAAATTTCCGCTAAACAACTTCTATATAAAATTAGTATAATTCCGTTCGACTTATACTCTCGTTATTTCAAATGTTAGCTATTGTAAAAGCGCGACATATGCAAACCTCATTTTGCAATGCATCAGTCTTTCATCCACAACGTTTGAATAAGTAGAATAAAGCAGTTTCATGCTTACAAATGATAACATACATTTTTGAAAAGTAAAAATATTATCGAAGATCTCTAAGTTGTATTGTAACTAAAAGTAAAGGTACATTAACACAAACTGAATACAAATTCATAATTATACAAGAGACAAAAATTAATCTACTGTGACAATTTTTAATTAGATAACCATTTTAATCTTATCTTTAGTATTACTTATTTTACAACATTATATTAGATTTTAACTTTCATTCCTGAGGATTAAATAACTAAATAAACACTTGAATATTAAGAAACACTATGTGTGAGAAATTGAAACTATTCTATGCTTATGTCTTTGATTATTTGACCTTGTGTAATCATAAGATTAAGATTTATGAAAAGTAACTAAAGAAATGAAAGTTTTTAGTACTAAACCTTCTTAAGCTTAAACGTAAGCTTAAAACACGTAATTTGTTATAATGGGAATATTCAGATTATGAAATTGATGAAAATTGAGCTTCAGTTGAGCCAAATGTATTGTGTGGGTACATCTAGTTCGACTCAAGTTAAACCCACATTTATGCATCATTTAACTAAATATGGACTTTCGGCTTATTTATGGACTTTAAAACATGGGGAGATCCCTCCATCTATGATCTTAAAATCTACATATTAAAAGAATATCTTCATGGAACCTAAATTTTAGAAATCAATTTGCAACTATTGTCTTAATTGTAGAACGCGCGTTGTTCATATTTAGTCATATATGTAATATTTCTCAAAATCAGTGAATGATACCATTATATTGAATTACAACACTATTCCTTGTTGGCTTTGGAGAAGGTGTATCCAGCGGTCGTTCCTGACGTTCTTCCGAACAATCCACTCAAGTTCGGACCTGCACCCATCCACGCGCTATCTATCTCATCAGCTATCCAAGCCAGGATCTTTCACCATGTTGTCCGGACGAAGTGACGAACTCTTCAGAAAATCACCCAATAAACCCCCAAGCAGCAACAATGTACATATATCCAGAGAATCTAGATTGATTATTAAAATCGAAACGAATGAAACTATTCGATCATAAATGATTTTCTTAATTTTTCATCAATATGGATAATTTTATCTTCTGGCGTGCACTTTAATACTTCCTTACATTTCTTTGAAGAAGTGAGAGACGACACTTGACTTGTGTTGAGTTTCAATTTTGTGTGAAAAGATTGCAATAAGTCTTATATATTTTGCATTCTTCTATGTTTAGGAGTGTTGAAACATTGCTACAGCTATGATAAAAGGTTGTAGAATCGGCAAATACAAAGTTCTTTCCTACCGAGTTTGCGATTGTGTTTCTGACATAACTAATGCGCATAGGCAAATTTCAGTTTTGATACATAAGAAGATAAAGAATTATGTTTCTTTCTTTGATTTTAAATTGTGACCTGTCATTACATAAACAATGTTTTTGTTTGATATACACTGTTGCTCACTTGATATATACCGTTGCTTGTTTGATATACTCCGTTACTTGTTTGATATACACCGTCGCATATAAAAACGAAAAAAAACCAAGAAATCATGTTCAGAAAAAGAAGAAATGTAATTTATTAGGATGTTTTTCATTTAAAACTTATTTTAATTGTAAATGCTTGCGAATATATTCAATATAGATTGAATGTTGATCAATTTTGCAATTAAAATTGAATAACTAGTATCTTAGAGAAATGTAAGATTGAAATATCCATACTTTTATGAAAAAAATAAACTATTTTACTCTATTGATAAAAATATAAATTGATACAAATTTCAAAAAAAGAAGTAAAGTAGCAAATTAAAAACTAAGAAAAATTATAAATTTTGATTAAACTAAAAATTAGCGTGTATAGATTATAAAATCTAATATCTAAAATTATATCAGTATTACATCTATACGGTTCATTCTGATTAATACTGTTCAAAATGAACAAAATATCTAAAAATAATGAAAAAATAGATTAATGAAACGAATAGAAAAATTCCATTATTTGGCTAGGTAAGTATCATGTTATGATTATTATTAAAAAAAAAAAAAGAATTGTAGAAATGCAAAGAAATATTATTGACATAATCGCATCTATATGTAATGTTATGAAATTTATATAACTAACATTAATAAATAAGTAAGATATACAAAAGTAGAATGTAAATTTAATAACAGTTTAAACATTCAAAATGTATAAAAAAATTTGAAATAAAAGTGTTATTATTTTTTATTTTTTTTTGAGTTTAATTTATGTAACTCATTTTATAGCAAACAATTAAAAAATTAAGCATACAACTACAGTAGATGTGTAGTTACAAATATATTAATAACAGCAAAGAGAGTTGAATTCCAGCTAATAATGACTATATAAAAATGATACAATTTTGACAAAAACAAACGAATAAAGCAATTATATGTAATAATTTATATGAAATGACAAGATTTTAAATGCTTAAAACTCGAGAAGTTAGAAGAAAAACTTAGATGTTTTATACAATATGAACAACATAATTATGATGAAGCATCGTCTTAATAACTGTATTATAATCGTTAATTGTGGACCAATATTTGAGGTCTTATAAATTGGAAGAACATAACTTATTAATATCAAAAATAAATTGCAAAATTGCAAAATAATTGCAAAATAATTGCAAAATTTTATTATTTAGACTATGTTGTAAAATTGCTACTAATATACGTATTGCAATGAAATTATAACCAATGAGATTAAGTTGTTCGCATTTATCTTTACGAGTTTTTTATTTAACAAAAATACATCAAAAAAATTTCTTGGCTGAAATTAAAGTCATGCAATCGTAGAAACTACTGAACATTTCAAAACATTGGAGGCCATTTCAAAAAATTAAGTTGAATTCTAACGGTGGATGAGAGAGATATAGTTTTTCAAGTATCATACATTCTTCATTTTTACTGTTGGCAAAACATCATTGCAAATCCAATATCAAAATCATTTGAAACAAAAAACTACACATTACAAATATTATATGATAAAATCATAATAAAGTAGAAGTAAATAATAAGAATCCATAATAATTACGCCGAATAATCTTAGAATAAGGAAACTTTGTCGTGTTTGTGATTGAAGGCTAATTCGGAACAATCATTCTAACAAATCAATTAGAGTCTTGAGAATTGAATGGCGTTTATAACTTAACAAACTTCAAATAGGTTACAAAATAAATAAAAAAGTAACTTATATAATTTGCTTATTGCTCTTCAAAAATGAGGTTCGATCATAATCCGCTTGTTTGGACTCTTTGGGGTTAAATAAATCTCAAAAAGTGCAGTAAAGTCGTCTAGAGAATATTCTAAGAATTAGAAAATTAATAAATTTGGACATTTTGTAAGTAATGGAAGTGCAAAAAAAAAACATACAAAAATAAATATTGTGAATTACAGTGTATGAATTTAACAAACTGTAGTAATAAAAAAAACAAAAAAATTACAATACTACGGCAGCGGGCACCACGGGGCAGTCGGGGCACACCGGGCAGCGGGGCCCCATCCCGTAAGGGCAACGGGCAGCACGGGGCAGCCAGGGCACCCGGGGCAGCGCTGCCCCATCACGGACGGGCAGCGGGCACCTAGGGGCAGCCGGGGCACCGGCCCAGCGCCGCCTAATGTTCGTAGGGCAGCCCGAGCAGCCGCCACGTGGCCCATACCCTGGGCAGTCGGCGGGGTCGCCGACATCTCCCGCGCGAGCGTCCCGCCAACACTCTCGCTGTTTTTCGCTCGCATTGCCGTTTGCCGCTCCTCCTACTCAGCTCCGCGCCATTCGTTCTTCTTGTCGTCGCAGGTCCTCCCACCTTCGCGCATTTGCGCCGATCGTCGCGGTCTTCTTGCTGGTGTTCTACGTCGCCCTCTTAGCGCGATTATGCTGGGATTTCTACTGCGATTGAGCTGGGGATTTTACTGCTGCGATTGAGCTGCGTTTGAGCTGGGGTTTTGGCTGCGATTAGGTCGTTCTTGTTTTGATTTCTGATTTGCGGCTAGGGTCTCAACATTTCAAGCGCGCTTGCTTTTCCTCTCTCCACTCTTAGCAAGTACGCAATTTGCATACGCGATCCCGATTTCTTACGCATTTGCATTTCAATTCCAATCTGATCTTGCATTTTTCGACTCTCCGCGCTCTACATTTTACATTGTGCATTTAGGTCGATGGGTGTGCATTTAGATCGATGGGTGTGCATTAAGGTCGCAAAATCAGGTATTTCCTATTTTACGAGCTAAACGCACATCTTTTAGGTCGCAAAAACTGGTATCTCCAATTTCACGAGCTAAACGCACAGCTTTTAGGTAGCTGCCTGCTAAACGCACACTTTTTAGGTAGCTGCCTCCTAAACGCAGAGCTCTCGCGTAGCTGCCTGCTTAACCCACTGCTTTTAGGTAGCTGTTTTTCAAACGCACAGCTTTTAGGTAGCTGCTTTCTAAACGCACACCATTGATGTAGCTGCTTTCTAAACGAACTGCTTTTAGGTAGCACCCTGCTAAATGCACATTTTTTACGTAGCTGCCTCATTAAAGCATAGCTCGTACGTGGCTGCCTCCTTAACGTACAGATGTTACGTACATGCCTTCTTAACGCATATCTTTTAGCTAGCTCCCTGATAAACGCACATGTTTTACGTAGCACCATGCTAAACCCACAGCTTTTAGGTAGCTCCCTGCTAAATGCACCTTATAGGGAGCTGCCCCCTTATCGCACACCTCTTACTTAGCTGCCTCCTTAAAACACTTCTGTTAGGTAGCTGCCTTCCAAATGCACAGATGTTAGGTAAATGACTTCATAGCGCACATCTTTTAGGTAGGTACCTGCTAAACACACCTTTTTTAGGTAGATGCTTGCTAAACACACATCTCTAAGTAGCTGCCTGCTTAACGCAGATCTTTTAGGTAGCTGCCTCCAAAACGCACATCTGTTAGGTAGATGCCTCATATTGGACAGCTTTTAGGTAGCTGCCTGCTAAACACACAGTTATTGCGCTAAATTGCAGACATGGCTCACACCAAGCAGACTGCTACAATCGTTCCCGCTCCCGCAGAGAGGGACATCCGTTCTGGAAGTCAGGATGAACCTCTTGACAATCAGGTATGAATTTTTCTTGTACTTTAATGGTTTGTTTTTAAATTCTGATCGTTTGTTTTTAAATTCATATCCAGTAGATGTTAGGTAGAGGACTTCATAGCGCACATCTTTTAGGTAGGTGCCTGCTAAAGACACCACTTTTAGGTACATGCCTGCTAAACGCACATCTTTTAAGTAGATGCTTGCTAAACGCACATCTTGTTGCTTCTTTAAAATCAGGTACCGTTTGACCTTAGTACTATTGAAGGATACTTGGAGCCCCTTGTTGTGAAGCCTACAGATGTACTTGCCTCTGCTGTCGCAGACGTCGAGCAATACGGCATGTTGTGGACTCCTAGGCCAAATTCTATTGTGTCGTGGTCCTTGTACCCGAAGGAGAAAGGAATTTTCCACCTGTTTCAACAGTCTCGAACTAATCCTACCCATCTCCCATTCTGCAACGACACTTTCATATACGCGGTGAACTATGAGGAGTCACACCTTTTAATCACGCTCAAGGTGACCTACGTTCGTGGATTCGTCTTCACCATCGTCTTTCCTTCAAATGAAGTGCGATACTCGCACGACACTATCAAGGGTTACATGGTTGGGAAGACGGAGGCGGGGCTCGTAGACCACATCATGGGTGGAATACTGAATGTGAGCTCTTCGATGAAATTTGTGCAGACGTACCAGCAGCATTGCATGCATATCTGGAGTGCTCTGAACGACTACGAGAGAAGCAAGGCGAAAGGCAAAGCACCCGCAAGGAAGGCACTCATGCCTGCTTTTGAGGAGGGTACCGGGTCAGGAACAGTGCGGTCTGGTATGGCCTCCATTGAGGTAACTCCTACGCCTTCGCGGAAACGCCGCAACTCGAACCCCTCGCCAGTTAAGCAGCCTAAGAGAATCAAGAGTAATTTGGCAGGCAGTACAATTACGTACATGAATCCTTCAATCAAGCATGCCACAACCGAGAAGGACATCGACTACGAAGCTGCAAGTAAGACTCTGAAGGACTTTTGGGAAAAGTGCGAGCCTTGTTACGTTTTTTGGCAAGGACTCGGCACCTGTCAATGTGGACATCGAACTCCTCGAGAAAGCTGATGCGCGCTTCATCGTCCGAAAGCTTGAGCCCGCTGGAGTTGTCCATTACAAGAATATCCTAACGAATTCGATCGATTTGAATTCAATGCAGACCATCATCATCATGCCCATCATCACTGTGGCTCCTGCGACTTGGAACTGGGATGCACTGCTCGAGTCAAAGTGCAACTTCCGTGTGATCGATGGGCAGCATCACGTCAAAGCTGCGAAGGAGCTTATCAAGGAGGCTAGAATCTCAGCCGATAAGATTACCGCCTTGAAGACTTGGCGGGCTCATATTGTTTGGCATTCAAACGCGAAGATGATCATGGACGTGTCTATCATGGCGAACAAGACCAACAACGCGGGAACATTTACACCATCGTGGGCCACAAACATATTGGCCGCGAGAAGCGTTTGGATAGAATACGGGTCGCCCGCAAAGTGTGGTGCAAAGCCGAAGTCTGGTCGGGAAACAATCGAGCAAGCTATCGCTCGAAAGAACTATGAGGTAAGTCCTGCATTTTCTTATAATTTTATCTTCTTGATTTGTGGCATTTAGCTTGACGCAACCTTAATTTCAGGTGTTTATGCCGATGCAAGCTAAATTCTGTGCGTTTAGCTAGACTCGACCTAAATTCCGTGCGTTTAGCTGGACTCGAGCTATATGATCATCCCGTCATGTTCTTGAATTGATGTCGCTCTTTCTTATTTACGATTTTGAAGAGGCCATGGTGAAACGCTTCATGAGTATCAACACGAAATCCCTCGACAAGCTCTTGAAGCCAGCGGACCTCCTCAACGAATTAGAAATCATCACCGCTTCTGAGGAGGTGTACCAGCTGTGGTCCGGAGTTATCATTGCAGTTGGGATGGGAGAGTTGATCGACCCCGACACTTGCGACCCTTTCAACCGGGCTCTTGATTGGGAGTCAAAACATAAGGACATCGTCTTGACTCGCGATACCTTCAGACAAATGTCTGGATTTGAGGAGCACGACTTCAAAACACTAGCGCTTCATCTTCTGAATAGGACTCCGGACCGGGACCTACCGTATCCCAAGGTGTCCTTGAAGAAACCGAAAATGAACTACTGGGAGTGCATTTCGATAAAGGTGTGGCTGGAGAAGCGCAAGAGGAAGAAATGAGTTGCAAGAGAGTTCCACAACATCAGGCCAGCACTGGGGTTATTCGACAGTGCTGACAAGTTTGTGGTTGAAAAGTGGAAGCTTTTCAAGTTCGAATACAACGTCAATCGGCAAACCATGTCGATGCTCCTTTCCGTGCCCGAGGACGTGTTCTTCAGCGACTACCGCCAGAAGAGGACGAAGAACAAGAATTCTGAAGAGATCTCCGAGTACGCTGCAGAGTTCTTCAAGAAGTTTTTGGAAGTGAAAGGGGATTTTTCGCTGCCAATCCCGGAACTTCACACAAGAATGTTTGATGCTGAGACGTTTCAATTCGCTGGCTGGGATGATGGGTATACTTGGGACGATGGAAGATGCGCGTTGGGCATTATCGACCTCAGATGCGTCCCGGGCCATAGTAGCAGAGTGGACGATATTTCGAATGTCTAATTCAAGGACTTCCTGAATGCTTGGAAGGATTCTGTGTATGACCCCTCCATCAAGAATCCTGACGTCTGGCTTATTATTACGGAGACTATCGATCGTCATTGCCAGTCCGTCGTATATTTCAACGCTTTCAAGGATTTGTACAAGTCAAAGGCAGTTCACTACGCTCCCGCGAACAATGAGCGTCTCAACGGTATCTTGGAGGGGAAGGTCGTGGACAAACACCGCATTCCACTCTTGTTTCTTCTGAAAAGAACCCACTAGGTATCGGAGGTATTCGATGAAATTCCGGAGGTATTCTATGCCCCGGAGTTGCCCCTGTATCAGAACCAGGAGCTTACAGGGAGTTCGATTTCTGCATCAACGACAACGAGTTGCGCTTGGAGTTTTACATTCGCGTACTGCGAATGTTTATTGTTCCAGGAAACAGATTTATTGTCGATCATGGGTGGAACAAAGCCCATGCTTGCAGGAATTGTAAGTTTCTCATTCCTTTGGGCGTTTAGGTCGATGCCACCTAAATGTCTGTTTTTGTCAAGTTCGCATCTGCTCTTCCGTTTTACTTGTCAATTTATTTCGGCTCAGTCTAAAGTACACTAGATTTACTTGGCATTCTTCAGACTTGACACTGATTTGGGCATTTAGGTCAATGCCACCTAAATGTCTGTTTTTGTCAAGTTCACATCCGCTCTTCTGTTCTTCTTAGTAGACTAACTTTGTATTTTCATTTCGCAGATGCTTAATCTTCAGACTCATATTGTCTACGAGGACAAAGATGAGTTGGATAAGTACATAGCCGTCCGAGAAAGTAGTTTTAATCTCGATCCGAACGACTTCTGTGTGGACGCCTATGTGAATTCAGTTTGGGTTCGTGGTCCGAAGCCTGGGTGACCGCCTCAGGCTGGGGTTACCGGATCTGCTCGTCGTGGTCGTGGGGAGGCATCGTCATCTGGTGGTCGTGCTCGTCGTGGTGAGGCATCCTCTCCTGCTGTGGCTCCTGATGGCAAACCATCGTCTGTTGGTGGTGGGGATCCGTCGCCTGCTGGTGGTGGCGATCCGTCGTCTGCTGGTGTTGCTCGTGGTGGTCGTCCATCGTCTGGTGGCCGTGCTTGTGGTAGTAATCCGTCGTCTGGTGGCGCTCGTTCATCCGGTGGTCGTGGTGGGCATGGGCGTGGTCGTGGTCGTCACACGCACCTAGTGGGCCTTCTGGCGTGCCGGCTCTAAGCATTGAGCCCATCCAGAGCATCGATCCTGTTTACAGGAACCTGCTGATAAATCTTAGCTCCAATGACGACGTTGATGAAGTTCTTCCATTGGTCGAGCGTCGCGGCTCCTTGGCCCGCGGTGGGGGTTTAGGTCGCATCGACCTAAATCCCCCTACACTCCTTGAGGAGACACTCGCCTCCACGGGCCTCCCCGAAACTCGTAGCCACGATGATAATGAAGAAGACAACTCTGATCATTGTCGAGAGACCCCCACCAAGGCTGCAAATGATGTTTTCGGGTCTAATTCAGAGGAGGACCTCGTTCTCGGGCAAGAGAGGTTGCCCAGAGATGCGCACACTTCCGATAGTTCTCACGAAGAGAACGCCAAAGAGAGTGCCGAGGAGGGAACTGCAGGGTCTGACAAGGATAACAATATCGATCCCTCTCCTATGAATTTGGGAGATGATGACGTATCCCCCCCGGCTCCTATGCAAGCCCCATCGTCGGATCCAGCAGTACAAAGGGGATCAACGCCGCCTCCGCCACTTGCAAGAGAGCCATCCCCGCCTGCGCCACTTACAAGAGAATCATCCCCGCGTCCGCCGTCTCTTATGCTCGCATTACCTGCTCCTGCCCCTGAACGCCGACGGTACCTCCCTTTGTTGAAGAAGGGTGTTTGGAATACTCATGCTGACGACCCTGCTGAGAAGGTGGAGACGTCATTTTTTGATTTCTCGGGTGAGCCGAATTCCCCCACGCCAGCAAACGAGGCCGACGATCCGCTTATCAATCTTGGTCTCGGTCTGCAAGAGAAGGGTGAACCTTCACAGCCGCGAGTCAAGATTGAGTCGAACATTCCCGTTCCACTCTTGAAGGATGCCAAGCGTGCCCAGAGTGATAAGGAAAAGGAAGAGATAAGGGCTGCAAAACGAGCTGAAGAAGAAGCCGCAAATGCAAGACGGGAGGCGTAAAGACTTGCAGATCTTGCGAGGTTGGACGAGCAACAGCGAGAGGATCAACTCAAAGTCGAGTCGAACTTTGCGAATTTGGAGAACTCAAATTCCAGATTCCCTGGCAATTTGAGCGATTTGAGGGTCTTGTTGACGCAAACAGCACAGGTGGCTCTTCCCTTTGCCTCCTACAACCCCGTCAATCAGCCTACTTTGGCTATCTGTGGGGCTTAGACTTTCACCAGCCAAACTCCACCCGAACTCGCAGCTAAACCAAATCCTGCAGTTCCAGCCTGCATTCTTCCTACTCCGGCTACGCCAGTACCCGACGTTGTTATTGAGCAGGTCATCAGTGACGCATCTCGTTCGGAAGCTGATATCGCCAAGCACAAGGAGAACGATGGCGTTCATCCGCTCGAGACGCCAGGCCACCGAAACGACAACGTTGATTACGAAGCAAGCGACCACGGACGAGCAGATGAAGATCTTCTTGATGGTGCTACCTCACACTTGGTGACCTCCGTTTCGGTTGATGCAACCTCCGTGCATGAGGTTCCCGAGGGTAGTCAAGACTTGCAGGAAGATGCACAAAGAGCGGTTCAGGGTGCCCCAATCTCCCTTGTCTCTGCGATCAACGAACTGGACTCAGTACCTGCGACTAATTCCACGGTGAGCTTCTTATCAATTGTTGCAAATCTTGTTTAGGTTGGGTCGACCTAAATTTTTGTTTATCTGGTTGATGAGCATCTGCTCATATTATTGCTCTGCTTGAATGATTTTTGATTTTGTAATAATTCTTAAAGCCGGCGCTCCTTGTTTTACAGGAGTCCGGCATTGAAGACGGCGAGTAGGTCTTGCGAGTTAGTCTTCGAATTATTGGATGGTGTGCCACGATTGTAGATAGTACCATGTAGTGACCCCCCATTCAATAAAATGAAGACTTTTTATTTTATCACTTGCGTCTGCACTGCGTCCGCGTCATTCTCCCTCATTCTTGGCGCTAAATATCGTCATTCTTTTATCGGGTCGCGCCTCTGAGTACTTTATTCCGTCCGCTTGCCACCAGAACCCCCACCGACCACCTTGACCTGTGCGTCGGTGTGGCGGTCCGGTCGTCAATCACTCCGAGCAGTCATTTGCATGCTTCAGCATTTCACAAGGTAACACTCTTGTTTTAATATCATCCACTATTGTCATTTGTTGTGCTGCAGGCTAGATTGTCCAAATCTTCAAGCAAGACTTTCCCTACAACCCTCGGTCAACCCCTACCGCCTGTGCCATCATTCAATGGATACCGGTCCATGCCCAAGTGGTTGAATGTGGTGTTGGAGTTGAACGGCGTCCTTTGTTCCACTACCCCTATGTCTCAAGCCCCATCCCAGTACCTTATTTTTTCCGATCCCAAATACCCTCCTGTTCTTTCGTCAACTATCCCCACCGTAGTTGCTGACACGGTAGTATACTGTCGTCCTGGACTTACACCATTCCTCAATGTGTTAAACCGTTTCTGCCACATCCACGTTTGGAGTACCCTTCAACCTGAAGTAGTCGACGGTCTTTGCACCTTCCTTTTCTCCAGAACTGTTGTCGTTCCGCAAATCATACTGGCCTCAAACTCCTGCGATGGTCTCTTGCTGAAGAATTACACAACGGCCATGTACCCTTGCACGACTAATCCTATCTTACTTAAATATCCACGTCGACGTCTCTTCACTAGAAGGGATGCTAATTTCAACGCCCAGAACTTTATTATGGTCGATAGCAATCCTGCGGCTTGTATGGCTGTTCCTCCACTGAACACTCTCTTTCTTGATCCTTGGGTCCATTCACATCTGGGTGCACCCTCAGACTCTTATCTACTGAAATTAATCCACGAGTTTTGTTTTGCCGTACATTTGAGAGGTCCGCAGAACTTCCGTCAAGTTATGACTAGTAGACCCTCTCACAATGACTTGTCCAAGGACTCGGAGTTGTACGGCATCATGTCTCGGAATTTGCCCTATGTGTGGAACCAGCTCCTACTAAATGGAAGAACCATGTCGTGATTACTTTCATTTACGGTATTGGTTAAAATTTGTTTTTTTTCTTTTTCCTTGACTCAGTGTTCTAATGTCTGGTCAGATCATCACCATTTTGTAGTCATGGATTTGCGAATTGCCACTTTCGATTGTTCTTGTGAGTCTACCATTAGAATGCCTTTTAAAGATTTAGTGTTTGTTTTTATTATATTCAGGTTTTCAGCGATGGACAACAAAGTGCCTCCCTGGATGATATTCCCCCAATGGGTCCCTCTACGATGTCAGGTCCCTCTTACAATAGTGAGGGGTCGAGGACGCTCTCGGAGTTGGAGCGAGGGCGGTACATTTATCTTGCTCGAGATGACGCATCTGCTGTGGACTACACCAAAGACGTCATGGATGATGATGATGATGTTTTTGATAGTTACGTCAATGTACCGAGTCGAATGGTGGCGGCTTCACGTGATAACATCCCGGATACAGCGACAGGCACTGTGGCACGGATTACCGATATCTCAAGTCATTCTACGGCCCTAGGTGTACCCTGCGATTTAGCTCCCGTCAACCTAAATGATCCTTTGCGAACTACAATCACCCGTGTGGGACTATCCTTTGAAGGAGACTATCCCCGAGTTGTTGGGAAGCGTGACAGAAATGAGGCTTTTGGTGATGCACGTCCACGTAGTACTATTTAGATTTTTCTGGGCTTTACTTTAGGAGGTCTACAATTACACCAATAATTTGTTTTCTGGATTTTTCAATCAATAAACCTTCCTCTTTTAGTAAATTTGTGTTAATCATTGTTTGTATTTTGAATGTAATCTTCTTTTTAATTAAGTATAGTTTGTATATTCATTACTTCGTCTTTTTATTTTGAGAATATTCTGCTATATTGATCAAACGTGCTCTATATTTTGAGAATACTTCTCTCTATATTGATAAACTTACATTATTTGGTAATGTATTTGGCTTGGTCCAATCTAAGTGCGATTGTATTACCGTAAGTTGTATTTACCATTTTGTGTATATATTCCCATTATAATGAATTACGAATTTTGCTCTCTAATCAAGGTGTCAGTTAGTTCGATGAAATCTGCGAACCTCCGAAATGGTTCACGATGGTACAAATTACAATCTATAAGCGTTAGTCTAATATTTTCATGTTCAAAATCCCCAATGGGGAAATTTAGGCTAATTCTTCCGCTTTCCGGAAAACCCACGATAATTGGAAGGGTCTTGCCTAAATGGTCCGGCGTTTATTTGGTTTATTCTAAATTAGTAATAATAAATTGTGTAAAAGTAGCATGACATGTTTTTGGTTATGTTTTATGACTCTATCATTATTCATAATGTTACCGTAGCCAACGTTGCCAACAGGGTGGTCGCGGCCAAGTCGGGAGGATAGGGGGCACCGAACGACAGCAGGGACTTCGGGCGCATCGGCTACTTAAGAGCGTAGTCAACAGCATAGTCATCGGTTGTTTTTGAGGCAGTGAGATAGGGATTAGGAGAAAATGCAATGTACTCTTGTTCCATTATCAATACAAAGGCCATAGCCGATCTTCTCTCTACCTCCCCGTATCCTGTTGTGCATGATCAAGAAGTCTAACTGTTTCTGGCTACCTCTCTTGCATGCTGCTCCTTGCCCAACGTACACCTCCGCTGCCTTCGACTCCCACGTAGGCCGTAATCAAAGCTAAAAGGTCTCCTTCTCTCCTCTCCGTGTTGCGCAGGTAACGGCCATCGTGAGTCGACGTTGGCAACATCGACACTCTGCTTCACTCTCTCCCTTTCTCCCCCTTGCGGGCCTTAGCTCCTCGAGCACTCACAGTTGAAGCACTGGAGCCCTTACTGTCAAGACTGAGTCAGTCTTACTCATACTCTCCGGTGACCTCGTAGGCATCTCAGGGCACTGCTAATTCCCTCTCTCAAAAACCCCATCAGTTGACACAAGCCGACGTCGCGTTAACATTGGAGGCCACAGTAGTCCAACATATGGTCAACGCTGCCTTAGGAGGTTCGGTTAGACCCTCCGGGTGTCCTTAACACCAGCTGCCCACACACTTCCCCGACTCCTCCCAAAATAAATACAATGTTGTCTCTGGATTACTCTGAACTGTGGTCGACTTAGGTAGTCTCGTAAAACATCTCCATTCATACCCGGCTAACATTTTGGCGACCATGCTGGGGATGGAGTGTTGAGATACTCAGAAGTCGAGTAGAAGCCCTACGTAAACAAAATGCTGCCTCGACAGTAGAAAGACAAAGAACCAGAAGTAGTTTCACCTACTGACGACCCTGATGTGACTAGGGAATTCTTGCAATGGATGTAGCAACAAATGACTAACCTTGTTGCCAAAAATGATGCCACCAATGCCAAATTGGAAATACTTAGTCACCAATACCAGCATTTGCAAGGCATGGCCACTTCTGCTGCCATACCCAGTCCTGGGATCGCAGCAATGCCTTCATCGTCAACATCCATGCCTCCTATAAACCCAACGGTGGCTACATCAATGGATGCAGGGGAAAGAGATAGGCTCATTAAGCTACCGAAAATACCATATTCGGTGTTTGACGACAATGCCGACCCTAACTGGCATATCAGACGCTTCAAGGTGATAGCCAGAACAAATGGTGTCTCCACCACTGCTGACTTACAAAACATCTTTGGTACCACATTGCAGGGGAACCATATCAACTGGTATATTGACTTTGAAGCCAAACATGCTCACCCTACCTGGGACGACATGGAAAAAAGCTTTCTTCAAAAATTTCGTAAACTAAAGACGTCTTCCAAAATCCTCCGTGCCTTGGAAAACATTACCCAAGAAAAGGGAGAAACTGTGGATACCTTCTACGACAGATTCAAACAGTTGGCTAATAAGTTGAACCAGAGGCCAACAGACGACTACTTATGCGAATGGTTCAAAATGGGGCTGTTACCCTGGATCCAGCAAGGTATCGTCATTAGAGGGGTGAAAACCCTACCCGATATCTTAACCGCCGCGAAGGACATCAGTAGAGAACTTGGGCTACTTAATAAGACACAAGCTCCACTGTTGCCTCTACCTGGTCAAGGCCAACGAAACGATGCCCGCATAACCCTGACGTTATGCACAACCTGTGGAAAAGCTCACATTGGGCGTTGTTGGTTTGCCCCCGGCAACAATCGCAGTGACGACACAAGGCGTCCTCGGCCCACCGCTGCCGCCATGTACCCAGAAGAAGTCCATGTCAACGCATTCCAACCTGGCAGAAGTGATGGCTGTTGGGAGTGTGGGTCCCTACACCATCGACGAGGCTAGTGCCTTGTTCTGAAACAACGGTGGTCTCAAAGTCGCCCAATGACGGAAACAAACAATAACACTACGACGCCTTTGGACAATCAAAGACCCAGCCCGAATCGGCGGGGGGGGGGGGAGTGACGTTGACAGAGGTACATGGAACCGAAACCAATGTTTCTACAATCTCAACCGCCGCTGTCACCACGAGATCTAAAGCCGTTGCGCCTGAACACCTGGTAGAACATCACAAACCATTCCCGGAACAACACTGGGAGCGCCTACACAACATTCGACAACATATTCAACAAGATCTGGAGTCGCCGTCAGGTGCCAATTTACAACAAGTACTGGACAATACAACTGTAAGTATCACACTAACCAGCCTGTTGAAAATAAGTCCCGAGTTACAAAAGTATTTGCAACAGACAGCCTTGCCCGATACGTCGACAGCACTGATGACTGTAGACAACAACGTCACCACCATTGATCCCGACGCCGCCGTAATCCATCTAAGGTTAGGCTCACACAAACTATCCAATGTTCTGGTAGACGGAGGCTCCAGTGTCAACGTGATGAGTGACGGCCTCCGTCGACAGCTTGGATTGCCCTCACCCAAGATGGCCCAGTTTATCCTAAGGATGGCCAACGATGCCCTGGTTACACCCTTAGGGATTCTTGCTACTGTAGCCATTAGCACGCATGGCGTGTCAACACCGGCGACTTTTGTCATTATCAACATGCCAGATACAACTAATTTTCCAACCATACTCGGAAGACCATGGCTACGAGATATGAATGGAGTGCATGATTGGGCCTGGAATCAAATTAGGCTATACCATCATGGTAGGACGATAGTAATCCCTGTGGATAGATGCATTACCAAAGCTAAAGTTGACCAAATTCACAATAGAGCCGGAACCGATTGGGTGAAAGGCCTCACACATGACCAGGAAGCGTTATTCTTCCACGCAGACCCCTCGCTGATCCCTGTTGCCGAAATACACTTGGCCAGCATCGTGCCTCAGGAGGAAATATTAGACATACCATCACGCTTTACAAGGGAACTCCAGGAAAACATCACTGTAAATGCTACTCCAGCCACAAAGGCACTGGGGGAACAAGTCGTCACTGGTTGGACTAACGGTGCCAAAGAAAAGATCGAGTTAGTCAACCCGGCCACCGATGAAGAACCCAAGTATGTAAAGATCAACGCTGACGCCCCTGATGCCATCAAATAGGCAATGGTGGCATTATTCAAGGAATTTCGGGACATATTCGCCTCGACACATGAAGACCTCAAGGGCATACCTTGAAACATAGCTGAGCTCACCATCGACTTAAAACCTAACGCACAGCCAGTGCAACAGCGACGGTACCGTATGAATCCAAACTACGCTGCCAAAGTAAAAACAGAACTGGAGAAGTTTCTCAGCGCCAAATTCATATCTCCAGCTGACGCCGCCCCCTGGTTGTCGCCTATGGTCATCATACCAAAAAAGAATGGTGCCCTACGTATCTATGTAGACTTTCCAAAACTTAACGCTGCCACGAGAAAAGATCACTATGCATTACCACATATGGAAGAGATCATCGATGAGGTCGCCGGACACGAGATGTATTCATTCCTGGACTGCTTCTCAGGATATTACCAAGTCGCCATGGCCGAACAAGACAAAAATTAAACAGCATTTTCTACCGAGTGGAGACCCTATCAGTTCAAAAGGATGCTATTCGGAGCCAAAAATGCACCGATGAAATTTCAGAGAGTCATGGAATTGATATTTTGTCCATACTTGAAAAGGTTTTTTCGTATTTACCTGGATGATGGAACAATCTACGGACATATGAAAGACCATGTTGACCACTTACGGCAAATATTCCAGGCTTGTCGAAGAAATGGGGTAAGTCTCAATGCCGACAAATGTATGTTTTTATTCTTTGCCGGAGTCATCTTGGGGTATATAGTGTGCAAATACAGCAAGCTCCCGAACCCAGCGAAGATTCAAGACATCATGGATAAGACGCCACCTACCGATCAGAAAGGCGTCCAAAGATTATTGGGCTTGTCACAGTTCAATAGAATGTACATCGAAAAGTTGGCTCACATTACAGCTCCAATAACAAAGCTGAATCACGCCGGCTATACTTACCCACGTGACTGGACACGAGAAGCCCAAGCTGCCTTAGAAAAAATCAAACAAGCTTACTCAAAGGCACCTATACTGTTGGCACCAGATTGGACGAAACAATTCCACGTCCACACAGATGCCTCCCAGATTGCCGTGGGGGTCATGTTAGCCTAAAACATGGATGGCAAACATGATCAACCTGTTGCCTACGCTAGCAGATTACTCAACCAGGCAAAAAGAAATTATTCGACCACAGAAAGAGAAGCGCTTGTCATGATATATGTTGTGAAAAAGTTTAGACACTATTTACTTGGAAACAAATTTAGGTTCATGGTAGATCATCATAGTCTTTCCTATCTCGTGAATCAACCACTGATTACTGGAAGGGTGGCTAGGTGGATTATGATACTTATGGAGTATGATTTCGAAGTGGTTTATATTCCAGGAAAAAGACACATTGTAGCCAACTACTTATCACGAGACACCAACACAACTGAAGAAGTCATCGATGACTCCTTCAAAGAACCATACATACAAACGGCACTACTACAGCCAACGGAGCCATCAGAAGACATACAGGCAGCACCGACACAGTCAGCGCAGTCATCAGATGCCTATGACTGGAGGTATTCCATCATGGAATACCTGATCCACGGAACACTACCCGCCGACACAACAGGGACACAGAGAATTAAATTTGTCCGTACCACGTTGCCATATACAGCCGTTCATGGACAACTATACCGCAAAGGACCGGACTATGAAATCCGCCTGTGCGTACCATCTTGTCAGCAACAGACTATCCTCTCGCACTTGCATGATGGACCAGCAGGAGGACACCAAGGAATCGAGACAACGATCAAGAAAATATTGGCAGCAAAATATTGGTGGCCTACGTTGCATAAAGACACCTCTGCCTACGTCAAAACTTGTCACGTTTGTCAAACGGCGACTACTAACTTCCAGTATCAAGGAAAAGTACCATTGAAGTCTATACCTCCGTTAGGACCCTTCTAGAGATGGGGGCTGGACTCCGTTGGCCCCATTCGATTGGCGACTAAACAAGGCTACAAGTATATCCTGGTTGCCACTGACTACACAACAAAATGGGTAGAAGCAAAACCATTGAGAAACAACACTGCCGTAGTGACAACAAACTTTATCTATGAAAACATCATTATGAGATTTGGATGCCCTCTGGAAATTGTTTCCGACCAACGAACGCATTTCGTCAACGCTGTCATCGAAGAACTCATGAACAAGCATCTCATTAAGCAGAGAACCAGCACAATTTACTACCCACAAGGCAATGGTCAGGCCGAATCCACGAACAAAACAATCATCAACATGTTGCGTAAGTTTACAAAGGCCAACTTCGGCGACTGGGACGACTGCTTACCTGCAGCACTGTGGGCATATCGTGTCGCCACAAAGTCGGCTACTCAGGCAAGTCCATTTGAGCTTGTATATGGCACACAACCACTGTTGCCAACAGAATACCTGGTGCCAACCTTCAGATCGCTCCAACCAAAGGACTTTGCGCCGCATCGTGTCTTGGCAGCCAGGATGGAGGATTTGCATAAATTGGAAGAACTCCGAGATAATGCTCACAAAAACATCCTGCACAAACATACACTTAGTGCAAGATACTTCCAAGGGTCACAGCCTCCTCGCATGTTCCACAAAGGTGACCAAGTTCTCTGGTGTCCACAAGATCCAAAGCTGCGAAAGTCCAAGTTCGAATCAGTGTGGCACGGGCCATACAGAGTCCAATTAGCACTGCCAAATAACACAGTGTTACTCGTCAACGAGGACAACTTTGATACACAAGCCATCATTGTCAACGCTGCCAAAATAAAACACTATCACAGTGACAACAATCGAGCAAAGCCGGCATTGAGTCTAGGGCAACTCCATGACAACTTAGTCACCGAAGCTCAGCAGTTAGCCACCGAAGACAGACAGCCAGAGACACCAAGTGAAGGCAACGGAGAAGGGGGGGATGCACCCATCGTGGCATACATCCACCACATCCATGTTGTCCATGATGCCTCACATAATGACGGGTACAGCCATCAAAGTCAACATCGAGTCCCCATGGATTGGGCCATCATTAACCACTATGATGACCCCATCATGGACAACCCGCCGCCAACGGTATTAGGCTTTCAAAGGCCTTTTTCAGCCGCCAAACACGCCCTCACAAAATCATTTCCATTGGCCACCTCTCCGTCGCCAACGACAGCCATCATTTCAGGCACCGGTGGCTACTTAAGGGGAGGCACTGGCAGTCAGTGCCTCACTTTTTGCGCCAAGTTGACTTACGCTCACCCTCGTTGCTTTCTGCCTTCACCCACTCTCTCAATCCACCTCCGTGCTCGCTTGAAACTTTACTCTCTCCCCTCATTCTGCCTTAGCACTCGCTCAACACTCCTCTCTTGCTTTTCAGCGTTGCCACTCCGACATTTTAGTCGACCTACGGTGACAATAGCGCAGCGCCAGGGCAACCCACAGCAGTTGCCTCCGTTTCACATGCCCAAGAACCTCACAGATTGGATCTCACGAATCGACAGCGTATGGGCAGCAGAGGCGGGCATCCAGCGTTACCGAGACGATATGCATCACTGGCACCTCGACATCGGTCGCTGCCGTCAGTTTATCAAAACCATGGGCAAACACACCGACAACAATGCTTTTTACCTACAGGCATCGTAGACGGCGTTGAAATACGATTCTCGCCTTACTACCTGTTCCAACAGTATGGGTGGAACGGAACGCGGCTCACAAGGTGGACCGAAGACTGCGGGTACCCGAAGCCTGATTTACAGGCCAGGTTCCCGAATGTATACATTGACCCGATTAAGGGATACGATGTGCGTATGCTGGGCTCCATTCTTCCCGAACCTTGGTACGTGAGGCTCCGCGGAATACTCAGTCAAGTCTTTTTTCGACTTAATTGCAACAATGTGCTGCCACAGACACTGGAACTCCTGCTATTGACTAAAGCCGGTGCCAAAATCAACTGGGGAATGCTTGTCGATCAGAACCTGCGATTGGAGCTGAAGCAACACCAGAAGAAGCAGGGGTACGTAAGTCCCATCGGGCCCTTCTTGTCGGCCTTTATCCTACGCACACTAGCTTACAACAGGGAGTATCATGCGATGCCACCGCTGATGACTTCCGGAGACATTCAACAGAATACTCCGGCAGCCCCATCAGTGACTGCTCCTGCCACCGTCGTAGTCCACTCCAACAAGCGCCCTCAAATTCAGTTTCAGGTGCAGGCAACAGGGGAGACAACGCAAATGTCGACCAGGGACCAAGTCCAAGCGCAAGCGGACGCCCTCAGCTTGAGTGTGCAAACATTGCTTGCACAATTCGATGCCGCCAAAGCTGACAAAGGAGCCTTGGATACTCGGGTAAGGGAGTTAGAAGTCGAAAATGCGCGCAAGCTGAGAGCAGCCAACGCGGAGATACGCAAAAGGGATGACAAGCTGTCTCAGACTCAGCGTGACCTACAGCAAGCCACAGAAGATGCACAGTTGTCGGCCAACAGGGTAAGCATTTTGGAGCGTGATGTGCAGGCTGCCAACAATCGCATGCGCACCATCGAACAGGAGCGAGATCACGCTCACAACCACGTCAAGGCACTGGAGGACGATCAGGCAGCTCTCCGAGCACAGTATCAGCTCCTATGTGATACTCACCAACGTTGTCAACATGGAGCCCCTACGGATGTTATGCAGCAGAAAGAGCTGCAAAATAACATCGAGAATTTTGAGGCCAACAAGAGGCTATGGGTTAATAATACTGCCAATGCTATTGCGGCAAACATGTTTGACAATATGTGCAAATACCCGGCTAGCCAACAGTTGCCAGAAGATTTTGTTACGCAGTGTGTCGACCAAGTGCTACGGGATTTAGGGTTGGATGAACCTAATTACGATGGTTCCTATGACAACACCCCCAGCCTCGAAGCCGTCGACACAGCCAACACTGACGGCATGGCGGAAGAGGTGAGCCAGAATCCGACCTCTGCTCAAGACATTGAGGTACCCACGGTGGGAGACCAAGCTACCCCTGTCGATACCGTAGTCCACGAAGAAAGGTTTCAGGTGGTACAAGTCGATCAAAATGCAGAGCAGGTGCACATACCGGATCACTTCACTGATGCCAATGATACGCCACTGCCCTCCTTGATGCAGCCAGCCCAAACTGAGAGTGCGCCCAGCCATTCTTCCTCGCCAAAACCCACGTCGCCAAACTTTCAACGCACATTGGTAAGCACACCTCCTAAATCATTTGCTGATCATGGAAAGCATTTGATTGGATTGTCAGACGATGCATCGTGGGGTGTAACAACTAGGGATACCAGTGAAGACGAAGAAGAGATCAGCAACGCCCAAGAGGAGGTCTGCAAGTACTTTCTCGAAAACCCGGACTTAGCCTGTAAATTTTCCGATCCTGAAGCCAACGATGTCAACTGTCCAGGGTGTAACAAGATGTTGGGCAAAACCGTCCACGACATCTACACCCACGCCACCAATGTACGGGACAAACATTTGCAGCATCGAGGCATAGCTAAGGCCATCAAAGTCATCTATGACGGCCAAGTGCCCCCTCGACGAGGAAACCAGGTACCTCGCGAGGTCACTCGACCTAACCGACGTCCTGCAGAGCGAACTTCTCGAGGTTGACCAATCCGGGGACGGATTGCGCTCTCACAAGGACGGCAAAATGTTACCGTAGCCAACGTTGCCAATAGGGTGGTTGCGGCCAAGTCGGGAGGATAGGGGGCACCGAACGGCAGCAGGGACTTTGGGCGCATCGGCTACTTAAGAGCGTAGTCAACAGCATAGTCATCGGTTGTTTTTGAGGCAGTGAGATAGGGATTAGGAGAAAATGCAATGTACTCTTATTCCATTATCAATACAAAGGCCATAGCCGATCTTCTCTCTACCTCCCCGTATCCTGTTGTGCATGATCAAGAAGTCTAACTGTTTCTGGCTACCTCTCTTGCATGCTGCTCCTTGCCCAACGTACACTTCCGCTGCCTTCGACTCCCACGTAGGCCGTAATCAAAGCTAAAAGGTCTCCTTCTCTCCTCTCCGTGTTGCGCAGGTAACGGCCATCGTGAGTCGACGTTGGCAACATCGACACTCTGCTTCACTCTCTCCCTTTCTCCCCCTTGCGGGCCTTAGCTCCTCGAGCACTCACAGTTGAAGCACTGGAGCCCTTACTGTCAAGACTGAGTCAGTCTTACTCATACTCTCCGGTGACCTCGTAGGCATCTCAGGGCACTGCTAATTCCCTCTCTCAAAAACCCCATCAGTTGACACAAGCCGACGTCGCGTTAACATTGGAGGCCACAGTAGTCCAACATATGGTCAACGCTGCCTTAGGAGGTTCGGTTAGACCCTCCGGGTGTCCTTAACACCAGCTGCCCACACACTTCCCCGACTCCTCCCAAAATAAATACAATGTTGTCTCTGGATTACTCTGAACTGTGGTCGACTTAGGTAGTCTCGTAAAACATCTCCATTCATACCCGGCTAACACATAATTACCTAGATTCATCCTAATTAATAATCATAATCAAAGTAATTAGTTCAACTCTGCAGATGAATTGTTGGATGAACAAAGTTTCATCCGTTTGAAACGGATGAAGCTCTACCCCATCCAAGTATCCAACTAGGGAGAGAAAGTGGAGGTCAGGGTTCTATGGTTTTGGGAAAGTAGTGTGTGTGAGTAGGGGAGATGGAGAATTAAGTTTGGTCACGTTGTGTATGGTGTTTTTGGTGGAATTGTGTGTCATTGTAAGGGAAGTGTGCAGGCGGGTGTTTTGTTAGGAGGAGAGTTTTTTGGTGGAAAAGTGTAAGAGCGGGGTCGGAAGCTGCTTTGACGGAATCTGACAAGGGCAGGTATCGGCCAGGAGCTGATACCGCCGCAGACACGGCAATTGGAGGGTAGTGGAACCGGCATCAGGGCAGGCGGAAGGCGCATCGACCGGTAGTCGACGCCAGACAGCGTGTCGACCAAGGGGGACGTAGCAGCCTCGGAGGACTCGTAGCAGCGCCAAAAGGAAGATCACGACGACGATTCGACAGCGATCAGCAGAGCGAGCAGTGACGAATCAGATCGGCAACAACGCCGAACGAGGAGCGACGTTATCTGGAAGCTCGAAGGAGAAAGTTGGCACTCCAGAGGAGAACGGCGACTCAGCCTTGACGCCGGCCAGCACCGACGTCGGGCACTCGCGGCCCTGTCGGCGCAACTAGGCGCGGAAGCTCGCAGCCCGAGTCGGCCAGGACCGACGCCGGCAGCAGGGGACCTCAGCAGTAATCGGGAACCCAGGCGCGGAAGCTCGCAGCCCGAGCCGGCCAACAGCGACGCCGGCAGCAGGGGACCTCGGCAGGAATCGGGAGCCCAGGCGCGGAAGCTCGCAGCCTGAACCAGCCACCCGGCAGCATCAAAGCCCTGTCCTCTCTCCGTGATATTCCGGAGGGTGGACAGGGTGATATTATAGAGGGAGCTCCCTCTTCATTTTTTCCCTCTTTTATACATTGTTCTTTTTGTTGGTTTTGTGGATTGAATACGATAGAGTTGTAAACCTCATCTGAAAAAATGGCAATTTCTTTGCCCAAAAAATGGTTGTGTTAATTTAATCCGTGTTGCATGCTTGTGTTTTTGATGATTGCCTTGGTTGGGATGTTTGTGCCTTGTTTGCAATTGCTGTGTTGGATGATTAGATGCTAGTAAGCACCACGTGTAAGAGTAGTGCGGAAGTGCTGCTCAAATTTAGGAAGAATTTATAAATTTAGGTCAAAAAACCGGAAATTTGGGATCAAGCGCAGAAGCGCTGCCCAATTTGCTCCCGAACTTCAGGGTTCATGTTGGAATGATTAGTAGGGTGTTTTCTAGGGTGTTCATTGCATGGAAGGTTACATCGTTTGTATTCCTCCCACGGCCCAACTTGTGAGTTGGAACCCGGCCTACCGGAATTTAACCTCACAAAGTCCCAATGATCACCTCACTTGACGGGATGGTCGTGACATCCCCAATGCACACAAGCTCTTGTCATCTGAGGTGTCGCAGTGAAATAGTAGATCTTGGCAGCGTAGATAGCTACACAAGTCGGGGAGACATTACAAGACTTGCAAACAACGGTTGAACGAGTGGGTGGCATAGACCCCACCTCAAACACCTTCTTAGATAATCCATCCCACTCAGTTTCATTCAAATCAGAAGTTCTGTGGTCTCGCCGAAGATACTCACAATCACGGTTGTCGCAATGGAGGTGGCCGAAACAAGAAGACGTACGAGACAAAAGATTCAGATCATTTACAATATTTGATGAAATTGTACGAGACCAAGCATGGCCATCGTACCGTCTATCCATTTCACGAAGCTGCTTGGCCTTTGTGTTCTGACCGTAGTCACCTAATGAAGGAAGTTCAAAGATAACATCTCCATTGTAACGAGGGGGGAGGTAATCAACCTGCTGGAGTTTAATTACATCAAAGTTAATTCGAGATAAGACATTCTTGGATCATTTAAGAGCTCCAAGACGCATCAATGAATCAATGATACTTTGAACAGGACTTGTCCCAACCTAGGACTGACCAAGAGTACGAGAAAGACTATTAAGAGGAGCTGATTCCTTAAAATGTACGTTTGGACGTAGGGTACCTTGTACTTCACTCTCTAATCGAATAACTTCAATCTCACTATCAGAGTCATCACTCAACTCATAAATTGTTTCTAGACGAGGCTCAATTTTGAGTCTAGACAGTACCTTGGTCTCTCCATGCTAAAAGTAGACGACTCCCTAGGTGTTCACTGGAACCATCAAACACAGACTCTGAGACTCCATAAACACAGTATTTTCCGGGCTTCAGCACCCAAAACGAACCGACATGATTTTCTCCTCTGGTCTGACTCTGTGCATGTGAAAGAAGACCGGTTTCATCGTGAAAAACTTCTTCCTCGACAAAGACAGTGTCCTCACGAAACTTAAACTTAAACTTAAATCTCAAACTTAATGTTGTACAAGTGACTTTAGCATGACGGTCTTCGCCTAATGGAAAGAGGACCAAAACAGAATGATGATTAGCACAAAGAAAGGCCATAGTATTCCACAGTGTAACGCTCAATCACTAAATTCAATACACATCTACTCAAAGACTTGAAGTGTCGTTTGATATAACAAGTACTCTGAGCATTGGAATAGGAGATATATATAACAAGGAAGAAATTACGTTGTAAACTTGTAATTTATGTGATAGTAAGCAAAGTTTAAGAAGGTAATAGTGGATTTTGTAGAGTAATTAAGCTAAAAGACGGCTAGAAAAGCTATAACCTATGCTTGGTAGGTGGTCGTATCATACACATGCAAAATTTGTGATGTTTAAGTGTTTTTAAATTAGTAGACTCCAATTGCTGGCATACATTTTAAATTAAGGAAGATACAATATAGATTAGCAAATCAAGTGATAAAGATGACGGTCGCCACAAATACTGCAGAGAGCAAAATAGTAGCTCTGCAGTTATAGATTAGAAGGAAGGTCTTTAATAGCTCTGTGATGAATTATTAAGTGACTGCCGTCATAAATTTATTACTTGACAAGTTGTTCAATAGTGGGAAATAGTCACAATTTTCACGTTACCAAATATAAGTCATGGTAGAATAAGATATTCTTGATTATATCTTAGCGCCGACAAATTCAGTGTATCATTAGATTGGGTCAACTCTTACAATACATATCTCGTGATTTAAAAAAGTGTAGATTGATTTGATATATCTATGGAATTATGAAGATTAGGCCAGCTCCAGAATATACACTCTCTTAGACTTGACTAAGATATAAAGGGTCTGTACACTTCAGTTTTTGGTAGAGATGATCACTAGAGCGAAAGCAAGAGCAGATAGGGAAGTGAGGAAGACTATTGCAAAACAAAGGCACAAAGAGAGGATGCAAATGTTAGAATCAGGAGAGAACGTCGAGACTCCGTATAATTTGCGGCAATCGATGGGTAGACAAGGGGGAAATTCTTCTAGAGGTACAATTAGAGGTTCCAAAGGGAAGAAGGCATTTGATGTCTCATCGGTTGCTCCCATTGTTCTATTTCCAGTAACAGAGGAAGAAACTCCTATTTACGAAGGGGGTCGTGAGGTGTTGAATATTTTCAATCCTAGTGATATTCTTTTATTTGCAACTGTAATGTTATGTTTTATGTAGGATAATTAACACTGTTTAGGCCCATAATCATTCTTTGTAATGACATCTATTCGATCTGAGTACTTTGCCATTCATGATAGGTGAAGCTTTTGTTTGCATTCAAATCATATTTATAGGTCAAGTTCTTAGCTCATGATTACTTATCCATTATTGTTGCGGACTCAGCGTAGGAAGGGAGAATTCGATCGTGTCGATGAAGTTTTAGACGATTGTGAAGACGACATGGATAATGATCTACATAATTATGGGCAAGAGGTAAATACTTACAGCCGACTAGATTTGGGCCAGTTCTATAAACATACACCCCTAGATCGCAGGCCCAGCAATTCACTCATGTACAGATTGTACTACAACATCCCACTGGGCCTCTTGCTCATATTTCAAAAATTGATCCAAATTCCGGGCTATATAATGGGTGAGCATATTCATGTGCTTCATGCTATGGAGCCAAAAAGTGAAAAAGGTTTCTCCCTTTTAAAGCCATGTTGAGATATAGATTTGAATGCCAAATACGCCTATGAATGAACTGCCCATGAATGAAGTGCCAGGAATGAACTGCCGTGAATAACTGTCGATGAATGAAATGCCGTGAATGAATAGTCGATGAATGAAAGGCCGTGAATGAACTGTCAATGAATGAATTGTCGTGAACTGCTGTGAGCTGTTATTGCCTCGGTAATGATGCAGGCATTTTGAAGTGGAAAATGTGAGGACATGCGCAGGGTCTCTGATCGACAGTGCCGACTCATCTAATCGTTCCGTTGCTGCAGATAAACGAGATGCAGCTAGAGCTCAAGCACATCACACTTTCTGCAATGCGTGGGGTGCGATATCATCACAAATTTTTGTAGTTCAATTTTAGGGTTTTAAGATGTAAATCTCGTAATGTTTGTCTCGGTACTGAGACTCACATGGCACTGTCTGAGAGTTGGAAAGCCGTTGTATGTGTCGGAATCCGCCAGTGTTGGCGATGGCACTAGCGATGGCGCCCTCTTTGCTGGTCGTCACCCCCACACTCGTTGTGGCAACCGTTTTTCTTGTCTCGGTACCGAGACAGCCGTGAGTAGTCAATAGTAAATTTTTGGACGGCTGGTCACTCCTTCTGCACGGATAGACACTCCCTGCTGCTGTTTGAGAGGTCTTTTTGGACAGAGTACACATGAAATATATGTGATCTTCTGGTTGCTTCACAAGCTTTGGAAATGATACAGAATCCGGAAATGATAGAAAAGAATGGAATAGAAAATGTAAGGACCGTTCGAAGTGAAAATCAATACATGATAATATTCCTGTCAGAAGTTAGAATATTCAAGAATGTACCGGTTGTGGGAATGCATATACTACTCGGTGTGAAAATATTCTGTCCGCGTGCGTGTGAGGGTTGATTCTTCTGTGGATATTCTGTCAATTCAACAGACCCTGCTGTTGTTTGTATTCAGCTATTCGATGGGTCGATGAGTTACAATAGAAACTACCATGTAGATGGTTTGGGAAGGAAAAGGATCTTTGTATGTGGGGGAGTTGTTCTGTTTGTTGTTTGTCTTGCGCAGCCCACTGTGTAGCACTTGTTTGTCATCTGGAAAGACATGCAAATATATAGTACGACACAATAATAGTAGATCTGCACAAGTAGTTTTTAGTGCATCCAATCAAAAAAGAAGATATAGCAGGATTAGTGTCTCATGCCAATACCTTTAAAGAATGCCGGATCCTGACGGTACCTTGACGGTTCCTGTGATCCTGATGGGAGTCTTACTTCATTCATGTGTCCAACTACCGCAAATTGTTCTAGCTTTAGATGAATCATGAGGCATTACGTTTCGTGAGGTGGTTGACATCCACATTAGATTGGACACTCTTAGTAGTCGATGTAGATAGAACCTGAAAGCACTTGATAACTGAAAATTGAGCTTTCTCACAGATATCGATCAGTTGTATGTGTCGAATTGCCCGTCTCGGTACCGAGACAGTAGTGAGCAGTTTTTGAGAGTTGGCTCGGCAATCTTTAAGTGGGTGTCTCGGTACCGAGATAGTACTCGGCGGACAATGCGGCAGTCTTAGCGAGGATGCTATATCTCGTTTTCCACTGAATGAGCTGAAAATGGGTGTCGCGCTAGTCTTCTAATTGCCATGGGTGTAACTTCCTCGTGAGAAATTCATCTTTGATGGGCCTGGAACAGCAGAATGGGGAGGTATGTCCCATTGGCCATCGTATCTCATGTAGAGGATTTCAGCCCTTTCTGGTTTTGGAAATATGTGTCTCGGTACCGAGATGCATGCTCGGCACGTACAAAAATTAATCGATTGCCTTCACCTATCTAGAGCCTCATTCAACTTTCTAGAAGTACATGTAACCAGTTAGAATTAGTTAGATAATCATTGACCAGTCATTGATTGATTTTTCTCAGGTACTTCACATGGACAGTGAGAAAGACTATGATGGTGGAGACGCGGCCTCTTTGAACGATAACCTGGTGAGTGTGTGAAGTTCAATATCTCAATGGCAGATTCTAATGTTGGTAGTGGATTTTTGTTTTGGCTAATGATTTTCATTTCTGTTTGTAGATGTCATGTAAATTCTAGTGAGATTAATTTCGTAAAAAGTTTGATTTAGTTAATTATTGTGCAACTCAGTTATACCTACTAGATTTGTTCTTCATCATTTAAATATTGAACTCTGTTTTGTAGGTAGAGAGCCCCGCCGCCCATGATGTACCACGATTCTTCACCATCGATTCAAGCTTCATGAGAGAATGCAATTGATTTAGATTCGATGAAGGTCAAGATGAGGTCAAGAGGGGCTTGACGAAAAGATGCATTTGACGGAGATGAAGATGACATCAGATCCCGTCAGAAATTGAATTCCGTGACCACGATCTATCAACTGAGAGTCCAACCTTTTAGTTCATCAAGGTTCAATATTCCCCTATGTAGGATGTCGGCCATGCCTATGGTGAGGCCCACACTCTCAACTGATCTTGCTAACTTAGAGCAAGAATTTGTCCATGGCTATAGAGAAGGCTCCTCTGTTTTCTATGTGACAATAACAGATGACGAAGGCAAAACACGTGAGGTTATTCAAGCTGATGAAGCATCTTGATGTCCCATTTGGAGTGCCAAAAATGAAGAATTTAATTCCTTTCTTCAGTCTGTTCCGGAGTTGGCTAGTTTCAAGAATTTGATGTTCTTCGTATGTGATGGTAACCATAGACGTCAGGCTTGGTTAAATCATATTCAAAGGCTTCACAAGAAAGAAGAAGCTTGGCATTACTCAGTGGACAGCATCCTCCTTGACACGAAAGGAAAAATTGGTGTTGTTATGCAAGTGATGCATAACATCAACAAGTAAGTTTTATATCTTGATCTGAATTCTTTTCCATGTTAAATACTTTGATTGCACTACTATTATGATATGCTCATGCCCTCTCTTTGATTCATAATTGTAGACATACTGAAGACTCTCACGTTAAGACCAACCTTGTTCACACCCTCTTTAGAGTTCAGAAGTACGGGCTCATGCCACTTGAACAGTATCAAGATATATTGACTCCATCGGAGATTAAGAGGTGCAAGAAATCTCAGAATGCAAAGACGTGGTATACATTGAATCTGCATGTATTCACGAACTTCATCTTCCAGTTATGATCTATATGTGAATTGGCTCACTTGCTTATATTAGGGATGAGGATGTCTCCTTTGCTGATTTGGGTATTTATATGTTTTCACTAAAAGTACTGGTGACGTTTAATATTAATACTTTGTACATCGATGTATGCAATTTGTTTAGCACAAGATACATTGAAATTTACTTAATTAAAATGACAAACAAAGGTAAATAATAGCATTTTCAGTGACAGAGTCTATTTTTTTGCAGCACGAACTTGGACTCCCAGCAGATGAGGGTGTTCAACAACTCGTGGAGCAATCAGACGGAAATGTGTCCGCTGCTGAAAAAGCAACCGCAATGAAAGTTGCTACCAAACAGAGAGTCGAGGCACTTCATAAGAAAATGTCAAAATTAGTTGCTGTGGCAAACCCGGAGTTGACAGAGAGATGGCTTCGAGAGGTATGAACTCTACTTCTAAAATCCATTTTTCATTATTCAAGTAATACTATGACTCCCTTTATTCTAATAAATCGCTCTTTTCTTTACAGAACGAGCGTCACTATAGCCTCAACTCGATTACACCGGAGCTAAACATAGAGAAGCGGACGTTGCTACCGTGTGAGCGGTGAGCGGTAAGATTTTTGACTTTTTAGGGCTGACTTTGTATCTTTAGTAAAAAAGTTTCTAAAATAGTATAATATTTTTTATTCTAGAATTATTCTCGAATATTCTCGAGAATATTCAAATATTCCAGACCTATTACCGTGGATTTAGTGACCCAAACCCGTGAAAATAGGGTTTAAATTCCTTGAATTTGGTTGGACTTGAGCTACGAACTTGACAGTAAATGACAATTTGTTAATGTCAAGAGGTTTCTAAGGTTATATTTCTAAGTGATTAGTACTCCAAGTTAGACAAATTGGCAAGGTTTGCTTTACATGTAGGTACTGGTATAATTATATTCAATAAGTTGTGAAAATATATTACATACACCCAATCATAGGACTTACATATGGCGTATGTAAATGAGGGGATTTAAGGCATTCTAATCTGTAGCATGGTCTAGGATTTCTCCGTCCAGAATCTTCTCCACCTCATTGAAACTAAGAGTGGCCGCGTAGATGAAGAGGTCAGCATACGGATCAAATTTGCAAACCAATACCGTGATGAAGTATAGGTGCTTGCACGGTCGGTATGGATCTCTCCGTCCTAACGAAGAAATTGTTTTCTTGAATGCTGGGCATGAGCAATCCGGGAATCTACTAATTAAAAGTCTATAAACTGCATCCGAATCCGACTCCAAGTCTACGATACATCCAAAACTAGGCTGCGGGATCATGGTCACCTTCAGAATTTTGGCCTGCATTGAGGTAGCAGACTCAATATTCTTCATGTGCTTTGAAGTCATAGCTGGAATGCGTTTCATGTTCTTCGATCTTTTTGACCTAGGGAACACGTCCGGCTTCTCCGGGACTAGAATATGGGACAAGTCTCTTGGTGGGGCAGCATTATTGAAAGTGCAGTTCGTAGGAAGCTGTTCTATTTGTGGTAGTCGAAAGCCCGCATTCTCTAACGCCTCCATTTCATCACGTGTAAGGTTAGTCCCTATCTTTACAGGCCATATTGAAGGAATAGGGGGTCTATCATGGCTTAGAGAGAATGGCTCAATCCACTTGCGACAATGACCCTTCACACACCTGTCAATATCATCCGCACAAAAAAAAAAACTGATCAATTTTTCTTGGCCCCTCTTGAGGGCGTTGCCATACTCCGGTGTAAGTTGGAGCTGCGGTCGCCTTCCCCTTCTGAATAATTCGTGAGTCACATCTTTTTTTACTCTTTCGCATGATACCCAAACAAGCCTTGGCAGATTTCTCCCTCAAACGAGGAATGTGCCACAGCCTCTCGTCTACTTTAGTCTCCTCAACAGCGGTCACACGTTCAATACTAAGTCTAGCAAAAGTGGATGGTAATGTCGGTGGCTCCTCAAGTTCATCCTCTTCATGGATAGTACTCAGATTTTCTGCACAGGCTCGGGTAACCCTTCTCCCAATTCGGGGATGTGAGTAGCTCACGGTGTCAAGTCTGTGCGTTTTATCATCAGCTCCGATTGGAACATCAGCCTTACGTTTCTTGGAACCGAACACCTCGGCCCCCTCAAGGTGGGCGTCTTGGGTACAAATATTTTCAGCTCCTGGATAGTCAGCAACTGCCTTTGTGAGGCCTGATGGATCGTCGGTTTGTTGAGCTTTATGGGCAACACGAAATAGTAGTTCTTCGGATGTTGGTCCATTACCACCCTTACCACCTCCGTTGAAGTCGTGGTAACCCACAACTTGGAGGAAAGCACGAACATAATCATCAACAACTGCAACGTTCAAGTCCCCACCCTTGTTGCCGAACGCTTGTAACCATTTGTTATGGATAGATTCTACAAGGTAACATGAAGGCATCTCCGCCAGCTCCTCCGTAGAATATTTATTTTCCTGCAAGGTTCAAATTCATTTGACTTAATAACAAAAAAGTTGATCACATATCCAGAGCAGGTTAGACAATCGTCACCAAAAGTCTGATCTAAAAATAGATTTTTAAAATTTCAAAGATTTTAAAATGTTGTTATAGTAATCTTTAAAAAAAAGAATATTCTATGATAAAAAAGTAAATAATATTTACAGATTTACTGGATATAAAAGCACGGTACATAATTGCTGCAGTGGCTGTGGACTCACCAATTCCATGAAGCCACCCCATTGCCTGTATCGGAAGCGCCAGAATGCAAGCCAGTGTTCGATGTGACCTAATCCAACTTCGGAGGTGGCCGGCGCCGACGCCCACCACGCTCGGATCCTCCAGTATCTTGTCTCCGCCTCAGCAATGGTGCGTGCATCTTTGTATTGCTTACAAAGATGTCGATGTTGATCCGGCAGCTCGTGCACGATGTATTGTTTGGTGTGTTTCTCTATGGTAGTAGCAAGTCCGCTCGCGGCCTTCCATAGGGACTTTAGGGTCACTGGGGCCGTAATTGATCCGCACAGCGTTCTAGTTGGCTTGCGCACTGTCGGCCATGAACCCTTGAAATTGCGGCGCTTCCACTCCGTTCCTGCCCATGACGTGGTTTAGATTTTTCCAGAAGACGATCTGAGCTTCTCCGTCTTCAGACTGGAAATCACAGCATGCAATAGTTAGAATGCGGCAGATTTTTGAGTCATAAACGTGGCACGCCATGGTGGTCCAGTTCTTGACATGCTTGACGTGGTCGAACATCACCCACGCGTGGGACAGGTCGCCTCGGGGCTGCATACGACGAACAAGGTCACCACCGCTTCCGGGGCCGACCTCAGACATCTTGAAAATGAACACTTTGTCACTTTCATCTCCTTGGCCCGGGAATTGGTTACGTTGGATGTAAGCCCAGTTGCTGAAGCCGCAAAGCTTGGTGATCCCATCGAGAACACCGTATCTGCGCAAATGCTTAAAAGTGGTAATACGATTCCTGACGCTCGGAGAGTTCAACTCCTTACACTGATCGAAGATAGGTTCTAGCTCCAGGAGGGTGAGCTTGGAGGTAACAGGGTCACCTTCTTCACGGAGAAGCAAGTTTCCGAGTAAGTCCTTGCTTGCCTCCATGACTATTTTGGACGTGGTAGCTTGCGGGTTACGTTCTACGTGCTCCTCTATTAACTCATCAATTATTTTACGTGCACATCTATAGTCTCCGACCTTGACAGGATGTTCGTGCGTACCGATATGCACACACGCCCGCTCTTGACTCTCCTCTCCAAATACGTAGAATATTTTAGCAGGACATAAAGCAACACAAACGGGAGGTTCTTTGCAGATCTTACGGACCAGTGTTGAGGAAGGAGGAGGCGCGAGGCCGACCGAGAAGGGGTCCTTGGTAAAACCCTTGAACTCCATCTCATTTACTTGTGCTCTGCGGTCAAGTTGTAGCAAGAAGCCGCAGTTCTCATTGTGGCATTGAAGATGATTTACACAGTTAGAGTAGCGGAAAGACAAACCGAGGTTGTTACTAATGTAAGTAGTCATTGTCCTGGTCCACACATGACCGTCGTATCTTTTGTCCATCCCTTCTATAGATTTGGCTACCTTAACAGCAGTAGTTGGTAGAACGGGAGGGAGAATGTACAGCACATCACCGTTGAAAGTGGGGGGCAGGAAAGAGACGCTGTCAGTACGAATGGAATGGAACTCTATTTTTTTTAGTATAGTTTTGTTGCGAGACATACTACCTAGTCTACGGAGCGAAGAAATAATGTATTTGGGTTTTACGACTTTGGACGCGGAAAGAGAGTAGGGGGTGGTTCTGAGACCGTGTTCAGAACCGGACGAGGAGGGAGGGAGATTCGATGATAGACGACGGGACTGGATGGACGCTTTTCTTTCATCGTCGGATGAATCAGAAATATCGATTCGGACTTCGAGTCCGGGTTTGACCTTGACACGAGCAAGAACTGGAACAACTGTGGAGAGGGTAGAAGAACTACGAGGAGTGAGGAGGACGGTGGAGGCGTTCATGACAGACTCTGTCAAGCCGAACAGTCGATACAGTCTGGGCTGTAGCTTATACATTCTACACTTACTCTCTAGGTCGACTGGTTCAACAAGGACGGAATACTGGACAAGATTAGTGTTTGGATCCAAGACATGTTTCTCTAACCAGAGAGAGGACTCATCAAATCCGAAACGAATTGCTAGCCAAGACGGAGTGACTTCTGCCACACCATCCACCGCCGGAGGAATGCAGATGGGGGGACTTAAGTCTCCAGACCTAATGGCAATGACGTCTGCAGCGGGAGGTAAGGGAGTGGAGGATGCCATCATAGACGTAAGCGAAGAAGACAACATCAGCAAGTGCGCGGTGAAAGAGAGTCTGAGGTGCGTTTGCAGTGTTCAAATACGAGAAGTTGGTGTACGGTGTTTGCATACGTATTATAATATAACGTACAGATACCAAATACTCTTAATCGTGAGCATGATGATTTGAAAGCACATTACCTATAATACTTAAATAATCTGAACTGACAAAATTGCATTTACTACTTTCGATAAAAAATATTAGATTTGTCGATAAATTAAGTAGGTGTAGAAGGTAAAATGACGGCGACAGTCATTGTCAGAAATTTAGTTGGTTAATAGATGCGTTCCTAAGTTAGCTTATTTTAGATTGTCAGTCACCGTGATAGCAGGGGTTAGGGAATACGCGTTGGTTGTTTAGGGTTTCGTAGCCGCAAAGAGGAACTTATATAATGGAGTTGAATCACATGGTTTGACCTCTTCATTTGCAGCGAGAAGTCTTGGACTCGTTAGGTGGAACGTGAGAGAACTTATCTCATTGCAAGTAGCATGGACAAAACCGCTAGCGGTAGCGAGAGAGGGAAGAAAATAGGTCAGAGAAAGAAGAAGCGGAGGGGTGGTACGAAGTTCACCAATTCTAAAGTACAGAGACGTAGTGCTTTGCGGAAGCGGGATGGGAGAAGCTCAAGCGGCGATGATCGGGAGCCAGATGGGTATGATTTACTGATCGACGATGATGTGCTACCGCCATTTAGGCGGACTATCAAGATGCGCTCACTCAACCTTGACAGTGTCCCAGAGAGTTTGGGGACGGACTAAGGTAAAGAAGAGGAGGAAGGGTGTAGCAGACAGATCAGGACGTCTACCAAGACTCTTTGCGTGGATGGGCATGACGATGGAGGTGTGGACTCTACACATGAGGTATTAAAGTAGTCTATGATACAATTATGTGGATATTTGTAAAGGTCAATACATTCCGGAATGCGTATATGGATTAATAACAAAATGGGTTATCTTCAGGATCGAATAGGATTGGAAGAGGAAGACGATGGGTCAGGAGATGAAGCATCAACTTTTGAAGAGAAAAGGGTCACTAATATTGGCGAGAGTGCAAAAGCCTCGTCTGAGCAGGGGACACAGAATGAGGTAGCAGATGGATTTGAGACAAGCGCCAAAGAATTAGAGGAGGTACAAGAGAATCCCTACTTCCTGGTTTACTGGGAAGACCCAGGACTAGTTAAGTATACAGTTAACGAAAGTTCATTCTTCTATATGAGGTAGTTCTGAGTTTTGATATGATATAGATACATGATATATAAGGACACATGACTGAGTAATATATTTCATTGAGTGCAAACATGATTTTGATAGTGGTTTGAATTATACTTAACATACGTATTCAAATGTATGAGAGAAGGATGCGAATATAAGGGTTTTTTAGAAAAATAGAAACGAGAGTCTCATAATCTCTATATGAATTGTTGTCATACGTATAATTCATATTTATATAGATTGCACTGCCTAAATGCGGTGATCGAAAATACGGTACATTGTATTGATAAATTTAATGTGGACGAAGTAATGTACTAATAAATTTAATGCGGAAGAAGTTTTTTTTGAGATTGCTCCTGAGCACCCCAGACTTGCGTCAATGCAAGTCTGGGAGGGTGTCGACGGTTCATTCTTTTTTTTAAAAATTTTTGCAGGTTTGATCATGTCTGCTTTAAACTTCGTGCTGGAAACAGGATGCAATGTCGGGGAGAAGCTCTTGCTGGCTTGCAAGGTACTTGGTCTCCATGCCGATGAAGGCTGCGCTCGTGACTTTCGAGGCGGGCCTCAGGCAGGACTTACGAGCTCAGGAAGCCCCCGCACTCTCGAATCTTGTTGGATCAGACTGGGAGGGGTCGACGCTTTCTTAATTTTTTTTGCTTTTGCTGGTTTGATGATGTCGCCTTTAATTTTATGCTGGTCACAAGATAGAATGCTGGGAAAGAAGCTCCTGCTGGCTTGTGAGGAACCTTGGTCTCCATGCCGGTGATTCGAAAATTAGCTGCTGTGTCGGGCTACTTGGGTCGCTTTTGATAGAAAGGGTGATGTTGTATTGGTTAAAATTTGCTTCCTTGTATTTTAATGTATTTTGCGTGGAAATTGAAGCAAGTGTGAATGAATTTGTAAAATATTAGTTTTATAACGATCATGGCTGATCCTATTATTTTGCTAAACGGGTAGCTTAGGGGCTTTTTTTTTATAGATAGTTTCTAATTTCTGTATAGGTGTGCATGCTTGTTGATAATTGACCTACCATTGGTTTCGTGTGATTTTGCAGGATCCTTTAAAGCAAAAAACAATTGACCAAGAAGAGGAATCTGATGGTGATAGCGACCTGTTCACACTTAGAGACCATGTGTTGGCTGTAGTGGAGTGCTCTCGATTAATCATACCATTGTCTTCAGTTCCGGAAACTCCACCTCCTCTCTCACCTGTCCGTCACACTTCGCGTGATGACGTTGATCGGGTTGCACGAGCGGTTAACATACGAATCAAACAGAATGAGGCCAAATCTAGACGTATCGAAGAGAAAGCATTAGCTAGACTTGCACCCAGACGTTCTCCACGACTTGCCAGAAAGTTGCAATCATCATAGTTGTTCTTTATTAATTTTATGACATTGTTAATTTGACATATTCTTATTTATTTTGTGGTGTGTTGAATTTGGTTTCTGGAATGCCAGATGAACTTAGCTCAAGTCCGTACTGATGAGGATGACGAAACCACCCGACAACTTCTTGCCTCTCCACCAACTCGTTCGGCCGATGGAGATGAACAATTACATGATAGTGTCGCAAATGTTGAAAATATCTGCAACGGAGTTCCGGAAGAAAGTCCTTCTGAAACTCATCGTGATCATGAGTCCGTGCACGATCATGATCGACTCGACGCTCTTTCAGAGGATGAAGACACTCCTTTGCCACGGAGTGTCCATGTTGGAATCGTCCATATGCCAACTCATCTTCAAAACAAGGACCCCGACTGGAGTACGAATGAGATGCGAATGCTCCACAAGAGTGATTCGATTGCAATCATCAACATGTTACGCTACAAACCTGTTAAGAAGTCTCGTATGTTATTTCCACTCTACCGTCTCGTTTGTTCTCCGAAGGTTCGCCCGATATCAGAACAAGACGTCAGGAAACTAGAGAATCAGTTCAACAAAGGATACCGAGAAGGCGATCGGGTGATGTACATGTCTCCCTTTGATAAGAAAGGCCGAGAGAAATTGGTTGATGCCGAAGATGCTGTGTGGACAAATCCTCTCTGGAAATCAGCTAACGAAGAATTTGAGAAGACGCTGCAGTCTGATCCGGATCTACAATCCCTCAGTCACAAGTATTTTTATGTTTACGAAGGCAACCATCACATAGAGAGGTACCATAAGATGGAGCCTTTGTAGTACATCTCCGTGGATTGTATCGTTCTTGATGCACGAGGGGAGAGCAACCTCCTGCTCGACGCTATGAACGACATAAATTGGTGAGCATCTGTCCGAATTTTTTGATTTGTTCTATTTCTATTTTGATTAAGTTCAATGTTTCTCATGTCTGATCCCGCTCTGCAAGTCTACTGAACATGACCATGTCGAAGACGGTTTGTGTGCTAAATTGCAGCAAATGAGGCACTTCGGAAAATTGAAACTGGAGGATTTCAAGGATCTGATATCCCCAGAGGATTACAGAATATGCAAGAACGCTAAGGCAAAAAAAGATACTTGGTATCCTGTAACAATTGACGTTTTTGTAAAGTTCTTATATGCGGTAAGTTGGGTGGAATGTGTTTCATTTGTGAATCTTTGTATTTGGTTCTTTACAACTTACTAATTCTTTTTATATCTTACACAAAGGAGATTAGCGAAGGCATCTGATGACGCTGAAACGAATTACTACGCCACCGTCCCGAAGGAGAAACAAACAGGACCTGGAGTATGGAGTGCCATGGATAATGCGATCAAAGCAGAAATTAAGGCCATACGTGGCAAAAACTTTGACAAGATGGTCGTTGTGGCCAACAACAAACTCGGTAAAGTATTTGCTAAGGAGGTAAAGAAAGCACCCCTTTCATGTTTTATATGACTCATAATCATGTTTTATAACCTGATTGTTACTTATAATTTTCATTTGCAGATTTATTCTCATTACTGCAAGAACTTGAAACCTGATATGACAATCGATCACCTACAAATGGTAGCCACTACCAATGTTCACTTCAATTTCAAGGGAAAGTGGCTCCAATGGTGGAGCTCATCACACGAAGTTTGACGTTCTTTTCGCTTCCCCGAAGAACGTCCAATGAAAGATAGAACTTTGATTGCATTCTTACACCGCGCTTCTCTTTGGGCACAGGTAACATAATGTTTCGTTACGTGTTTTCAAAGTTAGAGTTCATATGGTAATTTGATATTTAACATGTTTTCTTTTTTCACAGCTTGAGCAATCACTTCAAAGTGAATTGCAAAACCTGATCGACAACGAAAACCTCAACATTGAATGGTCTAGAGTTGTCCTAAAGTCATCTGAGTATGTGGAGAAGTGGAGGTTGCTCTTATGGGACAAGGCATTCAACAACTATCTTGGTCCTAATGCAAGCCCAAAGTTCAGCAAAGGCTCAGATATTCAAAAGATTACCGGAAGCAAAGTCACAATTAAGCGGCTTTTATTCCGGTAAGTTTCTAGTCTTATATTCAATATTAATAATATCAGTACAATTTGTTAAATTTTTACAATCTAATTTGTTTACTTTTTTGTAGGTACTTAAAACAAGAGCTTGTTGCTAAGGGAGCATTAGCTTCGTTCTCCATTCTACTGGAGTTCGAGGACGTTTCAATCACGAATGATCCCCGCAGCTTTTTTTCCTCAGCTCAACAAGAGCGGTTTACAAACTCTCAATTGACAACCGGTAGATGGTTCCTTGAGTGCGACAACAAATACGTGCACAAGGAGGAGAAGCATCTTCTTCGGAATCTCGCTTCAAACCCAGCTGACTCTACACCAATGGAGATTGACGACGATGACGATGACGGCCTATCCATTTTACCAGTCGCATCTGATCCAATATCTTCCCCTTCTTCACCAATTGCAGTGCTCAAGTCCCGTGCAAACAGGAAGCGACGCAACGTTGCTACGGGGCCTGTTGTTGAACTTGACAAAGATTCCGAAAATATTGCTCCTACCCCAGAAGACATTGCAGCACCGGATGCTGATCTGAATCAGGCGTCAGAGGGAGTGACAAACAATGCAGTTCGACTCGGTGCAAGACTGACTCAACTTTCTATCGGTGGACTTACAAATGTTGGGTCCCCTCCTCAATCATTTACCGTTGACCACAACTCCTAGCAGTCCCCACGTCGCCTGAGCCAGCCGATATTTGCCAAACGCCCTCTTCCGAAACCCAATCACATTGGTAGCAACTTGTCATCAAAAATATCGGGGACTCTACCTATGTATCTCGAGGAGGGGAACATTGGAGATTTGGTTCATCAGTCGTCGAAGACTGGCAAGTGGGATTAGCAAATCCTCGATATCGTCGACCACATCAAGAAGGTATTATTTCATACATTTGTCATTTCTAATCTCCCTTATTACGTTTTGTGCTTGTAAATCTATTAGCCACTATCTAATTTTTTACTTGTATCTCAGATTGGCAAAGATCGTAAGTACCCGTGTTCGGCGATGGAGTATGATCTCAAGCATCCAGGGATTGATCTCATTTTTGCAGATGCTCCCGAGAACTTGCCTGTACCCGGTGTGTCTCCAACAGAAATTCCATCCTGGAACCGACGTGACAAAACCTACTTTGAGAGCCTCTTCGTGTTTGTCGCGTATCATTTGGCAGACGTTGGAGCCATTCTTCTGATGCATCCAAAATGTCGTAGAATCGAGCGTACTCTTAATTCTGAATCGCATACATATAGTTTTCGTCTTGTTCAAGACTGGTGGGGATATAATCCCCTCCCTATGGCCTCTACCGTGCCTAAACCGAAAGAGGTACGGACCAGAATTTAGTTTCCAATTACTCAATTCATGATTATTGTCATCTATGCCTCTATATTAACATGTATATACTTGTGTTTTGCAGACTCACTGCTTTCATAACAAAGTGTATGTTCGTAAAGAGTATGTTTCGAAGTTCCAAACTTGGCAAGTGGCACACGCATACGCGGGTGTGGCAATCGTACCTGATGAGGAAGACCACCTCTATAACTTTGCAGAGAAAGAGACATTGCGTTATTGTCCGGATGGTACGTCATGGCGAGGCTTACGAGAGAAGGACCCCTCCTTCATTCAATGTTTCGTCGATTGTCTCACGGACGATGGGGGTATAGTCTTCGACTGGAGCGCAAGTACAGGTAATGTTTCGGTAGACTGTACATTAGAATTCATTTATACATTTTGCATTTCTAACGTGGGCATCTGATTTTTGAGGTACATCTGTGATTGCTTGCGCGCGCTCCAACCGTCACCTCATCGCTATAGAGCCTGACGAAGAAATCTTTGATGGTGTACTAGCGGATTACAAGAATGGTCCTCCTGGTGATGAAGAAAGTGGAGAATCAGCCCCTCTCGCAGATTATGACTCTGACGATTCGGTCGTGAAGAGGCCACGCAAGTTCATTGGTGCGTAATACCATTTTGTAGTTTATTTTTAGATTTTAAATTACGCACTTACAAATCGATAGTATTGACTTTCTTTGTACTTTTAGGATCGCAGGTTTGAAAGAGCGATTGACTCGCAACGCTCATCTCTACAAGAGCCCTCCATCAAAATTCACCCTACCATCGTACGCTGAGCGTCTTGCTCAAGAGTTTGTTCAAGCTCCATCTCCCATTTTGTCTGACACTCCACGTCGAAGATATAGCAATAGTGTGCTTAAGTTTATAGACTTTGAGGCTGATGAGTGTAATGAGCACTTTAATGGTACTACACCTTCAGCCTAGTTTGTGATTTGTTTTCTGATAGGTACTGGATATGGTAGCGCTATACATTCGTAGTATACCATGATCTATTTCTTATATTCTATCTGTATGTGCTTTTGAATATAAACGGTTTTAAATTTTTATTTATTGTGTTTATTGTTTATAGCTTAACCTACACTAAGTGCTTCAAGTATTACTCTAAGTATCTCGATTCAATGTAATCACAAGCCATGCTTGCCTTTAATGGTGACGTCAGCCCTAATTTTGATGTAACTTCTTCAACTCCAATTTCTAAGCATTGGTGTATCTAAATGTTTAAGTTTAAAACTCAATGCAGACTAAAATTTTCAGAAGGTTTTTTATATTTTCCATTGGAGTAATTGAATCTTGCCAATGTTGGTAGGGGCTATAGTCCAGTATTTGTATAGCTCAAGATAGTGGCTTTAAGACGCAATGCAACGCTCAAACAAGGCCGAGGAGGATCGAACTCGGACCACTATAATGCGACGTGAATGTCTTTCTGTACACCTTACAAGGAGACACGGAAAGACGACCTGTAGTGTTAAATTTCAGATTATATAAACCAAAACATTAACATATAATTCTGACAAGTGTAATAGGAAAATGATGACGTCAGCCCTAATTAGTCTCTAAATATGAAAATCGGTAAAATGAACTTATTGATTACCTAAAGGGCCATCCCAAATTTTGGTTAGATTTTGTTTATGATTTTAATTGTATTGGTTACACATGATGATGCCAGCCCATAATTTAATTAAATTTTATTTAAACTTGCAAATGTGGATTATTTATGAAATATTGTATGACCTCAATACCATGAAAATAAATGGATAAAGGACCTATATCCACGGTTTTGGGTACTTTTATGCCTAAAAATAACCATTTCAAAATTTCAGAACCACACATTCCATGGTAATAGGGCCATTAACTTTTAAATTTTTTTTTTCTTACCGCTCAAACTTTACCGCTCACCGCTTACCGCTCAACGCTCATACCGGTGGTTTCTCCATAGAGAAGCTGCATTTAATTGTTACTGCAAAAGCATCTGCTGCTTCCAAAATCAAATGGTTGGAATATTACAATTCCTCTGCATCAATACGCGAGGCCCACAAACTGCCCCTCAAGCCCACCAACGAGGAGAAATTGGGTGTCTTTCTTGCCAAAGCGTGTTTTAGGGCAGGAGTGAGTTTGTTAAATCTAATTGTGTTGATTTCATGTGTGTTGATTTCTACTATATGAGCTTAAATGTATTCTTTTTACGCTCTAACGTGACTTGAGTTCCTTTAAGTACTGAGTCAATGTAAAGGAATGTGATGTGATTTGTACAACAATGATATGTTGTGATTACAAATAAATATTGATTACGTTTGATGACTTCCATGCTACTGATTCAAGTAACAATATTCCCTCTTTTCCCACAGATATCCGAGCAGGCTTCCATTATCTTTGAAGAAACCGTGCGTCAAGATAGACTGGTTATCAATTTTGAAGTACCCGGCGAGCCTTTAAGCTTGGTTGCATACATCGAGGACTGTAGGATGAAGTTATGGAACAATGCGTTCCATACTTTCTTCCGAGGGCAGGATACTTTTAACAAAACTTACAAATTTGTGAGTTTAATGGACCTGACTTGATTGTGTGAAGAGAGCTATTTCGGTGAGTTTTTCTTTCAAAGTATTATAGTTCTTATATTTTGCATATTGATTTGGTTTTTTGTGTGCAAAATATTTTGATTGCAAGGTATATAGTCATGGCCTTCTTTGTACTCGCAAGTATTTTAAGTACGAACTTTTTCCGAAAGGAGCAATAAGCAAAGAAGATCTCCCCATATTTCTCTCCGCATGGCTTGATAGGTCGAACTCAACGTGCATGTTTTCAGCAAATCAACAGCGCACGTGGTCAACCTCGCACCTTACGGGAGGTGAATGGTACCTTGACCGCGCTCCCAGTTTCACTCCTTCCTTTGAAACTGAACTTAGGAAGTCAAGGGAGGCAGTTGGAGAATCTAGTGTTGAGATGGTTGATTTACAGGGCATAGAAGATGAGCATGAGAGGGCAAGGGCACTCTCACGACGTCTAGAAGAAGATAGGAAGAAGGCTATGAAGTTGAAGGAAGCAGAGGAGAAAGCGGCCAAGAAAGAAAACGAGAAACTCCGGAAGTCTTTGGAGAAGACTAACAAGAGAGGGAAAAAGAAGATGAACCCACCTCAAGAGCCAGAAGATAAAAGCCCATCTGGGCCTAGTGCCACATACGACTGGGTACATTCGCGGTGGGGTATGAACCGCCTTCACCTGACGTCCCCAATTAATCAAGCCTTAACGGTAAGATTGAGTTTGTAAAATTAACTTTCAATTTCACTTCTTGGATTGTACATACAGATTTTATTACTCTATTGTAAGTAAACTAAAATATATTTTTTGTAATGTGCAGACCATGAGGTTTGAGATAACCTTAATCGTAAGAAGCATTCTAGGGGTGTCTGCCTCTAAACTTTGCTTTCAACACATCTCTGCACTAGACCGTCTCGACGTTGATGTGGCACGAGATGACATTCTCCAGAACTTGGTGTTAAGAGAGGATCAGCTCACGGATGGATCCATGCCATGGCGTGGTCCTCGTGAAAAATCCGTTGTACTTATGCAAATGCTCATTGTTGCAACTTCTTTACCTGGAGATATTGTTCTAGACTGCTCTGCAGCTACGGATATGTTTACAATCTCTTTTTTTTTATATAGTTAATTGTGCACTATTTCATATTAATATATTTTATTGGTGTTTGAAAACTAAACTTCATTTTTATTTACTTATTGCAGGAGCTTCTATTCATGCGTGCCGCAATGTGAATCGTCACATTGCGGCATTAGAGGCTGATGCGGCAATTTTTGAAGCCTTGATTGCTCCTCTAATTCGACTTCCTCCTGCTACTGAAGGGATATCAGAAGATGTTGTTATGTCAGAGGATCCCGATAGCGAAGTTGTTGTTGTTGAGAAGATCGTGAAGAAGTCAAGGTTTAGTAAGTAAGTATAGTTATATTTCTTACTACTAGCGTTATATTTTATAATTTGCTTATGTATGTAACAATTTTATGAACATGCTGTTATTTGCATTTGCAGAAGCGGTAATCTGAGATATGCTATATACCGTCCTTTTTATTGTGACCCTAAGTTCTATCCAAGCCCTCCAAAGTCTTGGCAACTCCCTTCGTACGCAAATGATGCTGCCAATGAATTAGCAAGAGGTGCATATCGTACATTTACACCTAAGAAGTTGGTGCTAAGAGGTATTGAGTATGTTGATTTAGAAGCTGTTGAGTCTGAGAATGAAGACTCCTTAGAGGCAGAGAGTTTGTCCTAAAGTCTCTTCGGCATTATCTGATAAAGCTATGTGATTTCCATTATATGATTTACATGCACTTTTATGTCTTATTGCCTATATGATATTCTGTCTTTTTATTTGATTGTTCTGTGTTCTTTTTGTGTGATGATCTTCATGAATTTTCTTAGATAGTCTCTTTTATTTTAAATTTTGTTCATAAATGTAGCATTTATTTTCTATTCTTTAGTAATAGGCATGTATATTTCAGAATATTCACTCAATTGTTACCTAACATTGATTGTCTCTATTTTTATTATTACTCAGTTTTCTCATTATTTATTAACAACAAATGTTATCGGATGTAAAAGTTCAAGGTATAAATATGTATTCTAAAAGTGGATTTTAATTTCATCATTATTCAACACCAAACCTAGGAATACACAACATGTTTTACAGCAATGAATGTTACATATTTTGTAATAGAAATCTAGTCTCGAAGAAGTCACAGTCATTTGCAGAGATTTAAAAACTCGTTATGTGTACCCACTTGACTAACTTTTATCATAACGATGACTCCCTTCAATTCTCAAAATTCCCCCCCCCCCCCAGTGCATGTACTACGGACATAGGCATGATTTTGTCCCTATGATGTTTATTTATATTCAAATATACTACCTAAACTATGGTCATAGGATATGCTTCACTCAACAATAAATTCCGAAATTTCAGAAAAAATACCGCTCACCGCTCACTGCTCACTGCTCACCGCTCACTAAATAGCTTTTCCCAAATCCTAGGTCCTATGTCGACAATCATAGGATTGGTATTCCGCCTCTGAATAAGTATAGCAATTTAAGGAGGTTAATTTTAGACAATATGGCGCAGTTCCATAGGAACTTAGGGCATACTTACGACACTCCTTCCTTTCCTAAGTCATCGTCTCCATGACGGTTAGGACTCTCTTTATTCCTTTCTCGGGACAAAGTAGATATATATGTAAATTGGTTGCTATTTTATGAATCAGGTTGGTTTTATAAAGAAGCCGCTTTTTGTATCATCCTTTATTTACCGCATAGCAATGTGCTCAATTTTCATTCGTCATTTGTGGATGCTTGTTCATTTAGGATGTCGATAATTGTTTCTGTTGTATGACTCCTTCTTTGTTGTTAGTTAAGACGTCATTTTCGTCCGATCCGGGGACAATCTTCTAGAGTATCCACTTGTATGCATTCATTCTTCTGTTCTCTTTATGTCCAATTTGATTTCACTAGTTGTTTCCTTCTTAAGTTCTTGTATGATTTGTGCTTGTGAACTTGACGTCAATTCTTCTTTCCTTGCACTCCCTTCCTCTTATTCAACTTTATAGTTATCTTTGCTTCGTGGTTAAGTGTTGCATGTTGCTACGTCCATCTTTTCTTTTGTGCGCGCTTGACCCATACTTCGGCTTTCTGGTTTTGTTATTTTCTGTTCTACAACTTAAGGCGCCTTTCATCCTTGACTAGTCCGATGATGAGGATGTTATCTCCAACCGGACCTCCGTCCCAAATGTTCCGTTTCACTCTCAGCAAGTGTCGCCGCCTCTCTCACGTCAAGGCATTTTGATATGTTCACGGCTACAGACGCAGCATCCGCAACGATGGACTTTACAAGAGATAGTGTTGATGACAATGTTGTCGCCAGCCCGCCGAGTTGTAGTCCTGTTTGGACTCCTGTTTGCTCTCCCTCCCCCGTGAAGCGGCTTTGTACATCACCATCGCAACGGCACTCCATGTCGCCAGATGCTCTCAATTCGAAAACACCTCAAAGGCAGCTCTGCTCCGGTGTTGGTGCCTTGGACGTTCCTTTGCGAGATTCAATTGCATCTCCTTCTACCATTGATGTAGGTGGGACGTCCAAAACATCACATCACCTGTTCCAAGTCAATAAATAAACAGCAGCAGGACAATAAGATCCCTCGATGGTGCCTCGTGTCTAACCTTGTTTTTTCTACATTCCCTCACTTAGTAGAACTGGGTAGTAGTTAGGAGTAGGAGTTTGTTAAAAATAAAGGCTTATACATCAGCCTATCCGGGTAAAGACAGGGTAAAGATGGTTTAGCTAGGGGCCTGCCTATCCAGGTACATCCTTAAGCTTAGGAGGTAGGATAAATTTAGGTGAATTTTTAAAAGGTTTTTTTTTGTTTTGTTAGCAACCCTGGTTCAACCAAGCCAGCCGTATTCCGGCTATGCGAGACTCGGACAGGGTTTATCCGGGAACTCTGAAATCCCGGATGCAAACCCAGGCCGGAGACCGTACGGCCGGGTATGCACCTGCCTGGATATGGAAGCTTGGGTCGGACCGGGTACGGAAACGCTGGCGGCTATGCCGACACGCCAGGACTGACACGCTCGAGGTTATGACACGCCGCCAATGGTCCAGACCACTCCCTCCCCGTTTTAACTTTAGCGCGGTAACGGTCAGGTTAACGCCCTCTTTTCATATTCCTTGTTTTCCGTGCTCGCCGACTCCATTGCATCCGGTTTTTTGCACGCGCGATTCAGCTCCCTCCACGCGCTCTTCCGGAAAGCCATAGCTTGCAGGTGGGGTACCCGGAGCAGCGCCTAGAGACAGGATGGCGCGTACCAGAAGTAGAGTCATCCAAGTCGGCATTCCGATGTAGGAGGATGTCTGGGCACAGCAAGTCCAGGACCTCAAAAGGATGGAATGCGTAGGACTGTACGATGGGAACTGGGTGGAGGATTGCAAGGCTGCCAGGGAACGGCGCCTACTGAGGTTCCTGGCACCGATCTTCAAGTTGGAGAAGCCAGCGTTTGTCACCAACAGGCTCCTGAAGGCAATCATGGAGTCCTACCGGGCTAGGAAGAGGATAGGATGGGGAATCATCCTTGAGGAGGTAATCACCCGGGCAGCAAAGAAGACCACCACCACAAAGGGCTGCCCCCTAGCGCCCTTTCTATATCACTTGTACGCTCACTATGAGTGTCTCAACCCGGCGGAGATAACTTGTCTCCACATAGTCATAGAGCACCAGGTAATCCCCACGGATGGAGTCCCTGCAGCTGCCAGGATTCTCCACTGGGCACCGGTCCTCGGAGCAGGAGTACCGCCACTACCACCACTACCAGGGCCGCCAGAACCTGGAGGACAAGGACCTCGGAGGCTGGGACCAGGAGCACGAGGACCATGAGCACCAGGGCCCGGTGCGGGAGTAATAGCCGTTCCGAGGCCAAGGGAGGCGGCCCCGGCACCGATGGCGGAGGAGATTACCCCACCCAAGACGGCCGCAACTCAGAGGATGACAACCCGGAGCACGGCCGCACCAAGACGGCCGCAACTCAGAGGATGACAACCCGGAGCACGGCCGCACCAAGACGGACCTCCCACAGTCCGACCATGCAAGCAGCAGAGGAGGGTTTTCCGGTAGTCATAGCGACTCCTCTAGCCCCCATCGAGCTGGGATCAACGCCGGAAGGTACTCTCATACCGCCCTTCCAACCTGTGCAGGGAAGAGACAGTGACAAGGAAGAATATTTTGTCTTGCATTGGAAAAGGAGAGCGCGAGCCCTCCAGTTCAAAGAGGCCGGCAACTCTCCACAACAGGAGAATCTGGAAGAAGCAGCCATGCTGGAGCCCGGAGTACAGGAAGCCGAGGGAGCTCCGCTCCCGGCTAGCCTTGCCGAAGATCAGGTAGTCCGACCATAGGAGGCACAAGCCGGAGAAGTCCCCATAGCGGCTCTTCTCCTTGCTCACAATCTTGCGGAGGGCCAAGAACAAGCTCCGATCCTAGGGGGGGATATGTGGGGAGAACCCAAACCGGCACCGAAGTTCAAGAAGAAGAAGGGAGATCTTCATTTTGAAAGCCCCCGGTTCCGAATCCGGAGGAAACTGACTAAGACCAAGGAGGACAGTTTACCTCCGCTATCTCATGTTGCCAGGATTGAATAGCCCAAGCTAGTAGTAAGGCCAAGTTCACCCGAGCAACAGGCTGCATCATCTGGGGATGAAGCTGCCAGGAGAAAAGGGAAGAAGTGGATAGAGGAGAACTCGGACTCGGAGGAGGAGGCAGTGGGTCCCCTATGTCCGGTGTATCCTACTCAAGGACAGGATGGTGCAGCTCCATCCAACGCGCCCCGATTGCCAAGATGGGACAACTTCACGCCGCAGAAGAGACCGGAATATGATCCGAGTCTGCCGATCCCCCCATTCCGGATTACAAAGCAGGACCCACTGCAGCCCATCGCCTTGGCCTTGCAGATGTGCGAGCGCGAACACGCAGAGATGACTTAGTCCCTGCGAGGGCTAGCGGTCGCACTTTGGACCAACCACGTCGAGCAATATCTAGAGATGGTTCGAGTGCTAGTATAGGAGACCAAGGCACTCCAGGCTAACATCAACAATGGGTACCTCATCATCCTGAGACAGGCCAGGGTAAAGAAGCAGCTAGAGGAAGAGCTATCTAAGCAACAAGGGTATGCCCGAGAACACCTCTTCGGTTTACGGAAACTCTTGTACGCGCCCGGAGAAGCCCAGCTTAAGGCGCAGCTTTTCAATGCGCAATTTCACTCCTTCGGCCGCAATGTCCCAACCAGGATGGCAGCATTCATGAAGAAGGGCACGGAGCGGATGGAGGGCGCACTTCAGAAGATGCAGACGTTCATTGGAGAGATGGCTAAGTCCTTTCCACGAGAGGCACTGAGGTAGAGGAGGAGGAGTTAGCCAACCAGGTGGCAATAGAGAATCCGACCACGGTAGCACCGTCAAGTCCGGAGATGGCACCGCCTAAGCCTGGATCCCTACCACTCACCCAACGTGGAAACCAGGAGGAAATGGAGGATCTCAGGGATAGAATCCCTCCCTAGGAGGTTACTTTGTCTGCACCGGAACCTCCCTTGGAAGACAAGACTGCGAGAAGAGTGGAAGAACGGGACCGGGCACTGCTCCTCTTGCCAAACCCGCCGGACATGATTGTAGCTGCTATGGATGAGAGCCCTGCTCCCGTTCCTCAGGCCACGATCCAACTAAAGGGAGGCATGGGACTTGATGTCCAGAGCCTCGGACATGTGCAGGGGGTACTCTCTTCTCAGCACGGTCGAGATGTGATCCTCTTGTCAGACTCTCCTCACACGGAGGCATTCACTGAGATATCCCAACACCCCGAAATCACCCTCCTCATTCCTGGAGAAATGGTGGATATCCCGGAGAGGCACTGCCGGATACCTCCGCTCCAATAATCTCTAGGGATACAAAAATCTTGGAGGAACGAGTAGCTCGCCCTGCGATCGGGGGGCCGGAAAGCGACGAGGAGGTCTCTTCACGGTCCGGATTGAAGATGGGGGAAGTCAGCACCTCTGGAGTTCTTGACGCTGCGGAGTCTGCAAATAGGAAGAGAGAGTATTAAGCCTGGGTAACTTCCCGTAGGTAACTCTGACCGGGCATGGTAAGAACCTAGGTAGATTAGTTTGTCTTTAATGCGGGTAGGAGAATAGCGGCGCACGACTGATAGGGTTAGATCTTTAGAAAAACCTATATTCGCGGGATTTTGTCCTCTTCGGGCTATGCCTAAGGAGGATCCTCTACTTAGCCAAGGGAGGGAGACTCCCTTGGGGTCTTTTTTTGTGCTTTCACCTCCCCTAATTCAGTTGCAAGTACGTCTCTCCCCCCCATTTTCCTTGTGTGTTTGTCTTCTTGTTTCCTAGGTTGCATGTTGGGTGGGGGTAGTGTGGATAGTGCAAAGGGCCCTTGCTGTCCAGGCAAGTGAGGTAGTAGTTCCGTGATTGAACGGAGAAGAGAGGGAAAGGAAGAGAAGCCGAGTAAAAGGAGTGCGGCCGGTGTAAGGCACCTCGCACCGGAAAGGAAGCCTTGTCTGCCCCAGCAGCTTTCCAGGACAACAGCGACCAAGAAGGGATTCCGTCGCCTAACCAACTCTCGGGAACTAACCCAATTGAGTTCCCCTAGATTGCTGATACTCCGAATAGGGCGGCTGACTGATAGGTGCTAGGGGTGAATCCGGACTAGTTGCACCACCTCCATTCTAATCCGGTACCTACTGTCCTACATAGTGAGTCGTTATAATCGGGTAATAGGAGATCCGGACGTCCCTTAGTGACAGGCGCACGGGTCTGAGTCCTGAGCGTAGAGGACAGTGTATGGAAAGCATCTAGATAGGAAATAAGGAAGAGATAAATAACCCGGTGAAATTTCCAGTCAGGATAATCAACGGAAGGGGTAGCTTAATCCCCCCACCTAATCAAGTCCGGAAAAACCCCTCTGAGGCGTATACAGAGGTTAAACTAAACCAAACCCCCCTCTTTTTTGGGTATCAGTACCCGGACAAGAGACGGGATACGTGGTTGGTCCAGAGATACCAGTACAAAATAAGTCCGGGTTCGCTAACTGGTAGGTATTGTTGTCCTTGCACTTCACAGAATCTCCATGGAACGAGTATCCGGGTTGTTGTCCAGGAAACGCCTTTTTACCACATGAAAAGGCTAACCGGGTGAGAATTGGGAAAACACGTTACGACACCATCTACTTCTCTCGGACCAAGTATCCAACGCGTGACTGTGGTTCATCAGACTCAAGCGAACGAGAGGTTGTGGCACATTTCTCGATTGAAAGAGACATCACCAAAGGCTTGTTGGGCAAATATGGTTGTAGCTAAGAAGAAATGTGAATCACACATAGTCCAAAACATGAAAGCTACCCCGGCTCCTACTTACACTGAAATATGGCACCCTCCTCAACGCAGAAGCAAATTGGCTGAATGATTTTTTTTTGTGCAGACAATATTGAGAGGCGTTTAAAGGGTACTTCTCAGAGAGGGGTTGAGCAGTTCTCTCAGACTCAGATTGACCACCTATCCCTTCAGTATGGTCCGTGAAAATAGGGACAAATCTGACACGTAGCAAAATTGAGGCGCTAGGTTGTCAAACCAAGCGCGTTTAGGTGATCGGGCGGGCAAATGAGGCGGACGAGTTGTCCCGGGCAGGTAGGCATGCCTACCCACCTTGATTGTAGGAGGTAAGTAATTTTTTGTGGGTAATAATTTTGCAATAAAAAGCCACGTAGGATGTAGTGTGTAAGTCCATTGTGGCGTCAGGGCCGGTAAATTTATGTTAGGTTGGGTGAAATTCCGTCAGGCGGATGAAAAATTTTCAAGGCCGATGGGGGCTAGTTGATTTGGAAGGTGAGTTGTTATAGACTCTTTAGCGGATTTCAACTTCCATGACCACCGTCCTGCTCTCTAGATCAATCAACACTATTTGTTGGATCTAGGTTAGCGCAAAAGTTGGCACCGTAACCCCGCTTTCGGTTCATTCCGCATCGCCAGTTTTGCTTACCAAAAATGGCCCACTTGGAGCTCTCATTCTCTGTTGGGGTTCAACCAAGCAACCCTAGCGGCTTACCTATTTAAAGTTTGAGAATAGGTCTAGGGTGTTACACCCCCAATGCTTCTAATCATTCGCTTGACCTGATAAAATTTCTACACAAACTCCAGCTATACTGAGGGAAAATTCAAAGGGAACCAGCTACTAGATGGTTTGATTAGTTTGTTGCTCCTAAACCCAAGTTTGACAAACAATTTGCACGTTAGTATTGCTTCGAGCCTCCACCAGAGTTTCCTGTGGCTTCGCCTTGCTGAGGCATAATTCACCATCTTTCGGGTCTCGACATGTGTGCTCACACTCGAACCTTTTACAGAAGATCACGGTTGGTCGATGGTGCGCCCCCAACAGGCTCCTACATGTCACGTTCCTTGCGCCTCAATGAGTTTGCCGCCCATCGGCTCGCATACATGTTAGACTCCTTGGTCCATGTTTCAAGATGAGTCGGATGAAGAGCTCAATACGCCAGCGTCTCGAGCGTGCAGTTGGTCAAGACCATGCCTTTTACAGCGCACCCATTGTTCCTCGGCTACTCCAACCGCATGGGATAGAAATGATTTCCCGCACTTGTCTCGCCGCAGTAGCCCACACGGTCCAGCACCGTGCGTTGAGCCGCAGACCAGCGCAAGAAGTTCCACATCCAACCAAGGTGCACCCGCAGCTTCCATTCGCTTCCCTCCTAGCAATTTCAAGCCCTTTTAACTCTCTTTTTAAAGTTATTTTCATCTTTCTCTTGCGGTACTTGTTTGCTATCAGTCTCCTGCTAATATTTAGCCTTAGGAGGAATTTACCTCCTACTAAGGACTGCATTCCCAAACGGTCCAACTTCCAAACGGGTCCTCGTAGATCGATGAACTCCGGACTCGACGGGGTAGTCACCCTCTCTGATGTCCCTTTTTAGGGCACTAGGGTCCGACGCATTGCAGAGGGACCTTCTCCAGACTACAATTTGGGGCGCAAAACGCCCCGATTTTCAAGCTGGGCACTTTCTGTATTGACATACTTTTTCGCCCGTCATGAAATGTACTCATTCTAGGATTGCTTCTCAGCATACTACCAAGTTGCCATCGCTGAGCAAGACAAAACAGACAACTTTCTCTGCGGAAGGGACACTTTATCAATTTGAAAGGATGCCATTTGGAGCCAAAAACGCACCAAAATGTATATATTGGTCGTTCATTCGCCCATAACTTTTTGAGTTATCCTAGGATATATTGTATGCAAATATGGTAAATTCCCGGATCCGGCTAAAATTCAAGACATCATGGATATGACTCCGCCCAAAGATCAAAAGGATGTACAGAGGCTCTTAGGCTTGTCACAATTTAACAGAAAGTATATCAAAAATTGGCTCATATCACTGCTTCGATAACAAAGTTGAACCACGCTGGCTTTTCGTACCCCCAAGATTGGACACCAGAAGCACAATCAACCTTAGAAAAAATCAAGTAAGTGTATTGTAAGGCCCCCATATTGTTGGCACCGGACTGAAAAAAGTCGTTTCATATACACACAGACGCCTCTCAGATAGCCGTGGGGTCATATTAGTCCAAATTGTAGATGGCAAACATGATCAACATGTTGCCTACACTAGTAGATTGCTCAACCGGTCGAAAACAACTACTCGACAACAGAGGGGGAAGCGCTTGCCATGATGTATGGAGCGAATTTTTACCGCAAAGGACCAGACCACAAGATGCGTCTTTGCGTGCCATCCCACCAACAGCAAGAAATCATCTCTTACCTATATGATGGGCCAGCAGGAGGACATCAAGGACCAGAAACAACTATCAAAAATATAGTGGCGGGAAAGTATAGGTGGCCAACATTGCACAAGGATACGTTCAACTCCATCAAAAACTGTTATGCCAGTCAAACAACAACTACCAATTTCCAACACAAAGTTTGTACAAGCTAACTACGGCGACTAGAATGACTGATTACCCGCAACCCTCTAGGCATACCGCGTAGCCACCAAGTCGGAAACTCATGTGAGCCCCTTTGAGCTGGTCTATGGCACCAAAACATTGCTGCCAACCGAGTACGTGGTGCCCAAATTTCACTCACTCCAACCAAAAGACTACGCACCTCATCGGGCGTTGGCAGCAAGGATAGAAGACCTTCACAAACTAGAAGAACTCCGCAATCATGAATACCAAAGTATCCTACACAAACACGCACTCAATACCAAACACTTGCACGAATCTCAACCTCCTTGCATGTTCCACAAAGGTAATCAAGTCTTGTGGTGCCCACCGGATCCAAAGTTGTGCAAATCAAAGTTTGAATCCGTATGGCACGGACCTTACAGAGTGCACTTGACACTACTAAACAATACAATGTTGCCCGTCAACAAGGAGAGCTTTGACAGAGAAACAACCACTTAAATTCGGCAAAGCTCGAAGATTACCACGGCTTGAACAACCAGACAAAGTCGGCGCTCAGTCTAAGACAGCTGCATGATAGCTTAGTCATCAAAGCGCAACAATTGGCAACGCGGACAGACTGTGCAGTAACAGACACACCGCCTACAGACAACAAAGGGGGCATGGATGCTCCCATTGTTGTACCAGTGATGTCAAAATGAACGACTTTTAAGTTTTTTTGGGCGGACCTCAGGACGTTCGTCCACACCTCTGTCCATGAACGTCCAGAAAATAAATGAACAAACGTTCGGGGGGTAAATTGAAATTACCACAACAACTGTAAAATTTCTAACTGTAAGATCGTTTTCAAGGTCGCATCTTACCCGTTCAAATCTGATTTACTGACGAGCGACCGGGAAAAATTGAGCTGTCCGACCCCCGGACGAGCCGACCGAAGTGTTGTGGTGACCGTAAGATGGATAGGGCGGCCCACAACCATCACATTGAGCATGGCGGACCGACCGGTCGACGGCGCTCCAAACGGTCGCAGCCGACCGATCATTTCTCTTAACGATCGCAAGCCGTCCAATTGGGTGCGGTCAATCAATTGGCCGCAGGCCGCTCGATTGGTCGCGGCCAATCCATCGGCCGCAAGCCATTTGATCAGTCGCGGCTAGCCGATTGGCGTCTGCCATCCGATCGGTCGAGGCCGATCGATCATCATCGGCCGTCAGATCTAGGTTGGACAGTCGACCAGCCGACCTCGACCTACATAAGGCCGACCGGTTCTCATTCCTCCGTACTTCTTTTCTCTTTTGTTAGGTTGCGGAGTCGCTATTGGGTGGAAGTTCACTAAATTTTCCATCCGTTGGTCTTTATCCTCGAGAGGAGAGAAGTCTTTTAGTTTGTCAGGGGTAAGGTTTTGCTGTTTTTTTCAAAAAGTTTTGCTAAAATGTTGCACTACTTTGTGACATGGAGTACGCACGTGGAAATTAACTTAATCAAGATGCCGAAGGAGAAGAAGAAGAATGGAGCAAAATTTTTCAAACAGTCGCGTCGTGAGGAACCAACGATTAAGTGTAAGACGTTTCTCCAGGAGTTCATTGTAAAATTTTATGAGACCAACACTCTTCCAGCTTTCTTCAACAGATATGTCACATATTAGCAGGAGGCCCCCTTCAAATTCAGACTTGACATGATGGATCTCATGACGGAAGCGCTCCAAGATCCGATGTGGATCAAGTAGACTGATAACCTTGGATTTTTGCCACGGTTGGAACTTCAAGCGTATGATGCTCTATGGAACCAGGAATATATTGAAGAAGTACCAGAATACGCATTGAGTAGATGATGTGGTATTGAGGGCGCAGTGTTTTCAACACTCAATGAGGGCGTATGCCAATTATCAAACCGGCGCGGCTCTATAGGATGGTGGAACTCGGAAGGAGGAAGACTACTAGAAAGCACACGCATGAATAATTTGATAGTAATTCCTGAGACGGCGTGTATGATCAAAATTGACAGAAGAGACTAAGAGGTGGGTGTGACACAATTTCCAATGTTTACATAAGCGGACTTAAGGGCACTGAAGAGTATTAGGAATTTGCAGCAAAGACTTTCAACCATGCAGTAACACGACCAGACTTGGCCAAAGTGGAGCATCAGAATGAGTCGCTTGCCGTGAGAATTGCGCATCCAGGTGTTATTCGTTTTATCGCCATTCATTCAAGAAAGTACCAAGGCTATAGATATTGGCGGAATGGCGGGACGATTCAAGAGATTTTGGCCCTTGATGCACGGTATAGAGATGATGTTTGTGAACATTCTGCACTCACACATCACTCTGATGATGAGCTTACCCGAGTTTGGCAGTTGGTTTGGTTTAGCTCCTCAAAGCGGACATCTGATGCCTAGAGAAGTCACTCGACCAAACCGACGACCAATGGAGCAAACTTCCCGCCATTGACCAATCCGAGGACGAATTGCACTCTCACAGAGAAGGCAAAATGTTACCCGAAGCTAGCGTTGTCCACAGAGGGCGCGATCAGGTTGGGAGGATAGGGTCACCGATCGGCAGCAGAAGACTACAGCGGCATCGGTAGTATTTAGAGTCATAAGAAACAAACAGCAAACACTTCTTCTCTTAGTCGATTGATTGTAGTGATAGACACACGGTTACAAAAAATTGTACTTTTATTCCTCATTATCAAAATAAAGGCTGAAAGCGAGTCCTCCTCTCTACTTAATCTGCCTATTCAGTATTCACATTCGTCCTACTGCTCTATTCTTTTCTACACTACCTCCTTATTGCCCGGCCTTGCGCCAATCTTCATTGCTTGTCGTCAACTTCCGGTGTTGCCATGGTTAGACAACTTGTGATATTGTCGAGTTATCCCAAGTGATCACCTACAAGGCTATTCTTTGTTGCAGCCACTTAACTTCTTCGCAATCTCTCTCACCTGCCTATCTGAAATCCCCAAAGAAGTCCGCTAAGGCACCAATGTCGTCTATAATAATTGTGTACTTCAGTGCTCAAAGTTACCTTAGGCCTAAACTGGCTGACCACACACCGTCGGCCATTGTGACGACTATGTCGACAACCATTGAGTTCCCTCCCAAGTCCGCAGACATGCAAGACTAGTGTTACCTGTCTAAAACATCACTTTCTTTGGAAGTTCTCTACTGCCTTAAAGGAAACAGACATTGGTCGACTTGAGTAGGCTCGCAAAGCACTTCCATACTTTGTCCGGCTAATAATTTGTTAGGAATAGGACTGATGGGTCGTTATGGTTGTTTCTAGGAAATATATCTGTACATAATAGTTGGGATAACAATCATTACGTCTCCCTTTGCACGACTTGGACTATGTCATTCGAGCATTATAGCAACTTTGAACCTTATAATCTTGCAAAAAGTAAAAATCCAAGGGTTGAGATTTACCATGGTAATATTGTAGGTAGTTAGGTTGAAGATCTTGCAGTTGGAATTACAAATAAGTCAAAATAAAGGAAATACAAATAAGTCAAAATAAAGGAAATACAAATAAGTCAAAATAAATTGGTTTGTACTCCAGCTGGTCAAAAATTGCAATTGTAAACACTTCGTCGTTTACAGGTTATATCCCATAGAACACTCCCAAACACACAATTCTAAAGAACGACTAAAAGTTCTCATGTGATCAAATCTGACATGAGCTAATGCATAAATACCGTAGGTTCGAAGCGTTTATCAGTTCAATCTAATGTAGAGGCTTTCTCAGAGTCAAAAAAGAGGGTAGGAGATGTTTTTGATGCTTACATTACTTCTCTTGATTTCTGAGTCATGAAGTCCTGGATATATTTTGAGATAGAGTTTGATTTTTGGGTCATGAAGTCCTGGATTTATTTTGAGATAGAGTTTGGCCATGGCCAAGCCTCCACGTCATAGAATTTGATCATTCCCCCTCCCACCCACCCACCCACCCACTATTTGCAGCACAAGACCACGGCAACAGACACGATCCAACAACTATTTTTCATAGCCACAATCCAACAACTATTTCTCATAGCCATCTTGGATATCTCCTTGTTGCAAGCCCTATGGATCATCATGCAAAACAGTTAGTGCAAAGATTGACAACTCTCACGATTAGAAGCAACTCTCAAGTAAAATCCCTCCCCATCCATCAGTGTGAATCCAGATATGTAGCGACGTTAACACCAATTTACACCTCAATGCAATAATCCTTCCCAAAGGGTTAAGACCCAAGTGAGCTCAAAATTAAATCAGACTAAACCTGCTTCACACTCACTCCTCACGGCTCTTGGTTCAGGAAAGTGCCCTTCATGAGATCTATGAAGAACTGTAATCATTCATATATGCAAGCAGATTGAAAGTATGTAGTATACAATCAAATGTACACGGTAGTCACAACAAACCTTCAAACACTACTTTAAACAGCACCCATCAGATACTCATCTGAACTTACGTCCCCTCTGAAAATCTTCTGCACGCACATTTTGCAATTGGGAACTTACCTTTTGTTACCAGGTTATCTTGATCTTACTTATTATCGATTTTGAAGTTCAAAGTCGAAGTTGATTACTACAAAACCTCATTACTCACAGAAAACTTCTACCAAGAGAATTCTGAACTATACAGCTCGATAAACAGCAAAAACACCTTTTGCTGCCCAAAACGGAAAGATAGAGATGGTGAACCAAATGGCCAACAAAAAGCTTTACAAACGCACTTTCAATAAAATAGGAATACCATAGCATCTATAAGTGTCTGGTAACCGTGCTGAGCTATCGGAGTCGCAACGCACGCGAAAAAGCCTCGGAGATGTGGTTTTCGTTCCCCTAAATCCAAGAGTATGTCGACAATTAGTCAGTATCGACCGATGAATTCAAACGAGAGATTAAAGGTTAAGATACGATAGTGACATACAAACCGTCCCAGAGTAGCACAGCCTGCATGATGTCCACTGAGAAGAGTAGCTTCGTCACAAAATGCTCCCTCACTCTCCCTCAATTCTCTTGCACCCAAATTCTGACTGTTCGATCTAGAGAAGCTGACGCAATCTTATTCTCGGTAGGGTGACAAGATACAGAAAGGACCGAGTCTGTGTGACCTTCCAGTTTCTGATAGATGTTTCGGTCTTGCAGATTCCAGAGGTAAACACAATTATCTTCGGAGCCACTAACAATATACTTCCCGTTCGTGACTGAGAATGTGGCGAATATGCAAAACTTGCTGTTTGTATGTCCTGTGTAATGCTTCAGAATCTTGCCGGTGGTGTAATTCCAAAGTCTCTGCACATCCATATCATGGTAATCAGAACGGGGGCAGTGGATGTAAGATAATACGTCCCAAATGTAGTCTTCTGCTGATCGCTTCTCTAGAGGCAAATCAGCTGAGTCATCTATACCTTCTTGCTGCACTGCCTGAGAGAGAAAACAATGACATGATCTTATCTGCTACATCTGGTTCTTGTTTCAAACTCATCTGTGCACACAGTTGTTTACCCTTCTAATGACAAGTTCAGTTTGAACTAAATACTTTAAGCAACTCCTCCTCAACACCAATTGAGGTTGCTCACCGCCACAAACTTGTCCACGAAAGTTGCAATAGAACTCGATACATACAGACAAAGACTTGATCTCAACACTTCCACGCAAAGTAACGACTCAGAAACTAATCCAGATCTCTCGATGCAAAATCGACTCGCAGAATTGGATAGAATGCTATACCAAGACGTACAGATTAGCCACCATGGTCCTCAAGACGAATGCACAAACCTAAAGCTGATGACTGAATCCTTTCGGGTACAATAAGGAGCACATTGTCATTCAAACATCGACACATTATGACAAAAAGCAAAAGATGTGCGAGGCGAATTTGACAGATAGGACGAGGATGATATACCAGATTATGGTCTAGCGTGCCAGCAAGTATGAACTTCCCATTAGGCGAAAACTTAACGAACGAGACGGGAGGATTTTCATCGTCGATGAGAGTCTTCAAGCAATGCCCTGTGGCATTGTCCCAAATTCGGCACAAACCATCATAGCTACTGGACACAATCAAAGAACCATCTCGATTGAAGTGAACAGCCGTGACAGGATCCGAGTGCGCAGGCAAAGTCTTGAGACATTTCCCCGTCTTGACATCCCACAGACGAACCGTCTCATCAAACGATCCTGACACGATGACATTGCTCTGCGGGTTGAAGTTAACGCAGAAGACATAGTTAGTATGCCCCTTGAGCGTCTTCACACAATCACCCGTCTGCACGTCCCAGATTTTTAGGGTTTTGTCGTCGGACGCCGTGCAGATGTAGCGCGAATCCGAGCTCCACGCAAAGTCGGAGATGCCCTCGCCGTGACCTTCAAGCGTACGCTCACATTTCCCATCCACTGCGTTCCAAATCCGAGCAGTTTTGTCCGCCGAGGAGCTACCCACCCATTTCCCGTCAGGAGAGAATTTAACACTGGAGATGGCTTTCCTGTGCCCCGAAAGCGTCAGACTGTGCTTGTAAAGTATTGCAGTGCTCGCATCGCCCATAGTTGAGACAGGCCCCCCCGGCGTCATCTGCACAAGTCAACCTCCAGTGAAACCCTTTAGACCTAAATATCCTTCTGAAATACCAGCATGACAATGACCATGAAGTAAATCAAAAGCCTGACGCTCGATGCTCCATTGTGCCTATGCAGCGAGATTGATGCAAGAATCTCCAGATAGTATTCGCAACGCATCAGCTTGCAATGTGTGAAATGTAAAGTTAGGGACCCTTTACACTATGAACCATGAAGGTTGACCACGGCCTTTTAAACTCTGTGATTGGAGAGGAAAGTCTTCTTGGTCCCATTTGGCTTAACACCACCCTGAAAAAGGAGAACGTCCATCAACTTTGAGGTCCCCAAACACTACTAAAATCAACCAAACGGAAAATGTGCCATGGTCCAACAGGTTTTCCGATGACTCAAGACAAAATGCTCGACTCAACAGAAATCAAGTAAGCCATTAGTCTGAAAATCAGCCATTGGCCGAAAATTTTCTATTTAGTAAAAAAAAATTCTGATTTTTTGACGTTAATGTAGACCTCTAGGATTCAAAAAAATAAAATAAAATTTACATAGTTTTTTAAGACTGTTGGACCGTAGAGAAAGGAATGAAGAGAATCCTTTCTCCTATCTTCTCTCTCTCCATATCGTTTATTGTGTATGCATTGTTTTTGTGTATGCATTGTGTTTATATATGTGCTATTTTTTGCTCGTTATTGTAAAAAAAAAAAAAAAAAAAAAAAAAAAAAAAAAAAAAAACTCGCAACTTTTTTATCATTGAAGAGGTATGGTGAAAATGGAGAAATTTGGAATTTTGTAAACAAAATTGGTCCCAAAATTTAGAGTGGATGACATTTTCAATGCTTCCAAACCATGTATTTGCTAAAAATCTTCAATTGCAATTTCACCATGCTCCAATTTGTTTTCTTCTAATTGCAGTAGATCTCTCTCCCTCTCTTCACCTCCTTATCAAAGACTCTCTTATAGTGAGAGAGTTAGAGGAGATTGGAACCCAAATCTCGTATATTCAATTTACAAGAAGAAAGGACATTTAGGAGGTGAAACAAGAAGAAGGAAAGACATCCAAAACTGCTCCTAAGAAGAGAGGTCGTCTACCTAAGGAGAAAACTCTCACCAAGAAAGCATAATTGAGCATAGTAGATGTTAAAGACATAGATTATCAAGAAGAAATGAAAACAAAGTGGAGGGATTTTGAAGTAGATTGTAAGAGTATAGATGTCAAAACAATTGTATAAAAAGAAAAATTAATGTAAAAGTTAATTATTAGTTAGTTAATGTAAAAGCTAGACAAAGAAAAATGATATTAATCCAAGAATTAAGTTTACAATGCCATCCGGACAAACGATGCACTAATCCAGTGACTTTTGGATTTCTATAAATTTCTAATATGTCCTAAAAAGATCCTCGTTGTTGGACGTTGGCTTCAGATACTAGAACGCCAAATGAACACTTGGGATAGCGTCCAACTTAGATGACTCTTCAATCCATCACGTATGTCTGGCTGGTTGTAGACCATGTGAATTGCTCAGGAAGTCGTGTCTACTCTATAGATTGACGTCTCAATATCCTACTGCCTCGAGTTGCCAAAAAGCTACATAAATACAAAAATCTCTAGAGCTGCGGCAGTAGGCATGACAACGTCAGACCTCGCCTTCGGAAGCTGAGCCAAAGCCATCATCTCAACTCTCTTAACTAGGATGGGGTCTCTCGAGTATGAATATGCCATGAGCACAATCATCTTTGGAAGGTAACGGACAGTGTTCTTATCAGCAGACTTTTCGAGTTTGTCGAGAACGTCTCCAATCAAAGGTGTGCACTTGCAAATATAGAAAGCGTCTTCAGTGTAGGAGGAACTAGTCGTAACTTGAACATTAGAATATTTTTTGAGAATTTTACTTAACACTTGGAAAGCGACTCTATTATTAGATTTATCATATGTGGGTTCATTGGGTTGACTTCACCAGCAACCAATCATTTCCTTCTGTGTACTTCTTGAGCTCCATCCAAATAGTCCAAACCATATCCTGTGTGAAATTCTTCTCTATCCCCAGCTTCGTTTTCTCCTCCTCCCCACAAGGCACCTATCCAACGTCCATGCATGGAAGTGGGATCTTCGTTATGTTTGAAAGGAGCTTGCTCATGATAACTCGATCAAGCTTCTTATTGCAACACCACTCTTGCAAAGTCAACATTCTCCGAGTCTTGTTGTTGCTCTCAATGTAGATGCGCTTCACAACAACTTTCCTTGCAAGGTCAATTAAGTCAGAGTTGCAAAGATCCATGGTAGGCATGACATTGGTCATTGTGATGTTGGTGAGAGGCACACAGGATACAAGCGTTGGTTTTGTACCATCATCCCCAATCAAGTCCCTAGCCTCCCATGCCTTGAAGACCTCAAGCCGCGTCTTCCACGCTTCCTCCCTCGTTAATATTAGTGGAAGCTTGCTCAAGGACTTTTTTCCTACAAAATGCCTCATAAATTGACTCTTTCCTCCTGTAACAAATATATCAAATATATGAAGGTGTAGCACATGAAGAATAACAAGAGGCCATTATGTCGATTGCTAGTTGATAACTGAGAAGTGGACAAACACAATAAAAGATAAAAGGGGATATTAAGTATTTTGAGACAATTTGCAATCTCAATTTAAATAAGTGGTTAAAATTAGTAAATCTAGTGTCAAGTAAAATGAGACTAAACTGAAAATGAGACTCGAATGAACCCAACAAAAGAATGTAAGTTGAACCCTTGATACCAAAAAATCTATTAATATATTTGTTGATCAATAATATTCATTATTTTGAGACGGAAAGTATATTGAGACTACTTCACATCTCATTACTCGAGTCATAGATTGCAAGCTTCAAGGACCAAAAAAGTATTATGCATGATGAATATCATTACTTCAAAGAAAAATATTTACAAGAAGTAATCCAATGAAAGGACATATTAATATCTATAGAGAAATAAAATTATCACAACACCAATGGAAGGAAATAATCCCATGGAAATACATTGAAATGGATATACCATCTTACTATAAATAGATAAAGCATGTTTAGAAGTAGTGTCATACTACTCTATTTTGCGTTGGCTACATTGCAATAAGAAAGGGTGTACCATTGAAACTAATATAATCTAATATAACTATATATGAACATGAAAACTACTCATCAAACTCGATAATTGAGTCCTTAATAATTGAAATTTGTAGCTTCGGTATGCACATCTTGGAATTAACGGTTTCAAGACGAAATCTTGGCTTCCAAGCTCCCATGATTGATGTTGTAGCCACCCAAGTTGGATCATAATCCATATCTTTACACCAAGAGTTACCTCTTCTTGTATCCCACCCTTCGTAAGTGTCGGGATTGACATGTTTAGAAGATACTGGCTTCCAATACTCAATGTGGATTTCTTGAGGATGCTTTACACTAGCATTTGGGTTGCTCAAAGCACGAGCTATCCAAAATTTCTTGACATCTCCATCAGCCGGACGTAGCACAAGTAGGTATCCCTCATAAACATCTCGTCCAACTCTGAATGATGCTTGTGGACGATCTCGTATCTGTCCTACGAACGGAGGATCAACAGCAAATTCCTCGCGCAATTCTCCGTTATCTTCAAATCGATCCTCTTCACTTGGAGAGTACCTAGAAGTAGGCCAAAATCCATCCCTAAACGTTGATGGAGCAGGGACGGGTAAATCTAAAGCCTCACGAACTGCCTTCCAATAGTAAATGAATTGTTCATGATGTCTACGGTAGTCGCCTGTTGGATCAACATCTGCCAAAAACTCCCACAAGCTCACAAAACCACTAATTCCCTTTCGAATGTCTTCTATATTTTTCATTTCGTTTGGAACTAGTAACGTAGGATCTCCAAGAGGAACATGAGTTTGACCATTTGGCAAAACTTTCCACAACCTAACCCCTGCACTATCTTGAGGAAGCCACTCGCTATCCGTACACAGAATTTTGTACTGCATCAAAGGCCAGCCGGAAGCATCTCTAAAGAACCTAAATTGTTGGGCACTAGTATGCCCAGATAACGCCTCGTCGCCATCACAAAGGTAACCTTTGATGAACGTCTTGAAATCCGGAACTTCCTCAACTAAGTGAGGAATTACCGGCTTATCCTCTGTGTCCATAAAAGATCTCATGAGAAGGGGAAAAGTAGGGTAGCTGTTGGTCTTGAGCTTACTACTCCATCGCCCGAAAAGAGCATCAATATCTTCATGAGTGTGACCCACAATAAGGAAGTTCAAGTAAATCTCTCTAAAAACGCCCTTGTACACGAGCAGTGAAAAGAATGCAAAAACAAACCGATTCTTATTATCCCCGCAAGCATTATCAAGCTGCATGTGTAGCACCGGAGGAAGAGTCTTTCCTGGGATTGGAGCCTCTGGGAGAAGACCAAGCGAATCCAAGCACATGTCCGCCCCATCCAAAACAGCCTCAGAGAGAGGGGTACTTCTACCACCAGCAAACAACAGCCTGGAAGAGCACTTCGGAGGAGATTCTCAATCTCTTAGCAGTTGAGCAAATGAACCGATAGTATGATTAGAATCCGTGGGATATATATCGAGGCCGTAATGTGCGTAACGTACATCTCCGTGTCCATGAGCAATCATGCCTGTTATGGAAACCGGCAATTTCATGAAGGAATCGGTCGATTTACTCTTGTGTGAGAATTGCGGAGAAGCTGTCTTGGAATGATCCATTTTGTCATGAATAATGCACAAAGACGATTCGGGTCGTGCCTCAGACTCTGAACGGTTACTATAATAGAGCAACCTATGCGCCATTTGAGAAGTATTATGACGTTTGAATTTGGCATCATGAAGAGCCCATGCGCGACTGCCTCGAGTACTGGATGCTCGAAGTTGTTTGATTTTGTCACATTCACCACAACGAGCAAATGTGTCACCCTTTTGCTTGGAATAGTACTCTTGGAATGATTCTTGTCGGATCCTACTTAGAGCAGAATTTGATGTAGGAGGAAGACCGTGGACGACATTGATGGCATTCACCTCTGGTAAATTGTCCCTCCAGCGGAAGGAAGAGGGCAAGCATTTGGACACTACCTTCTCGCCTGTATCAATAGTCTTTGTTCGATGCGGCAAGAGATCGGCAGCATTTTCCACAATGGCTTGAAGGGATGTTGTGGCTTGCAATGTCTGGATACGAGGTTTCTTTGAACCACAGTTTCCATGGTCCTCTGCTTGCTGTTCGTCTTGATAGGCATACCTCCACCGGAAAAATGTGGCACGTGACACACCCATAATCAGGTACCACACCACGCAACACACCTCAATACCCTCCAAGATAATCATGTCGTTTCCGTCCGCCGCTTCGTGGACTTGACCATGCACACTAAGGAGACAATGTTTTCTGAAGTAAACATCGCCGCGAACATAGAACTGGAACCTCAGATCTTTAATTTTGCCTCGAGGATAGGGCTGCACACAGTTCTTTGGACAACAATAAGTTGTTGAAACAAAGTTTATGGACTCCAGTATAAGAAAGTACTCCTTCTTAGGTGGTGAATCCCGAAGACGCCTTTGACATTTGCTCTCGTACTGACGAAGACCAACTCGTGGTGGCCGACCAAAAACCTTGCAAGCCGCATTGAAGATGGCACGTTGCTCGTGGTCGTAGAGGCTAGCTCCGTTGAGAAGCACATGCTTGATCGGCCATACACGCAAAGAGTAGATCCAACCAAAAGGAACCTCTGCTTCTACTAATGACTCTGCTATCTGCACACAGACAAATTCAGATCTGAGAGGCCGACCACCAGTCTCCGGGACAACGCTAGACTCAACCAATTGACAAACAGCTTTTGGAACGTCGACACCGGCGTCATTCAGAAGAGTGACTCGTTTCGACACCCATAATGAACGGTTAAAACCCTCGCACTGTGCAACTCCTTCAGGTAGAACTGGTGGACGGAAATCGACACCGTTGACAACGAAAGTCTCCATCCTACAAAAAAGAAGAAGATTGAAAAGATAACTTAGTGCTTTTTTAATAGCATACGAGATGATCAAACATGATATCCGAGCCAAAAGTTCCGCCACAGTTATCCCCGGCCCGTGGATAACAGACTATCCCTAAAGAATGAAATATGCCTCCTTGCCCGGCGAGAAATCAACGAGAAGAGGACAATCGTTTCCGACACCAGGTTCACAAAGAATATGGTGAAAACATAATCTATCCCCGGCCCGAGGATAATTTGTTCATTGTGGGTCAAGACAACTTATATCCTCGGCTTGGGGTGACGATTAGTAACTCATAGTAGGATATTATCCCCAGCCCGGGCATAATCAGTAAATGGTGATGACGGCAATGAACTCCTACTCGAATTAAAATTAAAGCCCTGTACAGGGCTTTCTCCCCGGGCCGGGGATAACGATGCAACCTCCAAAAACGGTGCAGACAAATTATATGTTTGGCCCGCAATGACATTTATTTTAGAATAGTTGGATATTATCCACGCACCGGGGATAAAAACGAATCCTAAACGTCAATGTAAATTATCCCCGATCCGGGGATAATATTTCTTTCTTGGGCGGATGCATGGTTATCCCCGGGCCGGGAATAACTATGTAACCGCCAAAAAAAAAATTATCCCCGGGCCGGAGTTAACATTATTTTTGTCGGTGGTTGCATAATTATCCCCGGGTCGGGAATAATAGATTTTTGTTGGCGGTTACATAGTTATCCCCGCGCCGGGGATAACCATCCAATCGCCCTCGAAAAACTGTTATCCTCGGGTCGGGGATAATAGTATTTCCGAAGGCGGTTACATGGTTATTCCCGGGCCGGGGATAACCATTCCACCGCCCACAAAAAAATTTATCCCCGGGTCGGGGATAATAGTATATTCGTAGGCGGTTACATAGTTATCCCCGGCCCGGGGATAACTATTCTACCGCCCACAAAAAACTGTTATCCCCGACCCGGGGATAATTATGCAACCGCCCACGAAAATAATGTTATCCCCGACGCGGGGATAATGGATTTTTTGGGTGGATGAATGGTAATCCCCGGGCCGTGGATAATCCTCGGAGCATAGATTCCAGGAATAATCCCCACAGACAGTAGAAGTTATCCCCGGCCCGGGAATAACTTGCATTCTATTAATAGTAAGTGCTGAAACACTGTTATTCATGCCTTGCACTCAAATTACGAACAACGCTCACCTGAGAATGGCAGAATTCGAAAGGAAAACAAGGGCTCGCAACTGAAGAAACGAAGCACAAAAATTAGTACCTAATACAGAAGTCGTAAAATACAAGACGAGCAATAGTCAAAACTTGAATCATTATCAAACTAATACAACAATACTGAAACCTCTAAATGCGAAACTACATCAGACGCACTGAGCACCAACTGAAACTCCTTCTATACACACGCAACCTTGAACCTACACAAAAGAACGAAATATGAAACGAAGCGGACCTTGAGAGCACGAACGAGAGTGAGAGGAAAATGAAAGGACACTTGAGAGACAGAGTATGCAACCCGAGCCCGACCTCAACGGCTACATCGTGAGAGTATCTCGACGCCCGAAATCGTGCAAAAAGCTGACAAATTTTGTCGCAATATGGATTTTTTCTTTATTAGGATTCTAAATTCGATTCCACTTTTTAAAACCGAATTTTAAAAATATTAGGCGGCAAAGATGTTTCGGCGGGAAACTGATTTTGGAGGGAAACCCATTTCTAAATATCGATTTTTTATTTTTTACCAACAAAATTGTCTTAAATTCTTCTCTATAAAAATGAACATTTTATACATAACTGTGAAAATTGGAAAAAAAAATACAAATTTGTATTAATAAATTTATTGAATAAACTATAATAGCTACAAAATTAGAGTAACATATATTTATTATAGTATATTATACTATATTATATTATATTATAGTATAGTATAGTATAGTATATTATATTATATTATATTATATTATATTATATTATATTATATTATATTATATTATATTATATTATATTATATTATATTATATTATATTATATTATATGATTTTATGGTATAAATAATTTTACATCTTAAGAACAATATATATATATATATATTATTATCCTATAGTATATTTCTATATGATATTCTTTTATTATTCTACATTCTATTATATTGTACTATATTTGACTATACTGTTATACTAGATTATAATATATTATAATATATTATAATATATTATAATATATTATACTATATTATACTATATTATAACATAGTATACTATATTATACTAATTAATCGATAGAATATATTACTATATAATACTATGTGATACTATATTAGACTATATTTACTTGTATACCATTGTGTTAAGTTATGTTATCTTAGATTATATTGTTCTATATGATTACAAATTATGTTAAATAAATATTTTGTATTCTATTATACTATATTATACTATATTGTACTATGTTATACTATATGATACGGTACTATACTTTATTAAACTATATCATACTATTATTTACTATAATTTCCTAAAATTTCCAATATTTTCCTATATTATACTATATTAATGCAGTATTTAACTAAATATGGACTTTGGCGTCAATTCTGGACTGAAACATGGTAAATGGGATGGGGCGATCTCCCGATTTCTTCCAGTAAATAGGACTAATGACATGAAAATTCGCGAGATCAAGCTGAAAATACAATCCATACCAAGAAATAGTGGAGGAAAGAGTGTAGGTAATAGCTCAATGCGGTGAAGTGAAGTATTAATAGGGCGATCGGCCCATGTACCAGAGCAAGTAGAAAATTCTTCTGAAGTTAGAGATGACTTTAGAGAATGCTTAGTTAGAAGAAAGTTACAGAAGTATAGATTGATCCATCAAAAACAATAGAGGAGGGCATTAAGAATTCTCAAATGTAACCACTTGATTATTAAGGTTTATAGGAATGATACCAATGTGACACTGAGTGTCCTTTGACTAACATCTTAGCGGTTTCGTCTTAAGATTAATAAGAACTAATATGTTTGCACAAAATCTAATCAGGTTGTACTAAGTATTGAACAAAAAGAAAGCTTGACAGCATTCGAAGGGAAGATCAGTGGCCACATGATTCGGTATGGGTCAGCCATAGAATCGGGGGATCGCCCCATTGCCGCCCGTGTCCATTCTAACTGAAGTTCTAAAGATAAAAGATTCAAAGGCAAGTAACGTTCTGAAAATTAGAAAAGAAACCTTCCATTTTCTGAAACCTTTGCACCAACAGTGGATGAATATTACTGTAATGGTATGGTGAACAAGCTAAGAAGTGTAATTAGCAGACACGAACTCATAAAATGTCACACGAACTTCATAGCAAATTCCAAGAAGAACTCAAAATGCGCGATAGCCATACAATCGGGGGATCGCCCCATCGCCGTCCGTGTCCATGGTAATAGAAGTTCTAGAGTTAAAGATATCAAAGGCAAGTAACGAATCTAGGTTAAGGTATTGAGCAAAAGGTATTGAAGTAAGAATCTCTATTTCTTCCCCGAATTTCGGAGCAATAAATTATACAAAGGATCCCCCACGTCAAGCCGTCAAAAGCTACATATTGTTGTAATGACTGCCATGAGAGTCAATTACACCTGTACAAAAGAACTCAAGTGCGGCATAGCCTCTCACAAGCGTCGGCGACGGAATTTTCCATCCATCTCAGAGTTCAAGAGGAATTGACTAACACTATCATAAGAACGAAGGGATATTAAAGGGAAGCAACGCTGTAGAAATATTTGGAATGACGTTCCGAGAATTTGGAAACTCGAGCTCCCCCAACCAAGACCTTGAAAAATAGCAGCATGAATCACCATTCTGCCTATTCCTCCATTGGCAGTCATCCACCATCAATATACGATCCGGACGACAAACTTTCCAAGTCCTGGAACCTTTCATTAGCCGCTTCATGAACTTCTCGCAGTAGGGGTACCAGTCTGGATTATGGCACTTATTTCGTCCATAAACAAATAATAGCTGCGAGGAAATTTCCTGCGGCAGCAAAAATTCAATAACATGTCGAAGTCGTCCAGCAGGCATCGATGACCAAATGCCAACATAAAAATGCTTCATGAGATTCCGGAGAAAACCATGCAATCCGGGTCGCCGACGGATTCTCGTTGCGTCAAACTCCGCAGGGTTGATGCCCATGTAATCCTCGAAGCAAAGTACACCGTTGACGGAAAACACAATCACGTTCTGCAATAGCCGATGCAAGCGTTAACGTGATATCCAACTCATGGTAAAGAGTTACAATAGCATATCGGGGGATCGCCCGATCCTCTGTGACGAAATAGTTCATAGCAACTTATTTCTTAACTTCAGTAAAAAAAAGAGAATAGTTGTGCTGGTGATATGTGAAGCGTCAACAAAAAATTATTTCATGAAAATCCCCTTCCACTACTGTAACCATATACTAAAACCTTTTCAGTAAGCAATGAATGATAATCAATGTTATGGTATGGTCGACAACCTAACAAGAGAAATTAGAAGAAACATACTTATAAAATGTCACACGAACTTGATAGCGAAGTCCGAGTTAGAATCAGCCTGAATGACCAATAGCCATACCTATCGGGGGATCGCCCCATCGACGTCCATGTCCATTCTAACTACTGTTGAAAAGTTTAATGAGTCAAAGGCAAGTAACGTATCTCAAAATTAGAAAAGAATCCATTCATTTACTAATACGTTTGCACTAGGCTGTGGACAAAAATTAATGTTATGGAACGGTCATCAACCTAAGAAGTGTAATTAGAAGAAACATACTTATTAAGTATCACACGCAGTTGATAGCGAAGTCCAAGGAGAAATCAGGATGAACGACCAATAGCCATACCTATCGGGGGATCGCCCCATCGACGTCCATGTCCATTCTAACTACTGTTCAAAAGTTTAATGAATCAGAGGCTAGTATTGAATCTCAAAACTACAAAAGTATTCTTTCATTTACTAATACCTTTGCACTAGGCACTGGATGAAAATTAATGTTATGGTATGGTCAACCTAAGAAGTGTAATGATAAGAAACATACTAATTAACAATTACAACAACTTATACAACTACTGGTCCACGAGAGAGAGTACTGATTATATCGGGGGATCGCTCGATGGCCGCTGTAGTTCAGTCTTCTAAGTTCATTGGTCAAAATACAAAAAAACACATTCTAAAACATGAAATAGAAACAGCATAAGAGGTCAGTGACTATAATCACTCCATAACACTACCTACTTACAGACTCCAAAATCCTCACTTGAACATTCTTGTCTGATGGCATCTCTTGGCCACCTGGAAGCAAATTGCTTGTGACATATTCTTGAACAGATAGACCTGAGTCAAAAAGGCCTTGTAGCCAAGGCCGTAAAACGGAGTCTAAGAAGATATCAGCTTGATCACCATGCCAAGTTGGTGGGTGGATTGCGGTATGATTGGCGTTGAGCGAAGACTTCAACGGATAATCATCCACTAATACAATACGATCAGGAGTACTTAAAGACAAACGCCGCTGCACAACGGTTAGATCCTTGAGATACAATGTCTTGTTATTATCGAGCACGTTTTCAGCGAACGAACAATCAGCTTGAGAAAGCTGAAGCAGCTCCTGTGGGTTGAAGGAGCAACCCTTCGTGACCTCATTGACCATGTTGGCGACATTCTTCGCGGTGGCGGAACTCCATATCACAATTTGAGCTCGGCTTCTTACAAAATTCAACAACTCCGCACAACCAGGTCGAGGATAGACTATCCTCTGCTTACCCTGTTCGAAAGGGCTTCTATAACAGAGGACCCCATTCAAGTCAAATACTACAATGTATCGGGTGGCGGTACCTTTGTTTTTTCTTTTGGGAGGGTCGGCCCAATAACTCCTTTCGGGAGTTTCTCTGCAGAAAATCAATATTGGAATCGGAAGATTAATCAATATGGTAAAGGGAGAAGCCGAAATTATGAGCAAGAACGATGAGGAAATCAACTACGTACCCTTGGGATCATTACACTGTACCACTTGTTCCACAGGCCTAACCGCACTTGGTGCAGCACCTGAGATCGGGCGATCGCCCGATAAGGTGTTTACATCGATTAAGTGCTCCCCCTGGGAACCAATATTTATCAATACCAAATTAACATTTACACTTGCATTTCAGCAGTAGGCATAAAGCTAAACACCATGTGCAAGCAATCGCAAGGACTTGCTCTGAAATACCTCAGAAATTAGTGGTGAAGTGTCATGTCGGGATTTAATCGACTTTTCGTTGTGTCGCGAAGCTTTTGATACCGGAATATTTTTCACCTTCGACCTCCCTCCTTCCTCCCGCCCCTCAGTTGTCAACAAGTCCCTGATGTTCGCCTTCCGCTTGTTTGAAGGCTCTAACTCCTGCGTCACTGACAAAGCTTTCTCGCGAGGTTCTTCACGAATAGCTAAGGCGTCGAAAACAATCTCCGTTGAAGGCTGCACCACCTCAACTCCCGCAGATGATTCCTCCATTGCAGTATTTCCAACTTCCGCGGAAACGGCCTTGTCCCTAGGTACTATACAGAAACTGCCCGCTAAAGGAATGTCCTGAGAACGAACTCCGTCAGGATGCTCACTTGCAGGATCGCGAGCTCGACTCATTCTCTCGAGATCAGTCATGGAGTCCACCATGCATGAGTCCAGAGGTTCTACTTCGCCGACATCCGCATTTGCAGCATCAATGATGGGGCGATCCCCCAATAACCCAATTAAAGCTAGCGCTGTGTCGGTGTTGCGGACGGCAACTCAAAGACAAGAGTCGACAGAGTATTGAGGGGAGACCTCAAATGAGGACCAAGAATGACTAGAAGTGAGGGATTCCTCACAGAAGACTCAAGATAATACTGGAAGGAAGACAAAAAGAAGTAATATTGATAAGAGGAGGAATAGATACAACTGGTGTTGAAGAGAGTGAAGAACAACGACCTTCAACTCTCTATATATACTAGGCTAGAGGAAACTTCCGGTGTAAGGTCCTAGAGGCCTTGGGAAGCTCCTATGGAACCTTCCGGAGACTCGTAGGAGCTTCCGGAATCTTAGAAGGTCAAGCGGAACCTTCCGGAAGTTTATAGAACCTTCCGGAAACAATTGAATCCTCTTGGAACCTTCCGGAAGCTTAGAGGAGCTTCCGGAAACTACTAGAGCTATACGGAAGCTTGAGGAAGCTTTCAGAAACTAGTGGGAGGTTCTGGAACCTTCCAGAAAACTTGAACTTGTAAAATTTACGGAATCTAGGAAGTTTTTGAGAAGTAGGGCTGATCACGGTAAACTCATGGGGTGTGGATAATACCCAGTATGTCATGTCCGTGACATCACCCCCCCTTCAAGGAACGAGTTCCACGAGTTCCCACACGAACCAATGATAAAACATAAAACGAGAATGTTCACGTAGGTTTCACTTGAACTAGACAAAAGGAGTAAATATACGGGTTACGAATACCGTAAGAATCGAATGTCGGCGCCGGCGGCGGAAAGTCGTGAGTTGTTTACAGATACGTGGTAGAACGCAAAGCAACGGACCGGTATAAAACCATGTGGTTGGCGACTTGAGACATCGGCGAGGTGGCGCTCGCGGCCTTACCAAATTTTCGGCCGACGTGAGTTCGAAGGCCTGCCCCTGTAAAACTGAGCTAGACAAGTGCGTCGTCGCCTCGTCGATACCCCGACCATTTTGGTTCAAAGTCTCTGCATCTGCACCTGCACCAAGAGGAAACTTACAGACTTGGTGCCGGTGGCGATTCAGATGCATTGAACCTAAACGCTTTTAGGTTTTCGAGGGTATCGGCGATGGAACTCTTGAATTAACTCATGAGAGTTCTTGAGGTTTGAGGCAGGCTCCCAGGTTCTTTCGCTGACGTCGTAGCCCTGCCAATGCACAATATATTCGAGTTGTCGACGGTGGATGCGAAAGTCTAGAACCTCCGAGACTTCAAATTCTTCATCGCCTTTCATCTCGATCGGTGGAGGAGGTTCTTGAATCTTGCCCGGTAACGTAGATTCCTTGTACAGTTCAAGGAGAGATACATGGAAAACTGGATGAATCTTCATAGAAGCCGGTAACTCCAACCGGTAAGCCACCTTGTTGATTTGTTTGACCACTTTGAATGGTCCAAGGCGACGGTAGTCGAATTTGTCAGATGGCCGGCGAGTCCTCAAATTTCGACGCAGTAGCCATACCTTGTCACCAGTAGAGATGGCTTGATGTTCCTTACGAGACCTGTCAGCGTTTATCTTCTGGTGCTCTTGGGCTTCGAGGAGGCTCTGCTTCATCTGCTTCTGGATATCAGACAATCGAGTAGCAAGATCTGTGGCAGCTGGATTCTCAGAAATGTTTAGATTGAATTGATCAATCCTGGGATGATGGCCGTAGTTTGCAAAGAAAGGGGTCTGTTGAGTAGACCCCTGCAACGTGTTGTTGTAGGCAAACTCGGCGAGCGGCAACAACTCCACCCAATTGTCTTGATGGTAGTTGATGGTGCACCGCAAGTACTGCTCCAACACTTGATTGACGCGCTCGGTTTGTCCGTCAGTCTGAGGATGGTATGCTGAAGATAGCTTGATCTCCACGCCCAGAATCTTGAACAAAGACTGCCAGAACTTCGATGTGAATTGCGTTCCACGATCGGAAATGATGTCGTTGGGAAGGCCGTGGACTCTGTAGACATTGTCTACAAAGAGTCTTGGTGTCTCTTCTCCGGTAACTGTCTTGTGGCACGGAATGAAGTGAGTCATCTTGGTCAGCCGGTCCACAACAACGAAGATGGAATCAAAGGTGTTGGACATTGGAAGGTCCACAATAAAGTCCATAGATATGGATGTCCATGGGGTTTCTGGGATCGGCAACGGTTGAAGCAACCCGTACGGCTGATGACGAGGGATCTTGGATCTAGAACAGATGTCACACGTTGTGACATAGTCCTTCACGATTTTCCACATTTGAGGCCACCAAAAGTCTCTGGATAACAGCTCCATGATCTTGTTGTAACCAAAGTGTTCCGCCGATGGAAAGTCGTGTCGAGACTGGAGCACTCGGAGTCGGCATGGGCCTTCAGGGACATAGAGTAGTCCCTGATAATATGGTAGGCCATCTCGAAACTGGAATCTTGGATCTGCATCATCTTGGGGAGTTTCACGCGACGTGGAAGCTTGTGAACTGGAAGCAGGTTGATTCGGGGATTCCGAATCTATAACCTCTGAATCTGAGACTTGAGAGTCCCCACATGGAGATTCTTCAACATTGGAGACGCTAGGATTGCTCTTGACTTTCGAGGCCAAAGGATCAGATTGTAAACTTACTCGGATATCTTCGAGAAAAGATGCATCCACTGAAATTGTGGTGCGCACGGTCTTGAGCTGAAGTTGCTCAGGCTTGATGAGGGTAGTCCTCTGTTGGTCGTATGCTACATCGCCTTCTTTAGGCGCAAGGTATGTTCGCCTAGAAAGTGCATCGGAACGAATTTGTTGAGAGCCGGGGCGGTACGTAATTACAAAGTTGAATCGCGACAACGATATACTCCAACGGGCTTGTCGACGATTCAGCACCTTGGCAGACATGAAATACTCAAGGTTCTTGTGATCGGTATGAACTGTGACAGGATACTGAGCACCTTCAAGGAAGTGACGCCATTCTTGGAAAGAGTCGACGATAGCTAAAAGCTCCTTGTCGTGAATCTCGTAATTGATCTCAGCAACAGTAAATTTTCGCGAGTGGAACGCAATAGGATAGAGGCGTCCGTTGTTGTCGGATTGTGAAAGGACCGCTCCAAGGGCAAAATCAGAAGCATCCGTTTCTAGGAAGAACGGCTTCTGGAAATCAGGATGTGTGAGAATAGGCGCTGTCGTAAACGCCTTCTTCAAAACCTCGAAAGCTTCGTCTGCTTCTGTAGTCCACTCGAGCTTGTCCTTGCAAGTCAATCGGGTCAACGGAGCAGAAATCTTAGAGTAATTTCGAACAAAGATTCGATAAAAGCTGGCAAAACCAAGGAAACATTGTACGTCTCGAACGGTAGTTGGTTTCTGCCAATCAACGACTGTTTGAATCTTCTTTGGGTCCATGGATAGACCCTCTCCAGAAATGATGTAGCCTAGGAATTCGACTTGAGGTTGATGGAAGACGCACTTTTCCAACTTGGCGTATAACCCGGCAGCGCGTAGCTTCTTCAATACCAATCGGACATGGTTGGTGTGATCTTCTTCATTTTTGGAGAACACCAATATGTCGTCGAGGTAGCAAACAACAAAGTCGTCCAGGAACTCTCGGAACACGTCGTTCATTAAGTGTTGGAAGATGGCAGGTGCGTTGGTAAGACCAAAAGGCATGACATTGTATTCGAAATGTCCATACCTCGTTCGGAATGCAGTCTTCCACTCGTCACCTTCCTTGATACGTACCAGGTTGTACGCTCCACGAAGATCGATCTTGGTGTAGATCTTTGCTTGACCGAGTTGGTCAAGGAATCCCGAGATGAGTGGTAATGGATACAGATCTTGATCGTAACCTTATTCAGGCCGCGGTAGTCCACGCACATCCGAAAGGAACCGTCCTTCTTCTTGACGAATAGAATAGGAGCTCCGGCAGGTGACTTGGAGTGTCGGATGAAATTCTTTGCAAGATTTTCATCAAGGTAATCTCGCAATGCAGCAAGCTCGTTCTGCGAAAGACTGTAGATCGGGCCAAATGGTGGTTGTGCACCTTCTTGAAGCTCGATGCCACAATCATAGGGTCGGTGTTGAGGAAGTATGTCAGCATTCTTCTTCTCGAATACGTCTGAAAATTCTTCATACTCAGCTGGTAGTTTGGCTGGTCCTTGGATATGTTGTGATGACGGAATTGCATAAATTGCAAACATATTCCCGTCCTTGGCAGCCCTCATAAAGGCTCGGGCACCGACCATGAGCGGAGTTTTGACCTCAGGACTTTGGGCTTGGGAAAGGCAAGACTGTAGGTTATTCTTAGGATGTTGTGAAGGGAAATAGGGAGCTATAGTTTGATATGTAAGTTTTCGTGTCTTCCAATCTATACTTGGATTGACCATTTTCAACCAAGAGAGACCTAAGACAAGAGGATTAGAGGGAGAGCTAATGATATTAAATACAACAGTACTTTGGTGTCCTTCTAAGATAATACTCAAAGGTTTAGTTTTGTGGGTTACATCTCCTGAAATCAGCGGCCTACCGTCAATGACCTCTACTGCTACGGGATATTTCTTAGGAACTGTAGGCAAGTTATGACGTTTGACAAGGTCTCTATCAATAAAACAAGCGGAAGCTCCCGAATCTAACAAAGCTTTAACCTTTATACTATGCGGATGGAAATCTATTATAAGCGGGATATTAAAATATCGAGAGGGTTCAGAGGATAAGATAGGACCTGATGACGTAGAAACACATGTCAGCCGCACGGTCCCTACTGTGGCAGGCCGTTGTCGTTTCCGACATGAACTCCTCGTGGTTCTGCTCACAAGCACTTGTAGTACCACGAAATTTGTGCGGCTTCGATCTCTGGAGTTTAACAGGGCAGTTCCTCCATCCGTGGTCTTTTTCTCCACAATACAAGCATAGATGTTCTCTACGACGTCGTTCTTTCTCTTCTTCGGATAACTTCTTGACCTTTGAAGAGTCGATTTGCATGGGTTCTACCGTCGAAGTGTTGAGTGGTGTCTGGCGAGATGGACCTGTGTAGTCCGCTCGATACGATCCTAAGAGCAATCGTCGCTCTTGTCGCTATTCAAACAATCGGTTGTCGCAGTCGATCGCTTGAGTAATAGCCTCCGATAACGTGGTTGGCTTGGGCAAGTTCAGCAACAAGGTCTTGATATTGTCACGAAGTCCCCATCGAAACATAGTGATGAGAGCCGTATCGTTCCAATCAAGGTCACAGGAAATTTGTTGAAACTCTGCAACGTAGGCTGAAGCTGGACGTGAACGTTGTTGTAGGGAACGGAGTTTTGCAGTCGCTACCAGGGCTCGATCCCTTTCTCCAAACGTTCTGCCCAGTTCTTCCAAAAACTGGTCACGGCTTGTCAAAAGTGGAGAGTTTTTCTCCAGCAGAGATGAGAACCACGATAACGCGGTTCCAGTGAGCAAGGTCCCGATGAATCCGACTTGTATTTCTTCCGTTGAGTACCTTTGAGGTTGGAGACGGAAGACGAGCCGAATTTGATTCACAAAATCTCGAAACTTCGTGCGATCTCCATCAAACTTGTCTGGCAAGCTCACTCGAGGCTCCTTAGGTGCTTGTGGATGAGACACTTCGCTTGCAACAGGGGCTGCCACGTGGACTTGAGCGAGAGTCGCTTGGTGTTGTTCCATGGCATGTCGTATGTTGGCATTCTCTTGCTGTAGTTGTCGTATCAAAGCGACCATGTCGTGCATCTCGAGATTTGAAACGTCGCCTATCTTGGATTAGAAAAGCCTGGAGATTCACAAGTAGATGAAGTAACAGAGATTTCCGCTGTGTACTCTAGGGATAATGACCGGAAGAGGTGATCTCAAGAGGTTCAAATAGAATTCTTCACTCCTCTGTCGGACAAGAACATCTCTTAGTTCACTCTTCGATCTAAAGAGAAAACGCACTTCTAGAACAACAGGACTTGGGATAAAGGAAGTCGATTCAAGTCCATGCAAAAACTCTCATGAAAACTCTGAGACAGAACTTCTCTAGGAAATACTAAACGTAGAATCTCACGGACAAGAACGTGGTTAGTCACTCTCTTCAAACTGTTGCGGACGACAACTCAAAGACAAGACTCGACAGAGTATTGAGGGGAGACCTCAAATAAGGACCAAGAATGACTAGAAGTGAGGGATTCCTCACAGAAGACTCAAGATAATACTGGAAGGAAGACAAAAAGAAGTAATATTGATAAGAGGAGGAATAGATACAACTGGTGTTGAAGAGAGTGAAGAACAACGACCTTCAACTCTCTATATATACTAGGCTAGAGGAAACTTCCGATGTAAGGTCCTAGAGGCCTTGGGAAGCTCCTATGGAACCTTCCGGAGACTCGTAGGAGCTTCCGGAATCTTAGAAGGTCAAGCGGAACCTTCCGGAAGTTTATAGAACCTTCCGGAAACAATTGAATCCTCTTGGAACCTTCCGGAAGCTTAGAGGAGCTTCCGGAAACTACTAGAACTATCTGGAAGCTTGTGGAAGCTTCCGGAAACTACTAGAGCTATACGGAAGCTTGAGGAAGCTTTCGGAAACTAGTGGGAGGTTCTGGAACCTTCCAGAAAACTTGAACTTGTAAAATTTACGGAATCTAGGAAGTTTTTGAGAAGTAGGGCTGATCACGGTAAACTCATGGGGTGTGGATAATACCCAGTATGTCATGTCCGTGACAGTCGGGAACTGATCCATCCAATGAATTCTCTTGAATGGAAGCCTCAACGTCCGCATTAGCTTCGTTTAGCGGTGACTCTGCCATCGCATCTTCTTGCGACTGTGAAGCATCCTGTCTGCTTGATGATAGAACTTGGTTAGAACCGATGTCGGGGATAGCTTCCGATCGCAGCGGAGTAGAACGATCGATGGGATTCTCAGCTCTTTGAGGTTCATCGACGTCGGACTTCTGAGATGAAGAATTCCGTTTCTGTTCAACTCGAGTCACCTGTATTAAGGTCGATGTAGTGGGGTTAGCTACCATGTCACCGACTGGATGCACTTGTTGCATGTCAAATGCAAGAGTACGCAACGGCAGGTGCCTTGTATGAACTTGCTCCGCATACTTTCTAGCTATAGAGATAGAATCCCTATAGCCTGATCCAGGCAACTGAGCCCACGAATTTTCATCAGTGAGATCAGCGTCAGACAAAGAAAGTTTCCTGACATACATATTAGCATGGAACAATACTTCCTGCATGGGTCACAGAACAAGTAGAGTCGGCAAAAGTTAATTAAGGATGAATTGATACAGTGCCATATATCTCTTTACGAAAATCTTAGAAATGTTTATCATACCAGGTTCGAATCCCTGGCAGCATGAGTTCGAGCTTCGTCATTGCCTAGTTGAAACAGTGCCCTGGCCGCAGACGTAGTTGTTCCCGCACTTGACTGTGCATGGGGTGCGAGGGAAGCAGAATCGACGTCCATAGCGGCTTTGCGTATGCTTTCGTCAGCCCCGTCCATGCTATCGCCAGTGTTGTGGCTTACAAGGTCAACATCGACGTTGCGACCGGAAGCTGATGTAGTGTTATGTATCGAAGTTGTGGAAGGGTCCGTTGAACGACGAAGAACTGCACCAGTACTTGTCGAAGGAAGAGATTGAGGCGCAAGATTCTCAAACAAGACGTCTTTGGTGATGACAGCCCACATTCGTTCTGTTCGACTTCTAGCATCGTCCAGCCTAGAATCATTGTCTATGAATTCCAAGACCGTGGCGTTGTTCCTCTGCGCATGACAGGGAGCGTGACATAAGAAGGTTAGTGAAATCCTCTACACGGATGGGGCGATCCCCCGATGTGAATGACAGAAATTGGACACAATGAGGTTAGTAAAATCCTCTACAAGGATGGGGCGATCCCCCGATGCGCACGACAGGTAGAGTGACAGAAGAAGGTTACTGAAATCCTCTACACGGATGGGGCGATCCCCCGATAAGGATGACAGGTAGAGTGACAAAATAAAGTTAGTGAAATCCTCTACACGGATGGGGCGATCCCTCGATGAACTCGCAGGTTTACATCACAGACTCAAGTACAATGAACCGAAACACTACTGTCACTGAAGAAGTTGATAACTCACCAATCCGACGTTAGTAATATTTGGTCCTCCATGCAGATTGACAAGAAGTATATCCTTCCTTAGAAAGGAGCTGAACATTGCCAAGGCAGTGCTCAAATTCAAAGATGCAGTTCCTTGAATTTGCCATTCGCGGTCGACGGTATCATCGGCAAACTATAGTGCTGAATAGAGGGCCTAAAGCCTCTCCCGAGATCCCCTCTCCCTCTCGAAGTAGAAATCAAAGTCTGAACGTCTTCCACGAGTGGTTCTGCCGAAGATGAAAACGATATATACCAGAAGCTGGGACCCGATGTCACATGGAGGAAATTCATCATCAGGTTGTGGAAGGTAGTGAACCACATGATAATCCCATGGTGATGAGCTCGATCTTCTCTTCCGCACCTCTATCTCCTTAGCAATTTGTGACATTCCGTGGACGTCCGTAATAATGATTGCAGGTGACTGAATATCGATTTTCGCGTTTTCCTTCACCTCGCATGCGTCGAAAATGCCTGAAAGTCTTTTGTCTTCAAGCAATCTTGGCTTAGACTTTCCATTCTCTGCAATTGTGAAGTAGAAACAGAGGAAGAGGAATTTTACATCCTCGGCGTTGTCCACCATCCAGTCCAGAACCTCGCCTTTCTCTTTCATCGTGGCACTGAGGTTCCCTTTAAACCAGTCAAATGTGGCGCATTTGTACTTCTTGGCAAACGAATCATCGACTTCGAGTTCCAGTCGGTCAGTTGTCGCCTCGCCATAGGACATGTAGACGCTCTTGATATGCTCGGGGAGGTCGCCTTCCTTCGGATTCTTCACTAAGTTGAGTCGGCGATTAAAGTACAGCTCACCCTCCGGGAGTTTCTGAATTCGCGAAAGTAGTGCCATCATAGTGTCGCGAGTATAATTCCATTCCCTAGCCAGAAGATCCCATTCAACCGCTTTATAAGGAACATATTCTGCCTTCTTGCTAGGAAGCGGCTTATCCTCAAAGAGATTCATAAGCTCATCCTTCATGACGCGAATCTTCTTCTCCTGGTTACAAAAATCCACCATCGACATCAAAGTTGCAGGTACGCTTTTCGAGTGTGTACTCTTAACGCAGATTCTCTTCTCCAGGATATAAGTCGCAACAACCGCGACGTCCTCATTCCGCATATTGTGCAGAATCTTCAAGTCGTTTTCAACAAAATTCTTCCTGCCGCTAAATCCTTGCTCATGCGGAGGTACTACCTTTCCCCATTGGTCAGGAAGTCTTCCTGCTAACCACTCGTTCTCAATCGAAACCCACTTCTCGAAATGATCGTCCTCGAGGTAAAGCAACGGAAGCCTACCGTCACCTGCATTCTTTGATTTCACTGTTTTTCCCGCGAATATAAGCTTCACCTTTGGAAGAAACTCATTCTGCACAGAAGAAACAAAACATTGTGAGCAAGCCTGTTTGGCATGGGGGGGTCGCCCCATGCAATGCCCTACCGACCAGGTACTCAGTAATCACATGGGGCGATCGCCCGATGAGTTCATCCAAGTCAGATAAACATTGTCAGATACCTTTTTGAATCCTCTAATCATTGAGTACATCGGGCAATCGCCCGATGGTCTATATGAAAACTGAAGCTCAGATCTACCACCTTGGAATCTGTGCATAAGAAGGTCATCTCACCTTAAATTTAGAGGAATGCACGCGTCCACATACAGCAGGCATCGGCTTTCCCATATCGTTCCACGCTACTCGAGCGTTTGCGAGCTGTTGCAGAAACGTTTGTTCCGTTCGCTCGCCCGCAACATCTTGATTCAAAACACCGGATAGGTACAGTAGCTTTTGGAACTGACTCTCAGGGCACCAGACTGGGATGATGCTAAACTTTGACAGCAATCCTTACTTATAGTCAGAAAGTTGCTTTCTATTCGCCAGAACCTTCTGGTGAGCTGATACTGTGTGCTGGCCGCCAATGATATAGTAGTGAGTAGCAGCTTGAATGTCCTTCTTCTCGGGCTTGCTTGAGAAGTAGATCGGCTTGTCGTTCGCGTAACCCTTAAGTGGCAAAACGATCACCTGAGCTCTAAACATACTCACGTCTGGAACGATTTCTACCGCCATCGCAATGCGATCAACCCTGTCTTGAACCAGGCCTCGGTACACAATCATCCCGGGAGGAGCGCGGTGAAGGTGGTCGAAGTGCACATGAAGCTCCTTGCCGTCTGCACCCTTCCATGATTCCATCCCGACTGTTTCGTCTGAATGATGAATATACAGAGGGGAGAACTCGGTATCGTATAGCTTCCTGATTTCTTCCCTCATCTCAGGAGTCAACCGCTTACTGTCTTCGGCCGAGAAGTTCACTGCATCTGCGAGTGACAATCCAGGTTTTTTGCCGATTTCTACTTTATCGGTTGTACTCTTCTTTGGCCGCTTCAGCTTTATCGGTGACTTCCGCTTCTTGCTCGCGGATGCAAGATTTGCCGGCGGATCCTCCCCGACAACAGCAGATTTGTCTTGGGCATCGATGAGAAGCTCCCACGACTTCTCAATATCCTCCACCGTAAGCTGTAGGTCGTCGTAAATCTCAAACCCCCTCTCAGTAACAGATGCGGATAACGCCGAGTCTAACTTCACAGAGTCTACAATCAGTCCATATAGTCGGTTATTCTTCTCCTTACCGAGTGGCAGCTCTTCAATTATTAATACAATCTGAAGCCCACCATTTTGTGGCACCTTCAACTCTTAGATTTCCCCCCTCCTGCTACTAATACTGGGACGATACGGGCTCGCTCGTCTGACTTCTTTTGCTACATCAACCCCTAGGCTTCAAGTTGAGGATCAGCTGTAAACGTCATTCCCACAGAGGTTCCGTCATCCAACTCGTAGACTTCTTCACGAAGCCAGGCATTGACATATCGGGATAGGCGTTTTGGCTGAAGTTCCGCAGGTGCCTCTGTATACTTTGGATGACTGCAGGAAACAATTTCTGTCATTAGTTTCTTAGCGTGGACATTCTGATTTGCTCTAACTCTCTGAATGCAACTAACACTTATGATGGGGGGATCGCCCCATCCACTAGGACACATCGAGCGATCGCCCCATCTGCTTATCAGCATCGGGTGATCCCCCCATCCACTAGGACACATCGGGCGATCGCCCCATCTGTTAGAATCATCGGCTGATCGCCACTTCTATGATTCGAAGCAAGGCTGTGCGTAACATACACAAAGAATATTAAGTCTTCCTACTTAACTACTAGCATAATCTAACGAAATGAATAATGAGTTACGCCATTTTTAGAACTAAGTTTTGAGTACTAATTAGTACTAAGCAACATCGAGCGATCGCCCCATCTACTGACCAGCATTGGGCGATCGCCCCATCCACTTACCAGCATCAGGCGATAGCCTCATGCTACCAACGGCTTAGCAGCATCGGGCGATCGCCCCATCTGCTTACCAGAATCGGGCGATCGCACCATCTGCTTAGCAGCATCGGGCGATTGCCCCATCTCGCTAGCAAGACGGGCGACGCCCCATCCGCTTAGCAAAGACGGGCGATCGTCCCATCTCGCTTAGCAAAGACGGGCGTCGCCCCATCTCGCTGGCATCAATTACATTGTATTCCTGGCAATCAATCACAAAGTTTTCCTACATGAGTTGTACGGACAATGCATCTACGGATCCCCCGGTGCACTGAATCCTGTAAATCAAGGTGTTTGATTATCACAATTCTATGCCTTCTTCCAACTTACTTCATTTCAGTATGATCGGCTCTTGCGATGGAGTCCGGTACGTCGGTTACTAATCTTCGCCGCTGCTCAAATACCGTCTTCACTTTGTCAGGGCCTGTCCTAATTATCCGTGCGGTGCTCTTAGTACGCGCCACGCTTGATAACTGGTAGTCGAACAATCTTAGAATTCACAGCGTATACATGAGTCCTACTTGAAGAATAGGAACCAATCTCTCAGTCGGATGTATGTAGACGACATTTGCATTGGGTTTAGAAGACGTTGCATTTTTTGTTCTTATGATTCTAATGATACTGGATCATGGGTCAATGTAACAATGTTGTGGAATTTAGTTCGAATGATTTGGTGTGTACAGTATCTGAGTTTGAGAAGCTAGATTCAGTCTGAGAAGCAAGATCCTAAGCTTAATAACAGTTTAACTGATCGAATCACAGAGAGAAGCAATAACAGAAATTAGGTTTTCATTTGGGTTCTAGAAATAACAGAAGAAGGCCCAAATTAGGTTTTCTAGAACCCTCACACTACACAATTACCTTGTGTGACGCAAAATGCTGCCTTCAATAGCAGCTGCACCAAGCGTCGACCACCGACAGCACCGAGATATTCGCCGCCACAACGCACCTAATGACACAAATTGACAAAGCCCTCGACTGGGAGGATCAGTTCTCGCTATGATTGTGAGCTTCAGTCGTTTAGGCGGGCAGCAATCTCACTAGGACTAGCAAAAATCTCACCGAAGCAAAAAATTAGAATCGCAAAACCCTGAAACGTCACTAATACCTTACAAGTCGCAAAATTGCGCCTTCGACAGCAAAAGTCTCGCAAAAAAACTCAATCGCTCACGCGCAGCAAAACTCCTAGCAAATCTCGCAGCAAATCGCGGCAAGTCTCGCTGCAAAACTCAATCGCTCATGCGCAGAAGTCGCTCACGCTGCAAAACTCGCAAAAGTACTCGCAAAACTCGCAAAACTCGCAAAACTAGCTGCTCAAGCTCGCAAAACTCGCAAAACTCAATCGCTCACGCAGCAGAACTCGCTAAAGTCGCAGGAAAACGCAATTGCTCGCGGATTAAAACTCGCAAAAGACGCACAATCGCAGCAATCACTCAATCGCAGCAAATCTCACACAATCGCAGCAACCACACTCAAATCTCACACAATCGCAGCACTCACTCACTCGCGCTGAACGAAGAGAATTGAACGAAGAAAACAAAAGGAAAGTGAGGGAGCGCGGGAAGTGACGAACGCCTCTTCATCATTCCTCTTCATCACTCTTCATCAAAACATCATTATCGTCCTCTTCTCAACCGCCAAATCTCACCAACGACATCCTGCCACGTGTACTTACTTTTACTGTACTCATTATTTACTGCTACTGTATTTACTATTTACTGTATTTACTGTATTTACTTTTACTTTTATTATATTTACTTTTATTTTTACGGTATCAACTTTTACTGTATATACTTTTACTGTATTTACTTTTACTGTACTTTTACTTTACTTTTTCTGTACTTTTACTTTACTATACTTTTACTTTACTTTTACTGTACTTTTACTTTACTTTTTCTGTACTTAGTAATTACTGTTACTATATTTACTATTTACTGTAAGTTTATTTTTAAAAAAAATTGAACTAGTTTGTTATTATAGTATTCTTAAAATAACAATGTCAGATTTTTTGCTTAATATTCAAGACAAAATCTAAATTTAACCCTTAAAAGTCCCTTGGGGATAGTATGTACCTTGTCGTATAATAAGAATTTCGTTAAAGGTGTTCATTCACTCTGAATACACCCAAAATACACCATATTCTACTAGCCGCCACGGCACGCTTAGACCTCTAGGGCTAAATATTCCTACATGGATAAGATAATTACCATGTTCAAACTTGTGTATTGATACATGAGGGAATAGTGTAATTTGTTTATGAGAATAGTCCACCTCAAAGGCAACAACATGATTCATGACAATACTCTTATATATTCTTGTACGGATTCCAAGCATTGTGAGCAAATTGGTATTTGCAACTCGTAGATTCTATATTTACCGTGTAACTCATTTTAATTATGCACTATTTACGTATTAACTCGTATTAATCATGCACTATTTACCTAGTAACTTGTATTTATCATGCAGTATTTACCTAGTAACCCGTATATTTAATCATGCACTTTTAGCTAGTAACTAGTATAAGTCATGCTCTATAACCAATTCAAAACATTATGCCATGATGCATGACAATACTCTTATATATTCTTGTACGGATTCCAAGCGTTGTGAGCAAATTAGTATTTGCAACTTCTAGATTCTATTTTTACCGTAAATCTCGATTTAAATATGCAGGATTCACGTAATAACTCGTACTAGTTAGCAGTATTTACCTCGAAAATCGTATTAATCATGCAGTATGCCACTATTTACCTAGTAATTCGTATTAATCATGCAGAATATACCTGGTAACTTGTATATATCAGGCAGTATTTACCTAGTAACTCGTTTTAATCATGCAGTATTTACCTAGTTGTTCGTATTAGTCATAGTGTATAACCAATCGAAAACATTATGCTAGAATTCATGAGAATATTCTCATATATTTTGGTACAAATTGCATGCGTTGTGAGCAAATAAGTATTTGCAACTTGTAGATTCTAATTATACTGTGTAACTCGTTTTAAATATGCACGATTTACGTAATAATTCGTACTAGTTATGTAGTATTTACCTAGGAACTCGTATTAATCATTCCGTATGCCACTATTCACCTAGTAATCGTACTAATCATGCAGTATATACCTCGTTACTCATATTAATCATGCAGTATATACCCGGTAACTCGTATAAATGATGCAGTATTGACCTAGTAACTCGTACTAGTTATGCAGTATTTACCTAGGAACTCGTATTAATCATTCCATATGCCACTATTCACCTAGTAATCGTATTAATCATGCAGTATATACCTCGTTACTCGTATTAATCAGGTAGTATATACCCGGTAACTCGTATATATGATGCAGTATTGACCTAGTAACTCGTACTAGTTATGCAGTATTTACCTAGGAACTCGTATCAATCATTCCGTATGTCACTATTTACCTAGTAATCCTATTAATCATGCAGTATATACCTCGTTAATCGTATTAATCATGCAGTATATACCCGGTAACTCGTATATATGATGCTGTATATACCCGGTAACTCGTATATATATCATGCAGTATTTACCTAGTAACTCGTTTTAATCATGGAGTATTTACCTAGTAGTTCGTATTAGTCATGGTGTATAACCAATTGAAAACATTATGCTAGAATTCATGACAATACTCTGATATATCTTTGTACGGATTCCAAGCGTTGTTAGCAAATTCGTATTTGCAACTTGTAGATTCTACTTTTACCGTGTAACTCGTTTTAGATTTGCAGGATTTATGTAAAAACTTGAACTAGTCGTGCAGTATTTACCTAGTAACTCGTACTAGTCATGCAGTATTTACCTAGTAACTCGTTTTAATCATGCACGATGTACCTAGTAGTTCGTATTAGTCATGGTGTATAACCAATCGAAAACATTATGCTAGAATTCAGAAGAATATTCTCATATATTTTTATACGGATTGCATGCGTTGTGAGCAAATTAGTATTTGCAACTTGTAGATTCTATTTATATTGTGTAACTCGTTTTAAATATGCACGATTTACGTAATAATTTGTACTAGTCATGGAGTATTTACCTAGTACCTCGTATTAATCATGCAGTATGCCACTATTTACCTAGTTACTCGTATTAATCAAGCAGTATATACCTGGTAACTCTTATTAATCATGGAGTATATACCTGGTCACTTGTAAATATCATGCAGTAGGGACCTAGTAACTCGTACTAAGCATGCAGTATTGACCAAGTAACTCGTATTAATCATGCACTATATACATGGTAACTCGTATATATCATGCAATATTTACCTAGTAACGCGTTTTAATCATGCACTATGTACCTAGTTGTTCGTATTAGTCATAGTGTATAACCAATTGAAAACATTATGCTAGAATTCATGAGAATATTCTCATATATTTTTGTACGGATTGCATGCGTTGTGAGCAAATTAGTATTTGCAACTTGTAGATTCTATTTTTACTGTGTAACTCGTTTTAAATATGCAGGATTTACATAATAACTCGGACTAGTTATGCAGTATTTACCTAGTAACTCGTATTTATCATGAATGCCGTATGCCACTATTTACCTAGTTACTCATATTAATTATGCAGGATATACCTGGTAACTCGTATATATCATGCAGTATTGACCTAGTAACCCGTACTAGTCATGTAGTATTTACCTAGTAACTCGTACTAGTCATGCAGTATTTACCTAGTAACTCGTATTAATCATGCACTATATACCTGGTTACTCGTACATATAATGCAGTATTTACCTAGTAACTCGTTTTAATCATGGAGTATTAGTCATGGTGTATAACCAATCCAAAACATTATGCTAGAATTCATGACAATACTCTTACATATTTTTGTACGGATTGCTTGTGTTGTAACAAATTGGTATTTGCAACTTGTAGATTCTATTTTTACCGTGTATCTCGTTTTAAATATGCAGGATTTACGTAATAACTCGTATATATCATGCAGAATTTACCTAGTAACTCGTTGTAATTATGCAGTATTTACCTAGTAACTTGTATTAGTTATGCATTATTATCTTGTAACTTTTATTAGGTATGCTGTATAACTAAATGAAAACATCATTATATGATTCTTGACAATACTCTTATATATTTTTGTACATAAATATTTGTTTCATTAGGTAACCATTGAAACATAATTTTAGGTGGAATTTGGAAGCATAAATGGTATTTCCAAAAATTCATTTTTAAGTTCTCAACGTTTGATTTTCACGCAATCTAATTGTGGTAAAGTAGAGGCTGATCAATCATTTTTCTGCACAGAACGACATTGCTTAGAGAAAGTTCGATTGTTAGATTTGTTTCTTAACATACTTAGCTAAATGAATTACTTCATAGAATGGACGTTAGAGCATTTCCCGCGGCCCATTTGAGAGTCTTCCTCCTCCTCGGAATTCCCCTTGGAGAGGAGGCTACTACCTAGCTGCAATGAATTTGAGGACTTGACATATGAGTCATGGTACTAGACGTACTCGTGCATGACACTCACGAACTGAACCGAAGTGCATTTGACCGCGACCGGCATGTTTCATAAATATGCTTTTTTAATGTATCTCTCAATGTCCTAGCCAATAACAACGGCTCCCTCCTTTTCTAAAGACATCCTCTCTCCCGCTAGAATTCGCATCAGTCTTTCAAAACTTCAGCTTGTCTTCTTCATGCACTTCAGTTTGTGAATCAAGTTTCTAGTGATAGTCGCTCTTACATTTTGCCGCCATCGAGGTAATAGTCGCAATCATCGTCGTTTGCTCGTGTTGGAGTTGCTCTTGCTGCTCGTCGTGGTGTTGCTCTTGCTGCTCGTTGTGGTGTTGCTCTTGCTGCTCATCGTGGTGTTGCTCTTGCTGCTCGTGTTCGTGTTGCTCCTGCTACTCGAATTGGCACTGCCGCTCTTGCTGCTGTTGGTGCTCTTCCTACTGTTGTTGCGGTTTCTGCGCTTGCTACTCGTGTTGTTCTTCACGGTGCTACTCGTGCTCTTCTTCCTCACGGTGCTGCTGGACGTTAGTTCCTCTTCCTCCTCGCCTCCTGCTACTTCTGCAATCCTCGTTGGTCCTATTGTTGCCGCTAAGTTTCGACATTCATATACAACAAGGTAAGAATAACTCCTTCATCCCATTAAATCGGTTTCAAATTCTTGAATACTGCAGTGAAATTAACAGTGTTCTAGCCGCGCCGCTAAATGAATTTGATAGCTTTCTACCGTATTGCAAATCTCTGGATTTGGAGCGCTAGTAGTAGTCCAATTGTATTCAACTTATTATAGGTGTCATGGGCCAAGGCCTCGTTGATAAGCTCGGATGTTCACTCGCTATTAATTTTATAAATAGAACTTCGGCAATAGAGCTAAAGTATAGCCTCGGCAGTAGAGCTAAAGTATAGCCTCGGCAGTAGAGCTAAAGTATAGCCTCGACAGTAGAGCTAAAGTATAGCCTCGGCAGTTGAGCTAAAGTATAGCCTCGGCAGTTGAGCCAAGAGGTTAGTATATAAGGGACTCTTATTCATTGTAAACCTAAGTCTTGGATCAATATATTTCTTTTGTAGTTTTTGCTTGTTTTGACAGCTAGACTCTTACATAATCCAAGACTTCTCTTGATTTTCTGAAGGGCTTCATCCTCCCTTGTTTTATCAAACGAAAAAAGTAGGACGTTGATTAGATTGAGGAACTTATCCACCCTCGTGGTATTGATTGAAGATAGCCACAGAACCGGGACGCATTTGAAGGCTTTGCGAAGCCTGAAGAGTTGATTGAGAGGTGTTGCTTTTTGAGATGGAGAACGCCCAGATGATCGATGATGAGATCTTGCAGCAGCAGCAGCAGGCGCAAGGAGAAATTACGGCGGAAGACTATCAACAGGAGATCGTGAGGTTGCGCACACAACTTCAAGCTTCTCAGCAAGCTGAGAAGTTGGCTATCGAGCAGTTGGTTGCACAACAGTCGCAGGTAGCTCCAGCGGCTGGACAATTCACGAGTTTAGGAGGTCCGTCTTCATCGCAGATGATGCCGCAATCGATGCAACAACAATATGGAGGAACTGCCGTCGCATTGCGCAAGCGATTGCCAGATATTTCAAAGTTTGATGGGAGTCGCAAGGGCTACTTGATATGGAAGGTCGAAGCAGATAACATGCTTCGAATTGATGGAGGTGTACTTGGTACACCTCAAGATCAAGCCGCATACTTGTTTTCGAGGATGGACGCGAAGGCGCAGATGATGGTAGTATCTTTCTACCAAAATCAACGTGGTTGCAATGCGGCGACTTTTATTCAACATCTTGACAGCGTTTACATCGACCCGAATGCAGCAGCGCGGGCATTGAATCGGCTTCAAGCAATGAAGCAGGGTAGGGAGTCATTCGCAACATTCTTGCCCAAGTTTGAGAAGGAGCTTGGTGAGAGTCAACTTTCCATGGTTCCGGATATGGTGAAGATAGGATATCTTCGCGGTGCTCTCAAATCAGAGATGCAACGCGCGATGATTGGACCTGTGACGTACATCGATTATGGTATGTTTGTCCAAGCTTTGTTGGCGGTCGGCTCTCAACTTGATTGCTTGCAATATCAGAAGGGTCGTGCAGCTCCGATCGCGACATCAAATCGCGTATGGCCAGATGGAGATGAGATGGATTGGATGCCTACAGTCCAAATAAGCAAGCTTTGGAGACGTCTGACTTTGGAGGAACAACAACGGTGTCGCCAAGAGGGACGCTGTTTTTTATGCTTGAAGAGAGGCCACCGTGCAAATGACTGTTCATCCAAGCAACGTGAAGGTAATGAGAAGAAGAAGAAAGAGAGCGCGGACAAAACTGCGATAGTGCGCGCAGTGAGAAAGAAGAGCAATGTCAAGACAGAGGAGGTCAAAGAGATGGAGAGTTGTGACTACGATGTAGAGTCGGAAAACGAGCGACTTCCGGCATAAGACTCGACTCGGGCGTGGAGCGAGGTTGTCAAAGTTGAAGAATCTAGGAGACAACTTTAGACACGGCCGGTATGTATGTTGATGTTTTAATAAACTCAACTATATCTACTCGTGCTTTGTGTGATTCTCGATGCCAATGCTTTGCAAATCGTGTTCGAGCAATTTGTTCGACGGAGAGGGTTGGATGCGTCATCTATTCAACCTAGATCTTTGGAGCAAGTTACGACAATGAAGAAGCGGCCTATGATTTGCCAAATTGCAAATTTTATGGCCGATATTGATGGTATGGAGGAGAAGATTGTTGCCTATGTTATTCCAGGACAACGATAGATGATATAATCTTGGGAAAAGGTTGGATGGAGCGACATGATGCAAGTGTTCGACCTGCTAAAGAAGAGGTTTGCATTCGAAAACCTTTCAAGATGATTGTGAAGAATCGATCGATTACGTTGGAGCCAATGCAAGAGATACGTGCATCGATGATTCAAACTTTGCGGAGAAGCGGTGAACCAAGAGGTTTTTAGTGCCACTTGGTTGACATCCGTAAGGCACTACAAATGTAAGGTGTATAGGGACCCGACACAACATGCTCCTGAATGGCTCATGCCAGTTATTGACGCTTTTAATCGACAAGATGCAAAGTCGTTGCCCCCGCATAGGAAAGGGGTTGATCACGAGATCAATCTTATTGAAGGGAAGACTAATGATGACATCCCTGCCATGCCGCTGTATCAGATGTCCAAGGATCAATTATTAGTTTTGCGCAAGACCCTTACGGAGTTGTTGGATAATGGATTTATTCGCGTAAGTAATTCACCTGCAGCAGCTCCGGTCATATTTGTGAAGAAACCTGGCGGAGGATTGCGATTCTCTGTTGACTATCGGCGATTGAACGAGATGAGTCGGAAAGACAGCTATCCGATTCCGCGCATTGATGAGACGTTAAGATCCATTGCTGCAGCCAAATATATCTCCAAGGTTGATGTAATCTCTGCGTTTCATCGGATACGTGTGAAAGAAGGTGACGAGTGGAAGACGGCGTTCAAAACACGCTTTGGCTTATATGAGTGGTTGGTCACACCGTTTGGACTGACGGGCGTCATTTTCGCAACTTTTCAAATATATATCAATTGGATACTTCGCGACGAATTGGATATATGCTGCTCCGCATATATTGATGACGTGGTGATCTATAGTGATACTCAAAAGAGAACATCGTGATGCAGTTCTCAGGATCATCCGTAAGCTTGCTAACACAGGGCTTCAACTTGATTTTGATAAGAGCGAGTTTGAAGCAGACACTATTAAGTATCTTGGATATTTGGTGAAGACCGGTTGGGGTTTGCAGGCTGATCCAGCAAAACTTGAGGCAATTCGTCAATGGGAGCCGCCAACAAAAGTGAAAGGAGTTCGTAGATTTTTAGGTTTCTGCAATTATTATCGACAATTCATAGATGAATATTCTAACATTGCAGAACCTCTTACTCGACTAACGCGGAAAGATCAACCTTTCCATTGGACATCGAAATGTCAACATGCCTTTGATCGATTGAAGGAGACATTAATTCATGCGCCGGTGCTCGTTAAATGGACTCCAGGTTTGGAAACAACCATTGAATGTGATTCCTCCGGTTATCTTGTTGGTGGCACCTTAATGCAAAAGGTGGACGGACTTTGGCATGCGGTTGCTTATTTCTCAAGAAACACACCAAATGAGTCCAATTATCCGATTCATGACAAGGAAATGCTAGCAGATTGTACATTGCATCCGCGAGTGGCGTACATTACTTGTTGGCCAACATTTTGAAGTGAGTTGAGATCATCGCACTTTGGCTTATTTTCGAAGAAGCAACATTTGAGCGAGAGGCAAATGCGTTGGGCCTACGAGTTGAATGATTTTGACTTTGAGATCGTGCACAAGCCTGGCAAGGATCAAGTTCAATCGGATGCACTTTCTCGTCGGGAACAGACTTCTTCCCAACACGCAGATGATGATCGAATCATGAATCGATATCATCGGCTTTTGACGGAGATGATGGCGCTTTGAAGGTTGTCGCTAAATCCGCATGGATCACGATGGTGTTGCGATTCGAGAGAAAGAGGCTCTGCTCTGAGTCGATAATGACCCCGCGTCCCATATGTCCATTTATTGACGCAGAGATGATTGCATTATGGGATGTTGCCCTGCAAACAAATCATCGTTATTGGAAGATGCGAAAGGCGGTTATGGATGGTGAGCGCCGACTACCTAAAGAATGGGGCTTACCTATCACGATTAGTGAGTGTTCTGTAGATTCAGGTCATCGATTGCGTTGGCGTGGACGAATATGGATTTCGGCGCACGAACCTCTTCGGACGCGTTTGATCCAATCTACTCATGATTCACCACTAGCAGGACATCCAGGTCGTGAGGGTACGCGTGACTTGATTGCACGTGAATATACGTGGCCTGGGTTGACACAAGATGTTCGGAGATTTGTACGGAACTGCAACGTGTGTGGAAAATCGAAGATTTGGCGGGAGCAGAAGCAAGGGTTGCTAAAACCTTTGCCAATTCCGGCACGGATTTGGACTGAGCTCTCCATTGATTTTATTACCGGATTGGCACCAAGCAGCGATGATCGCACAAATATCATGGTTGTGACAGCACCGTTTGTCCAAATCTATCATTGCTTCTTGTGCCTATGAAGACAATTCGTGCACTTGATGTGGCTCACAAACTTTTAGAGCAAGTTTTTCAAAGATCACGGATTGCCCGCAGCAATTGTGTCGGATCGTGGTAGTCAATTTGTTAGTCCGCTTTGGATGAAGTATGCAGATTGATGAAGATTACGCGTCGGTTGTCGGCGACTTTTCCATCCGGAGACAGATGGTGCAACAGAGAGGGCGAATCAAGAGCTTGAAACATATCTTCGTATTTTCACGACATTTGAGCAAGAAGATTGGGCTTTTCGATTTGCCGATCGCGATGATGGCGTTGAATAATCGTGTGTCGCAGTCTATAGGTATGTCTGCATTTTTTATGACTCACGGTTATCATCATTCGGTCATGAATATTACTATACCCGAGGAGGCAGATTCTTCGTTGTCACCGGCGGAAAAAAGACGCAAGCTTGTTGAGCAGATCGGGCGCATTCAAGTGAACTGGCAACAACGGCAATGGCCATTGCGCAAGAGACTCAAGAACGTCAATCAAATACACGACGCTCGGTGGCCGAGGATTTTCGTCCGAGTGATCGTGTGTGGTTGAAGTTGAAGAACATCAACACGTCCCGGCCAATCAAGAAGCTTGATTGGATTGCTCTTCCTTATCGTGTATTGGAGTGCGTAGGTACACATGCGGTTCGTTTGAATACACCGTCAGGTATTCATCATGTTTTTCATGTGAGTTTAGTGAAGAAGGCAGCTGAGGATCCGTTGCCTTCCCAACTACCTCATGATAATGAGCCCGGTGTTGTTTTGAGCAATCCCGCTTTCGAGGCATCCACTAGCGAGACGGGTATCTTTGTTGAAAGAGTGTTGCAACATCGACGTCGTGGGCGCGGTTGGCAACTACTTGTAAAGTGGACAGGATGGCCGGAGCCTACTTGGGAACCTGTTTGCCAATTACAAAATGTCATGGCCTTAGACGATTACGAGCGCTTGTTGCGCGCGTCTGGTACTGATATTCCTTGGGCACATTCTCTTGTATGACACTTGTTAATTCATCAGCACAGGAGGAGGAGGAGGAGGCATTTGTCATGGGCCAAGGCCTCGTTGATAAGCTCGGATGTTCACTCGCTATTAATTTTATAAATAGAACTTCGGCAGTAAAGCTAAAGTATAGCCTCGGCAGTAGAGCTAAAGTATAGCCTCGGCAGTAGAGCTATAGTATAGCCTCGGCAGTTGAGCCAAGAGGTTAGTATATAAGGGACTCTTATTCATTGTAAACCTAAGTCTTGGATCAATATATTTCTTTTGTAGTTTTTGCTTGTTTTGACAGCTAGACTCTTACAATAGGCCTCCTAATCCAACAACCTCAATTATCATGGTAGGATTTATCGATTTATAATACATCCTCTTCTGTATGGGAATAGTCAATCAACAACAAATTGTAATGCTCCTGCATGTTTTCATAGATAAAGTGTTCGCAACGTCAACAGTAGAGAGGGGTGATGACGTGTACTTGTACGGATCCGTACTGGAGTACACGTCATCGGGCGATCGCCCGATAGTAATTTTGTAAGTATTTAAGAAACAGAACATTATGAGAAAGCCTCTAAGGCATGGGGCGGTCGCCCCATGCAATGTCCTAGTCTTTAAAAACTCTGAATTCGCATGGGGCGATCGCCCGATGAAGTAATCGAAGTGAAATAATCATTAGATAATTCCTTGCAGACTACTGAAACAATGGAGGCTTATAATTGTGTATGTTCAAACTAAGACATCGTGCGACCCGTCTATTCAAATCGTGCAAGAAGAGAAGGTCGGAGAACTTGAACATCGGGCGACCCCCCGATGCTTGTATGAATTAAAGCTTGGGGCCTAGGATCGGGCGATCGCCCCATGAACGCCTCAGTTTACTGAGGCAGCGTTCCGTCGGTTATCTCTTCTTCGTCGTGGTTCCGACTTGCAATAGCACATCGGGCGATCGCCCGACAAGTTGAGTTCTAAATCATGGCTTCTGGGAGTGGCTCGACCACAGACTCAGCTTTTGACATTCCTGCATCTGAAGTCCAGCTCCGCATTGGTATGGAGGTCACACTTCTATATCCCGGTATCGGTGCGGTCGGTTCCGGCGTTCTCATCGACGCTCAGCCCGCTGGGATATGGGAAGGAGTTTGTTTCCCGCACAGTATCAAAGACTATGTTCCTCTTCGCCTATCACGGATTCTGCCGGGCTTCGAGGATCTGCCATTACAACCTCGGCAGCTTGGGATTACTGTGGTTGGCCATGCCTTGAATAAGACCGTTCTTTGGAAAGCTGTCGACTTGGTAATATGATCGGGCGATCCCCCGATCGATGAGGATGTCCCGGACGGGGATTATTGCTTCCGACCAAGATCAGAGTGGGTGGGGCATGAAATTCTGAAGAAGGGCGAGAATGGTCGGGTTGATACGTCTGGAAGAATAATTTGTTGCTTTCCTGCCGATCATTTCCAAGACACTACTTTAGGCGAAGGCTTCATTGGGGTCACTATTCTGCAAGTTATGCATGGTGACGTAATGACGATTATGACGCATCAGAAGTGGCCCATTTCAGAATGTTTTTTTGCTTTCAGTGGACGGACTCTGGATGACACTCTGCTGCACTTTGCTTCAATTCCTGAAGTTGTCGACCCTGACGCGTATCTAGGAGGAGTTCAGAAAGCTCCATATCGATTCGTCAACAGAAAGCGCTGTGAAGATCCAAAGGTATCTCTGTATACTAAGAAGACAGAAGACTCTGAGATTCGCTTGGTCAGTGCCGAGAAGTGTTGTAGTTTTCGATGCTGCCAGATGTTCCCCTGGGCTGATACTCGGGCTGTCAGACAGTTGTTTTATCTGAAGAGTTATGAGGATCGTCGTGAGTATGCCATTGCGGCTGGAGGACATATGCATGCAATGGAGGGGAGAATGAGAGTGAAGTATATGATGCTTATGGGATCTGAGGTCTGTACTACCGCTTGGTAAAAAAATCATGGTATTGCCAAGTCTACATTCCATATGTACATGGAGAAGTACAATGAAGGCGTACTTTCAGGACAGCATGGAAATAAAGGATGCAAGCGGCCCGGATCGGGACAATTCAAGCCATGGGCACAATTGCTGCTTTTGTGGCAGAGAACGCGGATCAAATGCCTAACCAGATGGGTGGAACTGGAAAGCACGGGCGGATGGATACTTTGAAGTATCTGCCGTCTGGAAACAATTGGACTCGAGTGCATGCTGATGCAAATGAGGTACGATTTCCACCGTAGTTGTTTATTGGAGTGTTTATTGTTGTGTCAGCTTCTGAATATGGGTATCGGGCGGTCCCCCGATGCTTGCATTGAAGTGCGTCGATTACTTTCACTTCGTTCTTATGTAATCTTACTTATGCACTTTGATTACTAGACAAACGCGTCTTACGGCCTTCCGCCTGTCAGCCAGTCTGCTATAAGCCGGATCAAGAAAGGCATGTTCAACAACGTTGCTATCAAACCAGTAGGAAGCAGTTTCGCCAAATGTACCGAATGCGACACACTACAGCAGTTTCTTCTGAGGTGTCCAAAGGGCAGCCCCGAGTATGTGTCATTCCTGAAGCAACAAACTTCGCATTTGAATCATCAAGCGTCATGCCGTCGACTCTACATATCTTGGCGAGAAGAATAAAAGCGAAATCGGCAAGAATATCTTTGCGTTATTCACGACAAAATGGATACAGCGAAGACAGCTCTTCCAAGGATGCGGACTACAACAAAGGCGACCTCAGGTTTGGGACAGCTTCCCATGAACGTTACTGGGATGGTTGCTCGTGGCTATTGCGATGGCGCGTATGCGCATTACTCGCCGGATCGCTGGCCGTGCGATTCCAACGCCACCATTTCTTCTCTTGTGAGATTATTCAGGCAGCTTTTGGAGCCACCGCTACGAGAGTCACGGGAGCTTTTTCCCCATCCCCCAGCAAACTCCCTGTTCGAAGCTTTGCTACGCGGAAAGTCCAGGTGCATTGATGCTTTGACGGTGATGGAACCAAAGAAATGTACTGGCCGTTCTCCGCTACCCCCCAACTTGTATCTTCAATTGGATAATTCCGCGAAGGACAACAAAAACCAGTTCCTGATGGCCTTCCTATCTTTGCTTACGGCAAAGGGGGTGTTCAAGGAAATCCAGGTGGGATTTCTTCTTGTGGGACATACTCATGAGGATATCGATGCGTATTTCAGCCATCTATCAAAGGTACTCAAAAACAAGAATACTTTCGTACTGGTGGACCTGATGAAGGCATTTATGCAGTCCCAGGAATTGTCTTTCATGCCAGAGTTTGTGCAGGAGATTGCAGACTTCAAGTCCTACATCAAGGGCTACCAATGCAATGGGACAACTCGATTAATTGGCCTTGGGGAAATGCACCTCTTCAAATTCTTTGTTGACTCTAATGGTTGGCCGGTCATGAGATGGAAGAAATCAGCGGTGGATACGGAGTGGCAACCGCAAAACAAGCCAGCAATTCGACTTTGGAAAGAGGACGAATACGGGCGTCCATTACTACTGACTGGTCCGTTAAATCCAGTCCCTTTCAAGCATATGTGGGGCAGCGAAGTTCCATCTGCAACGGGGAATCAGGAGAAGGCAAGAGAGTCTGCAGCAAAAGCTACAGAAAGGCGGACTTTCATGGTACTCGGAATCCGTAAGTATATTGAGTACTGGGAGAGTGGTCGTAGAAGGTGCTCGACGTTTGCTGCTGCATTCGAACCGTATGTGGAATACTGGTCTCGAGTTCTCCATGAGCTTCAGATGCCTCTCCCTCCAACACCGTCTCGTCTTGTGGAGGGCTTTTGGCCCCTACATGATTGGCGCGGGCCGTTGGTCACCATCCCACGCTTGACTCTATTACCATTCGACTCAACTCCTGAAGACGAAGAACCCGAGGCATACTGCGGGCCAGCAAACGAACGGCCCGAAGAGCGATTTAATCCTTGGCGCCAAATTGCCCCTCTCTGGTGGGTCCTTCTCAGACCTGAAAACCCTATAGTATGTCCAGTATGGCTGGGAAGAGCTGTGTCTTCAGTGTGTAGGGATGAAGGGGATGAGAACTTTGGAAAGTTCCTTATCCAGTATTGGGAGTCCCAGAATGCTGCACGAGACATGGCTAAGAAGTATGAGAATTGTTGGTCAGCTAAGTGGGTTGTCGAGAACCGCCGTCCCGAATGGATCGATGTTGGTGCTGTTTTGTACGCTTCGTTTTCAAGGATAGCCAATCCAAAGTCACGTACTATTCCCACAAGGGATAAAGCGCGGGCGTTGGTCAACTTGACGAGAGCGAATATTGCTGATCCGTAAAGCGGATTTTCATGACAGGGCAAGTGACTGGTGCATCATCGGGGGATCGCCCGATGGGCATTTTTCAATCTTAGTACGACTTCAGACGTCGAGATGTTGTGGACTTCGGTTCACTTTGGAAGGTTCCTAGTGGTTTTAGTTTGGATTTTGCTTCTTTGCGTAAAGAAGATGTTTGGAGTCCTCTACTTTGTCATCCTACCATATTACATTCTTTGGAGAATGTAAATTTTTATGAGATTTTATTTTATGGAATATTATATGTCTCACTCGTACGTGCTGAGGTGTGCATGTGTCGCTAGGAAATGTTCTGTGAGATGTTATAGACGAAATGAATTTTCTTTGAGGTGCTTCTATTTCTAGGATAGCAAATCCAAAAGTCACGTTCTCTGCCCAAAAGCGATAATGCTCGTTCGTTGATCAACTTGACGACTGCGATCATTGTTCATCCGTATATCGGATTTTTCATGACAGGGCAAGTGAGTGGTGCATCATCGGAGGATCGCCCGATGGGCAGTTTTTATTTTTACAACGACTTCAGACCCTGAGATGTTGTGGACTTCGGTTCATTCTGGGAGGTTCATATTGGTTTTAGTTTGGGTTTTTCCAATTTGCTTAAACAAGATGTTCGGTGTCCTCATCTTTTTTGGCGTACCATATTACATACTTTGGGGCATGTAAATTTATCTGAACAATTTATTGATGAAATTTTATATTATTCATTTCAATGTTCTCTAGCTTGTTCGAGCTCATGTGCATTTGTTTTCGCCAGAAAATGTAATGTGAGATGTTTTAGTCAAATGGAGTTTTCTTCGAGGTGTTGCAGCCTGGACTGTGTGTCTGATACTACACTATGCTGGGATTTAAATTGGGCCATAGGATCAAGCGGTCGCCCGATAATAATTGACTGATGCAAGAATTTTTTTTTCTCTGCAAAGGCTTCAGAGCAGCGCTACAGGGTCTATCAGTAGACCTAAAGTGCTCTTGGATCGATCTATCGCCCGATATTTCTTCTTGCTGCTCGATCTAATAATCCTGATAGTTTACTTACAATTGACAAATGATGTAATTATAGGACAATTTCCCCATGAGCACAGAAGTGCCTCTGAGATGTAGCATTTAGCTGTCCTCCTCTTTCTACTATGAGTTCAGCTCAACTAAATGTTTAAGTTTGTTTTGTTTTGACTTTGACAGGAGTTCGTTCATGGATCTCTCCTGGGCCTTCCCGTTTGTGGATTTCGTTTTGCAACCAGTGTACATAGATTGTGCCTGGGATGAGGGGTTCGTATCGGACCTCGACTTTGACTCCTTGCAGCTCATCATGATTGTGGCCAAGGCATGCTCCCATCTTCGGTGGTACCTACACAGCCGAGTGGAATATTTCGCTGTGAAGTTGGCATTCTGGCATGCAGCACAATTGCCGCCGAACTCGTGGGTTTTGCCATCAGAGGAAGTCGTCACACAACTGCGACCCATATGGTGTGACATGAAGAAGCTGCAGTGTGGGCCACACGCAGCTTTTTATCGATATTTATACCTTTACAAGCCGTTGAGGGAGATGACCCCACATGAGCTCATGTGTCTCCGGGAGAAGTTACAGCGGTCACAGTTCTGATTCTTGTGGTTTATGGAATTATCTTAAGTTACAGTTATTTTGTCCTGCATCTAATGTTTCAACCAGTATCGGTGGATTGCCCGATGTTAATTGCTTACTGCACTATTGTATCGATAATGGACTAAATTTCCATTTCGGGTCGGAAGATTGACGAATGATGGGATTTTCCGATTTCGTGTAGCGGTTGTTTTATTAATTTGGTATTGTTATACATAGTTAATATTTCATATAGTATTGGTTCTTTTGATCGGGGCATCGCCCCATGTTTAAGCTGAACTTTTTGTTCTTATTCTGAGCAATTTTTTTATGTTCCTCAATCCGATCCTCTAAAAAGGCTGAGTGGATGCCCCCATGTTAAATTTTGTCTTCTTTGCTCTAGGTATCCCGTGATGTTTTGTTGGCGACGTGGAGCTCCACAGATGTTTTGAGGCATTTATTTCTGAATCCTGCTATTAGAATCGACTCTTTGCAGTAAGCATTAAGTGAAAATTAATGTTAAGGTATGGTCAACAACCGAACAAGTGAAATAAGAAGACACGTACCTATATAATGTCACACGAACTTCATAGCGAAGTCCTAGATGAAATCAGTCTAACTGACCAATACCCATTCCCATCGGGGGATCGCCCCATCGACGTCCGTGTCCATTCTAACTGAGGTTCTAAAGTTTGAAGATTCAAAGGCAAGTAACGTTACTTAAATTTAGAAAAGCATCCTTTTATTTATTAATACCTTTACACTAAGCATTGCATGAAAATTAATGTAATGGAATGGTCAACAACCTAACATGTGTAATTAGAAGTAACGTACTTATTTACTGTCACAACAACTTATAAAACTACTATTCCACAACAGAGACTACTGATCTTATCGGAGGATCGCCCGATGTCCGGCCGTTGACATTTGCGGCCTCGCCTCATTGTCGTTCGTGGCCGCTGTAGCTTAGGCTTTGTTAATTGTGCATAATCATAATAAGGAGACTAAAACATAATCGAAAACTGCAAAAGAGGCCAATGACTGTATTCAAACCACAACACTACCTACTTACAGATTTCAAAATCCTCATAATATCCTTGTCTGATGGCATCTCCTGGCAAGGAAAAGTCATGTACTAAGTTATTTTCCACTTTCACACGAACGATAAGCAACCTCACTTCATTATCGTCTCGCTCTTTTAGACTATCTCTTCTCCGCGACACTGTCTCCCCGTAGCATCAATCATCGGTGGATCAACCCATGAGTCTCACAATGTTACATGATTACCTTTATGATATTTTCTTCAAGTATTTGAGAGATCAATGTCTGTGCTAGGAGATCTTCGTGTCCATACTGCATATATAAATTTTAGATATGGACAAATTGTGATTTAGAGTTCCAAGGTTCTGTGAGCGCAAAGTCGTTCAATCCCATTACATGTTAATATTAAAGGATATTAAGTAAAATTTAATAAATACTATTATATTCTATTGTACTATACTGTATGATATTATACTGTATAATATTATATCTTAATATGTTTATTTATGTTATATTATATTATAATTCATTATATGTACCTAAACTTTTTTTCATAATAGCAATGACAACGAGCTTGAGAGAATTAAAATTACGCCTTTGAAGGCTTGGATTGAATGACTCACACATTAGAAATGCTATTATGATTTAGTTCAAAAAAATCTTATTATGATATCAAAGAAGAAGAAAGGTGATGACGCTTCCAGCGACTCCGACAGTGACGATTCGAACAACTCGGACTATCGTTCGGGTTATCAGGGGGCGCGCGAGCAGGTCATACAATCTCCGCATGCATCGCCGAGCATCGAAGAGTCTTAATATCCCCGCAAGCATTATCAAGTTGCATGTGTAGCACCGGAGGAAGAGTCACGACGACGACAGTGCCTGTTCAATCATGTGCGGGTGTTTTCGTCGGATCATCAGGCAACTAAAGCTCTAATGACTTAATATACATATATAACATAGAATAGTTTAATACAAAAATAATCGTTTGTATAGAGTCCTTGAATAATGTAAGAGTACATTTTATGGTACAGAAATAGTGTTAGTTTTTTTTAGTTTTTATTAGAAATAATTAAGTACATGAACTCTATGGTTGTATTGCAGAAGAATATCAAACACAATAAGTAAATGTTACTTTCCTTTGAAAGATCTATGATACCTTCAAATTTATTTTAATATTTGGTGTCATCATGGTATAGTAGATCTTTGGGGAATTTTCATATTTTTTTGATTCCTTATGATTTATTCTCTACTAAAAGAGCAAATGGAGATTAGTAATAATGTGTATTGGTCATACATAAATTGGATGAAATTTCAATTATTTGGTAATAAATTATTCCATATTTTATTTACAATATGTTTATGTCATCAATGTTTACCTACCATAGATGAAATAGACCAAAGTTTCAGTTACATAATTACATTGCAATAGTATAACATGTTCTAACTTTAGAATCAATACTCAAATAGCTAAGTAAGTTTTTAAAATACAACCTTAGATTTGAAATTAAATTAGATTAAGAAATTTCATTGACATAACTGTACAAACTTATGAGACATCAATTTTGTTAACTAACATGGAAATTTTACGTAATTCCTATCACATACTAAAGTTAGAAAATACTTTATAGAACAGACCTAAAATAGTCTTGTATTCAGAACTTAACTATGAGTGGTAATTAAGATGTCATTGATCGATGATTTATGCCTTATGTTTTGAAAATTTCCACTAGTCAAATTGCAATTATTTTACTTTTACTAATATATTAGAAAAAATTGCATGTGAATTGTCATGAATATACGGTAGAAACTTCTAGAAGATTGAGATGCGTCTCGAAACGTCTCGAAAGGCGCTTATGAAGTCTGAACTTTGGAATCAAACTTAAAAAAGATTTTTTTTGAAATAGAACCGTATCTTTATAATTGAATTTGATTTGAAAATTTCATGGAAAGAACATTATGTACTTGTGAGATTACAATTTTTCTAATTGACATGGCATATATACATAGTTCCTACCACAAATATGACAATTTTGAAACTTATAATATTGTATAAGCTACTCAACTTAGCATATATTAGATAGAATTCAAAACTTCCTATTAAACGACTCATAGTTGTGGATGAATCAACTTTAAAAACATAGAATTTCCGAATTTCCATATTCAATTTAAGAATATTTGTAAAAAAAACAAAACGATTGTATTTGAATTGTAAACAGAGGATAAAGCAGTTAAAAAAATATAAAAACAATTTGCATTTTGTAGAGATGCAAAATATATATAAGACAAAGGATTTTCACATACTAAACTTAGAAAAAACTTTGTACAGCAGACCATGAATAAATTAGTATTCTAAACTAACACATAAACTACAATGGAAATATGACTACATTTCTGTACAAAACTAAGTGAAAATATCTAAAAAATAAAATAAAATGAATAGGCATTCCAAACTTGGATAAAATGTTCTAATGTTTTTCAGAAGGATTTGAATACCAATTATTAAATATATATTGTAGTAAAAAATTTAAAAAATTGCAATTAATACGTAAACATAGTATTGTTTAAAAATTAAAATAAAAAATTAGAGAGGCCATGATTATGCATATGAGCATGGTCATGTGCATGGCCATGAACATGCACATGGCCATCCGCATGACCATGCTCATGTGCTTTAATGATGGAATATCATCATCATGCCCCCTCCGCCGTCATTCCCTGGCCCAGACTTCGGCACAACACCCTCTCTCCGACTCACTCGGAACTCCCTCTCCCTCCGCGTTTTACTCCTCGTGATTCCCTCCTCCGTCTGTGTTCCAACCTCCTTGCCTTCTCGCCGTGCCTTTGCGCTTTTTGCCTGTGCCATAGTTTAGGTTTTCACATTTCGACTTGAGGGTGCTGCTGGAGCTCGGTTTAGGGTGCTTTTTCTGTCATTTGCGGAGTGCGTGAAGTTGTGGAGAAGTGATCTTTTGTAGGGAGCGAAGTACTCTAGGTGCAGACAGTGCAGCATTGCGGTGCGGACAGTGCAACATTGCGGTGCGGACAGTGCAACATTGCGGTGCGGACTTGCGTTGCGGAGCTGCGACGCTGCTGTTTTTACTTTTATCTTTCTCTTCTATTGCTGAGCTGCTTCTGGTGAGTTCTGAGTCCCTGGTATTGCCTTTTGTTGCACGCTCGATCTCGCTTGCTCCCGTTCTCTCGACTCTGCAAGTTTGCCTTGAATCGAAGAGGGTGCTGCGCCAGGACCTGAGTGTGCATTTCGATTGCATAGGGTCGCGAGGGTCGTGAAGAACCATGTCCTCGTCATGACCAAGATGGTCTACACGGACCCTTACATTCCCTTACACCAGAATGTAAGGGTAACAACATTCGAAGCACATAGGCAGAAGTACATGTTGCTCAGGTGTGTCCTTCAACAGCAGGACGAGGGTAGGGATCCTTACCACTTCGGAATTGTGGTAGAGGTGGGTGTAGACTGCGGAGCACAGTTCGACCCGCATGGCTTTCTTCTGAAACTGCGCAAGACTCGGCACGGCTTTCTGAAGTTCTGGGAGGACAATATCAAAAGCTGGGAGAACATTAACCAGGAAGATACAGTTCGAAAGCTGACGACCATGCTATCAAGACTGTCCCAGTCAAATGAAGGATCAAGCAGTAAAGCGGCCAAGAAGAAGAAGGCACCCGCCGTGTCTGCACTTGTCGTGCATCCTGAAGCTTCAGCTCCGCAATCTAGTGGTGCTCTACCTGCTCCTCCGCGAGTGCCTGCGAAGAGGCTGATGAATGATGCGATCGTGGCGGGCGATGCCGCCCCCAAGAAGAAGAGACAGCGTACCGCTCCCCCAGCAGCCGCAAGTCAAGGATCTGCCTTAACTTCCGTAGTCGAAGTTCCCGCCCGACAGAAGAAGGATTCATCCAAACCTTTTGTTGAAGTGGCAGACTACGTGAGGTTCGCCTCTGAGCAGACAATCTTCAACGCCAGCTTCAAGGACTCTTTCTTGTTCAAGAAAGAACAAAAGTTGGTGCCTATTTCCCAGCTTGAGAGGGGAAAGGACGCGTGGGTTGTGCGAAGTCTCGAAAGGGACATCGTAACCAACACAAAGCAATACCTCGCAAAGATGGGAGATATCACCCGGAGGCAGACAATCATCATCACTCCCATTGACGCCAATGCAAATTTGCTCCCTAGGCGGCCAACAATATGGGAGGAGATCAAGGATGGTAAATTTGCCATCATTGATGGGCAGCACTCCATGGAAGCCTCGAGGGAGCTATAGAACGAGCCATTGACAGGGGAAAGGAAGAAGGAACTTCTATCGTGGTATGCGTACATTCTATACGAGACCGTCCCGAAGCGCCTCACTTCGATTTCAGCATTCTACAACACCACGAACCCTCTGAAGCACGCCCAGCCGACGTGGGGCAACCAGATATAACCTAGGAGGTCTATTTGGATCGACCGTCCGGAAACGTGAACGAGAACGAAACGCGGAACAACGACTCGGTCTACAATCCCACCAATTTTAAGGTATGACAATGCACGTTTCCCATAGATTATCCCCGGGCCGGGGATAACCCATCGTCTTTTTCAGTGATAGCCCACTGCCTTAGATTACTACTACCATGTAGATTACGTCTATAAATTTTTTGGGAAATTGATTTTTGTCATGGATAATGTAAGTCTTCTCTTGTGCTGCTTGCCATTGGCAGGAAGTCTGATGTAGTTATCCTTGACCTGGGGATAACTAGGCTCTAGTGCCCAGACATGCTCCATGTAGGCTTCTAGTACTTCAATCTTCGCATCTAACAGTTCATTCCAATGTAATCTCAGAAATTCATGGATCTTCTCAACATCGATCGCAATAAGGTCGGGAAGACGATTCTGACGACATCGGACCTCAAGCACGAGATCCAGATCATCACCTTTCCCGACAGCATGTACGATAAGTTCGCGGAGTTCCTAGATCTCCATTCGCTTGGGAATTTGATCAACCACGACACAGGCGTTGCTTATCGCATGAACCCAACTTACTTTACGAACGATAAGCATCATGTAAGCCGGGAGTTCTTCAGAAAGTTGGGAAATCTTTCTGATGATGACATCGACAGGGTCATCACGTTCCTCATCCATGTTGAGACCGCGGACGGCGCGATGAAGTATCCAAGGTTGTCCTTCCACAAAACCAAATACTATCATCGCTTGAGCCACGGTTGTGGAGACTGGATTATCCGTCAGAAGTGCAAGGCTGTCGTATACCAGGAGTTTAGGGCGATAAGACCAACTCTTCCATTTTTCCTTCCCAACGGCGGAGCAGTATGCCCTGAGAAATGGAAGATATGGAAGTTGAGGAAGGGCTTCTCGACGGCGTCGTGGAACATGTTGCTCAGCCACGTCGAGGCAAAATTCTTCTCGACCCGACTGCAGAATCAGGGGAAGTGCAAGACGGCAGGGGAGATGAAGTCCATGTTCCCCAACACCGAGGACTTCTTCAAGTGCTTCCTCCGGGAGAAGAACAAGCATAGGGAGTCCACCAAGGCATTCGATCTTTGGACCTACGACTCGAAGGCCATGACTCTCACAAGCCAATGGTCCTCAGAGGCGCCGACAGGATGAGTTTCGCTGGGGCTGTTTGACTTGCAAGACACTGCCTTCTCCCTGTGCAAGGACTCCATTGCCGCGAAGGAGTTCTTCAAAGCCTTGGTAGCAAAGTTCGTGGCGATATCAAGTCCAGCTTACACAGACCCTACTGTATGGGTCTGGATCGTGAACAGCGGCAATGCGAACAAGCTTGATAAGCTGAAGGCGATGATTCAGCTCAGCCACCCCACCTACACAATGAGCACGTCCAAGTACGTGGTGGCGAAAGCTGAGAAGATCTTCAACGCGCCAGCCATAGAGAAATCTGCCAACGACGTGAACATAATCTTCTTGTTCAAGAAGACACCGGAAGGGAAAGCCTTTATCGGCACCAACCCCACGGAATTCAAAGCCCCACTTGTGTCATATTACAACGATAGTGGGCACTACAACGAGTCCAAGTGGTGTGCTAAGTACTCGGAGCTGCGAATGAAATTTTACATTGGACTCATTCGCCGGTGCTGCAAGAAGGGTGACTCAACACTTGGAATCTTCTCCGGCTCCAAATTCATGGTCGCCTCCCTCGTAAGTTCAACATCTACCGTCCTCTCTTGGATTGACTTAGTACCATTATCCCTGCCCCGGGGATAAAATTGCTGCCTTTTTTCTCTAACTTTCACTGTATTCCATTTCTGATATTTGGCCATGTATACTAAATAGAATTTTTGTTCTGATGTATTCGTGCTTTTAGCCCAATTTCAAGTTCTATTAGTTATCCCCGGGCCGGGGATAACTTTACACGGCCCATCATGACCAATCGTTTCTTCTCTTCCCTTGCAGATCCTGAAACATGCCTTCTACGGCTTGGTTGACAAGCACTACTACGGGGGTTACCTGCTCTCTGCAGAGAAAAAGGCCAGGGTTGACTATAGAGACTTCATCCACGATGACTGTCCCTACGACACCAAGAAGAACTCATCGTCTGATGAAATGGCTGACCTCAGCCTTGTAACGAGGGCTTCATTTGAGGGAAGCCAACCTTCTTCTTGTGCAGCCGAGCCGCAGTCCGACCTGGGAGCTGAAAGTACGAGATCGCCTCAAACTCAGGCCCTAGATACTTCATCAGACTCTTTGAAGAAGAAGCAAGGTGATGACCCTTCCAGCGACTCCGATGGTGACGATTTGAACGACTCGGACTATCGTTCGGGTTATCAGGCGGCGGACGAGCAAGCTATGCAATCTCCGCATGCATCGCCCACAGCACCATCAGCTGAAGCATCACCAGCAGCACCATCAACGGAGGCATCACCAACAGCACCATCCGCAGAGGCATCACCAACAGCACCATCCGCAGAGGCAATGGAGACATCTCCTCCTAGCTCCACTCCGATGGGTGATGAGCACCAGGCGCAGGGGCCTGATGCCGAGACCCGACGCCCTGGTAAGGAGCCTATGCGAGTGATTCCGTCGAGGCTCACCACGACAACAACAATGCCTGTTCAATCATCTGCGGATGTTGTCGTCGGATCATCGGGCAACCCCGACTCGCGTAGGCCATTGAAACGCCGGTTCGATCTCGCAGCTGAGACCACGGCTCCGAGTCAACCATTGGATGGGGCGTCTTGTGCCATGCCCTCTTCTACTGTGGCACCTGCGGTGGACACAACCCCTACGAGTAAAGTTCCTAACAGATGGGGGAGGCCACTCTATGCACTCGTGGCGCCCACCCACGTATTCATAGATCTGAGTGACGAGAAAGGCACTGATCCGGCGGATGAATACTATGTCGTCGATGTCCCAGCTCCTGAAGGCAAAACCATCGAGCTCCCGACGTCGACACCTTTGAGCTCCCGTCGTCCTAACCAGCCAGTTGATGATTCAGACCTGGCAGCTCTTGATGATGACACGGTTGTGAAGAAGGAGAAAGCTGTCGTGGTGTGCAACCCCTCTACTGACCCAATAGCGAATGCAGCAGGAGTTGCGCCTCCTCCAGGTGCTCCGGGTGTGAAGGTTGAAGAACACTACCTGGCAAATAATAGGAGGCTAGCCGAGGAGGCCAGACTAGCAAAGGAGAAGGCCCAAAAGGAAGCAGAGGACGCAAAGATTCTCGCAAAACATAACGTCATCATGGAATGGCTGAGAAGTGGCAAGCCCATGCCAGCCCACGTTGCTGCAATAATTGCAGGCGAGCATCCGGATCTTCCTTCCACCTCGGGCGTTCCGACTTCCGAGCCTGCTGCAGATTATTCCCAGGCCGGGGATAATACTGCCACCACCACCGCGGCTGTACCTAGTAGCGAGGTGGAGCCCTTGCCGCTGTCCTCGGGCACAGCCACACCAGATTATCCCCGGGCCGGGGATAATCTTGCTGCGACTGGCTCCGACGCCCAGGCGCAACCTATTCCTTCTGAAAGGGAACCTGAGCAGGTCGTCTCTGAACCTCTTGCTGTTTCCGATCAGCCCGATGTCGTTGCTCAATCTCAGGCTGCTGCCGATAAGCTTCATGAGTCTGGAGATTATCCCCGACCGGGGATAATGCAGACTCTTCTGTTGAGGTGTCTCCTCCCGCCGAAGATCCTGCCTTGGGTCCTGATTCATCGAGTGTGGCACCCGCTGCTCCAGTGGTTGAGTCTGCTCATCCACCCGATTCTGGTCTAGAACTCTCTCAGTACGACCAGTTGGTAAGTTATCCCCGAGCCGGGATAATGCGGAGCCAAGAGTCGAAGTGGAGGACACCAATTCTGAGCCCATCTCAGCGCTGCCGTCCGATCAGCAAGAGTTTGCAAGCACTCCGTCGAGGACTCTGGTCGATGCCAATGACCAGCAGTTGGTGGACTATTCGTCTAGCTCGACCAACGCGATTCAACCGCAAGAGCCACATGATAACGTAAGTACTTTCACCCTCCCCCCACGATTGCAATAACTCGTCGTCGTCACAACCGTCATGATTTTGTTTGTCTTGGCCTTAATCTAAACCGATTCGCTTGCCTCAACTTCGCTTATTCGTCTATTTTCTCCTGCAGGAGATCGACGACCCTTACTCGTTATGATTTTTCTGGAGTTGTCAACGTTTGCTGTGGCGCGTCATGTATTATAGATTTTAGGTAGTATTAGTATCCAGCGTAGTGTTTCGGTCAAAGTTGACAAACACATCCCTTGTACATGATTAATGTAAATAAATTTATTTTTTATATCAATATTTTTGCCTTCAAGTTGGAGTGTCATTTGATTTTCCTCAATGTCTTTCTCAGTTCACCTCTGTGGGATTCATTATGCGCCCACGGGCCGTGAGATTGCATCAGAATCCGATCGATCTGGCCCCAATGCCCCGGATGCAATGTATGCCGTCATTGTGGATTTGCTCAGATCGCCGTGTCTCTGCTTTCAATCAGGTATCCTCAACATTATTGTTTCCTTTGATGCCAGGTAGAATTGATTTCCCAATTTGAGTGTGTCCCGCGGCTGAGGTCTGCACTCGGGCAGACGGCGCAGCCTCGATGGTTGAATGTCGTCCTCGACATCAACAGGTCCTTTGTCAGTGTATGCATCTGCCATCGCTCCGGAAGAATTCTCTCATGTGCTCTCCTAGGGACCGGCTCTACGTGCCGAACATCCCAGCAAAGGTGCCTCCAAAGGCGGTCTTCTGCCACCCGGGAGTGAGGGACTTCTTGGAGACCATCTCCGCCCATGTTGCGAGGGTTGTAATATGGAGTTCGATGAAGAAGTCCATTGTTGAGGCCGTCATCGACTACCTCTTCAGTCGACTTCCTAAGCCTTTCGAGATTCTCGGACAAGAGTCTTGTGGCTTGGTTGAGGTTAGCTTCGGTGTCTATTTGTCGTACCCAACCAATGCTCAAAAGAGGATATTTTTGAAAACGTTGTCCTCTGCGGTGTTTCCGCTTAGTGACGGTGCTGTTGTGTTTGGGTTGGATAACATTCTCCTCATTGACGACAGTCCTGAAAAGAGTATTTGCAACCACACCGGAAACGCCATTTTCCTCCAGCCTTGGACAAAATCTAGCCGGGAGGACAATACTCTATCTGCCGTGCTTACTCCATGGCTACTCGCTCTTCTCGCCACTTGCAGGCCTGGGATTCTTCGGTCCTATGTAGACAATCATAGGATTGGTATTCCGCCTCTCAATAAGTATAGCAATTTAGGGAGGTTTATTTTAGATGGTATGGCGCAGTCGCACAGGAACTTAGGGCGTACTTACGAAACTCCTTCATTTCCTAAGTCATTGTCTAGATGACGGTTATGGCGCTCTTTATTCCTTTTTGAGGACCCAGTAGATTAATATGTAAATGAGTTGCTATTGTATGAATAAGGTTGGTTTAAATAAAGCCGATTATTTTATCATCCTTTATGTACCACATCGCAATGTGATCAATTTTTATTACGTCATTTGTGGATACTTGTTCACTCAGGATTGATGCTGATGATTGTTTCTGCTGTATGACTCTTTCTTTGTTGTTTGTTAGGACGTCATTTTTGCCCGACCCGGGAATAATCTTTGGAAGTATCAGCTTGTATGCATTCAGTCTTCTGTTCTCTTTATGTCGAATTTGATTTTACTGGTTGTTTTCTTCTTATGTTCTTGTATGCTTTTTTCTTGTGAACATGACGTCAGTTCTCCTCGGCTTGAGTTATCCCCGGTTTGTGGATAACTCTTCCATGTTTCTTGCGTCCATCTTTCCTGACCGACTCCTTGCATTTCTAGGTTTGTTCTACAAGTCAAGGCGCCTTCTACCCTCGATGAGTCCGGTGAAGAAGATGATGTCTCCATCCAGACCTCCGTCCCGGAATGTTCTGTTCCACTCTCAGCAAGTGTTGTCGCCTCTCTCTCGTCGAGGCATTTTGATATGTTCACGGCTACGGACGCAGCATCCGCAACGATGGATTTCACAAGAGATAGTGTTGATGACAATGTTGTTGACAGCCCGCCGAGTCGTGGTCCTGTTCGGACTCCGGTTTGCTCTCCGTCTCCCCTGAAGCGGCTTCGTACATCACCATCGCGGAGGCGCTCTATGTCGCCTGATGCTCTAAATTCGAAAACACCTCAAAGGCAGCTCTACTCCGGTGTCGGTGCTATGGACGTTTCTTTGCGAGATTCAATTATCCCTCCTTCCACCATCAATGTGGGTGGGACGTCCAATACATCTCAACCCGCGATCCAAGTCAACAATTACAACAGTAGCAGGGCAACAAGATCCCTTGGCGGTGCCCCGCACCAACTTCGTTCAAAGGGGAATTTCTTGCCTCTTGCAGAGCCACTAGCATCGCGACCCCCACCATCAAGGCGAACTTCTTGCACACCCCGTCCGTATCCTGCGCATGGGGAATCGGCAGCTCCTTCATCCTTTCTTCCTTCGCGTTCTCTTGACTCCCTTCGTAGGCGTGATGGGGAATGTTTTGACACCTCGTTTGCCCGTCGGAGTGAGACTTTGGGTACTAATTGCTTGCCAAACTCTCGTCGCAATGATCTTATTCGCGCACTTATGAAGCAGCACGAGGCCGAATCCAAGTTGTTGGAGAATTCAACCAAGATGAATGGCTCTAAATCTAAAGAGACCTAGCCTTAATGTTCCTCCTTTCTGTTCTTCCTCCTCCGGTCTGATATCCTTCATCAGCGGGATATATTTGACATATATTATTTCGCAGTTTGGTGGAACCTAGTACATCTAAGATATCACGGCTTAGCTAGTTGTGCTTACTTGAGGATTATCCCCTTCCGTGACTATGCATTTATAGCTCTTCTGTGATTAGTATATTCCGCGTATATTCCTCGTATATTCTACAAACATTCTTTTAATTACTCTTTCTTTAGTATTATTAAAGGCACAACATTTAATGCCTCTGCATTCATTCTCTTATTTTATTCTTTTACGATATATACCAATGTCAAAAGATAGTGTACACTTGTACAATTGTACGTATTCTTCATATTTCAATACAGCCTTTACCATGTCTTCCAACTATGATCTCACTTGAATCAATTGTGACTTCTCATGGGAATTAATGTGAACATGGTTCCTATGTGATTCTTTACTATGTTTTGTTCAATGTCTATTTTTAGAAATATTAAATTGCCAAATTGATCTCTACTTCCTTCTATTTATAGTAAGATCTCATTTTCAAATCTATTGCTTATGATTGGACCCTTCAACTCTTTCTTTTTGCTTAGCATGTTAATGTAAATTTCATATCTTTGAAATACTTCAACAACTTTTTCCTTATCCCCCTTGCGTGTGTGTTTTTCAACATCTTAATATGTCCATTTTGTCTCAAAATAACGAATATCCCCTTATAAGATAACCTAGCAGCTGGCACCCAACACTGTCGAACCACGTTCTCTTGGGAGAATTAAGTTGCTATAGGGTTAACTAAAATAGTAACTTTGTGTAATAAATAAGGGCAGAGAACCCGAGAATGGTCTCCTCTGTTGTTAGAAGTTTAGTACAACGTGAAGTCATAGGCGGAGAGTTTGTTGGGGTTTCCAGATAGAGTAACCAAAAACCGGGTAAAGGGTCGGGCTGGGAATGGACCCGGTTGGACTGCGGATGCTTAAATGAGCCGCTGCAAATTAGGTGATACATTGTTCATTCTCTCTGCCAACTTTCAGGCACGCTTTTGCTATCGCCAACGCGCTTTTCAACTTTTCTGAGTGCAAAGTAAAAGTATAGGAGGAAGGAACTGAGCACGACGTGCCCATCGAAGCAATGATGCCTTAGCGAGCAATTTGTGTAGCAAGAGTTCTTGCTCGGAAATTTCTCCAATAGACGTCCGCGACGCCAATCATCACCCGGCGCATAGGCCCTAATGTACTCGAGGATCTCAAATGGCATGACAAATTAGAGGAAGACTTAGGGCAAATCCAATGTCAGCGGCTGCTCGACTTGCCAACGAACGTTGTGAGCAAGCTAATGCTGCTTGAAGTAGCCCATGAGACAAAAAAAACCCTGCCTTTCGGAAACATGCCTTCCTAGCAAGGTTCCTGGAGGGAGGCCCAATACGTAGACAGAAGTTTACGACTTCCTCGTGCACGTCGTGGAATTTGTGACCGTGCACGGAAAGAAAGATTTGCGGAGGACGCAACGAGCACGACGGAATCTGAGTTGAGGAAGACATCAATGGGAGAAAGAGGCCGCTGCTGTGTTTCATAGTGCTGATCTTTACCCCCGACAATGCAACAATATGCACGATGAAGCTTACCCGAGCCATCCAAGAGTCACATTTTGGGAAGCTGCAAAGTAGCTGATGAAGTATGTTGGACGAAATCCTAAATAGGGAAGTGTGTAAGTTGGGTTGTACCAAGCCTACCCCCTTAAAGCCTTTCTTGTTTCACCTCTATGTGAGGAATGAGTGTGGCATAGAAGGGGAGAACGATAACTGGCAGCACCAGCTGAAATGGCTAGCGAGAGAATTGTTAGCGTATGAGGAGTAGAAATCAGAAGGGGAAGTGTAACTTGTGGAAGACGCCCACCAGTCAGAAGAAGAAGATTCACGACAGGGAAGGATAAGAGAGGTAGGTGAGCTGAGCGAGCAGACCCGGGAAGCTGCTCAGGTCCTACGAAGGACTTTATCAAAGAACACACTCGAATAAGACGAAGGGGCTCTATAAAAAACCCTGTCTCTTTTTATGACTTACTAGACATCTTCAAGTTTGTATGATGTCTTTGTAACAACAATGATGTCTTAGAGGACGTCTTGATGTCTAGGATGTCTAATAAGATGACTTGTGATTGGCGGGGCATTGAGAGGCAGATGTCTGGGGATGTTGGTGAAGACATTGGAGTTTTTGACATGTCTTACAATGTATAGTCAATGACATGTCTTACAATATATAGCCAATGACATGAAATTGCCACGCTGGCAAGGGATTTTGGTCGAGCAAGGAATAATCTCGTCAAAGTTACTGGTAGGAGTAGTAACATGCATCTCTAATGTTATATAAGTAGCTCAATGGGCAGCAACCAAGAGAAATAAAAAAAGACATCACACTTTAGAAAAGTATTACTTTTTTCCTGTTAAAATTAATTTTGTAACATGGCAGTATTGGAAAGATTAATTTTAGGGTATTCTCACTATCTTGTCATTAGTCCACTTTTTTAATAATATTAAAATATAATTTTATAATATAGTAAAGATATAATATGTAATTTTTAAATTTATTTAAGTAAATAAAAATATTAAAATAATATATCAAAACTATAATATCATTTTTATTCATTAGAAAGTATGGAAGTAATTAAATACTATTACGTAAAAAATAGATTATCAGTAAACTAATATAGGTGACGAAAAATAGATTTTCAAAGTATAAGTAATTTTTTTGATACTTACTCCTCCAAAAATACATGGACATACATGGAAAAAGTAATTTACAACTCTTACTCTCCATGGCAAGGAAAACTCCAAGTCAGGCGACTCCTGCGTATGCTTGCGCCACCTGTCGTATATTGAACATCTTCACGAAGTCCTTACGAGCATAGACCTTGATGGTAAAGTTATGGGTCTGCAATAAGCAATTCGAAATAAGAGAACATAATATTGAAATGAGAGATTAAATCATGTCCAATATTTGAAGTATACCTCTCTTGCGGTAGCCCCAGGTTTAACCAAAGGAAGGGGGTTATAGGCCCACTACTCTCGCAGAAGCCGGAAATTGTAAGTACTAGCACGATCGTGGAGGATGTGGTCAATTTTGACGTCCTTAGGGTGCATAATAAGGATAGTCCCAAGGTCAGTCAAATGGTATGAGGCAAAGACAAAAACGAACTCGAAGTAATACGAAGCACGTTTGTTCTAGACGGGAACTGCGTCCGGCGAGACACCAAGCACGGGCAAGTTCTCGGGAACGTCTGCAATGATAACGTCAATCCCGGGGTGTTTGGGCTTGTACTCCATCTTCTTGCAAGGGTAGTCCCTACCCTTTCCAATCTGTGGGTTAAACACAAAGTAATTAAAAACCAATGAACATGCTAGAGTAACTTCTCTAAGAAAGCAATCCATTGTTATAGAGGGATTTACCTTCTTGATGTGTTGAACCATAGCCTGAATAGCGTCTACCCAGCCTGCACCCTTTGTAGACTGCTCAACCAAGGCGGCCGTGTCTCCTTTCTCTAGGAACATAGGGAGCGTCACAGTTGTAGGAGAAGATGAAGTACTACCCACATTTTTGGGAATAACTATGGGACGCATGGGTCCATTAGATTGCGTCGGTCCATGTGACAGAGGGGATTCACGAGGGGCTGACGACGATGGAGGAGTAGATCCCACATTCAAAACCCCACCCTCAGATGCTTGTGTCCACCCTCGAGCATGCCTTTGTGGCAGAACTGCCTGCCTCTCTCCGGCAGCTAGACCTCTTACACCACGCCCACCGTTGTTGACAACCGTCCCTTGGGAAGCTTGTGTCATAGCAACTTCTCTTTGAACTGCAATGTATACAGAAGCGCACATGTTAGATAAATAACAAAGTATACTAGGAAAAGATAGCTTACATACATTTCAATCTGCACCACCTGCAAGCTCATCGGGAATAGGAACATCTCCATGCTCTCCCTCGTCGTCTTCATCATTCTCTTCGTGCTCCTCCACCTCCTCTTCTTGTTCCTCCTCCTCTGGCTGAGGGGAAGGCTCTTTTTTGCAACGTTTGCGGCTGCCACTTGCATTACCTCTACCTTTCGGTGCAGTCGGAGGGGGGGTGGTGGAGCACCCGGAAGCATGCAGAAGTCGTCATCATTATCATCAACCTGTAGTGCCACAGGAGCGGCGTCGACCGATTCCGCTATCTGCACAAGATGCTTCTCTTCCTTGTCAACATGGTGGGTTTGAGACTCTAGAAACCAACCACCAGTCAACAATAAAGCCATCTTGAACCGCTGCCTCAGATCATTGGAAAAAATCGACATCGGTTTCTTCTTCAAGTACGGGACTTGGAACTCAGATGGAATGCCCAATGTAGCGAGACCACCCTTAGCAATGAGCTCTTGTTTGATATACCTACAATGAGTATAATCAATTAGAATCACTTGGAAGAATTTGATGATAAGAAAATAGACAATACGCAACGGCGTGCTCGAACCTGAACATCAATCGCTTCTTAGTTTGAGCACCCCCGCCAATCTTGTCGATGTGGGAGCCTTTAATGAACTTAGGGCTCGCTTTGGGCCCTACCTAAGCATCAAAAGCCTTATCCCGTAAAAGAAGACGCCATTTTTCGACGTACTCTACGGGCATCAAAATTGCGTCAAGGTTCGGGATATGGGGATTCTCTTGTTTGAAGAACTTGTCCACCTCCTCCTTAAGATACGTCGCTAACTGTGGTCAACAATTGAAGTTAGTAAAATACAGTATAAACTAGTATGGACATAATGGTGTAACGAATGTGATTGAGTGGATATTAAGTACGTGCGACCATGGTGCTGTACTAGCAAGCCATGCCTCCAACACCCTGTCTTTCATCTCGACCGGGTCCCGAAAGCGAACACTACGTCGGAATGTCAAAGTGTTGTTCCACCAACGAAGCCACATGGTTTTCACTTCCTTCGAAACGTTGGTGGTGGCGACCTTCTAGAGGCGCTCCTAAGACATCTCGGGATCCTTCTGACGGCTATAATGAAGATTGATCTAGATTGAAATACAACAAAGAGATTAAAAAATTATATAGAGGGGTGTGGACAAGGGATCGAGAGAAAACACTAAGTTTGGTCGACAGAATACATACCTCTTGCTCAAATGCTTTTCCTAACTCTGGATTAGCAATGACAAGCATTTTGTCGAAATCCTTTTGTCGGATTTGTTTAATCTCAGCCTTGAGAGCCTTGTCCATTGCCGTCCAAACTCCTTGCACTGTCCTCTCGTTTACGGGAGTGTCCTCGTAGTACTGGGCTTGGGCTTCGTCGGCGACCTCAACACATTGCCTCTGGACGATCAAGGAACGCATGTAAGACAAAGTAAAAAGCCTAGTTGGAAATGAATTCATACAAAAGATATGAATAATGACGCACCGCGTACAAGAACTTGATGAAGACGTCTTTAGTCACAAAGTACCAAGTTTGCCTGAGCTTATCTTTTGCAGTGTAACAGTACTTCCAGTCCTCAGCAGAGATCAGGGGTTTCCATTCTTCAAGTGGCATCTTGCCAAACTTGCGCATGCGTTGCAACCTCGATGGCAGGCTATCTTCAACATGATCATGCTCTGTGGACCTGTTCATGAGGTGAGTTTATAAATATATATAGTGTGTGTATAATACACTATAGTCAAAGAATATTATACGAAATCAAATTCACCAGTTGATGTCATTCATCGCGTCGATTAGTACTTTGTATTCTGCACGTCTGTCAAGGACGATGCAATCGACAAAGAAATACCAATCCGGATCATCTCTGCGCATTTGCTCAATGTACCGCATCCAAGCAATGACGCGATGATTCCCCTCATAGACGTAGAAGTATTTGCCACTGAATTGGCAAAGGTCCGGATTGGCTTGCAATGAGATTTCAAACCGATCATTTGCCGCTTTCCAATGAGGGTTATTCCAAACCGCATCATCGTCCTTCACCAACCGCTGCTTCCCGTTCTTGCTGAAGGGAGAAACATATAGAACGCGATCGCCCTCTCGATAACCTTTGACAAACTCGTTTGCCAACTTGCAAACATCTGTTTCTATAATGGGACGGACCTTGGGGTAACAGGAGAGGCGACAAAGGGGAATACGAAGTTGAGATTTCTCGACAGGTTTTATTCTCAACCTAGATATGGTGTTGATAGAGTTTCCCTTCTGTTGTGCTCGTAACTCGTCGGCGCTCCACATAGGATCCATCTCAGCCAAACGACTTGGCGTTTCAACAGCCCCAACCTCCACAATATCTAGGGGTGAAGGAGGTTCCCCGACAGATCTAACAATTGGAGCCGCTGCTACCAAAAATGTATTTTCTTCGTAGACATCGACATTATCGCGCAAAGCCTGTGTATCCGGAATGATTTCTTGAATATCGTCATCTTCATCTTCGACAATGGAAGATTGTGAGGTAAGTTGTGGGCGTTGTGCAGTATGAGTCTGAGCGGTAGTCGATGGCAGACCTGATTGCTGTGCCCCATCACATCCTTGAGCTGTTGCCATGTCATTAGGATAACTCACAAATGACAGCGTGGCATTTGATAGTGGGGTCTGCTTAAGAGAACCGATGAAATTTAGTAATCAACAATGATAAATCATATAGAAGTAGGGTTGTACAAAAAAATGTAAATGAAAACCACATGAACTGTGTCATGAGCCCTTCGTAATGTATCATGTCAGAACATTGTCATGAAGATGGATAATATCATTCTAACTAGACTTTGCAGCAATCCTATTAGAACGTCGCGGGCCAAGTCTGGCTCGTGCTAGAGCTTCCAAGCGCAATTGCTTAGTACGTGCCCTCCAACCCTGCATATAAGTAGGTTGTTCTTCTTCAACAATGGTCCTTGGTGCTGTCAATGTTGATTGAATACAGTCAGTGTTAGTATCCGAAGTAGCAGCTGGAAGTGCCCAAACCAAAGTGTGTTTATCCGCTATGTCTAAGACTATAGTGCGCATGCTAGATAAATCGCTATCGCTCTTAGACTCTAGATAGGAGTCCTCTGGCTCGAAGTCAATCGATTCCTATATCATAAAACACAACAAAAATTCAGGGCGTCAGCAAAATATTTTCAATGAGATGAGAGAAGAAATATTGGTGTTAATATTGAAATGACGGAAGGTATAGATTTAAATCAACTCATATTTTCCTACATAACGTCCTTGATAACAACATGCCACCAAAAAAGAAGATACCAAATGCGGACAGTCCATCAGCAATTTGAAGCAGGCACCATCCAATTCAATATCAGTTTCGGAGCTCATAGAATATCATTTTTGTTGACGAAACCGACCGAGCTTTTCCACGTGTTCTGGTGATCGATCACTGATACACCTTGGCAGAGTCACATAGAATTGGATGCACACAGCGTCCACCACGAACTTACCGAACTTGCTGGGCCTCACCGCGTGATCAAAGACAAAATCGTGTATGAGAGCGCGAGCTTCGGCGATGCCTGTATGGGTCCGAACCCCGCTCGCTAGAAAGCGCGCTTGCTAACCAGGCTATGCATTCAAACTCGCGCGTCAAAACCGAGGATCCAAGAGCCGGCTTCTACAGGGCTCCGATCAGATTCTAACCACACCGATCTTCCACATTCTAACCACACCGAAACCGCAAGGCACATTCGTTGACGAAAGCTTCCTAGGTGAGCAGGTTCTAAGCGTGCTGATCGAAGACTGTGCGGATCCTGAAACTCTACGAGGCTGCTGAATTCGTGGTCCCACATCAGCTGTTCAAGCTAGAAGAGCTCAAGCAGTTTCGTTGACGAATGCTGATAACACCACAATCAAAAACGAGGATCCCAAACGATGATTCCGTACAAGGATTCTAAATGAGGACTAACTGACATTATGAGAAGAAAACAAACACATACCTGCTGAGAAATGCGAAAGTCCGTCGAAGCGATTATCTCATCTTCGGTCACCTCCAACTTCCCATTCGTTTTCCAATACATCTTTCTCCACCCAGAGATCAAGAACGTGGAGGGGGACAAAATCACTTGGGTTGGGTCTCAAATCAAGTCTAGTTTGTATGGTTCACATTGCAAACCCATTGAAGAAGGCATGAGTTTACGGCATGAAATTTAGTGATGGTAGCTCTTAGTTGTGAAGTTTAGTAAGAGCATGAGATGTTTTTCATGGAAGTAGATGTTGAGGTGGGTTTTGACATTGGACATAAAGTATTTGTGAAACCAAAATAAATAAAATAATTATAATTTAATTTATATTTTTGCAATTTCTCTCCTTCTATGTTCAAGATATACATGTATTGAAGACAAATTAGATACTTGTGTATTTAAAACAACTTAGATATTTGGATGAAATACCAAAGAGTGTTTTTGTTTTATACATATATGATAACGATGCACTCTCCATTATGAACAAGCTCTTTCAAATATTTATTGTTTATGGTATTTTGGTATATATTGGTTTGCTATACGCTTGCCATCACCTTGGTACTAGTATGAGATATAAATTTTGACAGCAAATACTAAAATATATATATAACATTATTTGCGTAGCTATGTTTGTACTATTTAAATTATTTTTAACTTAATTCAAAATGATTCTTATAATTTTCAGTTCTTCTGCAAATTTCTCAACATGAGATACATTTATATTCTCCTTATGGTTTCAAAGTTATCCAAAAAACATAATATAATTCATGAAATGAGTTTAAATATTGGGCTACATTACAATGAAAGGGTGAAGTGTTTTACAAGCATGGGGAGGATCGAAGTCTTTTTAAATCATTGTTAAGGTACATTTCCGAACTTTTGTATTCCAAATTTGAATAAGTGGGGGAGGGAGGTTTGCCGTGTGGTAGCTCAAATTTTGAATAAGAGGGGAAATTAGGATGTGGTAGCTCAAATTTTGAATAAGAAGGGGAATTGGTATGTGGTAGCTCAAATTTTGAATAAGAGGGGGAATTGGGATGTGGTAGCTCAAATTTGAAAAAGTGCGGGTTTAAAAGTTGAAAAGGTTCCAAGAGAAAGGAGGGAATAAAACTAAAGAAAAAAAAAAAAAAAAAAAAAAAAAAAAAAAAAAAATCCGAGGGCCCTTGCTATTTTAATGAAAAATCCAAGTTTACGAGGAAGAAAAAAGAAGAGAATGGAGAGTTTGTGCACTCCTCTCCTCCCCTACCTACCCCCAAGACACCCGCCCCTTTGCACCCGCCGACCGCTAGGATACCCGCCTTGCGAACCAAGAACCCACCCTTATATTGATCGTTTTAAAAAAAAAGAAAAAATAAAATAAATTGGTATCCACCCCCCCCGCCCGAGTCACCCGCCCCCTCCCCCTCAATCGCCTCCCCTCCCCCCTCACCCATCCTACCCCACTTTGCACCCGCCCTAACCTTTCTGCGTCCGCCCTACCTCATTTTGCACTCACCCTACCCCATTTTGCACCCGCCCTACCCCATTTTGCACCCGACCCACCCTTTTTGCAACGGCCCTACTCATCAAGAGAAAAAAAATTAAAATTAAAAAAAATTTGGTACCCCCCCCTCCCCGGTAAACCGCCCCTCCCCGGTAAACCGCCCCTTCCCCCGGTAACCCGCCCCTTACCCGCCCCGCACCCTAGTTACCCGCCCCTACCTCTGCCTCTCCCGCCCCGCCTCCCATGTCACGATTGTCACCCGCCCCACTCCCCCCTCCCTCACCCGCCCCGCCCCCCAGTCACCTGCCCCTGCCTCTGCCTCTCCTGCCCGCCCCCCATGTCACCCGCCCCCTCAAAAGTTCACCCGCCCCGCCCTCTATGTCACCCGCCCTTTCAAAAGTTCACTCGCCCTGACACAATTTCACCCGCCCCGACGCCACAATGGACTTACACGTCACATCCTACGTGGCTTTTTACTGCAAAGTTTGTTACCCACAAAAAATTACACACCCCCTTCAATCAAGGTGGGCAGGCAGGCTGGCCCGTCCGGGACAACTCGTACGCCCATTTTGCCCCCCCCCAATTATCTCAACAAGCCCAATTTCACAACCTTGCCAAAAAGTTATATTGTTTGAGTAAGATTTGTTTTTTCCCACTTTTACGTACGAGGTCTCTCACAAACTAAGTTGTCAGGTTTTTTGTGTTTAGGGTGTTCTGATTTTGCTGATTCGAGGTAGGAGAGCGGTCGACTCGCACTGACTCACTTGGCTCTGCTTTGAGGTGAGTAGGTCTCTCAATAATCCCTGGCATTCTAGATTGGCAGCTTATTTTTCTCAGTTGGCCATAAGAGCTCTCTCTCCGCTCACTAAGCGGTTGTTGTAGAGGACTCTAATGTTTTGCTTTCCAACTTCACGCTCACTGAGCGCTCTAATGTGACTCACACATCGGATCCCTAAATCACTGTGTGTATGGTTATACACTTTTAAAGTGCTGCAATTTGGATATATGTTAAAAGCCTCTGTATCAGTTACGCAACAATTGCTGATTCAGAACTTCTTGTTCCTCGCTATCCTGGTCCTCGTGTTGGTGGTGCTGGTAGCACGAGTGGCAGGGATTAGAGTCTCAATGCCACGAGTCTCCTCATTTATCCTTCAAATTGAGGAGGTAGGATAACGTTATGGGGGAAATGGTAGGGCAATGGACTTGACGACCTTGTAAAAATCTTCTCAAAAGGAGGTATATTCTGGAGAAATCTTCTGCCTCGACTTGGATTTGATATGAGATAACCTTTGCTTTAATTTCTCCAGTATTGATCACTGGATCAGGCTAACTCTTGATGAGTTGAGCCCGGATCATTTGTATGGTTGTACACACAGTATTCCTTAGCTATACCATATTATTTTCAAACATTCTTGTTGTTCTTGGAGATGCATTTATCAATTGTAGAGTAATGGCAATTGCACAGGTGTGTTTATTATCCGAATGTGCCTTGCGGTTTCGGTGTGGTTAGAATGTGGAAGATCGGTGTGGTTAGAATCTGATCGGAGCCCTGTAGAAGCCGGCTCTTGGATCCTCGGTTTTGACGCGCGAGTTTGAATGCATAGCCTGGTTAGCAAGCGCGCTTTCTAGCGAGCGGGGTTCGGACCCATACAGGCATCGCCGAAGCTCGCGCTCTCATACACGATTTTGTCTTTGATCACGCGGTGAGGCCCAGCAAGTTCGGTAAGTTCGTGGTGGACGCTGTGTGCATCCAATTCTATGTGACTCTGCCAAGGTGTATCAGTGATCGATCACCAGAACACGTGGAAAAGCTCGGTCGGTTTCGTCAACAAAAATGATATTCTATGAGCTCAGAAACTGATATTGAATTGGATGGTGCCTGCTTCAAATTGCTGATGGACTGTCCGCATTTGGTATCTTCTTTTTTGGTGGCATGTTGTTATCAAGGACGTTATGTAGGAAAATATGAGTTGATTTAAATCTATACCTTCCGTCATTTCAATATTAACACCAATATTTCTTCTCTCATCTCATTGAAAATATTTTGCTGACGCCCTGAATTTTTGTTGTGTTTTATGATATAGGAATCGATTGACTTCGAGCCAGAGGACTCCTATCTAGAGTCTAAGAGCGATAGCGATTTATCTAGCATGCGCACTATAGTCTTAGACATAGCGGATAAACACACTTTGGTTTGGGCACTTCCAGCTGCTACTTCGGATACTAACACTGACTGTATTCAATCAACATTGACAGCACCAAGGACCATTGTTGAAGAAGAACAACCTACTTATATGCAGGGTTGGAGGGCACGTACTAAGCAATTGCGCTTGGAAGCTCTAGCACGAGCCAGACTTGGCCCGCGACGTTCTAATAGGATTGCTGCAAAGTCTAGTTAGAATGATATTATCCATCTTCATGACAATGTTCTGACATGATACATTACGAAGGGCTCATGACACAGTTCATGTGGTTTTCATTTACATTTTTTTGTACAACCCTACTTCTATATGATTTATCATTGTTGATTACTAAATTTCATCGGTTCTCTTAAGCAGACCCCACTATCAAATGCCACGCTGTCATTTGTGAGTTATCCTAATGACATGGCAACAGCTCAAGGATGTGATGGGGCACAGCAATCAGGTCTGCCATCGACTACCGCTCAGACTCATACTGCACAACGCCCACAACTTACCTCACAATCTTCCATTGTCGAAGATGAAGATGACGATATTCAAGAAATCATTCCGGATACACAGGCTTTGCGCGATAATGTCGATGTCTACGAAGAAAATACATTTTTGGTAGCAGCGGCTCCAATTGTTAGATCTGTCGGGGAACCTCCTTCACCCCTAGATATTGTGGAGGTTGGGGCTGTTGAAACGCCAAGTCGTTTGGCTGAGATGGATCCTATGTGGAGCGCCGACGAGTTACGAGCACAACAGAAGGGAAACTCTATCAACACCATATCTAGGTTGAGAATAAAACCTGTCGAGAAATCTCAACTTCGTATTCCCCTTTGTCGCCTCTCCTGTTACCCCAAGGTCCGTCCCATTATAGAAACAGATGTTTGCAAGTTGGCAAACGAGTTTGTCAAAGGTTATCGAGAGGGCGATCGCGTTCTATATGTTTCTCCCTTCAAGAAACGGGAAGCGCGGTTGGTGAAGGGCGATGATGCGGTTTGGAATAACCCTCATTGGAAAGCGGCAAATGATCGGTTTGAAATCTCATTGCAAGCCAATCCGGACCTTTGCCAATTGATGGCAAATACTTCTACGTCTATGAGGGGAATCATCGCGTCATTGCTTGGATGCGGTACATTGAGCAAATGCGCAGAGATGATCCGGATTGGTATTTCTTTGTCGATTGCATCGTCCTTGACAGACGTGCAGAATACAAAGTACTAATCGACGCGATGAATGACATCAACTGGTGAATTTGATTTCGTATAATATTCTTTGACTATAGTGTATTATACACACACTATATATATTTATAAACTCACCTCATGAACAGGTCCACAGAGCATGATCATGTTGAAGATAGCCTGCCATCGAGGTTGCAACGCATGCGCAAGTTTGGCAAGATGCCACTTGAAGAATGGAAACCCCTTGATCTCTGCTGAGGACTGGAAGTACTGTTACACTGCAAAAGATAAGCTCAGGCAAACTTGGTACTTTGTGACTAAAGACGTCTTCATCAAGTTCTTGTACGCGGTGCGTCATTATTCATATCTTTTGTATGAATTCATTTCCAACTAGGCTTTTTACTTTGTCTTACATGCGTTCCTTGATCGTCCAGAGGCAATGTGTTGAGGTCGCCGACGAAGCCCAAGCCCAGTACTACGAGGACACTCCCGTAAACGAGAGGACAGTGCAAGGAGTTTGGACGGCAATGGACAAGGCTCTCAAGGCTGAGATTAAACAAATCCGACAAAAGGATTTCGACAAAATGCTTGCCATTGCTAATCCAGAGTTAGGAAAAGCATTTGAGCAAGAGGTATGTATTCTGTCGACCAAACTTAGTGTTTTCTCTCGATCCCTTGTCCACACCCCTCTATATAATTTTTTAATCTCTTTGTTGTATTTCAATCTAGATCAATCTTCATTATAGCCGTCAGAAGGATCCCGAGATGTCTTAGGAGCGCCTCTAGAAGGTCGCCACCACCAACGTTTCGAAGGAAGTGAAAACCATGTGGCTTCGTTGGTGGAACAACACTTTGACATTCCGACGTAGTGTTCGCTTTCGGGACCCGGTCGAGATGAAAGACAGGGTGTTGGAGGCATGGCTTGCTAGTACAGCACCATGGTCGCACGTACTTAATATCCACTCAATCACATTCGTTACACCATTATGTCCATACTAGTTTATACTGTATTTTACTAACTTCAATTGTTGACCACAGTTAGCGACGTATCTTAAGGAGGAGGTGGACAAGTTCTTCAAACAAGAGAATCCCCATATCCCGAACCTTGACGCAATTTTGATGCCCGTAGAGTACGTCGAAAAATGGCGTCTTCTTTTACGGGATAAGGCTTTTGATGCTTAGGTAGGGCCCAAAGCGAGCCCTAAGTTCATTAAAGGCTCCCACATCGACAAGATTGGCGGGGGTGCTCAAACTAAGAAGCGATTGATGTTCAGGTTCGAGCACGCCGTTGCGTATTGTCTATTTTCTTATCATCAAATTCTTCCAAGTGATTCTAATTGATTATACTCATTGTAGGTATATCAAACAAGAGCTCATTGCTAAGGGTGGTCTCGCTACATTGGGCATTCCATCTGAGTTCCAAGTCCCGTACTTGAAGAAGAAACCGATGTCGATTTTTTCCAATGATCCGAGGCAAATGTTCAAGATGGCTTTATTGTTGACTGGTGGTTGGTTTCTAGAGTCTCAAACCCACCATGTTGACAAGGAAGAGAAGCATCTTGTGCAGATAGCGGAATCGGTCGACGCCGCTCCTGTGGCACTACAGGTTGATGATAATGATGACGACTTCTGCATGCTTCCGGGTGCTCCACCACCCCCCCTCCGACTGCACCGAAAGGTAGAGGTAATGCAAGTGGCAGCCGCAAACGTTGCAAAAAAGAGCCTTCCCCTCAGCCAGAGGAGGAGGAACAAGAAGAGGAGGTGGAGGAGCACGAAGAGAATGATGAAGACGACGAGGGAGAGCATGGAGATGTTCCTATTCCCGATGAGCTTGCAGGTGGTGCAGATTGAAATGTATGTAAGCTATCTTTTCCTAGTGGGGGAAACCACCGGTGTGAGCGTTGAGCGGTAAAGTTTGAGCGGTAAGAAAAAAAAATTTTAAAAGTTAATGGCCCTATGTCCATGGAATGGGTGGTTTTGAAATTTTGAAATGGTTATTTTTAGGCATAAAAGTACCCAAAACCGTGGATATAGGTCCTTTATCCATTTATTTTCATGGTATTGAGGTTATACAAAATTTCATAAATTATCCACATTTGCAAGTTTAAGTAAAAGTTAATTAAATTAGGGGTGACATCATCATATGTAAGTATGTAACGCATACAATTTAAATCATATATTGGCCCCGTTCACTCAGAAATACAAAACTTTAACCATAATTTGGGAGGGCCCATTAGGACAACCACAAAATCACTTTAATGATTTTAAAATTTAGATTAGAATTAGGGCTGACGTCATCAATTACCTATAACACTTGTCAGAATTATATGTAAATGATCCGTGATGTATAATCTGAAGTTTATAACTACAAGTTGTCTTTCTGTGTCTCCTTGTAAGGTGTATAGCAAGACATTTGCGTGGCATTGTAGTGGTCCGAGTTCGATTCTCCTCGGGCTCGTTTGAGCGTTGCAATGCGTCGTAAAGGAGCTATCCTGAGGTATACAAATACTGAACCAGAGCCCCTACCAACATTGACTAGATTCAGTCACTCCAATTGAAAATAAAGAAACGTTTCAAATGAAACTTTTAGTTCGCATTGAGTTTAAAACTTAAACATTTAGATAGTAATTAAGAATGCATTAAACGTTCATGATTAATAGGTAAACGTCATATATAGATAAAAAAACGTATAATAAAACCACATGTATGACCAATGCCGTAGGGCAACTATATGACCCTACGTAGTCCAAACCAAATGAGGAAAATAAAAACACCTACGATGCTGATGGTGAACGACCATTAAAGTGATGGTCACACTGATCGGCCTCATCGTCTATAAACGCAAGCACTCTCGAGCTAAAGCGTCGACGTCTACTACTGTCCGATAGGACGGGAGATGAGGCAGCGACAAATTCCTGAGCTATCCGCTCCGCATAAGATGGTAGGGTGAAGGTTTGCGGAGGACTGTTGTAGAGACTTCTGTCGCCAATCAAGCGTCGATTGGAACCTGCGATCCTAAAAGTACAGATAAAGTCAATACCAATAAATTTCTAGCAAGTGAAGGTGACCGTAGAAGGGGGGAAAGTAAGAGATAAGTGCGCACAAAATGTTGGGCGTTGCTTCTTCTGAAGCGGTTCAGAAGTGTCATCGTCGTAGTCATAAACTGGAACCGAATCGCCGCTTTCTTCCTCAAAAGCGGTACCATCCACGTATGCCAATAGAATTCCGTCAAATATCTCTTCATCAGCTTCAACAGCAATGAGATGACGGTTCGATCGCGCGCAGGCAATCACGGAAGCACCTACATACCAGCAACCAACATTAGAACTACAATATTGAATAAGTTGAATGAGCGTTTGTTTTAGCAACAACTAACCTGTACTAGGGCTCCAGTCAAAGACGATTCCACGCTCGTCTGTGAGAGAATCAATAAAACATTGCATGAAAGAGGGATCCTTCTCTCGCGAGCCACGCGACGGAGTACCATCTTCCTTCTTCCGAATGGAGTCATTGCTCGCAAAATCGGAAACATGGTCTTCCTCGTCGGGAAGAATGGGTACACCTGCGTACTCTTTTGCAACCTGTCTTATGGAGAATCTCCTGGCAAAAGACTTCCGAACAAAGACCTTAATGTGGAAATTGTGAGTCTGCAGAATTCAAAATATGAGAGAGATTAAGAAAAGCGTTGTAAATGATCATGAATGATGATTTTAATGCAAGATGAAGACCATATCGTTTTCACGTGGGGGTTCGTCGAGGCCATTGGCATGGGATTATATCCCCACCAATCTCGCATCATTCGGAATTCGAAATCCTTTGACTCGGCATCCAGAGCTTTCTCGACTCGACGATCCTTGGGATGCATAACAAGTATCGCAACCTCGTCTGTCAAGTTGTAGAAAGCAAAAAAGAACACACTCTCCAAGTAGCTTTTCTCTCGCTTGTTCCAGGAAGGGATATCGACGGGCGACACTTCAGGCACGGGTAAGTTCTCGGGTACGTCTGCGTAGATGAGATCAATGCCGGGATGCGGGTTTTTCGTGCCCATCTCCTTACATGGGTACTTCCGGTCCTTGCCAATCTTTGGAAATCACAAAAAGTTAGACATATTGTAAATGATATGTTCCAAACAGAATTTCAGAAATAAAAGAATGTAATAAGAGATTTAAGACATAATACCTTTTTGATGTCGTTAATGATGTCCAGGACTTGCGTGTTCCAATCTTTGTTTCATGAGATGCCTTTTGAACAAAAGCTCCGATATCCTCTTTTTCCATGTACATTGGGAGAGAAATAGTAATCTCAGAAGACAAGCACTCTCCAACATGCTTCGGTTCAAGAAATGGGAGTGAAGCGAACTTCTTTCCAGAGCTGTGGTCGACAGTGAAAGATTGAGGAGGGGACCCTGCATTCGTAAGAGCGCCTACAGAAATCTGAGTCAATGGTCGACCGCGTCTACCTGCATTGTTGGTCGCTCCATGTGAAGCGTGAGTCAAATCAGCTTCTTCTGGACCTGCAATATCTTGATGGAGCGGAGCGATTTCATTGGGTTCTTGATCAAGATCAACGACAGGCTCCGCAGCGGCGTTGCGTCGCTTTCTGTTTGCTCGGGTTCTAGGTTGTGCAACCGGTGAAGGATGTTCGGAGGGTGAGACAAGTGCGCTTGGTAAAATGGAGACGTCTTCGTCGTCATAGTCATCGATCTCCATACCTGCATTGTCTTGTGTGTTTGAAGTGAGGTTCCGAAGCAGATGTCTCTCTTCCTTGTGCACAAAGTTATCGTTGCACTCTAGAAACCAACCACCGGTCAGCAACTGTGAGTTGGAGAACCGTCTCTGCTGGACTTCGGAGAAGATGCTCGATGGATCATTTGCGACGGCTACGTCCTCGAGCTCAGGTGGGATGGACCAGGAAGCCAAGGCTCCTTTGCCAATAAGCTCCTGTTTCAAGTACCTACAATGAAGAAAACATAGTACAATGACAAAATTCAGTATATCGTACTGATTTTGGTAATCAGCAAAACAAGTAGGAAATTGAAAAGCTAAGTGAATACATACCGGAATAAGAGCCGTTTAGTAGTAACCTTGCCACCGGTAAACTTTTGAATATCGGATCGTTTGATGAACTTGGGGCTGGCATTTTGAGCGAGGTAGTTCTCGAATGCCTTTTTCCATAAAAGCAATCTCTATTTCTTAACATACGCGGATGGCTTTAGTGCCGCATCCGTCCACTGAATGGAAATTCTGCCATCCTCCAGAAGTTGTTGTATTCCACTTTCGAGGGATTGTTGTAACTGCAATGAAGTAGAACCCGTAAGAAAAAGTAGATAGTGGATGACGGGAGTACAGTATTGACAGAAGTTCAGTACAATATACCTGAGCCCAGAGAGAAGCGCGATGCAGAAAGACAAGCAATGTTTTATCCTTCATAGGGCGCTCTATTGGGAAGTGGATAGATCGACGAACATCATCTGGCGCATTCCACCATTGGAGCCACTTCCCCTTAAAATCGAAGTGGATATTGGTTGTGGCTACCATGTGCAACGGTTCGATTGTCATATCGGGCTTCAAGTTTTGGCTGTAGTGAGAATAGATCTGCACATAGAACAAATCGAAGTAATTAATTTAAGTATTAATCAATAACAGTATTGATTCTCCTTAGAAATTAAGTAGACAGAATTATTTACCTCTTTCGGGAATACTTTCCCAAGTTGGTTATTGGCCACAGCAACCATCTTGTCGAACTTTTTGTCGTGAATAGATTTGATTTCCGCTTTGATGGCGTTATCCATGGCACTCCAAACTCTTGGCCTTGTTTGCTTTTCTTTAGGGGTAGTGGCGTAGTAAGTAGCCTCGGCATGATCCAATGCTTTCGCTAACCTCCTCTACATGGCACAAAAGTAGTAGTAAGAAATTGTAATAAAAAGAGTACAAGATAGAAGTATCTAGTACGTATTAAGAAGTCTTACCGCGTATAAGAACTTGACGAAGACTTCCAGTGTGACAGGATACCATGTTTCTTTCTTTGCTTTAGCGTTTCTGCAAATTTGGTAATCCTCCGGGGTAATGAGATCCTTGAAATCTTCAAGTTTCAACTTACCGAACTTCCGCATGCGTTCCAGCTTCGCACATAAGCTGTCTTCGACGTGGTCATGTTTGGTAGACCTGTATAGCAGAAAGGTAGTCCTATATATGAGAATATGTCGAGGTTACAAGTAATTGGAATACAAATAAATCGAAAAAATGTTCCAAGTATTTACCAATTTATGTCATTCATGGCATCAAGAAGGAGATTGCTTTGTCCGCGAGCATCGAGTACGATGCAATCAACTGAGATGTATCATGATGGATCCATCAGGTGGTACATCTCTATGTGACGCATCCACGCCGTCAGACGGTGGTTTCCTTCGTATGCATAGAAGTATTTGCCACTGAGATGATGAAGATCAGGATCCGACATCAAAGACTTCTCAAACTCTTCGTTTGCATCTCTCCATAGCGGATTCTCCCACACACTATCTCCTGCATCAACTTTTTTTTCTCTTCCATTCCTATGGGAAGGACATACACACATTACCCGATCTCCTTCTCGATAACCTTTGTTGAACTCGTTCTCGAGTTTCCGCACGTCTTGTTCGGAGATAGGCCGAACTTTTGGGTAACAAACCAAATGGCACAATGGAATTAGCATACGAGACTTCTTAACAGGTTTGAAACGGAACCTGTTGATGATTGCAATGGAATCACTTTTGTGAATCATCCGCATCTCGTTCGCACTCCAATCAGGATCTTTGTTTTGGAGATGGGGTGGCATGTGAACGATGATGACGTTGACACTCCCTGGCAAAGCAGAGTCTTCGTCATCCGAAGGGGACTCGTGTCCATCGGGATCTTGCAAAGCCTCTGGAGAGGGCTCGGTGTCGATAGGAGTATTACGCGGAACAGGAGAAGACATGTGTTCTTCAATTTCTTGTTGTACTGGTGCGCTATCATCTTCTTCAGGAACCGGACTTGACTGAAAGTTCTGAAGGGAGATGTCTTCTTCGTCTTGTAGAGATTGAAGCTCGGATATACTCATCTGAGAAAGGAAGAAACAAAATACAACACCAAACTGAAATCATAAGAATAAATCGGAATGGTACTAAAATATTAAATCATATATCAAGTCGATCATAATGTAGATAAATGATATAACAATCAAGTAGTGTTATCTTAGAACTATATAAATTTCAGCTTCGCTGCAAGTCGCGGTGATCGACGTGGTGTAACTCTAGCTAATGCCTTAGCCTCATCTCTACGAGCTTTCGCTTGAATGTAATAATTGCGCATGCGCTTCGCTCGTGCAACCCGATCAAAGTCATCACGTGAAGTGTGGCTGACAGGTGGGGCAAGAGGCGGAGTTTCGGGAACCGAGGACAATGGTATTACTAAACGCCGGGACTCTACATAAGCCAAGACATTCTCTCTCAAAACTGATAAGTCGCTGTCGGCATCAGATTCTTCCTCTTCAAGGACAACTTTAAGTGTCTTTAGGTCCTGCAAAGAAAATTGAACATATTTATCACCGACAATTGCCAAACTATTGACATAAATAAATTAGATATAACTATCAATCAAAACGCAAAAAAAGCTGTCCAGAATCAACATATCCAAATCAAAATAGAGTACTGGTGCCACACTACAAAAACGGAAGCCACAGACTAGAAAATGGTAATCAAAAATTCAAATGCAAACCACGAGGGCCCTTCTAGAAAGCCAGAGATCTGCACTTCAGCATCGAGAAAGGGCCCCTTCCGAATGCATCCTGCCTCAGCAGTACCAGACTTGCGGTGTCGCAGACAAGAAAGAAAGCCACAGATCGGAAAATGATCATCAAAAAATTTAAAAAAAAAACCGACGGGCTCCTTCCGAATGCATCTTGTCTTAGTCGGTATTAGACTTACGGTGCCGCAGACAAGAAAGGAAGTACAGATCGAAACAAGAGCAGCAAAAAATATTAAAAATAAACTGACATGCTACTTCCTTGAGCATCCTGCCTCAGTGGGTATTAGACTTGCGGTGCCGCAGACAAGAACGAAGCACAGATCGAAACGCAGAGCATCAAAAAAATGAAAAAAAATAAATCGACAGGCTCCTTCCGAATGAATCCTGCCTCGGTCGGAATTAGACTTGCGGTGCCGCAGGCATGAAAAGAAGCACAATTCGATACGCTGAGCATTAAAAAAATGTAAAAAAAAAAACGATGGGCTCCATCCGAATGCATCCCTGCCTCAGTCGGTATTAGACTTGCGGTGCTGCAGGCAAGAAAGGAAGCTTAGAGCGAAACAAGAGCAGCAAAAAATAAAAAGAAAGAACACCGACAGGCTCCTTCCTCGAGCATCCTACCTCAGTCGGTATTAGACTTGCCGTGCCGCAGACATGACACGAAGCACAGATCGAAACAAGAGGAGCAAAAAATATTAAAAAAAAAACGACATCCTGCCTCAGTCGGTATTAGACTTGCGGTGCCGCAGACATGAAGGAAGCACAGATCGAAACGCAGAGCATCAAAAAAATGTAAAAAAATTACCAACAGGCTCCTTCCGAATGAATCCTGCCTCAGTCGGTATTAGACTTGTGGTGCCGAAGACATGAAAGGAAGCACAGATCAAAACGCATAGCATCAAAAAAATGTAAAAAAATTACCAACGGGCTCCTTCCGAATGAATCCTGCCTTAGTCAGTATTAGACTTGCGGTGCCGAAGACATGAAAGGAAGCACAATTCGAAACGTTGAGCATCATAAAAATGTAAAAAAAAAACCCGACGGGCTCCATCCGAATGCATCCTGCCTCAGTCGGTATTAGACTTGCGGTGCTGCAGACATGAAAGAAGCACAGATCGAAACGCTGAGCATAAAAAAAATGTAAAAAAAAAACCGACAAGCTCCATCCGAATGCATCCCTGCCTCTGTCGGAATTAGACTTGCGGTGCCGCAGACAAGAAGGAAGCACAGATCGAAACGCAGAGTATAAAAACATATAAAAAGAAAAACCGACGGGCTCCATCCGAATGCATCATTGCCTCAGTCGGTATTAGACTTGTGGTGCCGCAGACATGAAAAGAAGCAGAATTTGAAACGCTGACCATCAAAACATTCTTAAAAAAAAACAGACATGCTCCTTCCGAATGCATCCTGCCTCAGTCGGTATTAGACTTGCGGTGCTGCAGACAAGAAAGGAAGCACAGATCGAAACAAGAGCAGCAAAAAATTAAAGAAAAAACCGACAGGCTCCTTCCTTGAGCATCCTGCCTCAGTTGGTATTAGACTTGCGGTGCCGCAGACAAGAAAGAAGCGCAGGTCAAAAATTGACAATCAAAAATTCAAAGGCAAACCTCGAAGCCCCGCCCGAAATCCATCATGCCTCAGTCATTTACGGACTTGCGGTGCCGCAGGACAAGAAAGGAAGCAACTGATCAGAAATTCACTATCAACAAGGGCCATTTAGGTTAGAAATTCTAACCTTGAAATTGCGAGAGTAGCATCTCTCCAACTCTGAGCGCGTCTTGACTACTTCGCCAGGAGCGTAGCGATGACCTCTGTAAAACATACCCGGCCCAGCACCGGCACCTCCCTGGCCCAGCACCGGCACCGGCACCATCACGGCCCAAAACCGGCACCGGCCCGGCGCAGGCACCTCCCCGGCCCAGCATCGGCACCATCACGGCTTAGAACCAGCACCGGCCCGGCACCGGCACCACCACGACACAGCACCGATAGCGGACCGGCATCCGCATTAACACGGGCCGGCACCGACACCACTCCAAATCAAATCTATACCGGCATCACCAATACCGGTCGGGCCAGCACGACGGGCACGGGACCGCTAACAGTACCGGTCTCGCCACAACACGCTAATGTTTAGTTACTAATAACTCCAAATTAAGAAAATTAAATAATACAAATTATATATGTTCTGAAAATAATACAGATACAAATTAAACAAGTACAAACTTGGGGCCCCCAAGTACGAACTTGGGACCCGTAATTTATTACTCAGTACTGGGTTCATATATATTATAAAACCCTCTTAAGTACATATGAAAAGTCAACACTACTTCATATTGAAGAAAGGAATCTCGTTGATTGTATAATTAATCAACCCTAAGTCCTCCCAGTAAACGGGGAAGTAGGGTTTCTCATGTACCTCCTCTAATTCTTCGACACTTGGCCCAAATTCATCCGCAACGTCATTCTATGTCCCGTGCTAAGAAGAGGCTCCTGCTCTCTCGCCCATATCAGTGACTCTTTTTTCTTCAAAAGTTGTTGCTTCATCTCCAGATCTATATTCTTCCTCTTCCAATCTTTTGCGATGCTGAAGTCAACACATGGTGTTATTATTCCATATACATATTCCAGAATATGTTGAGCTTTACGAACAATTTCGAACAAACACTATTTTATTACCTCATGCTTAGAATCCACACCTCCATCGTCGTCTCCATCTGCGCAAACAGACTCGCAAGACGTCTTAAAGTGCCCTCTACTCCCTTCCTCCTCCTCTTCTTCAGCTTCGTCAGTCCTGACACTCTCCGGGCCACTATCGAGGTTGAGCGATCGCATTTTGATAGTCCGCTTGAATGGCGGTAGCACCTCATCGTCGATCAATATATCGTACCCGTCTGGCTCCCGATCATCTCCGCTAGAGCTTCTCTCATCGCGCTTCCGCAAAGCACTACGTCTCTATTCTTTAGAGTTAGTGAACTTCGTACCACCCCTCTGCTTCTTCTTTCTATGACCTATCTCCTTTCCTCTCTTCCCGCGTCTAAAGTCGTAAAACCCAAAAACATTATTTCTTCGCTCCGTAGACTAGGTAGTATGTCTCGCAACAAAACTATCCTCAAAAAAATAGAGTTCCATTCCATTCGTACTGACAGCGTCTCTTTCCTGCCCCCCACTTTCAACGGTGATGTGCTGTACATTCTCCCTCCCGTTCTACCAACTACTGCTGTCAAGGTAGCCAAATCTATAGAAGGGATGGACAAAAGATACGACGGTCATGTGTGGACCAGGACAATGACTACTTACATTAGTAACAACCTCGGTTTGTCTTTCCGCTACTCTAACTGTGTAAATCATCTTCAATGCCACAATGAGAACTGCGGCTTCTTGCTACGACCTGACCGCAGAGCACAAGTAAATGAGGTGGAGTTCGAGGGTTTTACCAAGGACCCCGTCTTGGTCGGCCTCGCGCCTCCTCCTTCTTCAACACTGGTCTGTAAGATCTGCAAAGAACCTCCCGTTTGTGTTGCTTTATGTCCTGCTAAAATATTCTACGTATTTGGAGAGGAGAGTCAAGAGCGGGCGTGTGTGCATATCGGTACGCACGAACATCCTGTCAAGGTCGGAGACTATAGATGTGCACGTAAAATAATTGATGAGTTAATAGAGGAGCACGTAGAACGTAACCCGCAAGCTACCACGTCCAAAATAGTCATGGAGGCAAGCAAGGACTTACTCGGAAACTTGCTTCTCCGTGAAGAAGGTGACCCTGTTACCTCCAAGCTCACCCTCCTGGAGCTAGAACCTATCTTCGATCAGTGTAAGGAGTTGAACTCTCCGAGCGTCAGGAATCGTATTACCACTTTTAAGCATTTGCGCAGATACGGTGTTCTCGATGGGATCACCAAGCTTTGCGGCTTCAGCAACTGGGCTTACATCCAACGTAACCAATTCCCGTGCCAAGGAGATGAAAGTGACAAAGTGTTCATTTTCAAGATGTCTGAGGTCGGCCCCGGAAGCGGTGGTGACCTTGTTCGTCGTATGCAGCCCCGAGGCGACCTGTCCCACGCGTGGGTGATGTTCGACCACGTCAAGCGTGTCAAGAACTGGACCACCATGGCGTGCCACGTTTATGACTCAAAAATCTGCCGCATTCAAACTATTGCATGCTGTGATTTCCAGTCTGAAGACGGAAAAGCTCAGATCGTCTTCTGGAAAAATCTAAACCACGTCATGGGCAGGAACGGAGTGGAAGCGCCGCAGTTTCAAGGGTTCATAGCCGACAGTGCGCAAGCCAACTGGAACGCTGTGCGGATCAATTACGGCTCCGATGACCCTGAAGTCCCTATGGAAGGTCGCGAGCGGACTTGCTACTTCCATTGGACGCAATCCCTAGAGAAACACACCAAACAATACATCGTGCACGAGCTGCAGGATCAACATCGACATCTTTGTGAGCAATACAAAGATGCACGCACCATGGCTCAAGCAGAGACAAGATATTGGGCGATCCGAGCATGGTGGGCGTCGGCGCAGGCCACCTCCGAAGTTGGATTAGGTCACCTCGAACACTGGCTTGCATTCTGGCATTTCCGATATAGGCAGTGAGGTGGCTTCATGGAATTGGTGAGTCCACAGTCACTGTAGCGATTATGTACATGAGCATGTATGTCTAGTAACTCTGAAAAATTTATTTAGCTGTTTTAGTATAGAATATTCTGCTTATTTGAATTTTATCAGTAACAATTATTTTAATCTTAAAAAAAAAATCTATTTTTGGATCAGCCTTGCGGTGCAGCAAGTCTAACCCGCTCTAGATATCGTGATCAACTTCTTTTGTTACTAAGTCAAAAGTCTTTGCACCTTGCAGGAAAATAAGTATTGTGCAGAGGAGGTGGCGGAGATGCCTTCATGTAACCTTGCGGAATCTATCCATAACAAATGGTTGCAAGCGTCCGGCAACAAGGGTGTGGACTTATACGTTGCAGTTGTTGATGATTATGTTCGTGCTTTCCTCCAAGTTGTGGGTTACCACGACTTCAACGGAGGTGGTAAGGGAGGTAATGGACCAACATTCGAAGAAATATTACTTGGTGTTGCCCATAAAGCTCAACGAACCGGCGATCCATCAGGCCTCACAAAGGTAGTTTCTGACTATCCAGGAGCTGAAAAGATTTGTACCTGCGACGCCCACCTTGAGGGGGCCGAGGTGTTCGGATCCAAGAAACGTAAGGCTGATGTTCCAATTGGAGCTGATGATGAAACGCACAGGCTTGACACCGTGAGCTACTCACGTCCTCGAATTGGGAGAAGAGTTACCCGAGCTTGTACTGAAATTCTGAGTTCTATCCATAAAGAGGATGAAGTTGCAGAGCCACCGACAATACCATCCACTTTTGCTGGACCTAGTATTGAACGTGTGACCGCTGTTTAGGAGACTAATGTAGACGAGAGGCTGTGGCACATTGCCCGTTTGAGGGAGAATTCTGCCAACGCTTGTTGGAGTATCATGCGAAAGAGTAAAAAAAGATGTGACTCACGAATTATTCAAAAGGGGAAGGCAACCGCAGCTCCAACTTACACCGGAGTATGGCAACGCCCTCAAGAGGGGCCAAGTAAAATTGATCAGTTCTTTTTTTGTGTGGATGATATTGACAGATGTGTGAAGGGTCATTGTCGCAAGTGGATTGAGCCATTCTCTCTAAGCCAAGATAGACCCCCTATTCCTTCAATATAGCCTGTTAAGATAGGGACTAACCTCAAACTTGATGAAATGGAGGCGTTGGAGAATGCGGGCTTTCGATTACCACAAAAAGAACAGCTTCCTACGAACCGCACTTTCAATAATGTTGCCCCACCAAGAGACTTGTCCCATATTCCACTCCCGGAGAAGCCGGACGTGTTCCCTAGGTCAAGAAGATCGAAGAACATGAAACGCATTCCAGCTATGACTTCAAAGCACATGAAGAATATTGAGACTGCCACCTCAATGCAGACCAAAATTCTGAAGGTGACCATGATCCCGCATCCTGGTTTTGGATGTATCGTAGACTTGGAGTCGGATTCGGATGCAGTTTATAGACTTCCAATTAGTAAATTCCCGGATTGCTCATGCCGAGTGTTCAAGAAAACAATTTCTTCGTGAGGATGGAGAGATCCATACCGATCGTGCAAGCACCTATACTTCATCACGGTATTGGTTTGCAAATTTGATCCGGATGCTGACCTCTTCATCCACGCGGCCACTCTTAGTTTCAATGAGGTGAAGAAGATTCTGGAGGGAGGAATCCTAGACCATGCTACAGATTAGAATGCCTTAAATCCCCTCATTTACATACGCCATATGTAAGTCCTATGATTGGGTGTATGTGATATTTATTTCAGAACTTATTAAAAATAATTATTCTAGAACCTACATGTACAGCAAACCTTGCCAATTTGTCTTACTTGGAGTACTAAACACTTAGAAACATTACCTTAGAAACCTCTTGCCATTTCCAAATTGTGATTTATTGTCGAGTTTTGAGCTCAAGTCCAACCAATCTCAGAGAATTTAAAACTTATTTCCACGGGTTTGGGTCACTAAATCCACGGTAATAAGTCTGGAATATTCGAATATTCTCAAGAATATTCGAGAATAATTCTAGAATAAAAAATATTATACTATTTTTAGAAACTTTTTTACTAAAAATACAAAGTCAGCCCTAAAAATTCAAAAATCTTACCGCTTTCTGCTCACCGGTCACCGCTCAACGCTCACACGGTAGCAACGTCCTTTCCTCGTGTACTTTGTTAATTATCTAACATGTGCGCTTCTGTATACATTGCAGTTCAAAGAGAAGTTGCTATGACACAAGCTTCCCAAGGGACGGTTGTCAACAACGGTGGGCGTGGTGTAAGAGGTGCATTGCCTCAGAGAGGCAGATAGTTCTGCCACAAAGGCATGATCGACGGTGGACACAAGCATCTGAGGGTGGGGTTTTGAATGTGGGATCTACTCCTCCATCGTCGTCAGCCCCTCGTGAATCCCCTCTGTCACATGGACCGACGCAATCTAATGAAACCATGCGTCCCATAGTTATTCCCAAAAATGTGGGTAGTACTTCATCTTCTCCTACAACTGTGATGCTCCCTATGTTCCTTGAGAAAAGAGACACGGCCGCCTTGGTTGAGCAGTCTACAAAGGCTGCAGGCTGGGTAGACGCTATTCAGGCTATGGTTCAACACATCAAGAAGGTAAATCCCTCTATAACAATGGATTGCTTTCTTAGAGAAGTTACTCTAGCATGTTCATTGGTTTTTAATTACTTTGTGTTTAACCCACAGATTGGAAAGGGTAGGGACTACCCTTGCAAGAAGATGGAGTACAAGCCCAAACACCCCGGGATTGACATTATCATTGCAGACGTTCCCGAGAACTTGCCCGTGCTTGGTGTCTCGCCGGACGCAGTTCCCGTCTAGAACAAACGTGCTTCGTATTACTTCGAGTTCGTTTTTGTCTTTGCCTCATACCATTTGACTGACCTTGGGACTATCTTTATTATGCACCCCAAGGACGTCAAAATTGACCGCATCCTCCACGATCGTGCTAGTACTTACAATTTCCGGCTTCTGCGAGAGTGGTGGGCCTATAACCCCCTTCCTTTGGTTAAACCTGGGGCTACCGCAAGAGAGGTATACTTCAAATATTGGACTTGATTTAATTTCTCATTTCAATATTACGTTCTCTTATTTCGAATTGCTTATTGCAGACCCATAACTTTATCATCAAGGTCTATCCTCGTAAAGACTTCGTGAAGATGTTCAATATACGACAAGTGGCGCAATCATACGCATGAGTCGCTATCATACCTGACGAGGATGACATGGTCAGTAACTTTGCTCACTCAAGTTCCATTACCTGCCGGACTATCGGAAAGCCATAGCGCGGCTCACGTGAGAAGGATCCATCGTTTTTGCAGTGCTTTGTGGATTGCCTCACGGACGAGGGGCGAATCGTGTTTGACTTCAGCGCTAGTACCGGTAAAACTTCAAGTTCCCATTCATAAGCAGTTTGGAAATGTCAAGTTCGGTACTCATGTGGATTTCCTAATGTGCAGTTGCTTCAATTCTTGCATGTGCAGGCTCCAATCGTCACCTCATTGCTTTTGAGGCCAGATGAGGAGATTTTTGATGGGCTCTTGGCCACCTTCAAACACCCTAAACTGTTGGAAGAAGAAAGTGGGGAATCAGCCTCTGGTGACGATTACGACTCCGATGAACCGTATCCAAAGAAGCCTTGCACTTATATTGGTGTGTAGTCAATTCAATTCAATGACTTTTTGTGATTTCAAAGTCCAAACTACATTCAAAGCATTGACTGGTTATGATTATTTAGATATGCAGGCATCTCAAGACACTTGACCCAAAACGCTTATCTCTTCAACAGCCCACCTCCCACACTTGTTCTACCCTCTTATGCGGAGCATGTTGCTTGGGCCTTTCGTCGCGGCTCCAACTCCTCCTGTACCGAATTCATCACGCCGACGCTTTAGAACTGGTGTGCTTAGGTACATTCACTTAAAGTGTCGCAACCCTTGCTAGCTCACTTTAGCTTACACCAACTTTTTCCCAACTCTAGCAAGTGTCACGAGCGCTAACTCTGCACATCCCCCACATGCACAAAGTTAGCTCCCCATACCAACCACCAAGCTCACCGCTTGGTTATCAATGCCTCCTACTCATGCAACCGGGACTCAACCCCTTCGTAGGTAGCCAATGGTTAGGTGCGGACTTCCACTTATGTCCAAGGCCCAACTTGGTGGCACTCCCATACCACGCGGCCTAACCGCACTTGGTGGTGTCTCCTCACCACCGCCCATGACCACCATGGTGACCCCAAGGCCACCAAGTAATCACAACGCCGGCGGTGAGACACCACCCCACATCGGTAGCACTCATGGTCCTCATTTTGCCTATATGAGTCCCCGTGGTGAAGCTCCAACACTAGCTCCCCCACCGGGACTCACCTTGTCCTTATGAGCCACCGTGGTGAAGCCCCAACACTAGCTCCACCCACCGTGCCTCATTTTGCACTTTGAGTCCCCATGGTGGAGCCCCAACACTAGCTCCACCCATTGGGACTCACCTTGGCTTGGGAGTCCCCATGGTGAGGCCCCAACACTAGCCACACCACTCGGGACTCCCACCTTGGTCACCACCAAGGCACCATGGGAGTGTGGAGGGAGACCAGCCCTCCCCATAGTATACTCTGTGGGATTCGGCAGCCCCCTGGTCCTAGGTGAAGGGCTGGACCCTCACACCTCTTAGTTTTGGAAGACCACCCAATCTCCCAATGCCTTAGCCGCTGGAAGGCCCGGGAGACTTCCCGAACCTTCCAGGGCTCGTATCTACCTCGTCCCGCATCCAAACGCGACGAGCGACCACTCTATCGACATCTACTCGTCAAGCAGATGCCGATAGACACCTTACTTGCCTCATTCCGACAAGTATTGAGGGAGTTATGCCCCTCTGAAGATTCGGGAGTCCCGGGCCAGCTTCCCAGTCCAGCACTGTCCCTGGACAGCACTCCCTTTAGTCCCACAATCTTCCAACTCCCATAACTTTTAGCTCACACCTCCAACTGAGGTGCTCCTTAGCATCCCGGAATCGTGGCAACATGAGCTTCCATAATCTCATGTCCATTCCCTCGTGGCTCCTAGTCTCCGTGGGTGAGAGGCGTCTCCAACGCCCGGGGTCCTCTCCCACACTAGGCCCACTTAGGTTCCCTTCACCTTGGCACCCCAAGGCCCGGGCGTCACTCCGGTGTCCCCCTTGGGCCCTTGGTGTTGCGGGCACTCCTCAAGGAGAGGTGCGCGACACATCCAACTTCTTGCTCTCATAGGCAATTGGCCTACCATCTTGCATCAAGACGCCTCCAATGGCAAAGTCACTTGCATCTGTGTGGACCTCAAAGGGCTTATCAAACTCAGGGAACTTCAACACTGGTGGAGATGACAACTTGTTCTTGAGTTCCTCAAAGGCTTGGTAGCAAAATTCATCCCATACTTGGTTCACCCCTTTTTTCAACAAGTCGGACAAAGGCTTGGCAATCTTCAAATGATGGTCACACTGATCATTTGAATGGTGCTTTACCTTCATCGTAGTGTGTTTATTTTTTTACTATTTCAGAGATGACAATGTAGGGTCAACTCTCATGAGTTGCCTTACCCTACAACTCATTACTTTCATATGATTTACATTATTTTACATATATGTGTGTTTGCCAGTATCGAAACCTTCAACCGTATTGAACAATTTCAATGTCCAATTCTGTACTCGATCTATATGTTGGGTTCACTTGTCACACCCCACTATTTCAAATGACATTTAAAATTCTAAAACGTATACAAGTTCTTGTAGGTCATTGCTACTCTATATTTGTCAATGTTTATGGGAGCTTCTATTTTTGCCCTATTAGCTCAAGATAGCTGCCTTGTGCACAATGCGATGCTCAAACGAGCCCGATGGGGATCGAACCCGGACCTCCGCTATGCCATCATTATGTCTAACCGTCCACTACATTAGATTAAACGATGAGACAGTTTCTATTACTGAAAATTGAATTATATATCTTATTGCCATTTATATTTTTTCCTTTATCAGTTTTGTTTCACAACATGCGTAGTATTCTTCGACGAACTCGTGTGAGCAGCGCGTTACATAAGAGGCAACTATCTAAGGATGTAGTATAGATCTCGAGGGTTCTTTGCTTTTGTTGAATTTTTGTTGTACTTTCATGATGACATCAGCCCTAATTTATCTCTAAATCCTAAACCCAATAACAACTTTTAGAATTACCCAAAACATATGTTCAATCTTACCTTTAAATAGTCATGCCTCCAATTTACACGTTCATCAATATAATGACATCAGCCCTACTTTCAATATATTCACATAAAATCTTCAAGACAATACAAATGAAATATTTTTGTGAGGTAGAACCCACATTTAAAGTAGACCCAAAACCACGGAATTAGGGACCCTAAACCCTAAAAATAGACATTTTAAGATAGTACAGTACAAAATTAAGTGGTAATAGAGTACTTTACTTTGAAAAAAAATTGTTATAAAATAGTCAAAATTGTCCCGTCACTGCTCTACGCTCACCGCTCACCGCTCTACGCTCCATGCTCTATGCTCACGCCTCTACGTTCTCCGATGTCGTATGACATTGAATGCAATGTTTGCCTCATAGAAAAATGAAGCCCACTTTGCAGGCTATCCCTCGCCAGGCTCGTGTGAGCAGCGCGTTACATAAGAGGCAACTACCCAAGGATGTAGTATAGATCTCTAGGGTTCTTTGCTTTCGTTGAGTTTTTGTTGTATTTTCATGATGACGTCAGCCATAATTTATTCCTAAACCCTAAACCCAAAAACAAATTTTAGAATTACTTAAAATATATACTCAATTTAATCTTTAAATAGTCATGCCTCCAATTCACACGTTCATCAATATGATGACATCAGCCTTACTTTCAATATATTCACATAAAATCTTTAAGACAATACAAATGAAATATTCATGCGAGTTGGGACCCACATTTAAAGAAGACCCAACACCACGGAATTAGGGACCTAAACCCTAAAAATAGACATTTTAAATAGTACAGTACAAAATTAAGTGGTAATAGGGTACTTTACTTTGAAACATAATTGATATAAAATAGTCAAAATTGTCCCATCACCGCTCTACGCTCACCGCTCACTGCTCACCGCTCACCGCTCTACGCTCACGCCTCTACGTTCTCCTCAATAAGATAAGAGAAGAAATATTGGTGTTAATATTTTAATGACGAAACGTATAGATTTAGAACAACTCATGGTTTCCAATATAACGTCCTTGATATCAATATTCCACCAAATGTATGAGATCTCCATAACAGCAATCAACAAATTCACATACGAGTTAACAATTCAATTTCAAAGTCTTGGGGTTTAGGATCTTAGGGTTTAGGGTTTTAGGGAGGGGGGGCACTGTTAGGGGGGAGGGCAAAATAAACCATCGCCCGTCGAGCACCCTGCTTGTGCGGAATAAAGCCCGCTTCGGTGCCTCTATTAATCGTGGGGAGTTCCAATGCGTCCCTAGTGCGTCCCCAGTGCGTCCAGCAGCCAGGTGGGGAGTTCGGCTGGGGCGGCACATCAACCAGCATCCATCACCAAACATCTGATACTACATACCTATGTATTAACATTCATTAAATCCCCTACTTTTCACAAAATTTTAATACGTTTCACTAAAAAAAAATACCATGCATGAAAGCTCAAGCGATGTCCGTTTCGTCTACAAAAAAAAAATCATGCATGATATAAAAATAATATAATGAAGTTGAGAGAGAAAAAAATGTTTGTCTGTTAGAATCAAGAACACAAGGACTTGCTACTCAATATCTACTAAGAAATATTTGGCTATGATCTTTATTTAATGAAGACCATCTTACATAAATTTGGACATTTCCAACACTACATCAGATTTTTGTTTTAAAACACGTAGATAAAAAGGCTTCAATGGGTCTACTCACTAGTTGCACGTTAACTATCTGCATCTGCTTTGTTCACGTCCTCACTGTCAGCCCATGGAAACTCATTATTATCTACCAACCAGCATTGAATGAAACCATTAGGGTGTTTATAAATCATAAACTCAGGACAATATTTTGGATCAACCTCCTGTCCAAGGTTTGGGATTTGTACCGGTGATCGTTCCGGGTCTAATTCCACTTCGTCTTTTTCTTGATTGCCATCCATTGCATTCCGTTCTTCCAATTGACGATCTTGGGTTGCTCCATGTGCTTGTGCTTCAAATCGCTGAGGATGAATACCAAAGATGTCATCAACGAATGTCTCCATATCATCCCACTGAACAAACCCATCAAAACCTTTAAGACTGTATATCACATCAAGTTTACCATATAATGCAATCCTAGACTCCCACTTAAACTTACTACTCTTTCGATCTCTTTATCCGCGATCTCAGGTTCAAATTCTTGTGATCCACTCCTGCTCTACGATTGCTTCCTAGACTCTAGCTCCTCCCCTCCTTCGTTCCAATCAAGCCGTTATCCTTCGTCTTCACAGCCAGTATTCTCAATAATGGCGTCCAAGTTCAACATTCGCATCTTTACATTCTTTCTAACCCTCCCTGGGAGGAACTCATCAATCGTTTCTTTTATATCTAGCATAGATCGTCATCAGACACATCCGGCGCATCTTTCTTCCGCATCGCACTCCGTCGCAAAGCTTTTGATCCAGAAAACTTCATGCCACCTCTTCTCTTCTTCTTCCCGTGTCCTCCATCCTTCCCTCTCTCTACTTGACTTCTGTCACCCTCCATTGCGAACAACTACAAACTCCTACCCCTTAAGACACGATATTTTGAAATGCGTGACTCTGACAATACAAAATGATCATACAACCCAGACTCAAGACACTAACGTCTGCAAAAACAAAGAGGATTATCTCTTCTAAGTGGATGACTTTAATCTCTTTGCATGCGCCGTTCTTTAAACCCTAACTACTCGACTGCGTATCCCAATAAGACTCTTAGACACTTCAGCATCCCGATACAGTACAAAATTAATTACTGTGATTCCGTGTCTGACAATATATACTAATCTATTTTCAAGCAGCCTTTCTAGCGCTCAAATTCTCTGACAGAGGCGGTCTCCGTCACAAATTCAAATCTCATTTTCTTAATTAGTTGCCCCATCTTTGCATTTGTCTTTAATTAATGCATGTATTCAATATTTAAACAATGCGGTTACACAATAAGTTTTAAATACGTATACATCGAGGAGCTTGTGAGTCCAATTTTACCCCTACACTCACTTTGTTCCAATATCTTCCACTAAATAAATTTGCAACTCTTTTTTACATTTACTAATTCCAATAGTACATTATTTCAGTACATCAACATCGCCACAGGAACTCATTATCTCATTTGTACCACCCGTATGTCCATTTTCTTGTACTAGCTTCTATCATGGCTTCCTCTTCTTAGCAACCTTGTCCGGATTTGATCAAGATTAAGTCAGTTGCCTCAGATGTCCTTGTCTGTCTTCCTCCTCGCCCTGATGATGTCGCTGAAGTCATGGCTTCCACCACTGAGCCGGACGTAGCCGGGGTGTGAGCGGTGAGCGTAGAGCGGTGAGTGGTGAGGGCAGAAAATCTGATTTTAGAGCGGTGATTTCGTAATTTTAGTAAGAAAATTGTAATTTTTCGAATTTTTAATTTTAAAGAGCATATTCCAAAGAATATTCTAATATTCTTGACTTATTACCATGGATTTTGGATCCTAAACCCGCGGAATTGGGAGACAGAATTTTACAATTATGCATGCTTGAGATGCACATAGAGACATTTTTTACTTCAAACGATAAGATTACATGTGCATAAAATCTGTTAAATAGGAAAAGATGGTTTTGGAACATGTATAATTATATATATATTGATTTTCACTAAATTGTGAAATCATAGTACATAAGATAGGAAAGACACAATATAATAGTAGAACATATAGAGTATGTGCAGGGTGTCCTCTAGTCTCTGGCATGGTCTAGGACCCCACACTCTAAAATCCTCTTCACCTCATTGAAACTAAAGATAGGCGCGTGGATAAAAAGGTCGCTATCGGCATCAAAATTACAGACCCTAACAAAGATATAGTAAAGGTGCTTACACGGTCTATATGGACATCTTTTCCTACCCAACTCAGCAATTGTGTCCTTCATCATTGGGCAATTACAATTAGGCAATGCACTTATTAAAACTTGATAAACTGACCCCGAATCCGACTCCAAGTCAATAATACAACCAAAACCGGGCTGCGGTATCATGGTCACCTTGAGTATGCTGGCTTGTAAAGTCCGAGCTGAATCGACTCCCTTCATCAACTTTGGTGTTGCAGAAGTGACTCGACGAAGGTTCTTGGATTTTCTTGATTCAGGAAAGACGTTCGCATCGTCACGCACCGGTATGTGTGACAAGTCCCGTGGAGGGACAATGTTATTGAATGTGCGGTTCATGGGAAGACGGCCCTTTTGTGGGAGTTGGAATCCTGCATTCTCCAACGCCTCAATTTTGCTACGTGTCAGATTTGTCCCTATTTTGACAGGCCATACCGAAGGGATAGGTGGTCAATCTTAGGTCCGAGAGAATTGCTCAACCCATCTTCGACGATAACCCTTTACACATCTCTCAATATCGTCTGCACAGAAAAAGAATTGTTCTTCAACTTTGCGGCTGCGCAGAGGAGACTTCTAGATTCCAGTGTAAGTTGGAGCTGGGGTAGCCTTCCCGTTCTGAACTATGCGTGATGTACATTTCTTCTTAGTCACTGCCATATTTACCCAACAAGCCTTGGAAGATGTCTCGTTGAATTGAGAAATGTGTCACATCCTCTCGTTCACCTTAGTCTCTTGAACCGCGGTCACGCGTTGGATACTCGGTCCCGGAGAAGTAGATGGTTCCTAAGGGCATTCTTGAACTTCGTCTTCCTCGTAGGTAGTACCCAAACTCACAGCACAAGCTCGGGTAACCCTTCTCCCAATTTGAGGTCGTGAGAAGCTCACAATGTCAGGTCGATGTGTTTCTTCTTCAGCTCCAATTGGAACATTTGCCTTCTGTTTCTTTGTACCAAAGACCTCAGCTCCTTCCAAGTGGGCGTCGCGAGTACAGAAAACTTGAGCTTCAGGAAAATTCAATACTACCTTGTTCATATCTAATGGATCTCCTGTTCAATTAGCTTTGCGTTGGGTGGTGCGAAGAGCTTTGCGTCGAGTAGCGCGAAGTTGAAGTTCCTCTGTAGATGGGCCACAACCACCTTTGCCACCATTGTTGAATTGATGATAAGCCACTACTTGGAGGAATGCGCGAACATAATCGTCAACAGCGGCGACGTAAAGGTCCCCTCCCTTGTTGCCAGAGGCCTGTAACCATTTGTTGTGTACCGTCTCAGCAAAGTTACAGGACGGCATCTCCGCTAACTCTTCTGGAGAGTATTTTTTCTCGTACATTGTGTTTCCCATCACAGTTTAATACATGCTTTAACAACTTTGTTTTTCTTAACTCTATAATGGGTACATCTGTGGCATAGTGGTTCTAACTTATAGATTGTTTCTTTCAAAACTGCAATTTTTGAAATCCAGAATAAAGAAATAGAATCATTTACCTATGTAATGAAAATAATAAAATACGATATCATAATTAAGCAATAAAAAGTATAGTTGAGGAAACTCACTAATTCCATAAATCCACCCCATTGTCTGTAGCAAAAATGCCAGTATGTAAGCCAATGGCCTAGGTGTTGGAGCCCACTTTCGGAAGTGGCGTTCGATGACGACCACCACGCTCTGATGGCCCAATAGCGAGTCTCAGTCTCTTCCATGGTGCGGGCGTCTTTATACTGCTTACAAAGAACCGTGTGTTGATCTTGTAGTTCGTGAACGATGTACTGTTTGGTGTGTTTCTCAAGGGACTGCGTCCAATGGAAGAAACACGTTCGTTCACGGTCTTCCATGGGGACTGTAGGGTTGCCCGACCCATAAATGATGCGCACAACATTCCAATTGGCTTGAGCACTGTCAGCCATAAATCCTTGGAACTCTGACTTTGGTACTCCGTGCCTAGCTATAACATGGTTTAGGTTCTTCCAAAAGACGAGTTGAGCTTCTCTATTCTCGGACTGGAAATCACAACACGCAATAGTTAGAATGCGTTGGTATCGGGAGTCGTACACGTGGCACTCCATCGTGGTCCAGTTTTTGACTCGTTTGACGTGGTCGAACATCATCCAAGCGTGGGAGAGGTTGCCGCCGGGTTGCATTTGACGGACAAGGTCAACACCGCTAGCATGGCCGACCTCGGACATCTTGAAAATGAAGACTTTGTCGGAGTCGTCTCCTTGGCCGGGGAACATGTTCCGTTGCACGAAGGCCCACTTGCTAAGCTTTCTGAGTTTGGTGATCCCATCCAGAACTCCATACCTGCGCAAATATCTGAAAGTTTAGACACGGTGTTGTATGGCAGGAGAGTTCAACTCCCTACATTGTTCGAAAACTGGCTCTAACTCTTGGAGAGATAGTTGCGAGGTTATAGGATCACCTTCATCACGGAGTAGGATATTTCCTAAGAGATCTTTGCTAGTTTCCATGACAATTTTGGAAACTGTTGCTTGTGGATTTCGGTCGACATGCTCCTCTAATAGCTCATGTATCTTCTTCTTTGTGCATCTATACACTCCGACCTTGACAGGGTATTCGTGGGTACCGAGATGGATACAAGCACGCTCCTGATCATCATTCCCGAAGACATAGAAGATTCTAGCGGAGCAGTGAGCAACACAGACTGGAGGTTGTTTGCAAATCTTACAGGCAATGGTGGAGGATGGTGGATGTACTTCGCCAACGGCAAACGGATCTTTGGTAATGCCTTCGAACTCCACCTCGTTTACTCCTGCAGTCCCATCCGGTCGTTCCAAGAAATCGCAATTTTGATTGTGGCATTGCAAATGACCCACACAACTTGAATAGCGAAAGGATAAGCCAAAGGTGTTGCTGATGTTTGTGGTCATTGTTCTCGTCCACACATGGCCATCAAAGCGCTTGTCCATACCTTCCATGGACTTGGCATTCCTGTGAACAGATGAGGGGGTGACGGGAGGTAGAATATATAGAACATCTCCATTGAAACATGGAGGAAGTGATGGGGTGCAGACGGTACGGATGGTTTCAAAGTTGATTTTCTTCAATATAGTTTTGCTACCTGACATGGAACTGAGTTTCAGAAGAGAAGGGAGAATTTTTTTGGGTTTTCTAGCCTGTGACAATGTAAAGGGCGAAGGACTTAAATTGACAGAGGGATTCGAAACAGAATTCGGTGAAGGGAGCTTTGCCGCGGGGCGACGGGTTTTAAATCGAATTAGCATAATTTGTAAGATACTGTCAGATATGGCGCTCTGGGAGCCGTCATTGCAGTTGCTATAATTAATGATCAATGAAAGTGAGTAGGTCTCTCGCATGGTAGTCAAAATCGTTTAAATAGATGGAGGACGACTACATCGACCCTTTTATTGTCTGTTGTGTTTTTGGAGGTTCAGGATTTGAGTCGACTTCAGTTGTGTCTGATGTTACAACGACACGAGGTCATGGATGATGTCAGCCACGGATCTGAGAGATTGAATGAGAGTATGCCTAAGAGAAAGAAAAGGAGGGGTGGGACAAGGTTTAGTAATACGAAAGCGCTCAAGCGAAGCGCTTTGCGTTAGGGGGGAGTGTCTCGGCCAAGCGGGGAAGAGTGTGGTCCCGCTGATTTCGACGGAGACAATGAAGAGGTTGGACCACAGTTTAGGCGGAGTGTCAAAATGCGGTCTATCAATCTTGACACGGTTGTGGAGATCGCCGATACCGTAATCCTGGAAGATGAAGATGTGACTAAGAGCATCTTCAACGAGCTGGAGCGTGGACGAAGTACATCAACTTCAAGTGATTCCCTAAGTTATTACGTTGGAGGCGAAGATAGAGGTGATGGTGTTGGTGTGGATTCTGGAAGAAAGGTACAGTGATAAAGAATGGTTTTGTCAAAGCATATTTATGATTATGTGTTTACTGATTTTGTCGTCGGAATGTAGGATGATGCACGCTCAAGTTTGAAAGTTGATGGAGTTGAAGATGAAAGTGATGCACACGAGAATGCTAATGATGACGATGCAAACCGAGAGCAAATAGGTACTCTGGAGATATTGAACGCTGCTGAAGATCATGAGGGGCGCAGTGATCGAAGAATAGATGGAGAGGTAAAGGAGATGACCTTTTTCTTGGGTATCATGAATAAGGCCGGGCATATATTAGCATTTACTTCCGGGTATAGATATGCTTTTATGTCTTGATCGTATACAAGCGCAGTTTTAGAGGAAGTGACTTTGGCGTAAGAAGTTTTTTTCATATAATTAAATATATATATATTTATATATATTTGCGAGATGACATGGTACATAAGTTTGTACTAAGTATTATTTGTAAGATTGCGTATTCAGTCATCTGTAATGGTAGTTCCGAAATAAAATCCGAAATCAACGTCTAGTTAAAAAATTATGCGAGAATGACTACTCTTTCAAAACAACGATGGTAGGTTTGATTTGTTTTGTTTTTTTTTTGTTTATTATGGGAAAGATGCAAGCAGCATGAATAAGTGATTCTGCAATTAATACTTTAATATTGAATATATGAATATGTGATTAATACTTGAGTTATTAATTAGAGTCCTAGTTAGCGCTGGAGGGAGGGAACTTCGCGGGAGGGGGGGGGGAACTTGGAGAGAGGGGGGGAACTTCGCTGCAGTAGGGGCTTCGCGGGAGGGGGGGGGAGCTTCGGGGGAGGAAGGGCTGTGATGACGTCGGCCATTGCAAGAAGGCCCTTCGTTGCTGGCCGATGCACGCCCATCTTCCTTGCTGGCCGATGCAGACCCGGGTCCATCGCTCGCCGATGCAGGCTCTTCTTCGTTCTTGGCCGATGCAAGCCGGGCTCCATCGCTGGCCGATACAGGCCCTTCTCCCTTCAATTCCGCTGCTCCTTCCAATTGCAGACAGAACCTGCCCGCCGCTTGCCGATTCAGCTTGGCGCGCGGAAAGTGCTCCTCAAGCCGTCCGAGGTTTCGGTAACTGAGCTAGAGTTTGAAGTAGCTCAGCCGGCCCTTGCGCCGCTAGAATCTGACTTTGTTGAACTGAAATTGCAAAGCTCAGCAGACTCTAGGGTTTGTAACAAGTCATGATTAGCATAGTTGATAGAATCAAGATTAGAATGGTGAGTTGAGATAAAGCTCATAGGATTTGTGTGGTAGAGCCCTTTGAATCATTACGGTGTAAACTACAACTTGAAGGGCGGGTTTGGTTTCTGCGAGGAGAAAGAAGCAATGGCGGAAGAACTAAACACTATCGTTGAAGGAGACAACCTCGAAAAATTGGAAAATGTGAGTTCCGGTTCCAGAAATGTGAAGTCCGGTTCCACAGAATCGAGTTTGTTTGCAGAGTTTTACGCATCGCATCCATACGCTCCAGGGGAAGCAATCAAAGCGCGGGCCGAGCTAGAGTGGTGGTACTCCACAAGTTTTAAGGTATTCTCATTACTTCAATGCTCTTTCCGAATGCTTGTTGATGAATCCCTCGTTTTAGCTGGTGCTGGGAATGCCGATGATGCCGCTCTGTGGACACAACGAGCTGGTAGAGGGGGCCAAATTCAACTCCTTCTTAGCTGCTCAGTGTGCAGGGCTTGCTCCCAACCTTGGTCTTTGGTCACTGAACACCTCTCTTGTCGGTGCAGCGGGTTGTTCGACAGGAGAGATGATTTTTTTTATTTTTTTTACCTATTTCTTCTTGATCCTGTATGTTGATGAATCCCGCGTTTAAGCTCGTGCAGTGAATGCCGATGATGCCGCTCTGTGGACACAACGAGCTGGTAGAGGGGGCCGATTTCAGCTCCTCCTTAGCTGCTAGAGTGCATGGCTTGCCCCCAAACCTTGGTCTTCGTTCAGTGAGCTCCTCTCTTGTCGGTGCAGCGGGTTGTTTGTCATTGTTTGTGGATGGTCTCCTGCGTGGGATTCGGTGCTGGTTGAGCATCTGGTATTGGTTTTTGACAAAATCCTCCGAGGAGTGTGAGCCCTGCGTGGATGCAAGGCTAACCTCGGAGGGATGATTTTTGCTTTTTTTCTTGACTTTTTTCTTCTTGAGCCTGTTTGTTGATGAATCCTACGTTTAAGCTGGTGCTGGGAATGCCGATGATGCCGCTCTGTGGACATGACGAGCTGGTGGAGGGGGCCGACATCTGCTCCTTCTGAGCTGCTCAGTGTGCAGGGCTTGCTCCCAACCTTGGTCTTCGTTCAGTGAGCTCCTCTCTTGTCGGTGCAGCGGGTTGTTCGTCATCGTTTGTGGATGATCTCCTGCGTGGAATTTGGTGCTGGATGAGCATCTGGTATTGGTTTTTGACAAAATCCTCCGATGAGTGTCAGCCTTGCGTGGAGGCAAGGCTGACCTCGGAGGGATGATTTTTGTTTTTTTTTTTTTTTTTTTTTTTTTTCTTCTTGATCTTGTTTGTTGATGAATCCCACGTTTAAGCTCGTGCTGGGAATGCCGATGATGCCGCTCTGTGGACATGACGAGCTGGTGGAGGGGGCCGACATCCGTTCCTTCTGAGCTGCCAGTGTCCAGGGCTTGCTCCCAACCTTGGTCTTCATTCAGTGAGCTCCTCTCTTGTCGGTGCAGCGGGTTGTTCGTCATCGTTTGTAGATGATCTCCTGTGTGGATTCGGTGCTGGTTGAGCATCTGGTATTGGTTTTCGACGAAATCCTCCGAGGAGTGTCAGCCTTGCGTGCACGCAAGGCTGACCTCAGAGGGTTGATTTTTGTATTTTTTTTAATTTTATTTTTTTTCTTTATTATGCTTGTTGTTGAATCCCGCGTTCAACTGCTCAGTGTGGATTTGGTGCTAATTGAGGGGGCCGTTTGGTTGGATCTCGTTTTTTGATGTAGCTGGTGTGTAGATTCGGTGCTCGTGGATCTTGTATTGTGTTGTTGTTGTTGGATGTTTTAGTATGTTTGTTGGTGTGTGCTTTACTAAGTTTTGGTACGTGGGAATGCAGGACCCTGACAACGTTCTGAAGAAATTTGCCGTTGCGGAGAAAGAAGAATCTGACACGAATAACAACTTATCAGAAATTAGATCTTATGTCACAAAGTACTTGGGTCTCGGCGTTTAGCAATACCTTTGTCGTCGCTTCCCGTAACGCCCCCTCGTCCTTCTCCTGTCCGTCACACAAGTGTTGATGTTGATCGGGTCACACGAGCAAGTTACATGCGTAACTATTACGCACAAGCAAAAGCAAGCTGTCTCGCAGCCAAGGCATTGGCCCAACTTGCTTTCCAACGTTCACCTCGACTCGCAGCAAATTCGAAGTCTAAATAGAATATTGAACTCATTATATGTTACTTATTTATTAACTTTATCATATATCAATTTTATGATTCTATACATTTTTTATTTTCTTTTAGACATATTCTTATTATGTATGTGCGTTGTTTTACTTGGTTGTTTTTCTTGCCACATGAGATTATCACCAGCTTCTTCGCTAGAGGAAGAAGAGGATGTCCAACCTCGTCTTATTAATTGGTGATGACAAAGTAGTTCGTGAGCAACAAATACTAGAAGGCTCGAGCGATGCGGTTCCCCACGAAAGTCCGTCCGAAACTGCTCAACTCCCTGAAACATTCAACGCTGATGATCGACAAGATTCTCTTTCCGATGACGAGGAACCTGCATTGCCGGGAGGTGTCAACGTCGGGATTGTTCGCATGCCCCCTCACCTCCAAAACGAAGATCCAGACTGGAGTGCTAACGAGATGCGAATGATTCACAAGAGTGATTCAAATGTGATCATGAACAGGTTGCGTCTCAAACTTGTTAAGAAATCTCACATGATGATTCCATTGTGTCGCCTTGTTTGTTATCCTAAGGTGCGACCGATATCGGAACAAGACGTCAGAAAATTGGAGAATGAGTTCAATAAAGGCTATTGCGAGGGCGACCGAGTCATGTACATTACTCCCTTCAATAGGAAAGAGAGAGAAAAAATTGTGGATGCCAAAGATAATGTGTTTAAGGATACGCTTTGGAGAGAGGCGAATGACGAGTTCGACAGGACATTGCGCTCAGATCCGGATCTCCATCATCTTATCGGCAAGTACTTTTATGTTTACGAAGGTAACCATCATGTTACCGCGTGGATGCGGCACATCGAAAGGTACCATAAGCTGGATGCCTCGTGGCATATTTCGGTCGACTGTATCATCCTTGATGCTCGCGGGGAGAGCAGTTTGCTCCTCGAAGTTATGAATGACATCAATTGGTAAGAGGAAACCTGATTCTTTAACTTAAATTTGTTCTATATATTATCTCCCTCCAATGTTACTAATTTATGATTCTGATTTGTAGGTCTACAGAACATGACCATGTTCAAGACAGCCTTCATGCTAAACTTCAACGTATGAGGAAATTTGGTAAGCTCAAACTGCATGATTTCAAAGATCTCATAAGTCCTGAGGACTACAAAATCTGCAAAGACGCCAAAGCCAAAAAAGAAACTTGGTATCTAGTCACTCTTGACGTTTTTGTTAAGTTTTTATACTCGGTAAGTTTTCTTTATACGTGGTTGTCTCTTGTACATAATATTTAATTTTGTCACATTTTCTTCATATTGGGTTGTCCTTTGTACAGAGGAGGTTAGCCAAAGCATCGGACGATGCCGAGACTGCTTACTATGCCACTGTCCCGAAAGAGAAGCAATCGGGGCCGGGAGTGTGGAGTGCCATGGAAAATGCGATCAAAGTTGAAATCAAAGCAATCCGTGGCAAATTGGTTACAGTGGCAAATTACAATCTTGGGAGAGTATTGCCGAAAGAGGTGTGTATGTCAATTTTTTAAGGTTCCTTTTGCGACTATATATTATTGCTTGATAATACTAAATTCTGTATTCCAATCCGTATTGTGTGCAAATTTATGCACACTACGGCAAAAACCTTAAACCGGATATGACAATCGATCGCTTGCACATGGTAGCAACTAGCAATGTTCACTTCGATTTCAAGACAAAGTGGTTGCAATGGTGGAACTCACCAAACGATGTTCGTCAATCCGTCCACTTTCCGGAGGACCGCCCTATGAAGGATAAAAGTTTGATTACATTTCTTCATCGTGCTTCTCTATGGGCACAGGTAATTTCGTCCCTACTTCTCTGTTTACCTTACTATTGCCTTTCGAGTAATACATTTTTCAACGTGTTCTATGTATGTGTAGTTGGACAAATCCCTTGAAAGTAAATTGGAGAAGCTTATCGAGAAAGAAAATCTCAACATTCAATGGTCTGAGGCCGTCCTCAAGCCATCCGCATATGTCGAGAAGTGGAGGTTGCTATACTGGGAGAAGGCATTCGCCAACTACCTTGCTCCAAATGCCAGCCCAAAATTCATCAAAGGCACAGATATTTATAAGATTGGGGATGGCAAAGTCACCATCAAACGATTGTTATTCCGGTATGCCAACCGCTAGCTAATTATCTACTAACAAATTCTGTTTTACATATTTGATTCTGTTGTTCTAATTGGCTCTTGTGTTTGTAGGTACTTGACGCAAGAGCTTGTTGCGAAGGGAGCTTTAGCTTCATGGTCCATTCTTTTGGAGTTGGAAGACGTTGCAGTCACAAACGATCTCTCCAGCATCTTTTCCGAATCCCAACAGAGGCAATTTACTAACACACAGCTGATGACGGGGGGTTGGTTCCTTGAGTGTCAGGCTAACTTTGTGCACAAGGAGGAGAAAGAACTTGTTCAAAACCTTGGTTCACTTGGAACTGGCGATGCACCTATGGAGGTCAATGATGATGACGACGACGACCTCTCGATTCTACCAAGCCCACATGTCTGCAGTTCTCCACCACCGTCCCCGGCTGCACTGCCCAAAGCTCGAGCAAGGAAGAAACGACTCAACGCTATTGCGGATCCTGAAGAAGATCTTCAACAAGAGTCCGGAAAAATCGCTCCTCTCCAACTGGAAGGTCCTGAAGACCCTGATCTTACTCAAACTTCACATGGTGCGACAGTCAATGACGTTCGACGTGGTGCACGTCTGACTCAGATTTCCAGAGGTGGACTTACGAATGCGGGATCCCCTCATGTGTCCTTCACCGTTGACCACAACTCTTCGCAGTCTCCTCACCGTCTCAGTCAGCCAAAATTCGCCAAACGCCCTCTTCCGAAACCCAATCACAGTGGTAGCAGCTCGTCGTCAAAAATTACAGTCACTCTGCCTATGTATCTCGAGAAGGGGAACACTGGAGATTTGGTTCATCAATTGTCGAAAACTCAAAACTGGGATTCACAAATCCTCGATATCGTCCAGCACATCAAGAAGGTATTATTTTGTACATTTGTCATTTATAATCTCCCTAATTACGTTTTTTACTTGTAAATCTATTAGCCACTAACTAATTATTGGCTTCTATATCAGATTGGAAAAAACTGAAAGTACCCGTGTACGGCGATGGAGTATGATCCCAAGCATCCAGGGATTGATCTCATTTTTGCAGACGCTCCAAAAAACTTGCCCGTACCGGGTGTGTCTCCAACGAAAGTTCCATCCTGGAACCGGCGTGATAAAAACTACTTTGAGAGCCTTTTTATCTTTGCCGCATACCACTTGACAGACGTTGGAGCCATTCTTTTGATGCATCCCAAATATCGTAGAATCGAGCGTACCCTTGATTCCGAATCCCATACATATGGTTTTCGTGTTGTTCGAGACTGGTGGGGATATTATCCACTTCCAATGGCCTCTACCGTACCACCACTACAAGGAAATAGGGCCCGATATGACCAATAGTTGACAAGAAAATGTCCAAATTGACGAAGTCGCAGGCTCGCAGCCCAACTTCTGTCACTTTGGAAATTATAAATGTTTTTGTCAACTCCTTGTCAACTTCTTGTCAACCTTTTTTATTTTTGACCAGCGTGGAATTGCTAAAATGGGGGCACTTAATTCCTAACCGTCCTTGAAGTCCGAAATAGGTTTTTGCAATTTCGGGCAACCTAGATAAAGGTCTTGAAGGTAATATTTTCTGTCTAATATTTTTACTTGGCGCTCCTTATACTGCAAAGTGGGTGTGGTAAAATTTGCAAAGTGGAATTTCAATTTTTGAATATTCTAGGGCAATTCTCGATGTGCGAGCCAAGATCGGGCAGTTTAAATTTAGGTTTTCAAAAAAGAATTGGAATTATGTTCATAACCAAAGTACTACTTAAGTTCCTAAAGGCTCTTGGTCAAAAAGTTTACCAATTTTACAAGGGCAGCCTCCAAAGTTTCCAAACCAATCTTGACAATGCCCAAAAAAGCTTGGGAGACAAACTTTGGATGTTATGATCTCGCAAACGGTAAACATCCAACGGTTCATTTTTTGAAGAGTAACTAAAAATAGTCTTAAGTACAAGATCTTACGGTTGGAAGTTTCAAAAAAAGAAATAACTTTGGTTTACAGCCTTGGGAATGCATAGAGGTAGAAAATCGTAGTTTCAAGGTTTTGAGCTCCCAAAAACACACACGGACAGTTTGGGGTTAACAAAACTTAAAAAATACCCAACATTTACATGTCATCCTACAATTCACAGCCCAAGAACCATAATTTTCTCACTTTCTACTTCTAGAAGCCGCATGGGGGCGTGAAGGTCATTTAGGGATTTAAAAAAAATCAGCAGACTTTAGCAAGAATTTTGTCATAGTAGAATAGTTTTTTTCAAAAATTGTTAGGATAAAAAAAGCTAGTAAACCTAGTAAAGTTTCATCACCAAAAATTCGTTTGTTATTTAAAGCCTCCAATCAAAAGTTATAGACAAAATTCAAAGAGGGGTAGCAAGGGATTTTCTTTTTTGATATTTTCAAACACCCTCTTTGAATTTTGTCTATAACTTTTGAATGGAGGCTTTAAATGACAAAAGGATTTTTGGAGATGAAACGTAACTTGATTTACCAGCTTTTCGTAGTCTAAAGGTTTTTGAAAAAAGTTGTTTTACTATGTCAAAATGGCCGCCAAATTCTGCTGAGTTTGAAAACAACAAGTCTATATAGTTGAAACAAATTCCTTATTAATCATCGAGTTGAATGGAGGGCGGGTTGGTAAGGTAGTAGTCTGGAAGGTCGGGGTCCCGAGTTCGATTCCGGCGAGGTGCGGGACTTCTGAAGTAATCGGCATGGACTCGCTGGAGAGCTTTTTGAAAGTAAGTATTGCCCGAAACATTCGGGCAGTGGAAAAAATGTTTTTTTTTTTTTTTTTTTTCATTTTTCTTTTTTTTTTTTTTTTTTTCCTCTCACCATAAGAACTTGCTGACGTGTAGTCTTGTCCGATTTGACAGCCGAATCGACATGTTTTTGTTAATAAGTGACCGAATCAGGGTCTCCTAATTGACGGGACAATTGACCAAATTACGTCAATGTTTTGTCAATCAGGTCACATATATCCTTGTAGTGCACACCCGAGAGAGGTACGCAGCAGTTTCTAGTTTCCATTCTCACAGTTTATGATTACTGCCTTCTATGCTTGTATGTTAATATATCTATACTTGTGTTTTGCAGACTCATTGCTTTCATATCAAAGTTTATGTGCGAAAAGACTTTTTTTCGAAGTTCCAAACTCGGCAAGTATCCCACGCATACGCGGGTGTGGCAATCATACCTGATGAGGAAGAGCACCTCTCTAACTTTGCAGACAAAGAGACATTGCGTACTCGTCCGGACGGTACGCCATGGCGAGGCTCACGAGAGATGGATCCCTCCTTCATTCAATGTTTCGTAGATTGTCTTACGGACAACGGAGGTATAGTCTTCGACTGGAGCGCAAGTACAGGTAACGTATCCGTAAACGGAACTGTATAATTCGTTTATACATTTCGCATTTCTAACGTGCGCTTCTGGTTTTTAAGGTGCATCTGTAATTGCTTGCGCGCGCTCAAACCGCCACCTCATCGCCATGGAACCTGACGAAGAAATCTTTGATGGTGTTTTAGCGGAATACAAAAATGGTCCTCCTGGTGATGAAGAAAGTGGAGAATCGGCCCCACGCGTAGATTATGACTCTGACGAACCGCCTGTAAAGAAGCCACAAAAGTTTATTGGTGCGTAATATCATCGTGTATTTTCTTTCTCAATTTTATATTCTGCTCTTATAAATATATTTTACTGACTTCCTTTGTCATTTAAGCATTGCAGGTCTGAAAGAGCGATTGACTCGCAACACTCATCTCTACAATAGCCCTCCATCGACGTTCACCCTACCTTCCTACGCTGAGCGTCTTGCACAAGAGTTTGTTGAAGCTCCATCTCCCATCTTGTCTGACACTACACGTCCACGTTATAGTAATAGTGTGCTTAAGTATATAGACTTTGAGGCTGATGAGTGTGACCTGCACTTCAATGGTACTACACCTTCAGCATAGTATGTGCTTTGTTTTCCGATAGGTACTCGACTTGGTAGCGCCATGTATGCGTGATTGCCGTAATATACTATTTATTTATGTGTTCTTGAATTCGGTATTGAATTAATATTTATTGTGATTATCGCTGATATCTAAACATACACTAAGTGCTTCACGAAAGCAAATACACTGTAATGGAAATGATGACGTCAGCCCTAATTATAATGTAAATATCACTACTCCAAAATAAATGTCACTAAATAAAATATAATCTAAACCCCGTAATTCAAATAAAAGTGTGTTAAAAATATTAAATCATATTGAGAGACAATGGTGACCTCAAATTTCATATGATTTGGGAACGATGACGTCAACCCTAATTTCTACACGACAATAAAATATGGAGCCAGGATCCCCTCCTTAATGATTTTTTCAATGGGGCCATGATCACATTCACATGAAAATAGGATCTAAATCCACGGATTTGGGGTACTCAATTGGACTAAAGTTATCCTTATAAATTTTAAAAACTCTAAAATCAATGGTCATAGAGTCCCTATCTTACACAGAAATTTTTTAAAATGTTCACGTCTACCCATACTCAATTGGACCTTACCGCTTTCCGCTCTACACTTACCGCTCACACCTCTACATTCCCCCCACTGAGCCTCCTTCCCCGGATTTGATCGAGATTAAGTCAGTTGCCTCTGATGTCCCTGTCTGTCTTCCTCTTCGCACTGATGGTGTGGCTGAAGTCATGGCTTCCACCACTGAGCCTCCTTCTCCGGATTTGATTGAGATTAAGTCAGTCGCCTCTCATGTCCCTGTCTGTCTTCCTCCTGGCCCTGATGGTGTGGCTGAAATCACCTCTTCTTGGCTTGCAATCTGCTTTGGCTATGATGTCTCCACATTGTGGTTAGAAACCGACGTTCTTGATCCACATACTTATTATGTCCAGTACTCCATCGTTGTAGAACCTGTTGTCTTAGATAATAACGCTACCATGTGGAAGCTGAAGTTAGGAAAGTATCGCCTATACGGTTTGGCAGAGTCAGTTATGAATGCCTCCACTCAACTTCTGACACCTTGTAGCTCCTCCACGATCTCTAACGTTGGTCCCCTCTTTGCTCGTGTCAAGATCAAACCAGGCAAGCGCGTTAGTATCGATATATTAGATTCATCCAATGTCGAACGAAAGCCATCCGTTCCACCCCGTCGTTCTTCTGCGAAGCTTCCATCCATCTCCTCTAATTCTCAGAACTCTTCTCTATCAATGCCCTCTTCCTTAGCCTCTCCCTCACCATCTTCTCAAACATGAAAACCCAAAAACATTCTCCCATGTCTACGCAAACTTGGTAGCATGCCCGGTAGCAAGAATATAGTCAAGAAACTAGACTTCAATTCCATCCTTACTCACACACTATCCTTTCTACCTCCATCTTTCAACGGAGATGCCCTATATGTCCTCCTCCCGACACTTCCTTCCGCTGTACTCAAGAATGCAAGATCAATGGAAGGGATGGACAAACGGTATGACGGACATGTCTGGACTAGGACGATGACAACTAACATCAGCAACACCATGGGCTTGTTATTTCGGTATTCAAATTGCGTAGGTCATCTCCAATGCCACAATTACAAGTGTCCTTTCTTGGAACGCCCGGATCGTGCGTCGGGAGTCAATGAGGTGGAGTTTGAAGGTATCACCAAAGAACCTTTCTCAGTAAGCGAACCGCCTCCCTCATCGTCCACTCTAGTCTGTAAGATTTGCAGAGAACCTCGAGTCTGCGTTGCTTTGTCTCCTGCCAAAATCTTCTACATCTTTAGAGATGATATTCAAGAGCGTGCTTGTGTGCATATCGGTACCCACGAGCACCTTGTCAAAGTCGGAGACTATAGATGCGCACGTCAAATGATAGATGAGTTAATCAAACAGCATGTTGACCGCAACCCCCAAGCAACAATTTCCAAAATTGTCTTGGAGACTAGCAAAGACGTAGTAGGTAACATTCTTCTACGTGACGAAGATGACCCCAAATCCGGCCACCTAATTCTTGAAGAACTTGAGCCACTCTTTGATTGATGTAAACTCTTGAACTCTCCTAGCTTGCGGAATCGTATCTACTCTTTCAAGTACATGCGCAAATTTGGCATCATTGATGGCATCACGAAGCTTAGAGGACACAGCAATTGGGCGTATGTGCAACGCAACATGTTCCCGGGCCAAGGAGACGATTCTGACAAAGTCTTCATTTTTAAGATGTCAAAAGTTGGACCCGGTATTAGTGTCGACCTCGTCCGTAGGATGCAGCCAGGAGGCGACCTCTCCAATGTGTGGATGATGTTTGACCATGTCAAACGGGTCAAGCCATGGACTACCATAGCGTGCCATGTGTACGACCCCAATTACCATCGCATTCTAACCATTGTATGTTCAGATTTTCAATCTAGAGATACTCAAGCTCAACTGGTCTTCTGGAGGAATCTCAACCACGTCATGGCTAGGCACGGAGTATCCAGGCCTAAGTTCCAAGGATTTATGGCTGACAATGCACAAGTCAACTAGAACGCAGTGCGCATCGTTTACGGCTCTGGGGATCCTTCAATTCCCATGGAAGACTAAGAACATAATTGTTACTTTCATTGGACGCAATCATTAGAGACTCATACCAAGAAGTACATCGTCCACGAACTGCAGGATCAACATAGGGTCCTCTGTAAGCAATACAAGGATGCTCGTTCATCTGATGAAGCTGAGACCCGGTATTTGGCAATCAGAGCGTGGTGGTCATCTTCAAACGCCACCTCCGAAAATGGCCTCTACCACCTAGGCCTATGGCTTTCGTATTGCCATCACCGCTACAGACAGTGGGGTGGATTCATGGAACTGGTAAGTAAATGCTTACTACGGTAATTTTCAAATTCTACTAACTTTGATTTTACAATCAATTCGGGATAAAAGTAAATTATCTATTTCCACTGATGATTTTTTTTTTAAAATTCTATTTTTAGGAGGCAGTTTCGTCAACAAAATTGCCTCTTCCTACACCTTGAGCTTGACATCAATACTTATGTACCTGGCAGGAACAAAAATTATCCCTAGAAGAGCTAGCTGAGATGCCATCCTGCAAGGCTGCAACCTTGCAGAATCCATTCATAACAAATGGTTGCAAGCTTCGGGAAATAAAGGTGGTGATCTCTATATGGCAGCTGTTGATGATTACGTTCGTACTTTCCTTCAAGTTGTGGGTTACTATCAATACACCAAAGGTAGAGCGGGTGGACATTGTCCGGAACTCCGACTTTGCAGTGCACAGCGTAAGGCTCATAGAAAAAGCGATCCATCGGCTCTCAATAAGGCAGTAATAGAGTTCCCGGAGGCTGATATGTTTTGTACTTGCGATGCTCACTTCGAGGGTGCCGAGATTTTTGGTTCAAAGAAACGTAAGCGTGATGTTCCAATTGGAGCGGAAGAGGATACCCATAGGCCTGACACTGTGAATTTCTCGCGTCCCCCAATCGGGAGAAGGGTTACCCGGGGTTGTGGTGAGAGTCTGACAACTATTCACGAGGACGACGAAGACGAAGAACACTCAATCGGACCTTCTACATCCGCTGGTGCCTCTATTAATCGTGTGACAGGTGTACAAGAGACAAAAGTGAACGAGAACTTATGGCATATTGCTCGATTGAGGGAGTCCTCAGCCAAGTCCTGTTGGGCACAACAATGACAGCATGCAGTGACCAAGAAGAAATGAGAGTCTTGCATAGTGCAGAACGGGAAGTCCACACCTGCACCAACTTATACCGGAATATGGATGCCTCCTAAAAATGGTCACCGCAAGAAGGTGGAAAAGTTTTATTTCTGCCCCGACGATATTGAGAGGTGTGTGAAGGGCACTCGTCGGAAGTGGGTGGAGCCGTTATCTCGAACTCAAAATCAACTGCCTGTCCCAGCAATCTGGCCCGTGAAGTTAGGGACAAACCTAACACGTTTGGAGATGAAGGCGTTAGAGAACGCTAGTTTCCGACTCCCTCAGAAGAAGAGACTTCCACTCAACCGCACTTTCAACACTGCCTCTGCGCCACGGGACCTGCCACATATTCTAGTGCCGGAGAATGCAGATGTCTTCCTAAAATCAAGAAAGTCAAAAAACCTCCGACGCATCTCCAATGTAACTCCCAAGCACACACGGAATATTGATTCCGCCCGTGCGATGCAGGCAAAGATACTAAAGGTCACTATGGTCCCGTGGCCACGGATGGGATGCATTATTTCTATGGAGTCAGATTCGCAAGCAATTTATCAACCATCAAAAGGTGCATTACCAGATTGCACTTGTCTGGTGTTTACAAGCACGATTGCAAAACTAGGGCGGAGAGGAGAACCGTATAGACCTTGCAAGCACCTATACTATGTCTTTGTGTTGGTGTGCAAGTTTGAACCAGATGTAGACCTTTTCATCCATGCGCCTACCCTAAGTTTCAACGAGGTGAAGATGATCATGGAGAGAGGCATTCTTGAGCACGCCATAGTTTAGATGTCATAGTTTTCCACACTATATTCCCTATTCGCCCTAAACCCCAGACTGTGTAGTTAACACGTTTTGTGACAGTATTTTGCAATTTAGCATTATAAAAAATATATTAGTATCTATGTCCACAAAATTGTTTGACTCATGTCACACCATAAGTGTCTCCATGTCTCTTGAATGTTGTTGAAGTTTGCCAAATTTTGGATTTTTTTCCCTCATTTCCACGGATTTGGGTTCCAAATCCACGGTAATAAGTCAAGAATATTCGAATATTCTTTGGAATATTTGGTATAAATTTAGAATTTTTAGAGTTTTAGTAAAATTTTCCAAAAAAATGTTCTCACCACTGCTCTCCGATCTGAAATTCTCTGTTCTACGCTCCACGCTCTACGCTCACGCCCAAGTAACGTCCCTAGCAGTGACAACAATGCCACCATCAGATTGCGGTAGTTCACGTAAGGGGCGCGCTCAGCATCTACTCGAATAGATGCCATTCGTGACAAAAACACAAGATGGAAAGAAGGCAGGCGAAGAGCAAGACTGAGTCATGTACGCTGTTGCTTCAAAACACGTCTCATTTTTGAACCATAGTAGCCGAGGAGGAAAATAAGAGCTAAAAGTGATATTACTATAAACCATCGAAGTGGAGGCTCCACTGACATTGATGGCCCAAGAAGCATACTCTATGGACGCCATTCCAGTAATCTGACAGATCATTGAGATAAGCATGGGCCGCCAAAGGTATTAAAGGGGCTATGGCATAATAGGGGATGTGGGATACTATGGCTTAAGAAATCCCCTCGGCGGTTTCATTTCATATCCCGTCATTGATGGCCCTCTATGCAGAGTATAATATATTGAGGCCTTACGGACAAGAACGGCTATCTTGAAGTGTTAATGAGAGTTGGGTAAAAGAGGCGGCGGTTTGTTTGAAGGAAGCCTCGTAACTAATTAGAAAACTGCGCCGTTTTTAAAGAAAACGTGCATGGAATTAAAGGCTTGAGTCCGCCTAGTGTCACAAAATTCTTATTGGGCACCTCCTAGAGTTAAAAATTGGAGCATCTGCCGGACTTTGCAGATTAGGAGGTATGTCTTAGTGATGCCGCGAAATACAGCTGAGTATGATCAAAGTAGCAAGAATGCTAGAAGTAAGAAGCGGAAAAAGAGGGTACGTGGGGCACGGTTGTATTTCTCAAAAAAGGAATCGAGTGCGAGGCAGATGAAGAACAAAGACAGTCGGGGCAGCTCAGTCCATCTAGGCGATATAACGAAAGCTTTACTTCCGATTTTATAGAACATTGGATCAAATTCTGTCATGGGGCGCGCTCAAACCACCTACAGCAGGCGCAAGAATCAGGCATGACTGCTCATATTGTGTAATACGTGGGATTAATTGTTGGTGAAGTTATGCTAATTTGATAAAAGATATGCAGGATAGCGAGGTAGAGCTTGACAACGGTCTCAACATGGAGAATGAAGATGAAACCAGTAATCTCAATTGGGAGAATGAAAAAGTGGCAAGGAGCGACAGCAATGACGATGATGAAGGTGAGCACCTAGCCGAGTCTATTTAGAAATAAGTAGGACAGACCGAGGTCGTAGCTCGAGTTGAGGTCGCCGAGGTTGTAGCTTCGTCGCTATCTCTATGAATCGCGTAGAAGTCCGCCGAGGCCGCCATTCGACTGCCGACACCGCCATTCGTAAAGCCCCGGCGGTCTGTCGTGAAGCCCCTTCGGTGCATTGACTACAAGCTATTGTGAGAGTAGGGTTTTGCATGCAAAGCCTGCAGTGCCGCCATTGCCGATCGAGAGAAGCCCTCCCCGCCATTGCAGCGATTGGCGATCAAGAGTCGCCATGTTCGCCATTGCCAATCCGGAGTCGCCCTGCTTGCCGCCATTGCCGATCAGGAGTTGCCCTGTTTGCGCCATTCCCAAGGACCCGTGCTTGCCGGCAATCCCGAGACCCCTCCTTGAGTGCTTTGCACCGCCATTGCCAATCGGGAGGCGGGATTCGCCTTGTTTGCGCCATTGACGATCGGGAATCGCCCTGTTTGCGCCATTTCTGGCATTGCTGAGGAGCGGGACTCTTTCCAACCCAATGTTGCGGGATGCTCTTGAGCATACCACAATGCCCAAGATGTAGGAGTGAGGCTTCCTTTCCATGCCTCACCTTCTTGAGCCATTCCCGGTCACTCCCGTGAACCGGCACTACTTATCACGGGGACTAACTTGGAGAGGGACACTTCCCAACCCCATGTTTAGAGATGCTCCAAAGCACTCTGCATTTTCGACAAGGTGCGGGAGTGAGGCCCCATCCCAAGCCTCACCTGTCGCAACCCTAATTACTCCAACTCATTTTTTTCTTCTTAGTGAGCCTTACTTGGTAGCGAAATCCCGGCTCACTTAGTTGGTAGCAACCGGCCACGACTTTGCTAGCACTGCACATGCCAAGCACACACAATGTTAGCACCATTTCTAGTCAAGGTGTCCAACCCACCTTGACTCCCCCAACTCATTACCCGGAACCCGTAAACCGGAACTTCCACAAAACACATGGGCATGCCACTTGGTGGCACGGGGCGGCCTTCCACACATGTCCAAGCTCCCAAGGGTGCTACTAATCACCCCCGGAGCTAACCGCCCTTATCCATTTTCCAACTTCCCACTAGTCCCCTTGCACTCTTGTTTCTCACCCCATTCGGGACTTTGCCGGAAATCCTCCCGGAATCCGGCACTAGTTTTCCCGGGGACTAGTTTGGAGCGGGACTCTTTCCAACCCAATGTTGCGGGATGCTCAAGAGCATCCCACAATGCCCAAGGTGTGCAAGTGAGGCTTCATTTCCATGCCTCACCTTCTTGAGCCATTCCCGGTGACTCCCGTGAACCGGCACTACTTATCACGGGGACTAACTTGGAGAGGGACACTTCCCAACCCTATGTTTAGAGAGGCTCCAAAGCACTCTCTACTTTCCACAAGGTGCGGGAGTGAGGCCCCATCCCAAGCCTCACCCCTTGGAGCCACCCCGGCTCCTCAAGGCACCATGTGCAAGTGAGGAGGGAGACCACCCCTCCTCATAGTACTCTCTGGAGTCTTCGGTAGGCCCCCCCCTTCTTGTGTTGAGGGGCCTTCCGTGACACACTTTTGTTTTGAAGACCACCCGTTTTTGCCTTAGTCTCAAAACCGGGCCGTATCTTCTTCTCGGGCTAACTTGTAGCTAAGTTATCCAAATGGGACGTGCAAGCCCATTTTCGACATCTACTCTTTGAGTAGATGTCGATAGACTCCTCACTTGTCCCAATCGGAGCTTCCATGTGGGAGCTATGCTCCTCTGAACATTCGGGAGTCTCGGGAGGCAGCAGTTCCAGAGTCCCGAAGTCCCGGTGCTTTGGAGAGCCATATCTCCCAAAGCATTGTTTTTCTCCTCACGAGCCTTAGCATTTTGGAAAGCTCTTGTCCAGAGCTTTCCAAAGATATGCAACATGCCGCCATCCATGAAGGACGACATTTTGAGTCCCGAAAGGTAACACTCCCGAGTCCCGGAGTGTCCCGGAACGCGCTTCAACTTTGGAGAGCCATATCTCATGACTCACAACTCCAAATTGCGCGTTCGGTGGACGCATGGGTGCGTGCTGAAACAAGGTTTCCAACCATGTAAGGCACACTACCCTGTTCGTCCCAAGCACGATGCCATTGCGTGCTGTTTGCTCGGGACTCCCCTTGGTCACTTGACCTTGTCTCTTGCCAAGCCCGGAACGTCACTCCCGGGGTCCACTTGGCTCACCACGGTGTTCGGGCATCCTTTGGAAAGGGATGTGACTGCAACATGCCCGAGTCGCGAATTCCCGACCACTTTGAGGAGCGATATCTCCTAGACTATTCCGTTGCTCATCATGTGCCTTAGCATTCAGAAAAGCGCTTGTCATTAGCTTTTGAGCGATATGCAATTTTCTGCTGTCCACGAAAGTCGACCCATGGACTCTTGAAAGGCAACACTCCCTAGTCCCGAACTGTTCCGAAACGCGCTTCAAATTTGGAGAGCCATATCTCATGACTCACAACTCCAAATCGCGCGTTCTTTGGACCCATGGGTGCATGCTTGATCAAGGTTTCCAACCATGTTAGGCACACCACCAAATTTGTCTTGAGCACAATGCCATTGCGTGCTGTTTGCTCGAGACTCTCCTTGGTCACCTCACCTTGTCTCTTGCCAAGTCTGCGGCCTCACTCCCGGGGTCCTCTTGGCTCACCACGGTGTTTGGGCATCTTTCGGAAATGGATGTGATACTGCTTGCCGCCTTAGAGGATCGGACGCGGTCCTAATTGCACCATTTCCGGAATTGTTGAGGACCCCTGCTTGCCAAGCACCCTTGCTTGACCTCATTGTTGGTGCATTGGTGATCGAGAGTCGGGAGTTGCTCTACTTGCCGCCTTAGCCGATCGGACGCTTCCCTGTTTTCACCATTTCCGGCATTGCCGAGGATTTGTGGTTGCCGGCATTGCCAAGGACCCCTGCTTGCCGAGGACCCCTATTTGACTCCCTTGCACCGGCATTGCCGATCTAGAGACGGGAGTCGTTACACCGAGGACACCGTGGAACGACGAGGACACCGTGGAAACCAGTTTCTACTATCGCTCTCGGGAGGTAGAGTATCGACATTGCGTCGGCATTGCCTCGGCATTGGTGATCAGGCGTTGGAAGTCGCCCTGCTCGCCGCCTTAGCCGATTGGGAGTTGCCCTGTTTGCGCCATTTCCGCTTTTGCTGAGGACCCTTACTTGCCGAGGACCCCTGCTTGACTGCCTTGTTCCGCTATTGTTGATCAAGAGTCGAAAGTCGCCCTGCTTGCCGCCTTAGCCGATTGGGAGCTTCCCTGTTTGCACCATTGCCGGCATTGCCGAGGACCCCTGCTTGACTTCCTTGCCCCGGCATTGCCGATCGGGAGCCGCTACTATCGCCATTGCAGCACTATAGAGACCGCCATTTGCATTCGTGGGATTGGCAACAAGTTGTTCACCCGTGCGTAAAGACAACTTACACGTCTCCTGTCACATCCGTTTCCAAAGGATGCCCCAACACCATGGTGAGCCAAGAGGACCCCGGGAGTGACGCCCCGAGCTTGGCAAGAGACAAGGTGAAGTGACCAAGGAGAGTCCGGAGCAAACAGCACGCAACGGCGTCGCGCTCGGGACAAACTTGGTGGTGTGCCTTACATGGTTGGAAACCTTGTTCAAGCACGCACCCATGGATCCAAAGAACGCGCGATTTGGAGTCGTGAGTCATGAGATATGGCTCTCCATAGTTGGAGCCCGTTCCCGGACACTCCGGGACTCGGGAGTGTTGCCTTTCGGGACTCAATGTGTCGACCTTTGTGGAGGGCGGCATGTTGCACCAAACAACGTCGATGCCCTCATCGACAATCTCTCTTGTCGGTAGGACCAAGTTCTTGAGGTAGCCGCCTCCTTGGCACTTGCATTGCGTTCCAGGGTAGCTAGTCCCGCAATGCTCCAAGCATCCTTTTACTTGGAAAATGGCTAAGTCTCAAAGGTGGCACCCGATAGGTGTAAGGTCCTTTCCACCCAAGGACTTTCCTTGGAAGGACCCACATAAACTAGACCTATCCACTTTGGGACTCACTTGGAAGGCCCCCAATGGCCCCAAGTTAGGCTCAACTAGCCCGTCATACTCACATGACTTAGAATTGAATTCAAGGCTAACCAACACTTTCTTGGTCGCAACACCAAGCCCTCTTTTCAAACACTTAGGCTCTCAAGTGGTGAACTTTGCTCGCCTAGGGGTAATGCTAAGTCCCGCCCGACCTAGCATTTGCTTCACTCTACCGAGACATGGGTGATCAAGCCATGCGTTGACGATGGTCAACCCGCAAAGGGCACTTTTATGAGCCCGTGCCACTACCTTGCTCCCTCTCGAGCAAGTCCTAAGCTTCAGAGTCCTGGGGTTCACCCACTCACAACTCCCAAGCCAAGGTCCCTGCTTTGCAGCATTCCAAGTATTGGCTTCGCGTATCCTTCAACCTCTTCTAACCAACCGAGCAATCCAAAATGAGATTAGGTGTCGCGACCCTAATTACTCCAACTCTTCTCTTTCTTAGTGAGCCTTACTTGGTAGCGGAATCACGGCTCACTTAGTTCGTAGCAACCGGCCTCGACTTTGCTAACACTTGCATGTGCTCCACACACACAATGTTAGCACCATTCTAAGTCAAGGTGTCCAACCCACCTTCACTCCATAACTCAGTATCCGGTACTCATTATCCGACACTCCCACCAACACATGGGTATGCCAACCCGGATGTCACATCCCTCTCAAAAGGATGTCCGAACACCGTGGTGAGCCAAGTGGACCCCGGGAGTGACGTTCCGGGCTTGGCAAGAGACAAGGTCAAGTGACCAAGGGGAGTCCCGAGGAAACAGCACGCAATGGCGTCGTGCTTGGGACGAACAGGGTGGCGTGTCTTACATGGTTGGAAACCTTGTTTCAGCACGCACCCATGGGTCTAAAGAACGCGCAATTTGGAGTTGTGAGTCATGAGATATGGCTCTCCAAAGTTGAAGCGCGTTCCGGGACACTCCGGGACTTGGGAGTGTTGCCTTTCGGGACTCAAAATTTCGTCCTTCTTGGATGGCGGCATGTTGCATGTCTTTGGTAAGCTCTAAACAAGAGCTTTCCTAAATGCTAAGGCTCGTGAGGAGCAAAACAATGCTTTGGGAGATATGGCTCTCCAAAGCATCGGGACTTCGGGACTCCGGGAGTGCTGCCTCCCGGGACTCCCGAATGTTCAGTAGAGCAAAGCTCCCACACCACAGCTCCGATTTGGACAAGTGAGGAGTCCATCGACATCTACTCAAAGAGTAGATGTCGAAAATGGGCTCGAACGTCCCATTTGGATAACTGCGCTACAAGTTAGCCCGAGAAGAAGATACGGCCCGTTTTTGAGACTAAGGCAAAAACGGGTGGTCTTCCAAAACAAAAGTGTGTCACGGAAGGCCCTCAACACAAGAGGGGGGGCCTACCGAAGACTCCCGAGAGTACTATGAGGAGGGGTGGTCTCCCTCCTCACTTGCACATGGTGCCTTGAGGAGCCGGGGTGGCTCCAAGGGGTGAGGCTTGGGATGGGGCCTCACTCTCGCACCTTGTGGAAAATGGAGAGTGCTTTGGAGCATCTCTAAACATGGGGTTGGGAAGTGTCCCTCTCCAAGTTAGTCCCCGTGATAAGTAGTGCCGGTTCACGGGAGTGACCGGGAATGGCTCAAGAAGGTGAGGCATGGAAAAGAAGCCTCACATCTACACCTTGGGCATTGTGGGATGCTCAAGAGCATCCCGCAACATTGGGTTGGAAAGAGTCCCGCTCCAAACTAGTCCCCGGGAAAACTAGTGCCGGATTCCGGGAGGATTTTCGGCAATGTCCCAAATGAAGTGAGAGACAAGAGTGGGAGGGGGACTAGTGGGAAGTTGGAAAATGGATAAGGGCGGTTAGCTCCGGGGGTGATTAGTAGCACCATTGGGAGCTTGGACATTTGTGGAAGGCCGCCCCGTGCCACCAAGTGGCATGCCCATGTGTTGGTGGGAGTTCCGGGTTGGCATGCCCATGTGTTGGTGGGAGTTCGAGGTAATGAGTATCCGGTAATGAGTTATGGAGTCAAGGTGGGTTGGACACCTTGACTTAGAATGGTGCTAACATTGTGTGTGTGGGGCACATGCAAGTGTTAGCAAAGTCGTGGCCGGTTGCTACCAACTAAGTGAGCCGGGAATCCGCTACCAAGTAAGGCTCACTAAGAAAAAAAAATGAGTTGGAGTAATGAGGGTCGCGACATCCGGTTTGACACTTTGCCCCATCATAATGTGTTCCAAGATCTCCATCTCTTGAAAGTCAAACTCACTCTTCTCCCCAATTATACCACTTATTGTCCCTAAGTTTTTTGAAGCACAATTGCAAGGTGTTGTGCATTTTCTTCCAAGTTTTGGGGAACACCAATACGGCATCGATGTAGACAATGACAAACACATCCATTTCTTGATGGAACACCGTATTCATGAGGATTGTGAACGTTGATGGGGCGTTGCACACCCCAAAAGGCATCAGCAGAGCCTTTTCCACCTCCCAAATACACTTGGGAGGTGTGGAGTTAGAAGTGGACTTATTCCCTTCAAGTCCAAAATCGGTCTTTAGTATCATCTAGAACCGGGTTTCCTCTAACTCCTCCAAGTTCACCAAGTTGATCCTACTCCCTAACATGTTGGGAGCCTTGGTGAACTCTAACTCAATCTCCTTGCCTTCGGGGTTGGCAACCACTCTCAATAGCCGCCTCATTATCTTTTCCCCATAGGTATCAATGGAAGTCTTACAGAAGATGAGACCAATCCCATCTATCTCACAAACCTTGAAGTTTTCCACAAAGGTGAAGTTTTGGCACTTCACTTCTACTTCTGTTGCTACAAGGCATGCTTGGTGTCGCTTGCCTCTTTACAAACCTCACTTGCATGAGCTTGCTTACTCAAATGCAAGCCTATCCTCTTCGATGCTGTGGGACTTATGAAGAATTGGGTTGCCCCTTTGATTTGGAGCAATGCATTGTCATGTGGCCCTTTTGACCACAATTCTAACAAGTTATGTGACTTGTTTCTTTTGTAGAGTTATCCCCACTTTTAGTCATGTTCTTGGCAAACTTGTCCTTCCCACCCTTGGAAGGCCTACTCTCACCGCCTTTTAGCTTTTGCCAACCATTTTTCTTATGTTGGCTCTTGGATAGTAATTTTCCTTGCTCTCCGGTTGAGGTCCTCTCTTTGGAGGCCTTTTGGTGACCTTCATCATCACCAATCCCTTTTGCTAACTTGAGCAATTCGGCCCAAGTCTCCGGCAATCTCGGCATCTTGAATAATGCACGCTCCACCCAACCTTAGAGTCCATGGAAGAAAATGACCTATTTGGCCAATTCATCTAACTTCGGGAGCACATTCAAATGTGCATTGAAATCCTTCACATAGGCATGAAGGGTGCCCGTTTGCTTCAATTGCACAAGGGCTATGCCATCCCGAATCTCTTGGTACTCCGGGGTGAAGCGATCACTTAGGATCCCTTTGAAACCGGTCCAAGTCAAGTTGCTCACCACTTCCGCGTTTTCATTCCGGAAACGAGTCCACCACAAATGAACATGTTCTTTCAACAAGGTCACGAGAATAGTAATCTTGCCCTCTTCACAAGTCCTTTGAGCCTTAAAGTAGAGCTCAAGTTCAACAATGAAGTCCTTGACCTTTATGCCTTGCCCAATTCCGTGAAGGAAGAGGGCAAGTTGGTCTTGCACAACATGCAGGAAGAAAGACTTGATGCCTTCCCCTTGAGCTCCTCGATCTCTTGTTGCAAGACATGAAGAGTTTTTGACAAGCTCATGGAACATTTCCTCTCGTGCCTAAACCGCTTGTGGCTCTGTTTCCCGGGAACGGGACTTAAAGGATTTTCTTCCTCCTCATGGTGAGTGTCCTCCTCACAACTAGCAACTTCTCTTTGGTCCCCTTGGTCCCGTTTTATTTCCACCGGCTCCTGCGATGGACTTTAAAAAGACTCCTCATAAGCGGCATCCCCGGCCACAAAGGCTTTATTACGTGTCTTCGGGCCTCATAACGAGCTTCCGGCCTCTCATGCCATCCTACTCTTGATTGGATCCTGTTACGTAGCCTGCTGTGATACCAAGTGTCGCGACTCTAATTATTCCAACTTTTTTTTTTCTTAGTGAGCCTTACTTGGTAGCGGAATCCCAGCTCACTTAGTTGGTAGCAACCGGCCTCGACTTTGCTAACACTTGCATGTGCCCCACACATACAATGTTAAGACCATTCTAAGTCAAGGTGTCCAACCCACCGTGACTCCATAACTCATTACCGGATACTCATTACCCGGAACTCCTATCAACACATGGGCATGCCAACCCGGAACTCCCACCAACACATGGGCATGCCACTTGGTGGCACGGGGCGGCCTTTCACAAATGTCCAAGCTCCCAAGGGTGCTACTAATCACCCCCGGAGCTAACCGCCCTTATCCATTGTCCAACTTCCCACTAATCCTCTTCCACTCTTGTTTCTCACCCCATTCGGGACTTTGTCGGAAATCCTCCCGGAATCCGGCACTAGTTTTTCCGGGGACTAGTTTGGAGCGGCACTCTTTCCAACCCAATGTTGCAGGATGCTCAAGAGCATCCCACAATGCCCAAGGTGAAAGAGTGAGGCTTCATTTCCATGCCTCACCCTTTTGAGCCATTCCCGATTACTCCCGTGAACCGGCACTACTTATCCCGGGGACTAACTTGGAGAGGGACACTTCCCAACCCCATGTTTAAAGATGCTCCAAAGCACTCTCCATTTTCCACAAGGTGCGGGAGTAAGGCCCAACTCAAGACTCACCCCTTGGAGCCACCCCGGCTCCTCATGGCACCATGTGCAAGTGAGGAGAGAGACCACCCCTCCTCATAGTACGCTCGGGAGTCTTTGGTAGGCCCCCCCTCTTGTGTTGAGGGGCCTTCCGTGACACACTTTCTTTTTGGAAGACCACCCGTTTTTGCCTTAGTCTCAAAAACGGGTTGTAACTTCTCCGCAGGCTAGCTCCTAGCTCAGGTATCCAAATGGGACGTGCGAGCCCATTTTCGACATCTACTTGTTGAGTAGATATCGATGGATTACGTACTTTTCTCAATAGCGTCTGTCCCAAGGGAGATATGCCCCTCTGAACATTCGGTGTCCGGGGAGGCAACATTCCCGAGTCCCGAAGTCTCGACTACTTTGAGGAGCCATATCTCCTGAACTATTGCTTTGCTCATCATGAGCTTTAGCATTCTAGAAAGCCCTTGTCATTAGCTTCCGAGCAACATGCAACATGCCGCCCTCCACGAAGGTCGACACATTGAGTCCCGAAAGGCAACACTTTCGAGTCCCAGAGTGTCCTGGAACGCGCTCCAACCTTTGGAGAGTCATATCTCATGACTCACAACTCCAAATCGCGCGTTCTTTGGACCCATGAGTGCGTGCTTGAACAAGGTTTCCCTTATGTAAGGCACACTACCAAGTTTGTTCCAAGCACAACGCTATTGCGTGCTGTTTGCTCGGGACTCTCCTTGGTCACCTCACCTTGTCTCTTGCCAAGCCTGGGGCGTCACTCCCGGGGTCGTCTTGGCTTACCAGGGTGTTCGGGCATCCTTTGGAAAGGGATTTGACACTTTGTCTCTTGCCAAGCTTAGGATCACATCCTTTTCCAAAGAAATCCCGAACACCGTGGTGAGCCAAGAGGACCCTTGTCGTGACGCCCCAGCTTTGGCAAGAGACAAGGTGAGTTGACCAAGGAGAGTCCCGAGCAAACCACACGCAATAGCGTTGTGCTTGGGACAAATTTGGTGGTGTGTCTTACATGGTTGGAAACCTTATTCAAGCACGCACTTATGAGTCCAAAGAACGCGCAATTTAGAGTTGTGAGTCATGAGATATGGCTCTCCAAAGTTGGAGCGCTTTCCAGGACACTCGGATACTTGGGAGTGTTGCCTTTCGAGACTCCATGTGTCGACCTTTGTGAAGGGCGGCAGGTTGCATATTGCTCGAAAGCTCATGACAAGGAATTTCTAGAATGCTCAGGCTTATGATGAGCAAAGCAATAGTTTAGGAGATATAGCTGCCCAAAGTGGTCGGTAGTTCGGGACTTGGGAATATTGCCTCCCGGGACACCGAATGTTCAGAGGGGCCTATCTCCCTCGGGACAGCTCCGATTGAGGCAAGTAGGCAAAGGAAGCCTCACTCCTGCACCTTGGGCATTGTAGAATGCTCTTGAGCTTCCCGCAACATTGGGTTGGAAAGAGTCCCAATCCAAACTAGTTTCTGGGAAAATTAGTGCCGAATTCCGGGAAGGTTTCTGGCAATGTCCCGAATGGACTGAGAGACAAGAGCGGAAGGGGACTAGTGGGAAGTTGGACTAATGAGCAAGGGCAGTTAGCTCTGAGGTGTTTAGTGTGACCCTTGAGAGCTTGGACATTTGTGGATGGCCGCCCCATGCCACCAAGTGACATGCCCATGTGTTGGCGGGAGTTCCGGGTTGGCATGCCCCTGTAATGGTGGGAGGTCCGGGTAATGAGTATCGGATAATGAGTTATGGAGTCAAGGTGGATTGGACACCTTAACTTAGGATGGTGCTAACATTGTGTGTGTGGGGCATATGCAAATGTTAGCTAAGTCGTGGCTGGTTGCTACCAACTAAGTGAGCCGTGATTCCGCAACAAGTAAGGCTTACAAAAAGAAAGAAGAGTTGGAGTATTTAGGATCGCGAGAGGGAGGGGGGAAACTCTTCGAATACCCTCGATTTTGAGAGGCAATATCTCACTCCCTACAACTCCAATTTGGACGTGCTTACCACCATTGGAAAGTTCTACTAGACGTCTACAATGATAATAAATCTTATTGAACTTGGACTAAAATCCAGTGACTGATGGGCATTTGACTGAACGGCCTTGAGTGGAAGTTGACCAAAAACACTTGATTTCAATGCAACTCCTAACCTAATAGAAAAGGAGGTCAAGATGAGTGAGAAGGAGGCGAATACCTTCCTTCTCCTATTTATTAAAAATTTCAAGAGGAAGAGGGGGAGAAACAATAATTAAGAAGGAGGCACAAGACATTCCTTCTTCTAAAACCTAGACATCACAAGAGAGATCAAGATTAATAAGAAGGACAAGAAGAGGGAGAAGGAGGCCCATGACCTTCCTTCTCCTACTAACTAATCATTACAAAAGAAGAGATAGATAGACACAAAGAGAGGCTTCCAATTAGCTTGAAAACAAGCTCTTAAGTACAAAATATGGAGCCGCCAAAAGGGCGGCTCACCGTAACCCCAACCAAGGCTTAAAGCCTTACTTAAGGTCTTCTTGGATGAATGTCGTCACTACTTCACGCGCTCCATCCTTCAAGCATCCAATCTATCACCGGCTCCATTAATGCAAGTAGCTTACACATACCTCCCAAAGTGAATAAAATCAAGAGAATCAATCATAAATACTAACATGGATATCAGAGGTTAGAGGTGAAAGGCCGTCGGTAAAATGTCCGACTCTAATGTAAGCAACTAGCCTATTTCTACTTTTTGGATTCACTAGGGGGATCTTCCCTCCTCTAGTCCTTCTCCACTAATCTTAACCTAAAGCTTAATTTCGCGCCAAACAATCTACCAAAGGCCTTCCAACAACTAACTTTTAACATACATATTACATTCATAATTAAATTATCCTAATTGCATCAATTTACTTCCAAATGACATGGTTTGCTAACTTTTCATAAATAAAAACCACATTAAATAATGTTTTAGACAAGATGGCGTTTTCACGCTCTCACATGCGGCTAGCACCATTGCCGGCATTCCGTTGCTCATATGGCGGTCCCATCATCAGGCTTCTTCGGTGTGACATGGGTTTGGGATATGGCAATAGAGCCGGCAAGGAGAAGAGAGCCTTGGGCTTCTTGTAAGCATTTGAGAGTCACTGAGCCCTTGTCGGCTTGTAAAAGCCAACTTTGTGTCCAAATTGAATCAATTTGCATGAAATCTTGCAATGTGTATTTATCATGCTCCCATATCAAGTATTTTCATTAGTTTTGTCATCCTATGGGGAGCTAGAGTGCCGGCATGGCTTTTCTCACCTGCATGTGCTGGCATTTTTTGAGCCTCAGCCGGAGGCGGCGTTGATGTCGGCAGTGCCGGCAGTACCTCGTGATGCCTCGCTGAAGCCCCGACAGTCATCCTTGCAGCGCCGGCACTCACACGCATAGCTCTGGCTGACCACGTGGAATCAACTCTCCATTGCCACTCTGGGGAGGTAGAGTGCCGGCATGGCGATTCTCTTCTGCAGGTGCCGGCGCTTGTTGAGCCTCAACCAGAGGCAGAGTTGACCTCGGCAGCGCCGGCAGGACGTCAGAAGCGCCGGCACTCCTCGGAAATGAGTTTTTACTGCCACTATCAGCATTGTGTCTCACCTACAGAACTGCCGGCGTTTTTTGTGGACCCTGCATGCCGAAGACCTCTGCTTGCCGACGACCCCTGCTTGATTGCCTTGCCCCGGCATTGTTGATTGGGAGTCGGGAGTCGCCATGCTTGCCACCTTATCAGATCGGGAGCTCCCCTCTTTGCACCATTGTTGAGAATTCCTCGTTGCCAGCATTGCCGAGGACCCCTGCGTGACTGCTTTGCACCGGCATTGCCGATCGGGAGTCGGGAGTCGTTACAACGTGGATACCGTGGAACCATGAGGACACCGTGGAAACTAGTTTCTACTGCCACTCTGGGGAGGTAGAGTATGAGCATTGCGTCTCTCACCTACAGAACTGTCGGCGTTTTTTGAGAACCCAATTGCCGAGGACCCCTGTTTGACTGCCTTGTCGCTGCATTGTTGATCAAGAGTCGGGAATCGCCCTACTTGCCGCCTTAGCCGATCAGGAGCTGCCTGTTTGCACTATTGCCAACATTGCTGAGGATTTCTGGTTGCCGACATTGCCGAGGATCCCTACTTGCCGAGGTCCCCTGCTTGCCGAGGACCTCTGCTTGACTGCCTTGCCCGGCATTGTTGATCGGGAGTCGGGAGTCGCCTTGCTTGCCGCCTTAGCCGATCAGAGCTCCCCTGTTTGCACCATTGCCGTCATTGCCAAGGATTCCTGGTTTTACTTTAACGTCCTTGTAACTCGATCAATAAAATTTTGTTCCAGCTCGAATGTGTTGTTTTGCAGATGGAGGTATGGTTGGTGATGTCGCCATGGAGGATGCTGACGGCGACGTCGCAAAGGAGTCCGACGTTGCGGATCAAGGATTTCCTCTCAACAAGTTCCGTGCTCTTGAGGTCAAAGGTGAGGAACCAGCGGATGCTGACGTGCTATCGAAGGCCAATGTAAATAAGGAGGTGAACAACCTTGTCAGTTCCGTAGCTGCAAAGAATATCTCTAAAATTCAGCAATTGCGCTTTCAATTGGTTCACAAATCCCGGATGTGTATCCCGCTTTGTCGGATGCTGGGGCTGCCAGTTGTAAGGCCAGCGATGAAATCCAACATAGCCAGGCTCCAAGATCACTTTCAAGATGTCGGCTACGTGGAAGGTCAAGGAGTATTCTACGTCGCGGTCGAGAACGACAACAAAGAGCCAGGCAAGGTGAAGACAGTGGATGTGACGGCAGAAACGGTCGCCTCGTGGAGCCCTAATTGGGTGAAGGTAAATGCCGAATTTGAAAATTTCTTGCAAGCTGATCCAGACCTTCAGTAAAATTTTCGAATAAAATGTTTCACGTCTCGGATGGAAACCACCGGTTGGAGGCCTGGTACCCATACATCAATACCAGGGTTGACTGCATCTTGTTAGACCTTAAAGGTGACAACATGACCGCATTAAAGGCACTCCACGAAATAAACTGGTCAGTCACATAGCCTGGTGTGTACTCAAACTTGTCCGAGCATTCTACCTTGCGTGCGTATTTGACTTCGTGCTCGAAGCCGGTAGTGAGAGGTGACCTAAGGTCGGAATAATGGACTTCCGTAATCTCCCCGGAGCACAGGAGGTATCAGCTTCAACGAGCTTGTCATCAAGCGCGTACTTTTACAGCGTCCTCCAAGTCCTAAAGTCTATTACGGACCCGGTGGCTATTGAAATCCCCGTTTGGGTTTGGATCTGCGGAAGTAGGGATGCTGAGGCGAAGGTTAAGAATCACCTCGATAGTTGCGAGTTTCGGAAAGAACTACAAGATAAAGTATGCGGAATATATTCCGGCTCCATATGAGCGACTCGAGGATCAAACCTTGTCAACCAAGAAGGCCAAGGATCATGTCTAGATCCTCTTCTTGTTTCGTAAATTTTAGAAATTGAAGATTTTGAACCTCCCAAAGTTCTTCCTGGCCCCCGACACTCCATAGTTCAACATCCGCTGGAGATACAACAAACTCGAGTACTGTATCTATAATACGGAATTGAGGATGGAGTTCTACCTGAAGCTGCTTGATCTCTTCTGCAAGGAAGGGGATGCAATCCTCAGTGTTTTTGGAGGCGATAAGCTCTACTGTGCGGTAAGGACATCCTCTATATTTCAACTTGATTCGAGTTGAATAGTTCGACATGACTTTGTTGCTTTCTTAGTTCGTTGTATTTAACCGGAGTCGAGTTCAGTGCGCACTTCAGTGTCCAGAGATCATTTCATACGAACTTGGATTCTATTCAACTCGACTTGAGTTGAATGGATTATTAAGTCTGCTACGAAACCATATTCTTACATGCGTTCTTAAATTTAACTGGACTCGAGTTGAATGTATTTATGGATGGCGCTTAGAGTTTATATTTGGTATTCAACTCGACTCGAGTTGAACGCGCACATCGGAGTAGTATAGTAGTGCTCTCACACGCCAGCTCCATTTTTATTCGATTTGAGTTAAACGTACAAATTATTCACGTGTTCATCTCTTGATGTGTCTACTTGCAGATGTGTTTGCTGATGAATTACATGATCAGCTCCAGCGACGAGCACGACGAAGTCGTCAAAATTTGGATGGAGGTCTTCAACTTGGATCATCAAAGGTGGGTATCCGATCGTTGAGGCTTCCGGATCCACGGAGAGAGTAGAACCACCACCACTCCGAATGAAGGCCGAGATGGGGAAGGCAAAGAAGAAAAGCAGGGGAGTAGAGTTACCACTTGACGTAAATGACCCAAGACTAATAGTAATCGGGTCAAGTAACGACGATGACGATCCTAACCAAGATGTTGAGGCCTATGGATCCCAACTTCCAATAGCGCCCCTAACTGGACGAGGCTCATCTTCTCCTCTTCCTCATTCCCAGAAACAAGGCTTTTCCGATAGCTCTCTTCCGGCTTCCACGCCATCGTCTCAGAAGAAGAGAAGGGAGTCACTATATGTTGACGCTCTAATGGAAAGGCTCGTCAGAATGCAGGAGGAGGCGCAGGCGCGACAAAGGGTCGAAGTTGAAGCAATGCTTGCTCGGGAGCGCGAGGAACATTGAGCCCAGAGAGTGGAAGATGAGCACCGATGGAGCGTAATGATTTCTGAGGCCTTCGCGAGAATACCTGGGATAGTAGTCCAAGCAATTTCGCACCTGAATGCAAAGCCGCTCCTCTCGCTTGATCCAAGTCATAATGAACCACTGTTCTGATCCACGGGGCCACTCAGTCTTCCGACAGCGGTGCAACTCGACATTCATCTCCTCGATGTTCCCTCCAAGGCATGCCTTTTGAGTCAACTGCAGCTCCAGCACCTGCGGGCAACATCAATCAAGATGTTTGTAGGGATCAAGGCCCATCAAGTCGCTCCATACCCTCGGACCAAGTCGATTTGGAAAGGAAGACCGTGGATGAGGAAGAGCAGATAGGGACACATGATAAGACTCTCGATGCGAACGTTACCGAATCATGTTGAACTCCATGATCCACTCTTTTATTTAACTCGACTCGAGTTGAACTTCTCCTTCGATTAATGAAAGTTCGTCTGTAGAAGCCTTCGAGAGTTGTTGTTAGCCTAGTATATATATTCCCCTAGGACAGTTTTGTTAGATTGGACTTGGTGTTCATCGTGTAAATACATTTTGTATGTGACGCTCATTTTTGAACGCAGAGTTTGGAATACAATCATATTTTCTTACACATTTTCTCTCTCTGATTTCCACGCAGGCTCTATTGATTTGCGAAGTGTTCCGAATGTATGTTTGTCTCATGAGGTCCCCCCTATGGAAGACACTAGTCCGATGATTCCGTTTCATAGTGAGCCAAGTAACACGGCGCAAGATGATCACAATGAAGGTCACATTCTGGATTCAATCTTGCTCGAGGTTCACATTCCTCTTCCATCCTCGACCACTGTACGAGATTCACAAACAGCTGAAACTCAATCAGAGACGCCGATATGCTGTTCGTATACCAAAATTTCATTTTCATTCAATCCTTTCTTTATTAGTTTGGTGTGATTGCATTGTTTGGATTTGGGATTTCTTAGTGTTATAGCGATGGTCAGTCTTGAAATGTGGCAGTGCAGTACTTAATTGTCTACACATTTGTCTGCCCCCCTTCTGAACAGGGAATGAGTCATTCGATTAGTCCGGTAGTTGCAGCCGTGGAGGATGTCCCTCGTTCTATTCCTTCAAGGGTGCCATGCAAGTGGCTCAATGTCATCCTGGACTTGAACGATATTCTCTATGTCTGCAAGGAGAAGAAATTTATGCCAAAGGACCAAATTTACAACATGGTCGCGAGTGCACATTCCTCTGTCCTACCCGCTCCAATTGGTCCCAAGGCCGTTTTTGTTTGGCCCTTCTGCCTTGATTTTCTTCGTGAGTTAAGTGAAGTTGCATACGTCTCCGTATGGAGTTCGATGGTTCATGCGACCACGAAGACCATATGTGACTACTTGTTCCAGGGTGTGCCATCCCCATGCCTTGTTTGGGGGCAAAACTCATGTGAGGTTGTCAAGGTTCGTGGACCGCGGAATAAGTTGTCCAACTTCAAGTTGAAGGGGACTGATAAGGATTTCTTCCTCAAACCGCTGGATATGCTTTTCAATGGTCTAAACTCAAAGTTTAATGAGCATGACACGATCATCACCGACGATAGCAGTGAGAAGCACGTCGTGAATGAACCGGAGAATGTCGTACCGCCAGTCTCGTGGTCAGAGCATGATGTATCTGACAGATTCTTGGTGGACAAGCTCCTCCCTTGGATTCAACGTCTACATCAAAGCCGCGGTCAGGGCTTGTTGTCTTTCCACAGGGAAGACAACATTGGGCGTAGAATGCTCTCTGAAGAGCTCGATACTTCAGAATACGAAGAGCTTAGTAACGCCGTAGAGGCTTCTAAAAAGCTAGTGCTTGATTTGGCTAGTTAACCATGATTGGTCTCACCAGACATGATTCAAATTTGCCATGTATATTGTGTAGATTATAATAAATGATTTCAATAAAAATGTTTTCTCTCAGACTGATTTCATTTCAGAGCGGGCTTGTGTCCAACCCTTTATTTTATCGTAGTATTTGATGGTGCTAGTTCTCTCAGCATTGGTTTAACTCGAGTCAAGTTGATTTGGCTATATCATATTGCATATGATCCTGGTTGATGATTCCTCTAAAATGAATTCGTATCCAGGTGTCCAATTCCGTCTTGGTTTTGGACAATGATTTTGGTTTCCGTTGAGCTGTTTCTGCTGATTCGATTTTGGACTACGGACAAAACACAATTTTGCACAGTGGAATGGGCCATACAATGTACTCAGCAGCTACTGCACAATCAACTATGGACTACTCGACAATGACAATCGATGATGGTGTTATAGATAGTCCTCCTTATGGCGGTAAACGACCACACTCTGCATGCTCTCCTTCCCCGCTGAAGAACCGGACCATGATAGATGAATCAAGTTGAGGTGGCGCTCCGCAAAGAAAGCTTTATGATGATTCTGAGTTAATTGAGGATGCACTTCCGGTACAGGTATGTAATACATGAAGCAATTCATCTATGAGTTTTTCTTAGTTTTTAACTTCAATCGTAGTTTGATTTACTTACATTTCTCTATCTCTTTTCATGGACTTAGGCGACAACTGCAGCAGTTCTGCCCGTACCGGTCATCTTTGAGTCTCCGGCTCTTTGTGTATCACCTCATAAGGCATCGTCGCTGAAAATATCTCGTGGTGCGTCGACACATTCTTTCTCTACGCCTTGTCCATTGAAGTCTTTGGAGCCGGCAGCAGAACTTGGAGACTACATGACAGAACTAATGGGGCCACCTAAACCGTATGTTGCCCACGCTATTGATACCTCGCGTTTGCCCTTCCGTACTATGTGCCCGCCATTACACGAGGGTCACCGCCAGACTCAATCACACGATGGATTTTAGCCCAGAGTTACTTGTCCTCCAGTTCGTGATGCATTGGAGCAACGGATTTTGAAGCTTCAAAGACGTGAAAATTCAAGTTCGCGTTCGTCACCATACACAGGCTACAGTCGTGGACTAGAAGTGTGGAAGGCACTAGTTGAAATTCGAAGTCGTTCGCACTTGTAATACAGCAACAGTCTTGATCTGACTTAGAGGACATTGTCTGGCGTAGTTCTTCATGGGTAGCCCACGTTCAACACGATATTGTATTGTTCTATTGGTATAGAAATATCGTATTTACCATTATACATTCAGATCATTCATATGTAACTAGAGCTCACATTTATAACTGGATGAGCATATTTCTTTTGACGTGGTCAATTGGTGTATACAATGTCTATACGTAAACATACATTCATGTATATTCCATTCTGGAATACAATTATTCATCCATCTTTATCTACTTTATACCATTTTTAACAGTCTATTTGGCTTTTTATCATTATATCTGGGACTCAACAATACTCTCATCATTGAGGGATACTTTCAAAATAATGAATATGGTGTGTTACCTAATTTTCTACATATTCTCATTTTAACGGAATGATTGTTCCACCAATTTGGTACTCCTATGAGTTAAATGCCACTCCATCAGAAGGATATGTACGCAGTTGAACGCAAATACAATAGAGGTAGATATACTTTAAACTACCTATCGCCAATGCATACAGGACGTATGTATGGTTAGGAGGTGAGTAGAGTAGCGGATCGAATGTACAAGGCAACTTAAACTCAACATATCTTACAAATACATAAAATTGTGATTAACAATACAATAGAGCATTTGACTGTCCCTAATACCGTAGGCCATCACATCCAAAAGATACATACGAGTTTGTAAGCCAATATGATAGAATATCAGTTATTCTTGGCTACACAAGTTATGGATATAGCCAGAATGCATCCGGGAGTAACGAAATACCTATTTTGTGAGGGAGAAGATGCGCAGTTCAAACAAGATATGCAAGAAGCCAAACTACGATGTCAACATGAGTACATTCAACACATTGAAGGTGAAAGGAACCTCAGGCAAACGTACTTGTTTAGAGAATCTTCTCGAGGACCATATACACACGGTGCTAGACCAAGTTGTAGACATGATGATACAGACTCAAATGAAGAATGATTGTATCATTTTACATAGTCCTATTATATTAAAAGTTATGTAGTATTTTGCAATGGATGAAAAAACCACTATTCCCTTGCTAGGGGCCACTTTTGAGGATCTCAAAATCCATGTTTCGTTAGTAAATGGAATCTCCAAATGTATGACCTTACCATACATTAAGCAATTTGAAGGGATTTTATCGAGATTTCTTGTATTATTACTGTGTGCACTTGGCGCTAATAATTTCCTTTGTTTGGCTTTAAGCGTCTTCTCACAGTTCCACCTAACATATGCTAAGTTTATTAAGTTACTGTGATCGCCAAAGTTAAGAAAAGACATGTTGCGCTTGATTTGACTTTAGACAAACCTTTAATAACGCAAGGTAGATATTATAAGGGGCTAGTTGTTATTTTGAGACAAAACGCACATATTGAGATTCCTAAACTCAGAATATTGTGTCATAGTTGTTGAAAGTTGTTGAAAAGGGTTAGAAACTCAATAAATTTATCTAGATGTCTAGCGTAATATTGGAAGATTGTATGATTAGAATGGAAAAAGTAGAATATGTATACACCAATAGAAACTTAGTACTATATATAGAGATACGAAAATATATTATTACTTGATCCATTACTAAAAATAGAAATTCATTTGACGGTAATCGTCCACAGCATCAAAAATGATAAGTCATAGAATAACGGTAAATCTCATCGACGTGTAATTTATAAGATAAAAAGTAGTACCACAAGTCGAGTAAAATTTGAACCACATTTATATAGCAAGCTGAACTAAATAATGAAGATATATTTAAAAGTATACGTTGCTGCTAATCAATAAGCTCGAAAATCAAAACCCTTGTGCATTTGACACCTTTATCTTAATTGATCCCTCTAGCAACCTTGCCTAACCTCTTGCTGCTTTATAATTCCTCAAATAAGATCACTACGAGGGGAGTTGGCCATGCAAGTGGTACTGAATGCCTTACTCCAACATGCCAACCATGTGTTAAAACTTTTCCCCCTCTTGGCGGCAGAGTGAGTCCAGAGAGCGTGAGAGATGAGATGCTTCAGCTGAGTTCAACAACTTGTCCTAGTGAACGCGGTATGTTAAATGCACGTTTCAAATGAGGGGTAGGCGTCCCTAGTGACCTTGGACGAGACAGGGGGATATCTCTTGCCAAAAGTTGACGTGGCACACCGCCAACGTAACGCGTTGTTTTTGCACTCTGATTGATTTGGGCTTGTAACGGCAGAACATTCGGGGAGGTAGAGCACACATGAGTCCATCTAGGACCACGACTAGGAGGACTATCTACAAGACCGTCGTCCACACTCTCCCTTGTAAAATCCATTGTCGTAGATGCTACATCACTAGCCGTAAACATATCAAAACGCCTCGACAATAGGGAGTGGGCCATACTTGCTAAAAGTGAGAGAGAACATTCCGTAGACGAGGTTCGATAGGACGTTTGAAACTCTCAACAGCGTCTATATCAATAGGTATTGATTTTGCAGTCACCTCGAAGAAAAAGAACATGCAGAAATCACAAATAGAACAAGAGTCACCTAAAAGTCGACAACAATAATACAAGTTATCCACGGGCCGTCCATAAACATTGTGCACACAAGATTTACCTTCTCACAAAAGATGTGAGTTTTCCATACAAAAGAAGAATCGATGTATAACAAGCAGTAAACACGGTAAATTGTTACAATACATAAACAACAGAAGAGGCATTACAATAAGGTACAAGTACTTTAAAGATACAAGTACTTTAAGACAAAAAGGGCAACGTAGTGCGCACAAACTTGATTTTTTGCGTTCCTGTTGTGTCAGCGGGTAGCGTGCCGTGAACCAGATAGTTCATGATGTGCTGTCTCCAATCAGCGGCTTCCGTTGTCTCCGCTGGCTGCATTGGTGCTGGTTGTGTAGGCTTCGTTGACTCCGTTGCCTGTATCGAAGCCGTCTGTATGTATGGTTCATTGAATGAATCATTAATGCCTTCTTCAGTTGTGTTGGTGTCTCTTGATAAGTAATCTGCAATAATGTGCCTTTTGCCTAGGATGTAGACTACCTCAAAATCATACTCCATGAGAATCATGATCCATCGTGCTACTCTCCCCGTGATCAATGGCTGATTCACTAGATAAGACAGACTATGATAATCTACCATGAACCTAAATTTGTTACCAAGTAGGTAATGTCTAAACTTCTTCACAGCGTATATCATGGCGAGTTATTCCCGTTCCGTAGTGGAATAATTTCTCTATGCCTGGTTGAGTAATCTGCTTGCGTAGGCTACGGGTTGATCATGTTTGCCATCCACATTTTGAGCTAGCATGACCCCCACGGCGATCTGAGAGGCATCGGTGTGAACATGGAATTGTTTCGTCCAATCCGGTGCCAACAGTACAGGTGCCCTTGAATAGGCTTATTTAATTTTCTCTAAGGCAGCTTGGGCTTCTGGCGTCCAGTCACGTGGGTAGGTGTAGCCAACATGGTTCAGCTTGGTAACCGGAGCCGTAATGTGAGCAAGTTTCTCGATATACATTCGGTTGAATTGTGACAATCCCAACAGTCTTTGGACGCCTTTTTGATCAGTGGGAGGTGTCATGTCCATGATGTCCTGGATTTTGGCCGGATCTGGAAGTTTGCCATATTTACACACTATATATCCCAGGATGACTCCCGCAAAGAATAGGAACATACACTTGTCGGCATTGAGACTTACCCCGTTCTGTCGACAAGCCTGGAATATCTGTCGTAATTGGTCAACGTGATCTTTCATCCACCCGTACACCATCCCATCATCCAGGTAAATGCGAAAAAACCTTTTTAAGTATGGTCGAAATATTAATTCCATGACTCTCTGAAATGTCATTGGTGCATTCTTGGCTCCAAATGGCATCCTTTCGAATTGATATGGCCCCCATTCCGTGGAAAAAGCCGTTTTATTTTTGTCCTGTTCCGCCATGGCAACTTGGTAGTATCCAGAAAAACAATCCAGGAAGGAGTACATTTCATGCCCGGCAACTTCGTCGATGATTTCTTCCATATGAGGCAACGGATAGTGATCTTTTCTAGTGGCTGCATTTAATTTTCAAAAGTCGACACAGATCCGCAGGGCACCGATTTTCTTTGGTATGATGACCATGGGAGACAACCAGGGGGCAGCATCGACTGGTGATATAAACTTAGCACTGAGCAGTTTCTCTAGTTCTGTTTTTACTTTGGCAGCGTAGTTCGGATTCATACGGTACGTTCGTTGTTGTACTGGTTGTGCATTGGGCTTCAAGTCGATGGTGTGCTCGACTATGTTGCGCGGTATGCCCTTGAGATCCTCATGTGTCCATGCCAATATGTCTCGAAACTCCTTGAATAGTGCAACGGTGGTCTGCTTGATGACATCCGGAGCGTCGGCGTTAATTTTCACATACTTGGGTTCTTCTTCGCTGCCCAGGTTGACTAATTCAATTTTCTCCTTGGCACCGTTAGTCCATCCCGTGACAACTTGGTCTTCAAGTGCTTTTATTGCCGGGGTAGCATTTACCGTGATATCTTCTGTAAATTCCTCAGTAAAACGCGAGGGTATATCTAATGCTTCTTCGTGCGGTACAATGCTGGCCAATTGAATTTCGGCAACTGGGATCAACGAGGGGTCAGCATGGAAGACTAAAGCTTCCTGTTCTGGGCTTAGCCCTCTGACCCAATCGGTGCCAGCTCGATTGCGGATTTGGTCAACTTTAGCCTTGGTAACACATCTCCAACGGGAATGACGATTGTCCTGCCATGGTGGTGTAATCTAATTTGATTCTGGGCCCAATCATGCACGGCATTCATATCACGTAACCATGGTCTACCAAGTATGATAGGGAAATTGGTAGTATCTGGCATGTCAATGACAACGAAGGTTGCTGGTGTTAATATGCCATGCGTGGTAATGGCTACAGTGGCTAGAATTCCTAAGGGTGTGACAGGGGCATCGTTGGCCATCCTTAGTATGAACTGAGCCATTTTTGGTGATGGCAATCCGAGCTGCCGACGCAGACCTTCACTCATAACGTTGACACCGAAGCCTCCATCTACTAAAACGTTAGACAGCTTGTGTGTGCCTAACCCTAAATGTATTACTGCAGCGTCAGGATCAATAGTGGTAGCATTGTTGTCTACAGTCACCAATGCTGTCGATGCGTTGGGTAATGCTGTATGTTGCAAGTATTTCTGTAATTTGGGACTAATTTTTAAGAAAGTAGTTAGTGTGATACTTACAGTTGTATTGTCCAGTACTTGCTGTAAATTGGCTCCTGATGGCGACTCCAAGTCTTGTTGAATTTGCTGTCGAATGTTGTGTAGACGCTCCCAGTGTTGTTCTGGAAATGGTTTGCGATGTTCTACCACGTGTTCCGGTGTGGAGGCTTTAGACCTCGTGTTGACGGCGGCGGTAGAAATAGTAGAGATGTTAGTCTCGGTTCCATGAACCTCTGTCAACATTACCCCCCCTCGTCGGTTCGGGGTGGGTCCATGGTTGTCCAATGGCGTCGTAGTGTTGGGGTTTGTTTCCGTCATGGGGCGGCTTTGGGACCAACGCTGCTTTAGAACAGGGCATTGACCTCGTCGATGATGTAGGGATCCACATTCCCAACAACCATCACTTCTGCCTGGTTGGAACGCGTCGACATGGACTTCCTCGGTGTACATTGCTGCAGTGGTGGGTCGATGTCGTCTGGTGTCTACGCTACGGTTGTTGCCCGAAGCAAACCAACATCGTCCATTGTAAGCCTTTCCGCATGTCGTGCACAGTGTCAACGTTATGCGGGCATCGTTCCGCTGTCTTTGACTCGGTAAAGGCAACAGGGGAGCTTGGATTTTGTTAAGCAGCCCAAGCTCTCTACTGATGTCATTGGCGGCTGTTAAGATATCGGGTAGGGTTTTTACCCCTCTGATGACAATACCTTGCTGGATCCATGGCAACAGCCCCTTTTTGAACCACTCGCATAAGTAGTCATCTGTTGGCCTTTGGTTCAGCTTATCAGCCAATTGTTTGAATCGATCGTAGAAGGTGTCCACAGTTTCTCCCTTTTCTTGAGTAATATTTCCCAAAGCGCGGAGAATTTCAGAGGACGTCTTAAGTTTGCGAAATTTCTGCAAGAAACTTCTTTCCATATCTTCCCAGGTGGGGTTGGCATGTTCGGCTTCGAAGTCGATATACCAGTTGATATGGTTCCCTTACAACGTAGTACCCAAGATATTCTGTAAGTCAGAAGTGGTAGAGACGCCATTAGTTCTGGCAATAACCTTAAAACGCCGGATATGCCAATCAGGGTCAGAATTGTCGTCAAACACCGGGTAGGGTATTTTGGGTAGCTTAATGAGCCTATCTCTTTCTCCTGCATCCATCGATGTAGCCACCGCTGGGTTTGCAGGAGGCACCAATGTTGACGACGAAGGCATTGCTGCGATCCCTGGACTGGGTGTAGTAGCGGAAGTGGCCGTCCCTTGCAAATGCTGGTATTGGTGGCTAAGTATTTCCAACTTGGCATTGGTGGCGTCATTTTTGGCAACAAGATCGGTCATTTGTTGCTTCATCCATTGTAAGAATTCCCTGGTGGCATCAGGGTCGTCAGTAGGTGAAACTGCTTCTGGTTCTTTGTCTTTCTGCTGCCGTGTCGGCATTTTGTTCGCGTAGGGCTTCTACTCGACTTCTGAGTATCTCAGCACTCCATCCCCACCATGGTCGCCAAAATGATAGCCGGGCGTGTATGGAAGTGCGTTTGTGAGACTACCTAAGTCGACCACCGTGGTATTTTTAAGGCAACGTAGAGTCTTTGGTGGAGTGGAGGAGGGAAGGGAAGACCTGTCAGCGTCAAAGAACACTTCGAAGTCTGGACTGAACCGGCCAGGACCCCGTGGGAGGTCCTGTTGACCACCGGTGAGTTTGAAGGTAACTCAGCGTTGGCTTCCGTGGGCCTTTGGTGGCTTGGAGTTCAGTATCCTCGTTGTCAACGTTGGCGCCAAAGACCGGCGTTGGTGCAAGAGACTTATGCTAGTCTTGGCCAGCGAGGGAGTTACAGATATCTCAAGAAGAGGAAGAAAACCGAAGGAGAGAAGGGGGGAGGAAAGAGAGAGAAGAAGGAGAGCCTTTGTGCCAGCGATGTCTTGCGTTGTGTGGCACTTAGGCAGCGTTGAGAAGGAAGGGCGCTTCTCTAGCAGCGCGCCACAGCCCACGAGGAAGGGCGAAGGAAACAGCAGGAAGTAAAGGCCAGGCAATCGTAGAATCATAACAAGTTAGGATTGTGCATGTTAGGTAGATAGCAGGGACTCAGATGTAGAGAGAAGACTGGCCATGGCCTTGTATTGATAATGGAAAATGAGTACAAACAGTTTGCTCCTAATCCTCTCTATCAATGCATGTCAAGAAAAACCAGTGTCTACTCTGCTGCAACTACACTCTTAAGTAGCCGATGTCGTCCGAAGTCCCTGCTGCCGTTCGGTGGCCCTATCCTCCTGCCTTGATCGCGACTCCCCTATTGGCAACGTTGGCTTCGGTAACAGCGGAAATCTTAAATCAGTTTACTGTGGGATGGATCTTGTACCGGGGGCGGATGAATTTCTCGTTGGCGTAGCATCGTACGCAGGGGAAGAAGTGTTTGGATCCGCAAAAGGAAGGCTTGATTCTGAACCAGGTGGCGAAAACGACTCTCACAGGTTTGACAAGGTGAACTTTTCGCAGCCAAAGACCATGAGGACACAGCAGCATGGATCTCCCTCCACACCGATTCATCTGGATGCTAACGAAGACGACAATGACGACGTTCAAGTTGTGATGGAGACAAGCCCGGTTCATGCTCGCGAGGGTGTGCAGCACGTCTCGAGGGTTCTCGAGCTTGAATGGTCACCAAAGATGTGGCACATTCGCCGAATGCCTTCTGTAGGAACAAGGATTGTACGGCCATGATCCCGGACTCCAACAGAAAGTGCAAATGCTAATGCTATTTTTACGTCATGGAAATCAAGTGCAAAACTTGGCTCTCGGCGTCCGATTATTTCATTATCGGTGCATCAAATCGACATCATCAATCAAAGTATTGAGCGGTTCGACGGTGGAGAGGAGTAGCCCGACATCCCTAGTTTATTTGGACATGCCAATTTAGCTCTAGTCGAGCTAAATGACCTCAGTGCAATTTGAGCAATCAATTTATCGTGTCCTGACTTTTTGCCAATAGATTCATCTTAGAAATGCAGGTAGAAGTCGTACCTCTTATCTTTGCAAGCGGTAGATATCCGTAGTTAAGTATTGGTACAGTTGTTATGCCTTAAAGTCAACAATTCAAGTGTTTGTAATTTTTCGGAGTTGATTGTCGATTCTCAATTTAATTGAGTTTATCGTTTTATTGTGCTCTTTTTGCAAATTGCTGTCAGGATGCATTTTGCGTTTGCTACTTTCATCATCTTTTATATTCAGTTTAGCTCTACAACACGAGCGTTTAGCTCTACATCACGCGCGTTTAGCTCGATACATATGTTGGAATTTAGGTCGATTGGTTTTTGAGAGTTTGAATATTCCCATTATAACGAATTACGTGTTAAGTAAGTTTTAATTAACTCGAGTCGAGTTGAAATTGCATTCTATCTCTATCTGTTAGTCTACAATTATCATTATGAAGGAAGTGTGATTCAACTCGATTTGAGATGAAAGTATCCATCATGGCGTTTTGTGGTTTCTTAATACAGAACTTAGTTACTTTCAACTCAACTCGAGTTGAATTAATGCTGAGACTGAACGTTCATCATTTCAACTCTAATCAAGGTGTTCGTATCAACCCATGTATTTTGTCAATTTCAGTCAGAGGATTGTGCATTACTCTAGTTGAGTTTGTCATGTCAGTTTTCAGCCCAATGAATACTCATTCTGTTTTAAGTAATTTCTATCATCGAATGATTCAACTCGACTCGAGTTGAATATTATGGATCTCTTTAAACTGCATGAAATTATTATAAGTTCCTTTATATTTCAACTCGATTCCAGTTGGATTATTTTTCTGCTTTATTATGCACTACAGTAATTCAACTCAAGTCGAGTTGAATATGTACACTGATAATATTTCTCGTATTTTATCGATTCAACTCAGGTCGAGTTGATTAATTGTCTTCTTTAGCACATGCGCAAAACTAATTCAACTCGTATCGAGTTGAATATTTTACTGATACTATAACAGTAATTTATCGATTTATCTCGAGTCGAGTTAAATTGTTCGGGCTGCGGTGAGTAAGTAGCACATGTGGGGGAAGTACATCAGTCCCTTATATCTCGTCTTCTCTGGATTCAACTCAAATCGAGTTGAATCGTTCAAGCCTAAGCTATCATTCACTGTTAAAGGGATTCTAGGGCAGAAATAAAACAAGGGTCGAGTTGAATTTCCCCTTGTCTGTGAACTCGCGTTTTAACTCTCAGAAACAAATTGGATGGACTGTTCAACTCGCCAAAAACGAATGGATAGAGAATTCAACTCGGCCGGGGTTGAATCTCACTGTAGTCTATAATGTCGGTGGCATGCAAAGGTAAAAAACTGTGTTTCCAATTCAACTATGGTCCATTTGAACTGCTTATCTTTATTGAACCTTTCGAACATCAACACAACTCGGCTACGGTTCAATCGATCTGAACTGTTCTCTACGCTAAGTATGTACAAAACTAGTATTTTGAAGAACATGCGAGCACATATATCCAATGCCAAACTATTCTGCAGAAACTTAGTCACATTCAGCGAGAGTTAAGTATTGAATACTCACCCATTCTGTTGTCAGCTTCCCTGCTAGACAGTGGATACCGAAATTAACTGGACAAGCCTCGGCTGCGTCCTACTCCTGAAGCAAACAATGAATGATTAGAACAAAAAAATTTACTATGACTGATTCAAAGTGAAATTCTCAACACTAACGCAGATTCAAGTATGAAAGAATCACATAGTAGACCAATTCAATTGCAATTGATTCCCAAACCGATGCTCTAGAAGTGAACACAAGCATTCTAATTATCTAAAATCACTGGGAAAAACCTCATTGACAACTATCACCAATTCGAAATTCATCAAGTTCATTAACTTCCTCTAATCAACCCTAAACAGCTCAAATACAACCACCTCTTCTGTTACAACATTCACATTCCAGATCTGCTCTTAAAAATCAGGGTTCAGAAATTTTATGAACCAGCTCCAGTAGGCCAGTTTCCTCTCCTTTTCTAAATTAGACATCTACACTCAAACTTCCTCCTCATCTTTTCCAATGTAGTCACTCAAATTTCAAAGATCCCAAAACCTAGTAAAATTCAACTCCTGAAGTCCAGAAAACTGACAGAATGACCAAAAATTGCAAACACCACAGACTGAAATTGCAAACCAAAAGTTACAAACATTCGCAGTTAACTTACAGAGAAGGTTGTGAAGTCCAAGAACTTTGGTGAGCGCTGCCAAAGCTGCAAAAGCGCCGTCAAACAAGCCACCCACTTGATGCTGCAAATATCTCAAAAAGCAGACTCTAAGCTAACAGGGTCGACGCGCAGAGCTAAGAGAAGCAAAAAGCGTCGAAGAGCAGAGCAAGAAGCAAGAAGCAGAGCAAAAAGAGCGAGTAGATACAAAAGAGACTATATAAACATGAACGAACACGACCTTCGAGGCCAGGAGATAGCTAATTTCGAGGCCACGAGCTAGCGACTGTCGAGGCCAGAACTACGCGAGCGAGAATGCAAGAAAACACCAACTAACGCAAGAATGCAAGAACGCCGACAGCCAAATTCAGCAAGCGTAGGAGCGAGGAAGAAGAGGAATACAATGGGGGCCAAACCCTAGCCCCCTCTGCTCTCCGTTCCCGGCCATAATTTGAGCGGGCTGCCCGTAATCTTGCACGGGCCGCCTTTTGCACTGCCCCTGCCTACCCGGGCCGCCTTTTGCACTGCCCCTGCCTACCCGGGCCGCCTTACACGCTGCCCCCACCGTATATTGCTTCGGGCAGCAATTTCTTGCCCTTTTCATGTCTGCCCGTCTCTACACTACACTAAATTCCATTATATTTTTCATTTATTTCTAAATACTTTTTCTAGTTAATTTTTTTGAAAAGAAGATAAGTTCAATAAATGCCTATTCTAACACTATATGCATTGTATTGTAAAATTTTAGACTCCACAACACTTTACAATAGTATGTGTAGTAATAGATAAAACGTGTTAGCAAAAATACCATGTTTTAATTACTAAAAAGTTGTGTGTAGTTTTATATTGAAATAAGATACAAACTCGGAAAAAAATTCATAATTTAATTGGCAATACCCGAGCACTTATTCAACTTTGATTATGCTCATATCCAACTTCCCAATTAGTTAACGTTCTACAATCCAATAAGGTCATCATTCACTCGAAAAGGAAGCTAATAAATTATCCCCTCTCTACCAATTTCTAAGATGTTGTCATGCTCATTATTTTTATTCGTGACCATCTTATTTTGTTGTTGGTTTTATTTTTAATATTATTACAACATAAAATTTTATTAATAATATAAATAGCTACATATTAAAAATATTATTGGATAGATATATAATCAGGAAGGAAGGTTTGAGAGAACAAATTGGACAATATAAAGAAGACTCTGAGAGTATATAGATAGAAGATATCTTTCAGAAACATCATGTATACTATAGACATGCATCACACATATCATGGCCATACATCACACATATCGTCGGCGTACATCATTCATACCATAGCCATACATCATACATACCAAAAGATCGTCCAACAGTATTATGTTTTAGAAGTAGATTACTGACTACAAACCTTATATATATCTCTATACACGTATGTTAATTTATTTATATATTCATGTATATACATATTTGAATTCGTAAGCGTATATAATTGGGCATTCCTTCTCTAAATTAAGATAGCACAATAAATGCTCAACATATATTCAAATTTATCTTATAACATATTAGCTGACTGAGTTGAAATATTATGTATTTAACATCTATACCCGTATCTATGTACATATACGTACTTATTTATCTATGTTAGTATTCATTTGTACTCGGGTTTATATCTATGTATACCAATTTGAAGTCGTATGGTCATATAATTGCGCTTTCATTGTTCTATATTAAGATAGTACAATAAATGCTCAATATGTAGTCAAATTTATCTTATAATCATTCATCATTGAGTTGAAATATTATGTATTTAACATATATGTATATATTGATGTATATATATATATGCATTCATATGCCCATTTATTTGTAGTGATTTTATTCTATGTTAATATTCTATGTTTTTTATGGTATTTTTTATTAGTAGTGTACCATATATTTGATTCCATTGATTTTGCGTTACTAAGTAAAGTATTGTCAATGGAATGTTCTTAATTACTATAGTTACTCTAATTTTGTAAATATTATATCTTATTCAATAAATATATGAGTACAAATTTGTATTTTTTTTCCACAACTCATACATATGTATTAAATGTTTAATTTTATGGAGAAAACATGAAAACACATTTCTTTGTAAAAAATTAAAAATCCATATTTTCAAATGGGTTTCCCTCCAAAATCAGTTTCCCGCCGAAACATCTTTGCTGCCGAATATTTTCAAAATCCAGAATTAAAAAGTAGAATCCTATTTCGAAGCCCAATCAAGACAAAATGCAGGTTGCGACAAAAAGTGTCGGCTTTTTGGACGATATCGGGCGTCGAGGATACTCGACCGATTCAACCGTTGAAGTCGGGTTGGGGTGCTAACGCAGTCCCTCATGTTTCATTTCGATTTCTCTCACTCTCGTCCGTGCTTTGAAGGTGCGCTTACTTTGATTTCGTTCCGCTGTTCTTGTTCAAAGTTGCGTGTGTGTTTAGATTGTATTTGAGTTGGTGCTGACTGCGTTTAATGTAGTTTCGCATTATGAGGTTTCAGTATTGTAGAAGAGGCGCATGCTCTTATACTTTGATAGTAATTCAGGTTATCAAAGTTGCTCGTCCTATACTGTTTGTCTTCTGCATACGAATTGCTGATTGTTGTGCGTGCTTTTTTCAGTTGCGAGCCCTAGTATTCCTCGCGAAATCTGTAATTTGCAGGTGAGCGTGCTTCGGAATTCTTCAGTGTTTCAGCAGTTACTGTGTATTATTGATTTTTAGCTGGTTATGAGTTCCGGGAATTCCGCCGATATTTCTGGGTGAATGTGTTCAGCACAGGGCTCCATATTTAAAACATTCAACACGACTCGAGTTAAATTTATATTGCCATAGTATGTAGGTCTGTTCAATTTCAACTCGAGTCGAGTTAAATTGTAATTCAGTTCTAATTTCATAATTAGGATGTTATAGTAATAGGTTGTGATATTCAACTCGGATCGGGTTGAATTGGAAATCATCCAATTTCAGAAGGGGATGTTCCCTTCATGGTGCGGATATTCAACTCGGGTCGAGTTGAATCTCGGTGCGGATATCAGACAGCGATTCTACTATTACATCAGCCAAATTGTATTCAACTCGAATCGAGTTAAATGTGGATTATCAGATATTATGTGATACAATCTATATGTATCAATGAATCTCATGGAATCCGAAATGCTGTATTCATAGGTCTTCACATTCAACTTGAGTCGAGTTGAAATAGTTATCACCAAATGTCATAATGGGATGTTCCGATAATAGTGCGGATATTCAACTCGACTTGAGTTGAATCCCGCTGTCGATATCCGTCAGCGTTCCTGGAATGACATCGTTTTTATTAGATTTAACTGGAATCGAGTTATCTGTGATTTTCCAGATATTTCGTGATGTAATCTATATGTATCGATATAACTCATGGACTCTGAAATGATATAGTCGTGGGACTTGACATTCAACCCGAGTCGAGTTGATTTAGTCATCACCCACTGTCCTTTTGTTTGCCCATGGGTGTATATAATCTTGGTAATTCCGGTGTTTTACTAGAGTCTTGTCGAAGTTATCGGTGTAGATCTCGGGCTCAGATACGTGATATTGTAATCACCCTAACAGTATTTAACTCAAATCGAGTTAAATCAGAATTAGCACATAGTTATAGATATACATTTCCGTGAAGTAGATTCGCTTCAATTATCTGTGGGCATTCAACTCGATTCGAGTTGAATTCATAGACATCTTAGCTGGCAGAGAATTTATTCCAACATCTTGTCTACGTGTAAATAATTCTATTCGATTTCTGTCATTATTGTATTCAACTCGAGTCGAGTTGAACCGCCACCTATTCTTCTGTTCCTCAAGTTGCGTTCGTGATTAATTTGCAGACTCTACCATGGCTGCTCAAGATGTTCAATTGCTTGGTGATTTTTCCTCTGATGAGGAGGTTGTGGAGCAACCCGAGGTACCGGAAGACGTTCCAATGTGTGAAGGTATCCCTCGGCGTCTTTCGGCTACAAAGTTCGTTACCCATTACAGTGACGAGGGTCGCCCTGTAGCGGAGGGCCTTTGTCATAGCATCAGTTACGATCTCGTCCTCGGAAGCAACGGTCCACTTGGGCACTCCCGAGTCGCAGTTCAAATCTCGAAGACCCTTGATGCCACAGTGGTGCCAGATGAGTGGAGATATTCTGTCAAGGCGTGGCCGATCGATAAAGTCTTCTATAATGAAGCTAGTCTCAGAGACCATGAGATACGACACGATCATGACTCTCGTGTTGCACGTCTTGCGAGATCTCAGTCATCGCGTAGCCGAAGGTACAACAATTCATCTAGAAACCCGCCTCCTGAAACATCCGTCAAATCCAAAGGCTTATTAACTCAGGAGTCTATCAATTCTGTCTCAAGCAAAGTATGCTGCACCAGGAACTGCGTTCAACCCTTCCCGAGGGACAAGATCCGATGTTTCCGAGAGCGGATGTATAGTGGTACAACCTACCAATTCAGGTTTCACATGAAGCTTGACGTTCACAGGCAGGTTCATTGAAATGCTGGCAAGAAGAGGGTGGTCACGGTTGAGGGAATCGATGTTTGCTTGCCTGCGTGGAGACATATTGCTGGAGTGTCCGAGGCAACCTTTCATCGGTTTCAAACGTACGTGGCCGATGGCGTTATGGCGCATCCCCATGGAAATTCGTCTTTGCTTAAACCGCGCAAGCACACGTCGCAGGCAACTGCAACCGTGCGTTGCATCCTGGAGAACTCTGCGGATCACATACCGCACCGAACGAGGACACTAAAATCTGGAGAGAAGGTTGTATCCATGATTCTTCCCGCTACATGGAAATGGAAGAGTGCCATCCCGGAAATCAACGCCGCAAACGAAGGCTTCGGTTTGAAGATGGTCTCACCATCTTCACTGAGTAGAATTCGGAAGTTACACTTTCCTGAATTTGATGCGAAGAAACCCGGGGATAACTTCGCTCGGTGCTCCAAATGTGATCGGTTGCACACACTCCGTCGTGGCTCTATTCCCGGGTCACAACAAGCACTACTTTGGGCAAAGAAGCTCGAGGTACACTTGGCTGCAGCCCGTGCTCATCGGGAGTTATATTATGCAAACGGTATAGGTCGAAAACCTACCCGCATGAGTGTTTGACCATTATGCATGACAGAATGGATCATGCAAAGACCGCTTCCCCTGTCTTTTCTCACAAGAGGAAGGAGCTCGATGGTTTGATGAAGCTACCAGTATCCGTCACAAGAATGATCGCTCATGGCCACGGAGATGTACGCTACGCACATTACGGTCTAGATATTTTCGCACACGATTCAAATTACACGGTGGGCTCTGTTGCTAAGCTGCTCCAAGATATAGAGTTGCCACCAAAGTACTCTTCGAGGGAGCTTTTTGTTGGGTCGAGGTCGGCACCTATCTTTGATGCTGTTCTCCAAGGTGCGGAGACTTGCGTATCGTCACTCTGTCCGGCACCAGCTGTTCCACTTCGAGGGATTTCTCTTCCGCCAATTCTCAATGTTCAGATGGACAATGCAGCAGGTGACAACAAAAATAGATATGTATTCTGTATCTCGTCTCTCCTTGTTGCAAAGAAGATCTTCCGCGAGGTATATGTCAATTTCATGTTGGTTGGGCATACCCATGATGACATCGATGCAATGTTTGGAAGGTGGAGCATGCTGTTGAGGAAAGACATTTTCCCCACTATTCCGTTACTCATGAAATCATTCATGGACGACGAATCTATTTCAGCCATCCCCCAGCTTGTTGAAGAGGTGCCGGATTTTAAAGGATTTATCGATGGGTTTATCAGGGATGGAGGGGAAGCACTTGTTGGTTATACGAAGGCACAACAATTCAAGTTTTTTTTGGATTCTACAGGTTGTCCTGTGATGAAGTACAAGGTTTCGTGCACAGCAGAAGATTGGTTGCCAAATGATACAACCGGAATTAAGTTGTGGAGAGAGGACTCGGAAGGTCGTTCTTTGTGGCCACGTGGTGATCCAACTCCTACAACGCATCGTGCAATGAGGGGTGTGGAGGACATTGTGAAGGGCATATCTGGATTTATCAAGTACTGGGAGGCAATGTCTGATGAAGATAGAACTAGAGAGTATAGAAGACGCTATGAACATCTTGTGTTCTATTGGCGCGCTGTAAAGGCAGCACTAGAGGTTCCCATTGAACCATCGAATGTTCTTCGGGACGGATTTTGGCCATTATCCAGAATAGATGCGACTTTGGAGGACCAATTTGCTGAAGATGGTGAACTTCGTGAGGAGTTTGGAGAAGATGAGGCATATGTTGGAGAGATCCGAGATCGCCCTCAACCATCTTTTCGTGTAGCTCGTGATGTTTATGAAGGATACTTTGTTGCTATTGGGCCTGCTGATGGTGACTTACGACCGGTGTGGATTGCTTGAGCGTTGTCAGATCCGAACATAAACCCCGAGCAGCCAAATTGCATCCTTATTCAATTCTTTCGGCCTACATCAAGGGATCGAGATGTGCAAGAGACCTACAATGGATGGGATTCGGTCAAAGGATTGCGTTGGAAGGTTGACGATACTCAACCTCCATTGTGGGAGAATACAGCTTCATTGATGACTTCATGGAAGTCAAAGGTCAAGAAGGATACAACCGAGTGCACTTTAAAAATTCCGGGATATCAAATTAAAGTCATTCACGATACTATAGTTGAATTTTCTAATGCTTGAAGGTCTTATATGTATTGCAATTGTATATCTGTATTGTAACAACTCATAGTCATGGCTTTGTCTTACGACTTAGAAATAATAATCTTTTGTTTCAAATTCAAAAGATTATAGGCATTTATAAATATAGAAGATATGTTAGACCAAATGATCTACAAAGATGTGTGGTTTAGGATGTTGGTAGTATCAATGGAATATGGAATATTTTCAAGTCACTTAGCTCACTTCAAGCAACACTTTGTTTGTGGTAATGGTTTCATTAGAAATCAAAAATACATTGTACGCATTTATGAAAATATATTTCTATACTATATTATAGTATTGATTTGTTCTTTCCATTTAGTACTTTTCTCGATTGATTTATGTGATTAAAAATGATAACATGTATTTAATTTGTTATGAAACTTAGTAGTAGTTAGCACCACTGATGTGTGTGTGTGTCATACATGTCACAATTAAGGGTACGTGATTGGTTGGCAGCAAATAAGTTCCTGCCCGCCGAAGCTCACTTAGCAGTACCAAGTCATGTGTACATTTTAGCTGCTCAAACGAGTCCGATCGGAATCGAACTTGGACCACCTGCGTTATACAGAGACTCCTTCTCATCCAACCACTGAGCTCATGACTTGGTGTCCATTTTGAAATTACTCCGGTCTTTATATTAATCAATTGGAAGTCCGGCTTAGAAACTTCACGGTGCACAAACTTTCCTCCATATTATACTATAATTTGAATGGAAACTTTAAGATTCATAACTTTCTAAGTTATTTGTGTACAACAAAACATCATTCTAAAACCTCTCAATTTCATTTTGAGAGGATTATTAACTCTCAAAATAATGAATATGGTGTTTAGAGGACGTTTAGCGTATAGCAAAAATGGGTAGGCCGATCATACTTGCTAACACAAATCGACTAGCGGAGAGACAACCGGCCCGTACTAGAGCGATCTGCATAAGAGCGGCATGTGGAAAAGGTTCGGGTGCCAACGAGCATTCCAGCAACACCACTAGAACCAGCTCCAGCAAACCTTAGTTTCGACTCCCTCCAGATTCAGATCTAGATCTGCAGATCCAGATCTAGATCTACAAATCCAGATCTAGATCTGCAAATCCAGATCTAGATTTAGATCTACATCCAGATCTAGATCTGAAAAGTTGCCACGTTAGCAGAAATGTGGGGACGACGTAAGCGTGCTACTGGCGCCCCACGACCACTTGAACCCACTACCAATTAACTTAGCAATCCGTGGGTAAACAGGAAATGGCAATATCCGCAGGCGACAATTCTCCCGACACATTTTCACCGGGCCCATCCAAAGAGGTCGACTCTACACCGACCCACAATAGCCAAAGTCAAGCCGTTCCGGCGAGTTCCAGTGAGTCGACCCTGCATCACCACCTGGAGGGACACAAGGCCAGATGGATACCCCCGAAGGTTCCATTTTTTACGAGATGACCGTACCCATGAGTCAAGGTACGTTTTCTCCCACTCTGATGAGCTCTAATCCGCAAACTATTCTAACCGAATAAAACAGTAGAATAGAGGTTGTGATCCAATCGGCTTCCAACCCTCCAGCGCCCCAAGGTCGGCCTACCGATATGCAGTTGCCTACCCGACCATCTACAGCGTGACAGCCCCTAGTCGGACACATAACCAGTTCGTCTTACAAACTTGGTGATCTGCAGTCCGAAATTGCTAGGCTGCGTTGAGATCAGATCAAACTAGAGTCTCAACGTCAAAATTTGCTGGTTACGCAGGCCTAACTACCCAACTCGAATTACTTGACTACTAAGTCGGGTCGAAAGACCCGGCCTTCGGCAATTAACTCCGAAGCGAATGCTGTCATTTGAGCACCTAGTTGACCGGGCACTCCTCAGTCCTCATGGTGTTTGGCAGCCAGTAACCAGGCGGGAGGATTTTTCCCCTCGCCTAGTAAGTCAAATCCGACAGGTGTTTAACACTTCCCAAGGAGTCGACCTAGTCGGACCTGAACATAACTTACCTCGCATTCAAAGGCAGTCGCATGAGCCGGATGTCCTTAACCTGAAAAACCCACGTGAGACACAGTCAACCTTACGGCGAGGGCAATACTCAACGGACCTGGGTCGGCTGGGTCATCAAACGAGGGATCCAAGTTGGTTGCCTCAAAGTCTGCGACAACAGATTTTAGGGGTGTCAGCTGAGTCGACCTCGTACCCTATAGGGTCTACTCTGAATCTGACTCTATCGGTACCGCAAATCAAGGTAAGTGACGGGATAGCGCTTCAGCCATTGACCCAAACATCCGTCAATGTTCCAACTTTGCGATTGTTCATCGCGGGTCAAGCCCAGTACCAACCAGTACCGACCCTATGTGCCGCGTGCGGTACATACGGTCACTCGACTGATTATTGTCCATACTACATTTCTAATCAAACGACCGGTTGTGCACCAACAGCAGTACCAAGACTACCGACACCCGGCTACCTGCCTTCTAACCTGCAAGCACGGACTACTGCACAAAAACCAGTTGTCATGCCGACCTATAAAGAGGGTAAGTGTGCTCTCACTCATGTCAATCGATTCCTAAATGCGCTTATGCTGAATGGAGAAACTGTCCCTACAATCTGTATTGCATTGTTTGGGAATTCACTAGTAGATGCAAACAATTATAATTGGTTCACTAGTCACCGGTTGTCCCTACCCTACCATGACCTGTAGGCTCTACTCAAGGCCTTTAAGTACCGGTACAAGGACGTCGATAATGAGGTCTGCGAGCTCCAAGCCAAACTCGAACCTACGATCTCGCCCGACAATCCATTACCGGCTGGGCCAACCCCATTCTGGGATTTGTCAGAGTTACCTCAGCACCCGACCACACCCGGTCGGCAGTTCACCCCACCGCATATCCCCACAACCGACATGCCAGAGTTGGCAGTGCAAATCTTAGACCAAAATATCAGAGACAAGGTTCAAGACTGTAAGCTCCAGATGACATTGAAGGATCTACTTCAATTATCACCAGCTCTCTATTCATTGGTACGCAGTCGACTAGAGCGACAATCACTATCCAACTCGTCAGATAGCGTCGACCCCAGGGACGAAGACGTTATGATTGCCGCCGCCAAGACAGTTGACCGACACATGCCAGTCATTTCAGTGTCGGTTGGTCGGAATGTTGTCGACGATGCCTTGATCGATGGTGGCTCATGAGTTAATGTCATTACGGAGGTAGAAAGACGATGTCTGGGACTACCCAAGCCTTCTTCTGCACCATTCAACCTAAAGATAACACCATATTTATTATTTTGAGAGTATCCCGCAATAATGAGAGTATTGTTGAGTCCCAGAAGTAATGATAAAAAGCCAAATAGGCCGTTAAAAATGGTATAAAGTAGATATAGATGGATGAATAATTGTATTCCAGAATGGAATATACATGAATGTATGTTTACGTATAGACATTGTATACACCAATTGACCCCGTCAAAGGAAATATGCTCATCTAGATATAAATGTGAGCTCTAGTTACATATGAATGAGGTAAATGTACGATGGTAAATACGATATTTCTATACCAATAGAACAATAGAGTATCGTATTGAACGGGGGCTATCCATGAAGAACTACGCCAATCAATGTCCTCTAAATCATATTAAGATTGTTGCCGTATCACAAGTGCGTACGGCTTGGAATATCTGCTAGTGCCTTCCACACTTCTGGGCCACGACTGTAGCCTGTGTATGGTGACAAACGAGAACTTGATTTTTCCCGTCTTTGAAGCTTCAAAATACGTTGCTTCCATGCATTTCAAACTGGACGACAAGTAACTCTGGGCTGAAATCCATCGTGTCATTGATTCTGGCGGTGACCCTCGTGTAATAGCGGGCGCATAGTACGGAAGAGCAAACGCGAGGTATCAGTAGCATGGGCAACAGACGGTTTAGGTGGCCCCATTAATTTTGTCATGTAGTCTCCAAGTTTTGTTGCCGGCTCCATAGACTTCAATGGACAAGGCGTAGAGAGAGAATGTGTTGTCGCACTACGAGATATTTTTGGCGTCGATGCCATATGAGGTGATTCGAAGAGCCGGGGACTCAAAGATGACCGGTATGGGCACGACTGCTGCAGCAGTCGCCTAAGTCCATGAAAATAGATAGAGATATGTAAGTAAATAAAATGACAATTGAAGTTAACAACCACAGAAAAATTCATAGATGAACTGCTTTCTTTATTACATACCTGTACCGGAAGTGCATCCTCAACTAACTCAGAATCATCATAAAGCTTTCTTTGCGGAGCGCCACCTCGACTTGATTCGTCTATCATGGTACGGTTCTTGAGCGGGGAACGAGAACATGCAAGGTGTGGTCGTTTACCACCATAAGGAGGACTATCCACAACACCATCATCGATGGCCATTGTTGAGTAGTCCATAGTTGATTGTGCGGTAGCCGCTGAGTACATCATATGGCCCATTCCACTCTGCGAAAAATGTGTATTGTCCGTAGTATAAAATCAAATCAGCAGACGCAGCGCAACGGAAATCAAAATCATTGTCCGAAACAGAGACGGAATTCGACACTTGGATACAAATTCATTTTAGAGGAATCATCAACAAGGATGATATGCAATATGATATAGCCAAATCAGCTCGACTCGAGTTAAATCAATGCTGAGAGAACTAGCACCACGAAATACTACAATAAAGTAAAAGGTCGAACACAAGCAGGCTCTGAAATGAAATTCAGTCGAAGAGGAAACATTATTATTGAAATCATTTATTATAATCTACACAATATACATGGAAAATTTGAATCATATTTGGTGAGACCAATCATGGTTAACTAGCCTAATCAAGCACTAGCTTTCTAGAAGCCTCTACGGCGTTACTAAGCTCTTCGTATTCTCAAGTATCGAGCTGTGACCGTCTTGTCTTCCCTATGGAAAGACAACAAGCCCTGACCGCGGCTTCGATGTAGCCCTTGAATCCAATGGAGGAGCTCGTCCATTAAGAATCTGTCAGATACATCATGCTCTGACCACGAGACTGGCAATACGACATTCTCTGGTTCATTCACAACGTGCTTCTCATGGCTATCGTCGATGATAATCGTGTCATGCTCATTAAACTTTGAATTTAGACCAATAAAAAGCATATCCAGTGGTTTGAGGAAGAGATCCTTATTAGTCCCCTTCAACTTGAAGTTGGACAACTCATTCCGCGGTCCACCAACCTTGACAACCTCACATGAGTTCTGCCGCCAAACAAGGCACAGAGATGGCACACCTCGGAGCAAGTAGTCACATATGGACTTCGTGATTGCATGAACCATTGAACTGCATATAGAGACGAATGCAACTTTACTCAACTCACGAAGGAAATCAAGGCAGAAGGGCCGAACGTAAACGGCCTTGGGACCAATCGGAGCGGGTAGGACAGAGGAATGTGCATTCGCGACCATGTTGTAAACTTGGTCCTTAGGCATAAATCTCTTCTCCTTGCAGACACAGAGAATACCGTTCAAGTCACTATAAGAAAACCCTGTTTTCTGTGATGTCTTGTGTAATGTCGAATGTATTTTGTGATGTCTTACCGTATTAAAGGATGTCTTCGAAGACGAGAGGATGTCTGTACGTCTAACGGGCACATTTTGGATTGGAGGGGCATGAAGACATCACCAAACAAAAAGATGTTGGTGAAGACATGGATGTCTTTGAAGACATCTCGATAGACATCAAACTGCCACGTTGGCAAGGGATTTTGGACTAGCAAGGTAAAAACGACCAAAATTTACTGGTGGACAGGGTAAAAAGCATTTCTAATGTTAAAAGAGTAGGTGAATGGGCAGCGGTTTTCAAAAGTAGAAAAAAAACATCACACTTAAGTTTTTTTTTTTTTTTTAATGCTAAATCATTATGTGACGTGGCAATACTGAAAATACTAATTTCAGGCTATTCTCATCAATAATAAATATATTTTGTAAATTTTTATTATATTCAAATAAATTAGAATATTATAATTCTGTAATTTTTTATGATTTAAAAATATTTAAATATTTAAAAAATATTATATATAAAATATAATATCTATAAGATAACAATGGTGCCAAAAAAAAAGTAAAAGTAATTTCGTGGATATTTAATCCTCAAAAAACACGTGGACATAGATTTAAAAAGTTATTTACAGCGCTTTATCTACATGGCAACAAAAACTCCACGTCGGACCAGTTGACAAGTCATTCAACATCTAGTCGGATGTCTAACACGATGTCCAACTTACCATAACTACAGTCAGGCCTGAATGTCCGCGTAGACATCTACTCGGATGTCTGTGAAAATGTTTTGCACGACATCCTCCTAAACGTCATTTACTAAAAAGCGACAATACTTAAGGGTCTTTTTAGAATAATATCAACTTTTTCTCTTACTGCTTGTCCTCCATTGGCGCGGGTCTTTGATTGGGGTAATCCTCAAATACTTAAAGAAAATATAAAAAGAAAATAAAAACAATAAACAATGTTTTTTGGCTTACTTCAAGAAGGAATTAAATATTTTTGATTACTTATAGATTAGATTATTATAGTCTAATGGCAAGACTATACATTACTCTATCATTAACAACCAATATTATACAAATTAAAGCAAAATTACAAGAAATATGAGTTTATGAAAGTAGCTATTTAATACAGTTTAGGAGACAATTCTAGAATAGAATTAGTATTAAGAAAGTTAGTTGGAAAGTTAGTTAGGGTAGAAATAAAAGGTAGTTGAGAGTTTAAAAGAGAGCCTATCACCACGGAAAGACTATAAATAGTCTCATGATTGTAATTCCACGCTTTTTCTATCAATAAAGATTATCTCATTTGCTGTGGAAGAAACTCTAATACTTACAATACATGCTTTGTTGTGGAAAGAACTTTGAAGCATCTGGTATTTGATTTGTTGTGAGGGAAAACAAAAACCTTTTATAGTTAATATGTTGTGATTGAAACCCTGAAGATGTCATCAGATGTTTATGATAATGTCTGCAGGGATGTCTAAGATGACATTCATGAAAATGTCTAACATGATGTGTATGAAGATGTCGAAGATGACATCTACGAGAGCATCCAGAACCATCTACAAGGATGATTTGCATTGACTTCAATGGATGAACAGAGGCGGCTAGGGTTTGCTGCCGCCGCCATAGTTAGGTCATGAGACCTTTAAGTAGAACAAGAGGCCGCACGAAGCTCATTTTTGCCTTCATTTTTTCAAAGAGTTAGTGTATGGAGTGTAGAAGCTAATGTTTGCTTCTTCATGTGGCTAGGGTTTGTTGCCGCCGCTATAGTTAGGTCATGAGATCTTCAAATGGAATTACAAAGCTCATTTTTGCCTTAGTTTTTCCAAAGAGTTTGTGTTTAAAATATAGAGGATTTTGAAATTGTTTCCATTCAGTTTCAGAATGATTGTTAACTGCAATAAGAGAATAGTATTTGTAGAAATCCAATAGCTCTCAAGAGTAGGTTTCCTTCTTCATGTGGCTAAGATTTGCTACTTAAGAGGTACTGGATTTCAAAAGCATCTTGTACAAGAAACCCTAGGACTTGTAGTATTTGATTTGTTGTGAAGGAAACCCTAGTACTTGTAGTATTTGATTTGTTGTAGAAGATGTCTATGATGATGTCTGCAAGATGTCTTAGAGCATGTCTATGAAGATGTCTAAATGTGTTGATGGAATTCTGTTTTGGAAGGTGGGACATAAGGGGTCGGGGCAGCGAACACGATCTAAGGCCGCGAAGCGACATGCGTGCTTGTGGGTGAGTGGAACCAATGTATGCATAGATGTCAATAACGTTGTTTTTAATGATGTCTAGAAGGATGTCTGAAAAAATGTCTAAGCAGATGTTTGCAAGATTGTCTAACTGTATCAATATCTTGAGGTTAGGAAGTAAACCATCTCAACCTAGGTAGTGCAATTAAATGGAATTAAATCAGAATTATTTTACCTTTACAAACCCTTCTTTAATTGCAGTTGATATTGGTTTATTGAATATGTGTAGCGGCGGGACATGCACATGACCATAGGGGTATCGACAGCAAGCCATAGTAGTGGAGGAACTTACGGAGTTCAGATTGTGGGTGCGTAGTATATCGTAGTTGTTGACAGGCGTATTAGTAAATACTCTAGTTTGTGTTATCTGAGGTTTTAATGACCTAAGCGATATATGTTTGACTCATACTTTTTGATGTGACAATGCTTACATTTGATGTTATGTGAGACGTCTGTGGATTACAGATCTGATGACTATATAAACATCTAAAAATGTCATCCTAGATGTCCTTTCATATGCCCAAAAAACATCAATAGTGACATTGTTGCAAACATCATGTTTAACACAAAACGTTCACATCGATGTCCGAGGGGATGTCGCTAAAAACATCCGAGCAAACATCACAAATTTAATAAGGACATCAACGTAAACATCATTCTACGCACTGGAAACATCTTATAAGACATAAAAATTGTATTCTAAGATATTTTGTAAGACATTGCATACGTCTTGCAAGACATCTTGTACAACATCTAAGAAATCTTGCAAGACATTTAAGTCGTCTTAACTGATGTCTAAAACTATCATGATAGGAGCATAAAACCTCCGCAATATGCTGACGTGGCATGCCATGTCATTTTCCCAAGTCACGTCAACTTTTCCCGCGTGCCACGTCAGATATTCCCGGGTGCCACGTCGGATTTTCTCGGGTCCACGTGGGATTCTGGCGCCGCCATGTCATCTTTCGTGAGACCATGTAAAATTCCACATCATAATAAATTTCATCCCCATGTGGCACTGCCCGTTGAATTCAAGCTGATGTGTCATCTACGTGGCACCTATGTGGCACACTTTTTACCCTTCCAAAAGTACCTTAAGACATCTTCGATCTTAAGACATTTTCCTGTCTTTTTAGACGTCTGCTTCGACATCTGTCATGTCTAGGATGTCTTATCGTCTATAAGACATCCGAATTAATGTCTACGATGTCTTTTTAGACATCATTTAGAACATCATTAAAAACGCAGGTTTCTTATAGTGAGTCCAGGATGACATTGAGCCACTTGCATGGCACCCTTGAAGGAATAGAACGAGGGACATCCTCCACGGCTGCAACTACCGGACTATGCAAATGACTCATCCCCTGTTCAAAAGGGGGGCAGACAATTGTGTAGACAGTTAAGTAGTGCACTGCCACATTTCAAGACTGACCATCGCTATAACACTAAGAAATCCCAAATCCAAACAATGCAATCACATGGAATTCATAAAGAAAAGATAGAATGAAAATGGGATTTTGGTACAGGAACAGCTTAACGGCGTCTCTGATTGAGTTTCAGCTGTTTGTGAATCTCGTACAGTGGTCGAGGATGGAAGAGGAATGTGAACCTCGAGCAAGATTGAACCCGGAATGTGACCTTCATTGTGATCATCTTGCACTGTGTTACTTGGCTCACCATGAAACGGACTCATCGGACTACCTCATGAGACAAACATACATTTGGAACACTTTGCAAATCAATAGAGCCTGCGTAGAAATCAGAGGGAGAAAATGTGTAAGAAAATATGACTGTATTGCAAACTCTGCTTTCAAAAATGAGCGTCATTTACAAAAAGTATTTACACGATGAACACTAAGTCCAATCTAACAAAATTGTCAGAGGGGAATATATATACTAGGCTAACAACAACTCTCGAAGGCTTCTACAGGCGATCTGCCATAAATCGAAAGAGCAGTTCAACTCAAGTCGAGTTAATGAAAGAATAGTATCACATCTATTTCCAAAGGATGTCCGAACACCGTGGTGGGCCATGAGGACTTCGGGAGTGACGCCTCGGGCTCGGCAAGAGACAAGGTAAGGTGACCAAGGAGAGTCCTGAGCAAACAGCCCGCAATAGCGTCGTGTTCGGGACGAACTTGGTGGTGTGCCTTACATGGTTTAAAACCTTGTTCAAGCATGCACCCATGGGTCCAAAGAACGAGCAATTTGGAGTAGTAAGTCATGAGATATGCCTCTCCAAAGTTGGAGCGCGTTCCGGGACACTCCAGGACTTGGGAGCATTGCCTTTCGGTACTTAATGTGTCGACCTTTGTGAAGGGCGGCATGTTGCATATTGCTGAAAAGCTAATGACAAGGGCTTTCTAGAATGCTTTGGCTCATGATAAGCAAAGCAATATTCTAGGAGATATGGCTCCTCCAAGTTGTCGGGACTTCCGGACTCGGGAATGTTGCCTCCCAGGACACCGAATGTTCTGAGGCGCATATCTCCCTTGGGACAACTTTGATTGGGGCAAGTAGGTAGTCCATCGATATCTACTCAAAGAGTAGATGTCAAAAATGGGCTCGCACGTCCTATTTGAAAACCTCGGCTAGGAGCTAGCCCGAAGAGAAGTTACAGCCCGTTTTTGAGACTAAGGCAAAAACATGTGGTCCTCCAAAACGAAAGTGTGTCACGGAAGGCCCCTCAACACAAGAGGAGGGGGGCCTTCCGAAGACTCCAGAGAGTACTATAAGGAGGGGTGGTCTCCCTCCTCACTTGCACATGGTGCGATGAGGAGCCGGGGTGGCTCTAAGGGGTGAGGCTTGGGATGGGGCCTCACTCCCGCACCTTGTGGAAAATGGAGAGTGCTTTGGAGCATCTCTAAACATGGGGTTGGGAAATGTCCCTTGTCGTAACGTGCTTTCCGGGTTTTCGCCCGGATAACCCTTTTATGTAGTAAAAGGGGTTTACTAGACCATACCCAAGTATTTGTCCACGGAGATCCTGTGAAGTGCAAGGACAACAAATTCCACCAGGTAGCCAACCCGGATTTGCACTATCCGGGTATTTCTTGATCGCCCACGTGTCATGTATCCTATCCTGGAACGGCTACCCGGACAGGAGGAAAGGGGGGGGGGTTTATGGTTTAATTTAACCTCTGTATTCACCTCAGAGGGGTTTTTCTAGACTTAATTAAGTGGTGGGATTGGGCCACTGTTTCCGTTGATTATTGTGACCGGAAAGGTTACCGGATTCTCTCTCCTTACCCTGGTTAGGTACTTCCCTTACACCGCCCTCTACGCTCGAGACTCTAGATCCGCATGTATGTCACTAAGGGGGTATCCGGTTCTCCTATTATCCGGTTATCACGACTCACTATCCGGGTTAGTAGATCCCGGGTTACCGAAAGGAGGTGGTACGACTGACCCGGAGTTCACCGCTAGCACCTACCGATAGCTTGCCTACCCGGACTCAGCGATCCAGGGGGACTCAACCGAGGGTTTTCTCGGAAGTCGGTTGAGTAACAGGAATCCTTTCCTGGTTACTATAATCCCGGACAATGAAGGAACAGGTCGGACTATACCTCAAGTGCGAGGTGCCGTTCGCCGGCCGCACTCCTCCCCTATCAGATTCTCTTACTACTTTACTTATCTCCGTTCATGGACGGAACCGCTCTCTCTTGCCCGGACAACAAGGGTCTTCTGAACTTCGCAAAATCTTCGATCCAGCATGCAAGACAGGAAACAGGGAAGATTACACACACACACACACACACACACACACACACACACACACACACACACACACAAGGGGGATGGGAGGAAGAAGCGTACTTGCGGCTGAATTAGGGTATTGCGAAAAGCCCAAAAAGACCCCGAGGGAGTCTCCTTCCCTCGGCTAAGTAGCAGAACCTCCATGGGCATCCCCAGAAGAGGACAAAGTCTCGTGCAAAGGAATCTTTCTAAATCTAACCCTCTCAGTGTTGCGCCGCTATTCTCCTACCCGCATTAATACCACTAAGTCTAACCAACCTTGGTCAGAGGTATCCGCTAATAACTACCTCGGTCTCGGTCATCCCTCTTCCGCTATGTCGACCGCACAGCCTCGGGAGTCGCGGAAGTGCTGTCTACCCGCGCTTTTAGCTTGGGCTGGGAGGTGATCTCCTCTTCCTCTCCCGTCTTGCCAGGTATCGGAAAAGAGCCTTCACCATCCACGATCTCCGTGTCCCTTGAAGGGGCGGGAGCTGAGGTATCCAGTAATACCTCCCCAGTTTCTGAGACATCCACCAGCTCTTCGGGAACGAGGGGGATGGTCTCCGAGGTGGGTTACCTCGGGGGAAGCCTCGTGGTCAGGAGATCCTGACAGGGAGACTACCTCCCGCCCTTGGAGTGGCTGGAGTACCCGTGATCCCTGTCCGGGTTGCTGGGCGGCGGCCTTTACTTTTTCCCCTGGTTTGATCGTGGCCTCCGGAACGGGAGCAGGGCTCTCGTCCATGGAGTCCACAATCCGGTCCGGTGGGACTGGTGAGAACGCCCTTGCCCGGGCTTCTACCGTTCTCCGAGAATCCTCTCCTTCTATAGGGAGTACGCCTCCCCTGATCGCCTCCGCGCTCTCCTGATTCTCCTCGTGGAGGGACGGCAGGGCCTCTGGTCCTATTGAGACCTTCTCCGGACTCTGGACTGCTGGCTGACCTAGCTCCTCCATTGCCACCGGGTCGGCGGATTCCTCCTCCTCGGTTAGGATAGCTACGGCTGTCTCGGAGATGGCCCGGGTAGGAGGGTTCCCGACTACCTCAAGTGGGGGTGTCTCCCCTAGAAAGGCCCTGGACATCTCCCCAATGAGGGTCCTCATCTCCTGGAGAGCCCCTTCCATCCGCTCCGTGGCCTTCTTCATGTAAGCGGCCATCCGAGTTGGAAGATCCGACCCGGATGCGTGGAACTGGGCATCAAAAAGCTGATCCTTGAGTTGGGCCTCTCCGGGTGCGTACAGAAACTTTCTGAGCCCGAAAAGGTGCTGCCAAGCGTACCCTTGCTGTTTGGACAGCTCCTCCTCCAACTGCTTCTTCTCCCTGTCATGTCGTAGGATGATGAGGGATTCTTCGTTGACGCTAGTCCGGGCCTCTGCAGCATCCCGGACTAAGTCCCGAAACATGTCCAGGTACCGCTCGATCTGGTTGGTCCGGAGTGCTACTGCTATTACCCGCAGTGCCATGTACATTTGAAGGTGATACCGCATACACAACTGTAAGGCATGGGCGATGGGCTGCAGGGGATCGTCCTCCGTAATCCAGAATGGAGGCACGGGGAGGCTCGGATCATACTCCGGCCTCCTTGAGGTGAAGTCATCCCACCCTGGTAATCGGGCTGCGGCGGATGGAGCTGCGATCCCCGGGTAGTGTGGATGGGGAGTAGTTGCCGGTCTCACCCTCGTCCTCTGACTCCGAGTCCTCCTCCATTACCTTCTTCCCCTTCCTCCTGGTGGCCCCCTCCTTGGACAATGTAGTCCGCTGTACCGCCGGAATTGTCCTGGCAGCCGGCTCAAGGGGTCCGGCCCGGGCAGCAGGGGAAGCCGCAGGGGTTGGTGAAGTGTCCTCTCTAGGCTTGGTAAGTTTTCTCCGGACTTGGGGTCGAGGACTTTGGAGGGGAGGTCCGCCTTCTTCTTCTTCGTGTATTTCAGTTCCCTCCACTCCATTCCTCCCGCAGCTGTGGGTTGTCCGGGAACTTCGACCGGACTATTCGCTAGGAGAAGGACTTGAATGGGGATTTCCCCAATCTGCACCTCTCTTGTCGGGGTCTGCACTTCCAGGGTAGGGTCAGCTAGTTGTGGGGCTCCCTTGGCCTCGGTATCTCCTGGCTGCAGCTCGGCCCCTACCTCTTGTTCTCCTAGCAGGGGGGAGGAGTCCTTCCCCCCAAATCGGAGGACTCGCCCTGACTTCCTCCGGCGTAGGACAAGGAGCTCCTCTCCGTCACTGTCATTCCCTTGTACAGGCTGCAGGGGTGGTGGGGAGGCAATTACGGGAGCTGGAGGAGTCGCCATGGCTACCGGCGAGACTTCCCCTACTCCGGTCAAAGTCGGACCTTGATGGCTGGGCCCGGGTGCAGCTAGCCTCCGGGTTGCCGTCCTGTGGGTGGTCGCGGGCCGGGGTGGAATGCCTCTCTCCGCCATTGGTATGGCTGCTCCCCCAGCACCGGGTCCTGGTGCTCCTCCATCTCCTGGCCCGGGCGCACCTGGTCATGTCTTCCGAGGTCCCTGCGGTCCTGGCGGTGCTGGTGGTGGAGGTGGACAAAGTGCCCCTACTTTGGGGGCAGACACCCTGGGGAGGAGCCTGGTAGCAGCGGGGACTCCTACCTCGGGGATCTCTTCCCCGGGAAACATGTCTCTCCTTCCTTCCATGAGCATCCGGAGAAGCGTGATCTCCCCCGGGTTGAGGCACTCGTAGTGCGCGTACAAGTGGTACATGAATGGCGCGAGAAGGCAGCCCTTCGCACTGGTGGTCTTCTTCGAAGCCCGGATGATCACCTCCTCGAGGATGTGTCCCCATCCCAATCGCTTCTGGCCCAGGTAGGACTCCATAATCGCCTTCAGGAGCCTGTTTGAGACGAACTGGGGCTTCTCCGGGCTGAGGATCGGAGCCAGGAGCCTGAGCAAACGCCGCTCTCGAGCATTCACGCAATTTTCCACTCGGTACCCATCGTGCTCGTGCGCTGGGTTGTGGAATATCCCACCGCGGGAGGGATCATCCCGCACCTGTATGTACCCGGTGGAGGAATCCGGGAAGCCGTACGTCGCCCTCCGGCACGCCTCCTGCCAAAAATGCGGCTTGGCCCGGACAAGGTTGTCTGCAAAAGTCGGTGGATCCTGTCCGGCACGGCCTCCTCGATGATCCCTGCGTCCTCCACGTTACAGGGCACCCAGTACAATCCCGCGCACCCCATCCGAGTGAGGTCCTGCACCAATTGCGCCCGGGCATCCTCCGCCATGGGAATGCCAGCTTGGATGATTTTACTCCAAGTACGCGAAGCTCTGTCCCCGGCCATTCTTCTTTAACCTCTCTCTCCTGGCTATGGCATGTCGGACGAACGCGTGGAGAGCTGGAGCGTGCGGCGATCGGGGAGCGGCAGATTCGGTGAAGGGCACAAAAAACGAGGAGGAAAAAGGGCGGTAACGGCAAGAATTGCCGCTAAAAACAAAAGCGGAGTGGGGAGGTGGCGGTGCTTTTGGCGTCGCGTCATTAATCACGGGCGTGTGAGCCCGAAACGATCGGCGCCGCTGCCAGCAGTTTCCACGCTTGGCGCGGTATTCCTTCGCGGCCCGGCCACACCCGGGCAAGCATCTATACACAGCCGTCAATATCCAGTCGAGAAGATATCCGGCCGGGTAAGTATCTGACCGGGTTGTACCCGGCCTCTCAAAGGGTCGGGCAAGCCTTACCCTGGTCTGTAGCTACCCGACTGGCACGTAGAGCTGAACCCGGACTTAGTAGCGACCTTTAAAAAAAATTAAATTTTTTTTTGCTATTCCTTACTCTGCCTACTAAGCCTAAGGCCATTCCCGGGTAAGCAGGCCCTCAGTTGGACTATTCCTATCCCTTCATTACTTGGGTACGCCGTTATAAGGGCTTTTATTTCGTGAATCATGCTATTACTAACCATTTCCTGGGTCCAATTGGGGCCAAAGAGAAAAATTAGGTTTTGACATCCCTCTCCAAGTTACTCCCCGTGATAAGTAGTGCCGGTTCCCGGGAGTGACCTCAAAAAGGTGAGGCATGGAAAGGAAGTCCCACTTCTACACCTTGGGCATTGTGGGATGCTCTTGAGCATCCCACAACCTTGGATTGGAAAGACTCCCGCTTCAAACCAGTCCCCGGGAAAACTAGTGTCGGATCCCGGGAGGATTTCCGGCAAAGTCCCGAATGGAATGAAAGACAAGAGTAGAAGGAGACTAGTGGGAAGTTGGACAATAGATAAGGGCGGTTAGCTCTAGTGGTGAGAAGTGCCACCTTTGGGAGCTTGGACATTTGTGGAAGGCCGCCCCGTGCCACCAAGTCGCATGCCTATGTGTTGGTGGGAGTTCCGAGTAATGAGTATCGGATGATGAGCTATGGAGTCAAAGTAGGTTGGACACCTTGACTTCGGATGGTGCTAACATTGTGTGTGTGTGGCACATGCAAGTGTTAGCTAAGTCGTGGCCGGTTGCTACCAATTAAGTGAGCCGTGATTCCGCTACCAAGTAAGGCTCACTAAGAAAAAGAAGAGTTGGAGTAAGAAGGGTCGCGACAACTAGATCATGGAGTTCAACCTGATTCAATAACGTTCGTTTGAAGAGTCTCATCATGTGTCCGTATCTGCTCTTCCTCATCCACGGCCTTCCTTTCCACATCGACTGGGTCCAAGGGTATGGAGCGACTTGTTGGGCCTTCATCTCTACAATTCTCTTGATCAATATAGCGCGCAGGTGCTGGAGCTGCAGTAGACTCGAATGTTATGCCTTGGAGGGAACGTCGAGGAGATGCATGTCGAGCTGCACCGCTGTCAAAAGACTTAGTGGCCCCGTGGGTCAGAAGCAGAGGTTCACTATGACTTGGGTCGAGCATGAGGAGCAGCTTTGCATTGAGGTGCGAAATGGCTTGGACTACTATTCCAGATATTCTCGCAAAGGCCTCAGACATCATTACGCTCCATTGGTGCTCATCCTCCAGTCTCTGGGCTGTGCGTTCGTCGCGCTCTCGAGCAAGCATTGCTTCAACTTCGATCCTTTGTCGCGCCTGCGCCTCCTCCTGCATTTTAACGAGCCTTTCTATTAGAGAGTCAAAGGATAGTGACTCCCTTCTCTTCTTCTGAGGCGAAGCGATGGAAGCCGGAAGAGAGCTATCGGAGAAGCCCTGTTCCTGAGGATGAGGAAGATGAAAAGATGAGCCTCGTCCAGTTTGGGGCGTTATCCGAAGTTGGGATCCGTAGCCCTCAACTTCTTAGTCAGGATCGTCATCGTCGTTACTTGACCCGATTACTATCGGTCTTGGGGCATTCACGTGAAGTGGTAAATCTACTCCCCTGCCCTTCTTCTTTGCGTTCCCCTTCTCGGCCTTCAGGGGGAGTGGTGGTGGTCCCAGTCTCTCCTTGGATTCGGAAGCCTCACCGATCGGGTACCCACCTTCAAAATCTCGACGATCCAAGTTAAAGACCTCCATCAAAGTATTGACGACTTCGTCGCGCTCGTTGCTAGAGCTAATCATGTAATTCATGAGGGAACACATCTGCGAGTAGACACGGCAAGAGATGAACACGTCAATAAATTGTACGTTTAACTTGATTCGAGTTAAAACGGAGCTGGTGTGTGAGAGCAGTTCTATACTTATCTGATGTTCGTATTCAACTCGACTCAAGTTGAATACCAAATATGAACTACTAAGCGCCAGCAATCAATGCATTCAACTCAAGTTGAATTAAATTTAAGGACGCATAAGAAAACATGGTTTCGTAGCAGACTAAATAATCCGTTCAACTCGAGTCGAGTTGAATAGAATCCAAGCTAGTGTGAAATGATCCCAAGACACAGAAGTGCGAACCAAACTCGACTCGAGTTAATTACAACAAACTTAGAAAGCAGCAGATACATGTCAAAATATTCAACTTGGATCGAGTTGAAATATTAAGGATGTCCTTACCCAGGCCGCAGAATAGAGCTTCATGCCTCCAAAAACACTGAGGATTGCATCCTCTTCCATGCAGAAGAGATCAAGCAGCTTCAGGTAGAACTCCATCCTCAATTCCGTATTATAAATACGGTACTCGAGTTTGTTGTATCTCCCGCAGATGTTGAACAGTGGAGTGTCGGGGGCTGTGAATAGCCGAAACGGTTCACGCTCGTGCGAATTGTTTTCTTTTAGCTTGAGTCTATGTAATTCATATTCAAATTCCCTAAATCGGGACATTTAGGCGAATTCTCCCGGTTCCCGAGAATGTATGTTCTCGGGTGGAGTTTTGTCTAAATGCCTTGGCGTTGGTTTACTTTTTACTTTAATGTATTACGGGTATGTTTTGGCTATTTTTTATGCCTCTTTAGTATTCATAATTTAACGCACGTACATGTAATTGCTAAAATACCTCCTATTTAATAATCAAGGAACTTAGTTAAATCCGGCGGATGAAATCGTCGGATGAGCAAACATTCATCCAGTGATGCGAATGAACTTGTTCACCATCCAACAAAGTCAAATGGGTGAGGAAGGAGAGAAAGTTAGTTAGGTTTTAGAGTGTTGTATGTTTTGTGGGAAGAGTGTGTATGTGTGAGAGCTAGATTGTTTTTGGGTTGCATTGTTAGTGGGTATGTTTTGACGTGTGTGTGAGATTTAGGGGAAGGAAAAACGTTACTAGGCGGAGGCGGAACCAGCACGGAAGTCAGATCCGGGCAGAAGATCGGCGGCCGGGAAGCCAGCATCATTGCCGGAGGCCATCAACCGGCAATTTGGCCTGAGTACGCCACCGACTGATCGGCAGCAATGGCGTGAACAATAGGGGCTTCGAGCATCGGCTTGGCAGGAAGCTCAACGAACGGAGCAGCCCAGCACCGGAAGCAAGGCTGGGGGGCACAGCAACGGCGATCCAGCCCTCGGTAGCAACGCCGGAGGGGCGGCAGTTGGAAAGACCGACCTGAGTGAAGCGAGGACGACCAGCATCGATACGAGGACGGCCAGCGATCAAACCAGCACAGCGCGAAGACAAGACGGAAGCGGCGACTTGTCGAAAAGATCGGCACGTCGGAGTGACGACGATCCAATTCACGAGACCATCATCGCGAAGACGAGGGCCATCGGGTGATCACCCGGCGGAGCAGCTCGACAGCAGCATCTTCAAAGGAGCTCGAGGGCTGCGGAGCCAGCAGCAAGGCGGCAGTCGGCCGCCACAGTCGAGCAGGGTGATGGCGGGTTTGTGGAGCCCGCGACGTCGGAAAACAACTCTCCAAAGGCAGCGACGCGGTGCAGCACCATCACCGACATCGGCGGCAGCAATGTGAGGACGGCGATCAGCGCGGCGGATTGCGGAGGCCAGCACCTCGGGGGAGCGACACCGTCGCACGACAAGCGTGTCGGAAGCACCGGCAGGCAACCCAGCAGCACCTCGGCGGAGCAGATCGACGCGACGGCGGCAGCATTGCCACCGACACCAGCAGGCAACCCGCCAACAGCTCGGCACATCAGTGAGCGATCGGTCAGCAAAGGAGGACCAGCTTCGGACGAGGAGGACGGCATCAACGCCGGGAGCGATTCGGCAATCCATTCAGTAATAGCGCCGACATAGGCTCTAACAGCCGGCACCAGCAGGAACTAGCGGCAGTTCGGCCACCAGCAAGCGGAGCGATCCAGCAAGTTTTCGGAGGTCAGCTCAGCAGTCAAAGGCTGCAGCAGCTACGACATTGGAAGCCCTGTCCCGTCCCGTGATAATACGGAGGGTAGACAGGGTGATATTAAAGAGGGAGCCTCCTCTTTCCTTTTTTTTCATGTTTGATTGGTTCATGGTTTGATATTGTTAGGTTGTTTGGTTTAACTTCAATAGTTAGGATTCAATTTTGTGGAAACAAGAGAAAGGCGAGGCTAATCTGCCACCAAAAATACGTATGAATGTATTAGTTGAAGTTGTGATGGTATGATTGCATGTTGGTTTGGTGGTGGAAATTGCTTGTTAAATTGCTGAATTACATCCTTAATGATACTGGGTATGAATTAAGTGCGGAAGCGCTGTCCGAATCACCCCGGTCCTTAGGGTAGTTCATTGCATAGTTGGGTTAGAATTTTAGGGTTTTCGGCGGAACGCGGAAGCGCTGTTGAATTTTCTTTACGGCCACCTTGCCAAAGTTAACAAGGTCCTTGCATGAATAGATCCCTTGGTTGCATTTTATTTGCATTGTGTTAGTGTATGAGTTAATATGTGTTAGTGTTAGTATGGTTTGCATGTGGTAGTATTATGGTGTTTGTTGCTTGGAAGGTTATATTGATTGCACCCCCCTCATGGCCCAACTTGTGAGCTAGAACCGAACAACCGGAATTTAGCCTCACATAATTGGTGCGTTTGCTGGGAGGTGGGTGTTCCGGATCTAACTTGTTTTTAAGGTTTGTGTTGGTTTTGTAGGATTTGGTATTGCAAAGAAAGGGCAAATTACTATATATAGTAATCTGTGGCTTAAAAGGAAGTGGATTCATTTGTTTGTGTTTTGGTTGATGCTTTGTGGTTTTATTGTCTTAGGTGATTTGATTGGTACAAATTGAGTTTTAAATTGAATTGTGGAAGTGGTTTTGTAGGCCTTCTCTTGACTTGGAAGAAGCAGATTACTATATATAGTAAACGGTGGAGTTGAGGGATTTGGAGGTGAACCAACGGTTTTTCTTAAAACCAGTTCTTTCATTTTAGTGTTGACTTGGAATGTATGCTTGCAAGTGCGTGCAGATTGACCGTGGTTTGGATTGTATAGCCAAGACGTTCGTGGCTTTTGTACCCTTTTGTTGTTGAATTTTGTTGAGGGGGGGCGTAACTTAGTAAGCCGGCTGATCCGGACACGAAGTGAGCATTGTTAGTCATTTGGCCTCGGCCCATTGGTGTTGTATTTATGTGTATTGAGTTTTTGTGGTGGGAAGTTTTGGGGTTGGCCTTGTATTATCACCCAAGCAAATGGGTGTCAGGGGGAGTCTTCCCCTTGTCTTTTTCGTAGTCTATTGGGAGTGGTAAGGCAAATTACTTATAATATTAATCTGCCCCTTCTCATGTGATGCTCGGGGTGTATTTATAACACATCGTGCCCTACCCTTGTAGGATGGGACCCCGGTGTTAGTCCACTCGTGGGCGAGAGTGGGTGTTTCTACCATTTTGGTAGAAACCCACTTGTATTTAATTTGGCAATTTTCCAAATGAAAGTGTGATTTCACTATTGTTGGGTGAATCACATTTGTGTGTAGTAGCTTTCCATTCTGTCGAACCCTGTTCTCCAATATTTTTTATTTTATTGCGTGTTTTGAGTTAAATTGTTAATTCTAGCGTTCGGAAATAAAGATCGAATAGTTAAAACCAATCCGTATATAGCAGTTTAGTTTTGAGGTTCATCCGGATGGCCTTAGTGGATTCTAAAGCTTACCGGAAGAGCCTGTTGCAATCTGATTTTCCTCTGCAAATTCCGGATGAACCGGAATTTAGCCTCACAGGGGCCTGGAAGGACTTCGGGAGGTTCGGAATCTTCAATTTCTGCGATTTTCGAAACAAGAAGAGGATCTCGACATGATCCTTTGCCTTCTTCGTCGAGAGGGTATGATCCTCAAGTCGCTCATATGGAGCCTGAATATATGCCGCATATTCAATCTTGTAGTTCTTTCCGAACTCGCAACTATCAAGGTGATTCTTAATCTTTGCCTCAGCATCCCTACTTCCGCGGATCCAATTCCAAACGGGGATTTCAGTAACCACCAGGCGGGTCCGTTATAGACTTTAGGACTTGGGGGACGTTGTAGAAGTACGAGCCTGATGAAGAGCTTGATGAAGCTGAGACCTCCTATGCTCCGGGGAGATTACGAAAGTCCATCATTCTGACCTTGATTCTCTAAGAAGATAATTCGTTCCAAGAGTCACGGTGCCATTCCCCCAGCCCATTGTCCTCCAGGTTGTAGGCCTGCATACGGCGAGAGTTGCTCTACGGACTTGTCCTTGTTGTTGGGGAATTTTGACTGTACGAAGAACGTCTTCGCAGGATTCGTGATCAAAACATTCAGTGTAGCAGGCGTTATATCGATCATGAATTTCTTCCAGCTCTCCTTCCTGAAGTCCCTACTCGTGCTAAACAGCATTAAGTCAGGGCGCATGTTGTGAATCAGGCGCTTCAGGATGGTCTTCCTCTTGCAGCGCTCCAGCAAGTCGTAAGAGCTTATCCTGCCAACCTCATGTGAGCCTAGATATCGGTGACCCGGTTTTTAAGCCACAAGTTTGAGGGGGTGGAGTGCAACACAATTTTGCCATCCAAGCAATAGACTCCACTCTCACATACAACATGCAACACAAGACAAGTTCAAGTAGAGAAGTAGACTAGCAAGGATTATACTCTTCATGCAAGCTAGAATACACAGTCTTAACCAATTCCCAAAGTCTGCCCTAGGATGCTCAATAAGCTCCAAGTGACCACCAAAGGCCCTTCTTAACCTCGGCAAAGTGTCCTAAAAATTCAGCAGCGCTTCCGCGTTCCGATAGAAACCCTAAAATTCTAATCAAAACATGTAAATGGACCACCCGAAGGGCCGGGGTGATTTGGACAGCACTTCCGCACTTGATCCGTACCCCGTGTCCTCAACGATGCAATTTCAGCAATCAAATGAGCCAAACACACACATCCAGACAGAACTCGCAATCACACCATCTCAAATTTAAACAAAACATTCATAAATATTTTTTGGTGGCAATTTAATCTTACCTTTCCCTGGCTTTCACAAATTAAATCCTAATGATTGAATTTAACCACACACCAATTCAAGATTTTGTTAACAATGAAGGAAGCTTCCTGTGCAGCGTGCTTCCCGTGAAGCCCGACTGTCGGTCCACTCAAGCTCCTGCTGCCTTCCGCGATGATCACGTTCCGACTGGTTCGATGGCAACGCCGGTGTTGAAATTGCTCTGGTATTGCTAGAGCAGAGGAGCTGTTGGTGTCGATGCCGATCGGCACTGGATCTCGAACTCGAGCAACGCTGGCTGCCGGGCTTCAACTTGCCGATGCTGCCTCGGCAGCGATCTCGTGCTGGCCGGGTTGCCGGTGGGCCGTCAAGCTCCTCTGCTTCCCGCCGTTGTCGACCAGGCCTCGGCGCCGCTGTTAGGAGCTGTCTGATTGCTGATTCGGTGCGGCCTTCCGCTTTCCGCCGCCATTGTTGCGCTGATCGCGTTCTCGCGGCGTCGGTGCTGGTCCGCAATCCAAATTTGGCGAACTGCCGGCTGCCTGCTCCGAGCCGCTGTCTTGGGCCTAGCCGCTCCTGCTGTAGATCCCTAGCCGATGTTCGGCGCCGGCGTGGGCCTCCGCTCAGACCTCCCACCGACCGCCGGCTTATCGTGATTGGCAAATGATCGGATCGCCGTTGCTGGCCGGTGGGACCGCCGGGTCGATGGCGACGCAGCTACTCGGCCCTTCCGATCCGTCAGTCTAAATCTGGCCTTGTGCTCGTGTTTGCCTTGCTTCCCAGCAGGGTCGTCTCAGAGCTGATCGCCGCCCTCGTATCGATCCTCCACCGTCGCCGTGCTAACCCCGTCGTCGGTGGCGATCTGCTGCCGTCGCCCTCCTGCCTTCTTCCTCCGAACTCTGCTGCGGGTGTTCTCCGCCGCTGCTGCTGTCGAGCCGGCCTCGTGCTCGAACGAGATCTTGCTGGTCAAGTCCTCGTAGTCTCGCTACTCGCCTCCCCTATCTCGATCTACCACGCCATCGCGCTTCCCTCCTTCACTCTCCGCAATAAATTCACACATCAAAATTTCCCACAATCACACGCACTTTCTTCACACACACTCCAAAAAACTAAAACCCTAACTCTACTTCTTCTCCCTAGTTGGGCACTTAGATGGGGTAGAGTTTCATCCGGTTCAAACGGATGAAACTTTGTTCATCCAACATTTCATCCGCAGGGTTTTACTAATTCCCTAGTTCATTAACTAGGACGAATCTTGAGCAATTATGAATAGTGATAAAGTAATAAAACATAACCAAAAACATGTCATGAAACTTTGACGCAATTTAATATTACTAATTTAGAATAAGCTAAACAAATGCCGGTCCATTTAGGCAAGACCCTTTCAATTATCGTGGATTTTCCGAAAACCGGAAAAATTAGCCTAAGTGTCCCACTTAGGGAATTTGAATGTGAAAATATTAGACTAACACTTATAGATTGTATTTCGTACAAGCGTGAACCGTTTCGGGGGTTCACACCTCAGTAGCTTCCTTTGGATTCTCCGGTCTACCGAGGCTTTCCCACATCTCCCGCGCCCCAATGATGTTTGTTGCCGACGTTGGATTTGTATTCATGAAGTGGTTGACCTTGTTGTAGAATGCGGAGATTTCCCGAATGGTGGACTTATCTTCATTCCATACTACGAAGCAGTCCCAGGCCTTAAAAGCGTCCCTGATCTTCACATCTACATCTAGCCTGTTTTGCAAGTGTTTGGAGGCCTTGACACAGTGTTGTCCATTGACCATGTAGAACTCCTCGTCCAATATCTCCTCCCAAGATTGGGGTTTTACGAGCTTATTCTTTGGGAAGACGTAGAGGGTGTTCTTCTTAATCAGAAAATGCATGGTGTGCTTGACTTTTTCCTGCTCGAGGTTCCGAATGTTCAAGACCGCAAGGGGGGGGGGGGTAAAGAGACGCTCGATCGGAATCTCGAAAGTGGCATGTGATCCGAAGATGTAAGAGCCTGGCAAAAAGCCCAATAGTTCTTGAAGACATTCATCGACTCTTTGTAATCAAAAACTTTCTCTACACTGTCGATTGGGACGTCTGTTAAGGCCGACACTAAGCTTGCCTGATCAATTTCCATGGGATCAGCCAGGGTTGACTTCTTTGTCGTGACTGATTTGATCTTCTTTGGTGTCGTCCCCTGCTGTGTTTGGGACAGATTCGCCTTTCGTCTCTTTGATCCACTTCTTGTCGTCTCATGAGTCTGATATAGGATCGACTCGTGGCTGCCACTGTGCATGCTTACTTCCTGCGTCAGACAAAGGGGCTGCATTTGCATCTTATTGCGTTGCAGCTTTGCCTTGAAGTTCACAATGGCAATAACCAATGATCGGAAACGAGGGGAGATAACACTTGGGGGCTGCTGGTTACCAAGCTTGGTTGTGAATCGAAACTCGCGAATGTGTTGCTCGACATTTTTCGCCAAGGGATTGTACTGAGAATTTTTTATACTCTGAACATTAGCCCAAATGTCGAATTTGATCTTTATAGTGTCGATCATGTAAGTCAATCGGTAGTCTTGGTCCAGAGTCGTGTCTCGAGTGAGGTTGTCCACGATGCACGTCACGCAAATCCAGTGCGTGTTGTCGACGACGACAGTGATGATGTTCTCCTCCAAATTGACAAGAAGGTTGCACTCTGCTACCCTGTACCAAAAACAACCCAATTTACTTCTAAAACCTAGCAAAAAGGTCCACCTTCCGGAGAAGGCCTCCAAAAACACTCCACCATTCAACATCGGAAGGCTCTGTGTGCACCCACATGTCGCCAAATATTTCTGGGTCTGCGACTTCACTGTCGTCATCAGGAACATAGGGCTTGAAGAATGCTGAGAGCCTTTCTTTTGGATTGTTTTCTCTTGATGAGACGCAGGGGCCAAATTAGTATCCATATTAGTTTATAGTTGATGCCATGATATTCAACTCGAGTCGAGTTGAACTAGAAAGCTATCAGTAATTGAGACAGTACATAGTTGGAGAGTAAATGTCACGAGAGTTATATTCAACTCGATTTGAGTTGAATATATCATATAGGAAGTATTTCTATCTCCTACTTCAGTACATGTTTACTTTTAACTCGATTCGAGTTAAAAGTTTCGTTACTAGCAATTAACCGTCTAGTATTAGCTTTGAGGTTTAATTGTCACAAATTAAATTTAATTCGATTCAAGTTAAACGTATCCTAGAGGAAGTGTCCTGGTATCCAACAGCAGGACATGTATACTTTCAACTCGAGTCGAGTTGAAAGTTTCGTCACAAGCAAACGTTCAGATTAACCTTACTAATTTCAACTCGAATCGAGTTGAATGTAAGGACTTCACATCTGCCTTGTGTAGTAATAGCAGATTTGTATGTACTTGATTCGGATTTGTGATCTTGTGGCAGCGATGTTTGGGCATTCCCTGTCTGCATATACTGATACGGATCTACGAAAGTTCAACTCAAGGGTTTATTTGATTCAACTCGAATTGAGTTGAATATTAAGACTCTTGTTCTTTCAAGGCCGAGTAGACTGATTCGATCTACTACCTCAATGGCATAGCGGAACCATTGCACCACCGTTCATATCTCGTGTTTTCTTAATTCACCTCAAATCGAGTTGAATTGTTCAAGCCTAATTTGACTTTAACCATTAAGAGGATTCTATGTTAGAGATTCAACTCGGGTCGAGTTGAATTCTCTATCGTCTGTGAACTCCCGGTTTAACTCAAAAACGAATTGAATGGAGGATTCAACTCGGCCCGAGTTGAATCTCATAGTATTTTATACTGGCGTTGGTATGTACATGTAATAAAATGTGTTTCTAATTAAACTCCGGTCGAGTTGAACTGCTGAACTTTATTGAATCTTTGGACCAACTCAGGTACGGTTGACTCGAGTTGAACTCTTTTGTGCGCTAAGTATATGCAAGACTTGTATTTTGAATAATACACGATTACAGAAATTCAATGCCAAACTATTCTGCTACAACATAGTCAGATTGAGCGAGATTAAAGTAGTGATTACTCACCTATTGTTATGTCTGCTTCCCTTCTAGTCCGTGGGTACCGAAATTAATTGAACAAGCCTCAACTTTGTTCTAATCCTGAAGCAAACAATATTGGAATAAAATTTGATCAGTTTCGTGATATCATTCATTCTATCGACAGAGTTATTAGAGAAACATGAAAATCACTACAAGGCCCAAAGGACTTTTTGAGAAGGAATTCCATTGAAATCGTCAAAATATAGTGTAACGCAATTCTGAAGCCTCAAAAAGACAATACATTGATGCATTTTCAAATTACATTTACATCTGCACGAAACAAAAATTTAATGCAATCCGGAATTCCCTCTTTTAGAACAATGGAATTGTACAATGAATGATTCATAAGGAAATTCTCAAAAGTAACGCAGATTCAAGTGGAAAAATCACATACTAGTTACATTCAATTGCAAATTATTGGGAAATCGATGATCTGGAAGTGAACATACGCATCCTGAATATCTAATATCACTAAGTACAATCTGATTGACAACTCTCATAAATTGGCAATTAAACGGATTTCTGAACTACACCGAACTAACCCTAAACAACTCAAAAAAATCCACCCACTATGTTTCAAAATTCAAATTCCAGAGTTGCTCTTCAAAATTAGGGTTCTAAAAATTTGATCAACCAGCTCCAGTAAGCCAGTTTCATCTTTTTTTCAAAATCAGACCTCTACACTCAAAGTTGCTCCTCATCTTTTCCAAATTAGTCACTCAAATTTCAAGTATCCTTACAGCTATTCAAATCCTAGTACCGAAGTGTGGAAAACTCACAAAAATGAACAAAAAAGGCAACAACCAGAGAATGAAAATTCAAAACAAAAGCTACAAACAGTGGCAAATAACTTACAGGAAGTTGGGAAGTCGAGAAACTTGCGAGCCGCCCAAGCCGCAAAAGCGCCGTCGATTACAAGCCACCCACGTGATGCACCGAGAAATGCAATTACCAGACGCGTGGAAAACAACTCCAAAAGCCAACAGCGTCGCGCAACAGAAGTGTCGTAAGTTACCAAACCAAGTAGGACCAAAAACAACCCAATTTACCTCTAAAACCTAGCAAAAAGGTTCACCTTCCGGGTAGCGTTCTACGGAGACTCTGTGAAGTGTGAAGACAAGGCCAATCTCGTAGGTCTACCGGTTCTACGCTACAACGACCTACTATAATCCGATGCACAGAATCGGTGGTTCGTGGAGGTGGATCCGGTCGGACCTCTCAACCCAAAACCTCAGGGTAACCAGGTAGTTTCTGATCCGGTTTCCCCTCTCGAGGTGATTAGTCTACTGACCGGGTAGGACTTAGTAATAAAGGGTAATTTAGTTTAACCTCCGTAAATCCTCGGAAGGATCCTTCCTATTAGTTTAGAAGAGTGCGGAATGGTCCCTCTTTACCGGTTGATTAAAGTGATCGGAGTTTCACCGGTCTGCGTCACTGATGCTCTCTCTTTCTCTCCCGGAGTTCTTCCCTTACAACTACTGCTGCCATCCGGTTTACCTCCCTAATGATAGGTCACACCAGCAGTTGTTCGGTTCTCTCCCTCTCCCTAGTCCAATAATACTTGTGATCCGGTTTGCAGTGAGCGGCATCCCACCACTCGATCCGCGAGATTTCTACTAACGATACCTGGAGGTTTACTAGTATCCGGGTTTGTACGCAACCCCTAATGAGGACTTCCCTCAACCGAATATCCCATCCAGGGGGAGTTTGGGGATCAGGGCGGCTTTACTCACCAGCCTAACACCTCTGTCCAAACCGGTTGGTACGACAAATTCCTTGACCAGCAAACATAACACGGACCCCGGACTCTCCCACTCGGACCTCTTACTAACTATGCCACCCCTTTAGCAATTCCACTCTGAGTACTAGAATTGAAGCCGCCAAATCAACAAAGGACTCCCTGCACCTACAACCGGATCCAGACCGTACTTGCATACAAACGACCCACAATCACACACAAAGCAAAGACACGGGTTTTCAGATGCAAGCTAAACCTTTACTCACGGATGCAGAAATTCAGCAAAGACGCGAATCACTCCGCAGAGGCTCCGCTAAGTACTTGGGATCCCCGATTTCCCGGAAACCTTATCAGATCCAAAATTCCTGGAATCTGAGATTTCCGGGGTGAGTGTGTCAGTAAGGCATCTACTATTCTGACTAAGTCTACCCTAACTAATACTAAATGCTATCCTCTACCTGCGGCCATTGGGCGGCTCAAGAGAAATGACGGCAGTGTCGTCTTCTTGAGGATGCCGATACCTGCAAAGAGGGAAAATACTCCGCCTTATACGGGGTGGCGGCTTGGAAAAGGTGGCCGCGGAAACTCTCTTGCTCTTCCACCTATTCCGGAGCGCCTGAAGCCTCGACGGAGGAGGGGCTGGGTGGGCCTCTTGTTCTTCTTACTGAGCCATTGACTCCTCCGGTTTTGCATGCCCACCTCTGTCTTCCATCTCCTCCTCTCGGGACTCCGGATGTGGGTCGGATACCTCGGATTGACCGGTGGATTCTGACTCCCCCTTCCTCTACCTTCGCATTCAGGTCATCACCCGATTGCAGGGATGGGCCTACCTCCACTTGTGCTGCACCCTCTTCCCCTGCGACTCCTGAAGCCTCCACTTCTTTCGTAGCCTCAGTCCTCTGGGGTGGCATTGCCTCTCGCTCCTCCGTTCTCTCCTTCGGTATCTCCCCAGTTCTCTGAGCTTCTGGATCCTCCGAAGCAGATGCCGGCACCTCCTCAATTTCCATCGCTACTGGTCCCTTGGTGGATGCCCCTGGAGGTGCGGGTGTCTCCCCCTCCGAAGTAGCTGCTTCCCTCGGATCCACGTGAGGTAGGGCTCCGAGCAACCTACCGGTGAGCGTACGGAATTCCTTCATGCATTAATTAATTCCTACCGAATGCCTCCGGAGTAACTCCGCTGATTGGGGTGACTCGCTAATCCCGATCTGGGCGTCATAGAAGGTTGCCTTTGTCTGGGCCTCCGCATCCGGTTGCAGCACCTTCAGGAGGGACTGCAACACCGTCCGGTCGATATTGTGCAATTTGGGGATAGTGTCTTCATGATCCTGCACGGTCCTCCTTACTCCTTCCACCTCCGGATGTATGGACAAGGAAGCACAGGAGTTGTGGCTCGTATCCCGGGTGTCACCTTCCTCCTGTGGAATGATTCCGGGGCTGCTCCTGTGACTGGGGTTGCGGGGGTTGGAGCATCCTTATGCTCCAACAGATCAACTCGAGGAGGTGTAGTTCCGTCCGGGATGATGTCCTCCTCTGCTGCGAGTAGCCTCCTCTTCACCTCGAGCCTTGGCTGACTCTCCGGTTTTGGTTCCATCACCGGAATGGGCTCCTCCTCCTCTATAGGCGTTGGGTCCGGGCTGGGTACCCTCTCTTCCTCTGTGGCCCTCGTGGCCACCTCCGGACTGACCGACCTCCTTCTCTTCCCGGTCTTGAGCTTGAGGTTCGGCAGCCTTCCTCCTGGGGGTCTTGACTTGATTGGTGATACTATCAGCTCCATTCCGGTAGTGGCAGCGGGCTGGGCTCCCGAGCTGGAGGCTTCCTGGGGTACACGAGGGAGGCGGATAGGGGAACGCATTCTACCGTATCCGGTGGTATCCTTCCTCCTAACTCCTCGTGATGGTCCTGCACGCCGGGGAGGGGTCTCTTCCTCCTCGTCTTCTTCTTCTTGATCATCCTCCTCCTCGGACTGATCTCCGCCAGTCTCGGCCACCTCTTCAGCTCGTTTCCTCTGGGCTCTCGTTATCCGGACAAGAGGGGTGTGCTCTTCTTCCTCTTCCTCTTCCTCTTCTTGCTCCGCATTGGGCATAAACAAGGAGGGCACCGCCCTGCGTGGCCAGGTAGTAGTTACCGGATCAGCTTCTTCCCTCGGAGTAGCCATCCGAGGTGCGTTGCTGGGCCCGGCGTCGTTTGGTCCCATCGGCCTATTCTGTCCAGGGGCTGGCTCCGGTGATCCCTCCAAATTGATGGTCCGCACTCCTTCTACCTCGTCCTCGAATTTGGACGAGGAGACCTCCTGGGGGTCTCCGGATGGTAGTTCCTGCTTCTCGTTCCTGTAGAATAACTCTCGGTTGGTGAGGACGCCATATCGTTGGTAGAGGTAGAAGACGTAGGGGGAGAGGGCCACAGGGGACACCCCTTCTGGTTGCCAATCTTAGCAACCTCCCGCTGCACCACATCGTGGATGATGTGATGCCATCCAATCTGCATCTTTCCGTCGTAGCCCGCCATGATTGCCTTCATGAGCTTGATCGTGCAGGACGTAGGCTTGTCCGGGTTGAGGATGGGCACGAGGAACCGGAGTAGCCGCATCTCCGAGGGTTCTTGCAATTCTCAAGCTTGAAGTCGTCCTTCTCCGTGGGCCCTTTCTTTAACCGGTTCCTCAATCCGTCGTCACCCTTCTTCTTGATGTACCCTATTGGAGACTCCGGAAACCGGTAGGTCGCCCTCCAATTGCACGGCCTCCAATTGTCTGTCTTCCCTCTCAGCAGATGCGTCACGTACAAATCGAGGAAGCGCTTGCTGACTGTCTCCTCAATAATCAGCTGGACATATCCCATGGGGCGTCGAACAGTCCGATGCACCCCATCCGGAGGAGGTCTTCCTTCAATTCCGCCTCGGGTTGCGGCGTCTGGGGGAAGTGTGGCTTCACCATCTTGATGGGGATCGGCCTCCCCACCCGCCACGGATCCGTATCTCTCTTCCTCGTCATTGCGCTGGGGTTACTCTCTTGCCCACGTCCGGAGTCGCTCGCTAAATCCTGCTTTTCCGGGCTCTCTTTGGTAGAAACCCTATTTTCCGGAACCCTAACTGGACTCGGTGCTTTTCGCTCTTCTCCGACTTGCTGAGCGCGCGGCAATGTACAAGCTCTCAGAATGCGCAGATTGGAATGACTAAGAATGGTGGCGGCAGCGCCTAATATCCACAATCCGGAACCCTCCTCCCAAGACATCATCACCTCGACCTCAAAAGGTATATCGGCCATTATTCCGGGCACGAGTGAGCCGCCAATAGCTCTATCGGGCGCTCAAAATTTCCGGCCGTTCCTTCGGGTTTACCGATTGTTCCGGTGACCATTCGGTAGAGTAACCGGGTCATCCGGAATTCGCAGAGGAAAACCGGATTGGAACAGGCTCTTCCAATAAGCTTTAGAATCCACTAAGGCCATCCGGATGAACCACAAAAATGCTATCTACGGATTGGTTTTAACTATCCGATCTTTATTTCCAAACGCCAAAATTAACAATTTAACTCAAAACATGCAATAAAAATAAAAAATATTGGAGAACAGGGTTCGACAAGAAGTCTACACCTGTGGAAGATATCAAGGTCGAAAAGCAGAGAAAGAAGCGATGCTGAGCAGAGCTAACAGAGTTGAAGCGCTACAAGCAGAGATTATATAAACAAACTAGCAGCACGACCTACGAGGCCAGGAGATGGGCGCGCATAAACTTGAAAAGAGGGTGAGCAACTTGCTAGACAACAAAAACAATGTCGACGAGAGACTGACGAGAACTGACAAGCAGCGGCGCAGTGAGGAGGAAGATGAGGAATTGAATCACAAAAACGAGCAACAACAGTATGACAAAAATGAGCAACTACAGCATGCGGAAAAAGAAGCGAGCACGACGGCTGCGTAAAAACAAGCAAGACGAGGAATCGAATGAGGGCCAAACCCTAGGCCCCCCACTCTCTATTCTCGGCCTGAATACAGGCGGGCTGCCCCAAATCCTGCCCGGGCCACCTTTCACACTGCCTCTGCCTACCCGGGCCGCCTTAGACGCTGCCCCCGCCGAATATTGCCCCGGGCTGCCTTTTCTAGCCCCTTTTGATGTCTGCTCGTCTCTGCCCCTCCTTATTTGAGTGTGTGTTCGATCTTTTAAAAATAATTTACTTCTCCAACTGTATGAAAATTATGTTGCATCATTGTATATATCTCACTACACATTATAACACGACACTAAATTTTGAGATTACAATTGGAGACACTAATTTCTAACAATCTTTTCTAGTTTATTTATCTAAAAACAAGATTAGTTCAGTAAATGTCAATTCTAACACTATATTAGTTGTATCGTAAAAATTTAGGCTCCACAACACTTCACAATAGTACGTGCAGTATTAGATAGATATTAAATTATAGTATTAAACGTGTTAGCGAAAATAGGATAAATTAATTACTAAAAAGTTGTTTGTAGGTATATATTGATATTAGATACAAACAAGAAAAAACAAACATTACTTAATTGTCAACGCCCAAGCACTAATTCAACTTTGATAATGCTCATATCCCACTACCCATTACTAAACGCTCTCTAAACCAATAAGGTCATCTTTGTATGGAGAAGGGAGCTAAAAACATTATCCCCTATCTACCAATTTCTTAAAGATTATGAAGCTTATTATTTTTATGTGTGCATGTTTATTTTCTTGTTGCTTTTTATTTATTACTGTCGACTCTTATATTAACTACCAGATAGGAAGCTTCTTCCAAGACTTCTCAAGCGACTTCCGAGACTTCTCAAGCGCCTTCCGTGACGCTCCGAAACGCTTCTCAATCTTCTAGAAGTTTCTAATGTATGTCCGTGACAATATATATACTAGTAAAGTCACCATTGCTAAAATAGATACGTGTAGACGTGGCCTCCCACGATAGGGAACATCAATTACATCGATTGATTACCTGAAGATGGTTAATCACTCTAATATCACGTCCACCACTGTCTATGATATCACTTGTTTCTTGTATTGATACTTGTTTTTAATCTAAACCCTTGGACCTAGGTACTATAATTAAAATTACTTTTTCCCAAATTTATTTGGCCTGTATTGTAAAATTACTATACCTACTATATTATTCTTATTACATTAAATCATCATTAAATTATGAGTATTATATTAATATTATCACAACATAAAATTTTATTAATAATATTATCGGATAGATACATAAGTGGGTAGAAAGATTTGAGAGAACGTATTGGACAATATAAATAAGACAGTGAGAGTATATAAATAGAAGATATCTTTAAGAAACATCATGTAACCTCGTATTCGTTATATTGGAAAATATGCAGGATTTTGGGAGATTGGAAGGGATTTATGAGGCCTAAAAGTTGTACGATCGGCGCGTAAATTGTACAATTTAAATGACTTGATAACCTAAATATGATAGGGAGATGCTATAAACGTGGGTTTTGCACTTGTATTGAGTGCGAGGTGTTGTTGAAAAGTGCTGATCGACACAAAAGCCATAGTATAAGAGGAGAGTTTGAGAATATTATTGAAATTTCCAAACTTTATATATGATAAATTACTCAAAGAGTAATTAATACATAGTTTATTCATTGTATTCAACAGTAATCCAGCTATCACTACCTAAGGCGTTCCACCATATGCGATGATACGAGACTTTATGAACGCACGTTGACGTTGACTTGTCCATCCGTAATCATTATCTTGCACCATAGGGCTATCCAGCAGTCGTTGCAACCGTCGTCTTCGATTATCCTCGATGCTTGATTTAGGAATCGAGTGGCGGTGCGTTTCGGAAAGACTCCTTGTCGCTTCTTTTACATCAGTCGAGAAACCAAGAGGGGACTAGGGCTCTGAAGGTCCCTCCTGCACATAATGAATTCAACTCCGTCTTAGAGATCAATTCCGCAAATTAAGGAAATTACAAGCGCGTAACATACCTATTCATGTATCTTGGGCGGGCATCGAACTTAGCTCGACTCGAGCTAAAATAAGCTCTCGTTATGAAAGCATTGTACTTCATACTTTAGGAACCTAAAACCATTTTCATAGCACAGATTAAAGCGAAATCGGAAACAATGCTTCGAAAGAGAGAAGAAAACTAACCTTTGATGACAAATCTTGAGTAACATCCACCTCGTCATACAACACGCGATTGGTTTGCCCACATCTATTCTCGATCTGTTCAACATTATGACCTACTGAAAGTGACCTCACGGGCGAAGGCGACTTATCCAAGTCACGTACTTGACAGGTCACCACGGGACTGTTTACCACTCCATCGTCCACAGCCATGGTGGAGAAAGCCATGGTTGACTGAGCCGTTGCAGCTGACTGCATTAATAGACCTCTACTCCGGAGTGTTGGCCCTACTCCCTCCCCATTGATAAACGAATCTACCGAAGCACGACAACCCTCCTGCGGAACCTATTATAAATGATTGACACGATAATCGACAGATAAACAGTTGTCAGTTGAGCTCATTTAGAACACACAATATTCAAAATTAGACTCCTAATTACACTTCACTCTGATCCAAACAGTTAACAAAACTTGTTAATTACAATGTAGGAAAAACGAAACCAGGGTGAAAAAAAACAGAACAAAAACAAAATGGATGTACATCACTCAATAGCCAAGAAGAATAGAATTGTTGCTAATCTGACATGGCCCTTTGGATGTCAGCATATATAGAACAAGTTGCTCTATCATCGTAAAACATAGGTCGCCCAAAAAGATGGGAAGTGCGGTACTCCTTGAGTGATCCTCGGAACTCGTGTAGCTCTATGAGATATGGCAAAATCTCGTCTAGTAAAACGGAGTCCTCTTCAGCCCTATTGACCTTGGAAGTCCACAAAGGCAGTAAAAGAACATTCTCACTAAGATTTAACATGTGCTTAATCGGACTATCGTCAATAAAGAGAGTATTGGCCTCTGTATATAGACCATCATAGCTATTAAAAAGATGGGCAGACATGGTCTTAAGGAAAATATCTTTTTGGGTTCCTGGTTCCTTCATGAAGAAAGTTCGTTCCCCAACATTCCGCACGGGCACTCTATCACAGTCTTCTTGACCGAGAATTCGTAATGGCTTAATAGGTTTAATCGGACCAAAGAGATAATCACAAATTGCTTCAGTCGTTGTTGTCATCATAGAACTCCAAACCGTGATAGTGGCGAACGCTGCCAACCCGGAGAGGAAGTCTTTACAACCGGGCCTTACCCACACAAGTTTCTTCCCCACCTCAGTTGGCACCGCGGCCGAGTGTACTTGGATGTCACGGTTTCTGGATGCCTTAGCCTCCCATGTTGGGGAACAATAACAGAGGATACCATTGAGGTCGATGACAACATTTAACCAAGCTTTGCCTGACTCTCTTGGAATAAAACCTATTTCTTCACTAGAATTTTCAGAGACCGTGGCGTTCCTAACCTTGATAGCAAGCACGTCGCAGCAGAACAACATTACTATGGTTTCTCTGCGAGAGATTTAATAAATTCAAAGACAACATCTTCTAGTACAAATATTCGATGAACTCTAAAGATAAGAATGGATTGATGAAAAGTACCTGGATATCGTCATTGCTCATCTCGTCATCATCGTGAAGGCCCATTGATCCTAGCGACTGTTGGGTGCAATCTACATCATCGCCCAATGTAGGATCATTGCCGAGAAGCGATGCTGCAGTGTAATTGGGAGTGTCCTCGGGAGGATGCGAGTCATGGCGAACAATATCAACTAATACATCTTCCAGGACCGGAGTATCGATATCTTCATCCTCACCCTCTACATCTGTTCAATGCAATACAAGGTCATTGAAATCACGCAAACACAATGAAGTGTAGTGGAAGGAGGAGTGTGAATCCGAACAGAATGCCTATGTGGCTGATGGGCAATTTAGCTCGAGTCGAGCTAAAATGAACGTGGTAACGCCTGTATTAATTACAAAAAAATGTTTGAGAGTTTGTATCAAAAAAAGTGTTCTACCGGTTTTTACAACTCAATAACTATACAGTATACCCATTATCTAATAAGAAGTGGGACCTATGGTATTCTCTTGCACCTCAGCCTCAGAGTCAGTATTCTGCGGAATTGACGTAGGTGGATGCGCTGCTGGCTCGACGTAAGCAGTGGCTGGAGGTGCAGTGTCAAGAAGAGGGCGTTGCTCCCCATGAAAAGTACCTGCATCTAAACTTTGAGTACTAGGCACTGCAATTGCAGAAGGCAGAGGAGGAGGAGGAAGTGCAGATGGATTTAAGCCACTTAGTGCTCTACTAAACATATCCATCATATCCAGGTGTCTTCTCTTTGCCTCCTGTTCGCGCTGAGCGTCGCGAGCGCGAAACTCATCAGCCATTCTGACAATCGCGGCTTGCTCTTCCTCAAGTTTCTTCTGCAGTGAAGTAATCACCGCTGCTTCGGAGAACCTTGACTTCGGAGATTCCTTGGCAATTGCAGAGCCTTTCCGCTTTCGACTTGCGGAACCACTGCCACGCGCTGAACCGCTAGGCGATTCCGATGTACTGCGCAGATTGTCGGAGCTGTCTTGTGGGAGGTTCTGGAAATCGGGCTGTCCAATCTGCACAGGAGAGGCGTCTGCCTCAGCCGACCCTGTTAGGCACGCACTGCCTTCTGCTTCGTCTTCCCCTGCGCTAGAGGCAACTTCTTCCACATCATCATCATCTTCTTCTCCTTCACCATCATCGCCCTTCATACTGTCGTCATCAGCTTCCACCTTAGCTTTCCCCTTCATGAGGGCTCTGCCGATGATAGGGAAGGTATTAGCATCGACAGGATATCCGTTGATGTTGAAGTCATTTGGATCAAGATTAACACCGATCTGATATGCCTGGTGTATGTCAACAGAGTCGTCCTTGTCGGCTATGACGAAAGATTCAGACGCTATCATCTGTACGACGACGATGAGAAGTCAGACCAAGCCATTTAGCTCGATTCGAGCTAAACTACACGCTACGAAGGAAATCAACGAGTTCATAACTTAGAAGGAAATCAGAAGTATCAGAGGTATCACGTACTTTAGCTCGACTCGAGCTAAAATACATGTGAAGGAATCCATTCATGTCTCGAAGCATGCAACTATCTGAGTTTAGCTCGATTCGAGCTAAACTTCATTCTCAAGAATGCAATCAAGGTTAGGAAATAAATGCAGCCTGAAGGACATGGAATGACATAGTTTAGCTCGACTCGAGCTAAACAATATTACGAGCAGAGCAGACCGAACCGGACTTCAATGATTTCAGAGGAATTGAAATGATTCAGGGAAGGGAAGGGTAATGACACCGTTTAGCTCGAATCGAGCAAAATTGGGTTGTATCTTACCATGCTTGCTGTAACGGCTTTTGTCCCGGAATAGATAAGGCAAACAGACTCATTGGTGCCGCAGAAAAGCTTGATGACTTGAAGGTAGAATTCCATTGTCAGCTCGTTGGGAAACATGTTGTACTCCACCTCATTGTACTTTCGGGGCTTCTCGTACAGTATGTGTTTGGGGGCTGTGTAGAGAGGTTTTATTTCCCCGACGATCCTAACGGATGTGTGCTTGAGAAAGAGAAGTCGCACGGGCTCCATTGCCTGCCTACTCTTAGCCGCAAACCCTCCAGGCGAAATCTACTGTCGAGAAACCGTTCTTTGAGATTTTCATGAACGTTTCAATCGTTCTACGTAATCCAAGCGCTTCAATCGTTCTACGTAATCCAAGCGCTTCAATCGTTCTACGTAATCCTTCCACACGTAGCAGTCCTCGAGATGTGACTAAGGTTGCTTGAGAGCAACCTTCGGGTATTTCAGGGTCCTCGATGGCCCTGACTCGTTCAAGATGTGCCTGAGAGCTTCTCGTGGTCTCTCTCGGAGAGGTTGCCAAGGAATTCAAAAAACTCTCGATTGAGAGTTGTATCTCTGTCCGGAAGAAAGCCCTCCTTGTCCTTGAACTTGGATCCGTCCATGGACTCGGGGTCGACGAGGTCTCCTTGTACGGCGCATGTAATCACCGATTCCCAGAGCTTATACAGGTTCTCTGGTGCAGTGATGATCTTGATCTCGTTAGTAAGGGTAAGCAATTTCTTGCCGCCCTTCTTGTTTAGTTCTCTTTGATGATTGACAACGTCGATCATTGAGAACCTCTTGCTTACAGCCGCGAAGAATTTCAGCAAAATCGAGTATAGGTGATTAGAGTTAGATTCGAATGCGGCTATACATTTTAGCTTGAATCGAGCTAAACCAAAGGGATCCTTGTTCACAATACTGCATGTTCAGTTTAGCTTGATTCGAGCTAAACAGTACTGCATGTGCAGTTTAGCGCAAATCGAGCTAAACATTGACGCATTGGTTAAGAAAGGCTTACATCGTAAGCGATTGCTTGGCTTGCAGCTCGCTTTGGCTTAATTCAAAGCCCTACCACCCCAGTTCCATCGCGTTTTGGTGGAGGACACCCGAACTCTACCCACACTTTCCGAGTGGCGAGGATATTCGTTGCCCACGTCGGCTTAAACTGAGCGAAGTGATTCACTCTGTTATAAAAAGCTGAAATTTTGCGCAGGTTGTCCACATCTTTAGTCCAGACTATGTACGCATTCCAAGTTCGGAAGTCCTTCTTAATAGGCTCGGGGACGGAGTCTTTCTGAATCATCTCCTTTGACGCAGCGACGTTGTGATCGCCGTTAATGATGTAGAATTCGCAGTCCGTCATATCCCGTTCGTCCTTGGGCTTGAACTTCAAGTCGGGCATGACGCACAGAGTCTGCTTGTGTGACCGGTCCGGCAAATTGATGAGGTAGTTCAGGAGGCTGGTTTGCCCCCTCTTCTCGAAGGCTCGGATTGTCCACGACGCTGGTGCTTCCTTCATCTTCATGGTGTCAATCTCCAATTTCTGCTGGGGATTATTTTCGAAGACGAATGCGTCTTGGCAGTCCGAAAAGAATTTCTGGTATATGACATTGCAGTTAGTGTAGTCAATGTCCTCTACATTGTCAAGAATCATAGGGATCTCCGAGACGGCGTCGTTGATAGCGTTTGCTAAGTCTTCTTCTGATACGAGCTTGTTGCGTTTCCTCGCGTCATCAGCTAGCTTCCTCGACCGTCTCTTTTGAGGCGATGACAATCCAGGGATTCCAGAACTATTCCCCCTTGTGGATGTTACCCTAAGGGTTGACGGCTGGACTCGCGTGGTGGTCCTGCTATCTATGGGACTCCCTGTCCCGGTAAGGCCTGAACGCTCGAAGAGAGGTCGCTGAGCTACTTGTTTGGCTTTCGCTGCAACCGATGCCTGAATAATGGAGTTGACGACGTTCCTGAGCTTGAAGGACAGAGCTTTAGCTTTGATCGGCCCATCGTTCTTCGACCTCCACTTCCCTTCAAGGATTTCAGCTCTTAGAGTGGATTTGACTTCGTTGAAATGTGATGCCTCTAAACTCTCGACCATTGCTACAACATCGAAGGGAGTCGCTACTGTGTTCACGGCTAGGGTGAAATTGTAAGGGGTCGACCCTGGAGCCGAATAAATGATCCTGATCACCTCCGCTGACTCGCAATCAAGCTCGGTGATTTTCGTGTCGACATCGATTGTCATCGGATCAGACACAGGCCCCTGGTAGCTTACAGCGACCGTAAGGTTTTGCGTGTGCGCAACCCAAAGCGCTGTCCAGTTTTTGACCTTGGTTGCGTCTTTGAATTCGTAGCAATCAAGGTTCATGGTATCATCGCCATCATTGTCTTGATCCACCGGTGCCCTTGACTTGAAGAAGTGGGCGAGCAAGCCCTTTACCCTCTGCTCACTGCATTAGTCATGAAATATTTGAATTTAGTAATGTGCGCGAGTTCGATGCCATAGTTTAGCTCGACTCGAGCTAAACTGAATAGATTTCATTAATCTCCTATGTTAACGTTTAGTTTAGCTCGAGTCGAGCTAAACTACATAGTCGAAGGTCTGAAATATGAACATTTTATCTCGTTTCTTTTAACATTATATCTAGTTTTGTAGGGTCACAGCTAAACTGAGTTACAGGATGTGCGAGTTAGAAAATTAGTTTAGCTCGACTCGAGCTAAACTCAATAAATAGCAATTGTCTCATGTGAACAATAGGTTTAGCTCGATTCGAGCTCAACTAATTTACAAAGGTTTGCTATTAAGTTAGATTGTCACATATTAAGGGCCGCAGTTTAGCTCGAGTCGAGCTAAACTGAGTTACAGTTTTTGCGAGTTAGTACCTTAGTTTAGCTCGACTCGAGCTAAACTCAACAGCTAGCAATTGTCTCATGTGAACATGAAGTTTAGCTCGATTCGAGCTAAACTTACTAGACTAAGGTTAGATGTTAATTTTAATGTTAACCTACTATACTAAGGGTCGCAGTTTAGCTCGAATTGAGCTAAACAAGATTAGAGTATGTGCGAGATATTACCTTAGTTTAGCTCGAGTCGAGCTAAACTCAAGAACTAGCAATTGTCTCATGTGAGCATTATGTTTAGCTTGATTTGAGCTTAACTTTGGAGACTAAGGTTAAATATTAAGGTAAATTCTAACTTTATAAGGGTCACAGTTTAGCTCGAGTCGAGCTAAACTCAACTGAGTTACAGTATGTGCGAGTTGGATGCCTTAGTTTAGCTCGACTCGAGCTAAACTCATTAAATTTCATTACTCTTATGCGAACATTTAGTTTAGCTCAAATCGAGCTAAACTTCATAGCTTAAGGTTAGATATAATTACATTTACTATCATTTTTAAAACATGTAAATTCTAACTAATGTAGGTTACAGTTTAGCTCGAGTCGAGCTAAACTGAACTACAATTGGTGCGAGTTGGTTGCTTTAGTTTAGCTCGGCTCAAGCTAAACTTATAATATTTTAATAGTCTCTTATATAAACGTTTACTTTAGCTCGATTCGATCTAAACTTTATAATCAAAGGTTAGATATAATTACAATTAGTACAATTTTCAATAGTAGTTCACATCTTAAGTAATGTTTGGTCACAGTTTAGGGTCACAGTTTAGCCCGAGTCGAGCTAAACTGGGTTACACTTTAGGCGATTTGGATGCCTTAGTTTAGCTTGACTCGAGCTAAACTGAATAGATTAAAATAGTCGCTTAAGTGAACGTGTAGTTTAGCTCGAATCGAGCTAAACTTTATAGTCTAATTATCATTACGTTTTTTATGTCTTTCTATTAAGGTACATTTTAAATTATTTAGGGCCACAGTTTAGCTCGAGTCAAGCTAAACTAAGTTTATATTATTTAGGTCCACAGTTTAGCTCGAGACGAGCTAAATTTAGTTACCATTTGCCCAGGTTGGATACTATAGTTTAGCTCGACTTGAGCTAAACTAAATAGAATTCAATATTCGCCCATGCGAATAAGATTAGATATTATTGCGTTTTTTATCTCGTTCTTAACCTGGACAATTCTACATACTGTCAGGAGCTTAGTTTAGCTCGACTCGAGCTAAACTTTCAGCCTCTCACTATCCATTTCTACAGAGTTAGAGGTGGTTTCAGCTTTGCGAGTGATTTCAATTAGCACCTTTCTCCCATTCCAGCCATTTCTGTGAGCTGGAAGGTCCAATTTCCTGATGGTCGTCTTCGGCCTTGTCGTATGTCTGCATAACATACGAGCCTACGGTTTAAAAACAAAAGCAATAACAATCTACAAACTTTGCTGCGATTCTTAGTTTGCAATCTACACTGTCATTGCAAACTGTTTTCTGAATACTATTACTAGAATCTCAAACTACCAAGTCTGCTGGCACTGAATTGAGCACATCAAAGCTTCTTAACAGCATTTCAAATGTCTGATCATTCACAGTATTGAAAGAATTCAATCTAGCTTCAATCAGTAGCTACTGACGACATCCTTGGATAATATTCCAGGCAAGCCACATATACAATACACATTGCAGCCGCTTGCAATATTGGAATACTGTGCACAGCACTACTACACCTGCATGTCAAAAAATTCAAAGATCTATTACAACAAAGCTCTAAAACATCAGAACGAAATAATGTGCACAGCATTGCTATTCCTGCATGTCTAAAGAATCAAAGATCCAGTAGACGGAAGCTCGAAACATGAAATCATCATCGTCACTTACACCACACGGACCTCTTCATCAATCATCTGTCTTCCGACTTCATAGACTTTTCTACTCGCGAAACTATATGCAATTAGATTTTTATATGCTAAAACAACGAGATCGTGTAATCAAGCACTGTGCAATACAGAAAAAAGTCCACGTTTTAGCAGTGGTTGAAGAACGAGCTGATCGGTACAGAGGAGAACAAAAAGATTCAAAGACCTGTTAGACGGAAGCTCAGATTGAATTATCCAACGATGTCTAAGGATGTCGTCCGGAGGTATCCATACCATTCCAACCCATAAAAACTGCAAACACTACATTCTTTCCAATTAGCTCGAGTCGATATTACCTTAGTTTAGTCGACATATTGCGCGATATTACCTTAGTTTAGCTCAACACATTGCTTGACGCCCTAAATCCTAAAGAAAAAGCTTGAGCAAATTGCAAACTTGGAAAGAGACTTGAAAACCTAACGTACCTCAATGGAGAAAAAAAACCCCACCAATCGAAGCTGTGGAACTCCTCCTCCGACACGGCAAATGTACTTCGACAACGATTCCCTCCACAGCGCTCACCTTGAAATGCGACCCTCCTAGCACTGCGACGCTCCTCCAACAGCGCTCCACTCCAAAAGCGCTCCCTCGAACACCAACCTCCTTGAACAGTGTCGCTCCAAAAGCGCCTCCTCTCTCCCAGGAGTGCAAACCCCAACAACTAAAACGCAAAACTGCGAAAATAAAATGAACACCGAAAAGCTAACTCACTACTGTAACCACGAGCAGCAAAAATACGCTACACCAAAATCGCTGCTACTCGCGCGCTACTCGAAGCGCCCTAATCGAGACAAAGGATAAAACAACTTTGCAAAAAGCAGAGAGAAAGAAACTGACATGCAAAGCTGAAATGCAGGAGCGAAATTGCAAGAGCGAGACTGAGCAGAGGAAAAGCAAAATGACGAAACTCAGATGAGAGAAAGGAAGTGGGAGGTGAAAGGCGGCGCTGGTCAAATAATGATTATATCCAATCATTTTAACTACTGCCGAGGCCATCATTTTTACTGCCGAGGCTATCATTATTGCAGGACAATCATTTTTAGAAAATTTGATTTCTGAAACCATTTTTCACTTTACGTTTAGTACCATAATTATATTTTTTCACTTCTAAAATTAAATTCATTCACTTTATCTACTCATATCTTTTTGAGCAACATTAGTACGCTGATTCGTAAACACGCTAAGTTTGATATTAGGTGTAATAATATAAGTTTCCATTCACTTTTATTACTCATCTTTTCTTGAGCTACATTAGAATGATAATTTTAACACGCTAAGTTTAAATGTAGTTGTACGAATATTAGTTTTCATTCACTTTTATTACGCCTATTTTTTTGAGCAACACTAGAATGCCAATTCAAACACGATAAGTTTAATTCTAGTTGTATGAATATTAGTTTTCATCCACTTTTATTACTCATATTTTTTTGAGCAACATTAGAATGCTAATTCCTAAACACGCTAAGTTTGATTTTAAGTGTAATAATATAAGTTTCCATTCACTTTTTTTACTCATCTTTTTTTGAGCTACATTAGAATGATAATTTTAACACGCTAAGTTTAAATGTAGTTGTACGAATATTAGTTTTCATTCACTTTTATTACGCCTATTTTCTTGAGCAACATAAGAATGCCAATTCAAACACGATAAGTTTAATTCTAATTGTATGAATATTAGTTTTCATCCACTTTTATTACTCATATTTTTTTGAGCAACATTAGAATGCTAATTCCTAAACACGCTAAGTTTGATTTTAAGTGTAATAATATAAGTTTCCATTCACTTTTTTTACTCATCTTTTTTTGAGCTACATTAGAATGATAATTTTAACACGCTAAGTTTAAATGTAGTTGTACTAATATTAGTTTTCATTCACTTTTATTACGCCTATTTTCTTGAGCAACATTAGAATGCCAATTCAAACACGATAAGTTTAATTCTAGTTGTATGAATATTAGTTTTCATCCACTTTTATTACTCATATTTTTTTGAGCAACATTAGTACGCTGATTCGTAAACACGCTAAGTTTGATATTAGGTGTAATAATATAAGTTTCCATTCACTTTTATTACTCATCTTTTCTTGAGCTACATTAGAATGATAATTTTAACACGCTAAGTTTAAATGTAGTTGTACGAATATTAGTTTTCATTCACTTTTATTACGCCTATTTTTTTGAGCAACACTAGAATGCCAATTCAAACACGATAAGTTTAATTCTAGTTGTATGAATATTAGTTTTCATCCACTTTTATTACTCATATTTTTTTGAGCAACATTAGAATGCTAATTCCTAAACACGCTAAGTTTGATTTTAAGTGTAATAATATAAGTTTCCATTCACTTTTTTTACTCATCTTTTTTTGAGCTACATTAGAATGATAATTTTAACACGCTAAGTTTAAATGTAGTTGTACGAATATTAGTTTTCATTCACTTTTATTACGCCTATTTTCTTGAGCAACATAAGAATGCCAATTCAAACACGATAAGTTTAATTCTAATTGTATGAATATTAGTTTTCATCCACTTTTATTACTCATATTTTTTTGAGCAACATTAGAATGCTAATTCCTAAACACGCTAAGTTTGATTTTAAGTGTAATAATATAAGTTTCCATTCACTTTTTTTACTCATCTTTTTTTGAGCTACATTAGAATGATAATTTTAACACGCCAAGTTTGATTTTAAGTGTAATAATATAAGTTTCCATTCACTTTTATTACTCATCTTTTTTTGAGCTACATTAGAATGATAATTTTAACACGCTAAGTTTAAATGTAGTTGTACTAATATTAGTTTTCATTCACTTTTATTACGCCTATTTTCTTGAGCAACATTAGAATGCCAATTCAAACACGCTAAGTTTAATTCTAGTTGTATGAATATTAGTTTTCATCCACTTTTATTACTCATATTTTTTTGAGCAACATTAGAATGCTAATTCCTAAACATGCTAAGTTTGATATTAAGTGTAAAAATATAAGTTTCCATTCACTTTCTTTACTCATCTTTTTTTGAGCTACATTAGAATGATAATTTTAACACGCTAAGTTTAAATGTAGTTGTACGAATATTAGTTTTCATTCACTTTTATTACGCCTATTTTTTTGAGCAACATTAGAATGCCAATTCAAACACGATAAGTTTAATTCTAGTTGTATGAATATTAGGTTTCATCCACTTTTATTACTCATATTTTTTTGAGCAACATTAGTACGCTAATTCGTTAACACGCTAAGTTTGATATTAAGTGTAATAATATAAGTTTCCATTCACATTTTTTTACTCATCTTTTTTTGAGCTACATTAGAATGATAATTTTAACACGCTAAGTTTAAATGTAGTTGTACTAATATTAGTTTTCATTCACTTTTATTACGCCTAATTTTTTGAGCAACATTAGAATGCCAATTCAAACACGCTAAGTTTAAATCTAATTGTGTTAATATTAGTTTTCTATTTAGTCTTGTTAGTTTTTTGAAACTTAGTTGATGTTAATATTGTATACTCTATTTTCAGTATGTGAACCTTACATTGCAATTCTTCTCACCATTTCAACCAAGTTCATTTTCAACCAAGATGATTTTAGACGCGTCTATTTGCCAAGCGCTTTAAGTTGGTGTGTGAATTACCATGGAGGAGCCGTGTCCATGGCGGGCATGCTTAAGCACTGTGCGCAATTTAGTTAGTACAATTGGGTAAAGTAGGAGCGGAATCACTACAACCCTATCGACACGTAAAGAGGTAGATGTCACACCAAGAATTGGCCCGTGCGTGGCAAATCAAGCACTTGGAGGCTCCTACCCTAGGCGAGTTGGGCTAGAACCGTTTCATCAAATAGTTCATCGTATGATTGATCAGCATGATTCCGCTCCGCGCTTGGTTCCTCCATTGAATCAATCAGGTAGTTGCTAATGTAGACTGTCGGCAAATGACACATGATATTTTTTTTTTGAAGTTTTGTATATTAAGCTATAAGAATTGAGTTGAGGTTTAAATTTTAAAGAATTGGTTGTGTTTTAAATTTTAAATTTCGTTATTCCTTGATATGTGCCTTGTTTACCCTAGCACAATACTTAATATGTGAAATCATTATTATTTATTTATTCGTATATCCTATACGTAAGTATTATTTTTTAATTAAAGATTTAAGTGTTTAATTTCCAAGGTTTGTCCAATCATTTTAACGTACATAAGTATCACTCTTGATTTAAAATCTTCATATTGGTTTATTTTCCAAATTTTGTAAACCATAGAGTACATAAGTATTGCATTCAAGTATAATAGGTTTAGTTTCTAACTTTTGTCCATATAAAATCACTACATATTTCTAAATAATGCCATGTATTCCAAATTTACCTTTACATAGAAATTACATGTACAAGTATATGATTTGTTACAAATATATAATATTCTCTATATTAGTAATTATGCCGATTGAATACATTATTATCTGAATACATTATGTATAGTCATTTATAGTACATTATTTAACATCATTATGAATATAGTGCAAAATTTAATCATAATTTCGAACGTTATGATTCTTATAGCATGGTTATAGATAACTACAATTAGAATGTTATTATTATTTATTACTAATAACTATTTACGATCGTATATAATTTAAACTAAATAGCTTAGAAGAAGAGAAAGTGCTTAAAATATTAATTTGAAATAAATAGCACATTTCACATTAAGGGGTGCCCATAATACATCAGTGTCCGTTATAGATAAAAGGATCTATTTAACTGCAGATGATTATTTCATTTCAAGTTCTATATTTGAAATCCTTGACATAAGTTCACCTACAATTGAGCAAATACTTTGGTATATGCTTTGATGTAATATAGCAAGCTATTTTCACTATTTGCACACAAATTGATAGATAATTTAAGGCTTCCTATCAAAGTTACTTATCTTGGAGCATAAAATCTAGCATAAATAACTAAGAATATAGACTTGCTCATGCAAGTTGATTAGATGAACAAAAGCCTAAAATTCTGAGTGATAGCAAACATACAAAGTAAAGTGTTCGTAACGCTGTAGATGTTGTATGTGATGTTTAGCAATTCAAGTTAAGTATTGAAGATTCACAGTATAGTGTTTAGGATTGAGAGTTTCTGGGTTTAGGATTAAGGGTTTATGGTTTAAGGTTTAGAGTTCAGGGTTTAGGATTTAGGGTATAGGGTTTAGGGTTTAGGGTTTCCATTTTGTGGAGGCATTTGGCAATTTAGTTATCTTTCCATGCTGTTATCACCTAAAGCTAACCATTTTGTTAAAATGCTGATTATACTGTTCAAAATATTTCCCGTTAAATACATTATATTCCATACATTCATACCTTAATTTTGATGTAATAATATATGATTTATATTATTTGTTGCAAAGCATGTTGAGAGCTTTTTATGAAATAGCATGTTTATTTGGAGTGTTACATTTTAATACATTTTTGTATGCACTTAAGTTAATATCAACTTGAGATTGGTAATCAGGTTATTTCAGTTCATCATTTTTGAGAATTCAATATTTCTATGTTTTTGAGGGAACCCTTTCTTATTGACAATGAATCATATATAAAACCAAATTTCTTACAAAGCATGGCACACTATGAATAAGACTCATATTAAATGTATTCAATATGAGGGACTTTGAAATGCCACAAAACGCTTAAGAAACAACCAAGTGGAGAAGATGAATAATTACAATCTTTTATATACAATATATCCATTTAGGTTGACATGTGAAACAAACCATATCCACATGCAATATAACCCCATGTAGTGAGACTAATAATGAATCCAATCACATTAAGCAATACACATAATCATCAATGTCCATAAAACAATTAAATTACTCGTTTCTCTATATAATGAACAGAACATTGTAAATTTATTTCCTACCTACGGTAAAAATGAGTATTCAAAACTTAGAAGAATATATCTTTCAAACTTAAACTATTTGAGTATGCCTAACTTTTAATTGCATGGTCAATATTGGCATGATAACTTTGAAATGCATGCCTTCATTGGAAGTCTATTTTGGCCAATGAGTGTAATATTACGAGTGATCTTGTAGCAGGGATGTACAGAATTCGTCGAAGTAGGCAGGAATGGCGGGTGTTTTCCCGCTTGAATTCGCGGATGCTACTTCTATGCAGAAATATAGGGAGAAGAAATTTTCCCGCCGGAATCTCACCATCGATTTTCCTGACAAATCACATTTGAATTTCCCGCCTCATCTCGAGATAAGGTGGAGCGCGGGAAAGGCCAGACAAATCTGAATGACCTCCGAGAACGTGGCCGTGTTGATTCCTTTTTCCTCATTTTCTGAAGGTGCTGCTCCTCCTTCAGGGTTTTCGGCTTCGTCGGCGTTTCAGATTCCAGCGCGCTGCACGTAGGGATCAAGATGAGCTCCACACAAGCGTCAAGGTAAGACTCCACGCATATGGCAGTAAAATGAATTCTGTCTCTGTTATCGTACGTACTTCTTGCATTCTACAATTCAATTTCGGCGTCATAAACCCTAAACCCAGAGTAGCGTTCCACATACGTCGTGGACGCCTTTATTGTGATGCTTAAATTTGTGTGTTTTCAATGTAAGTGCAGGCAAGCCTTCATTTTCATTGCACTCTTCTCGAGTGCAAACCTATTGCTTTCAGAGAATGAGGAGAAGCGGTACTCCGGAATATGCGCCGTAATTATCGGGAGAGAAAGAGTGAAGACATTTAGCTCGAGTCGAGCTAAATAGCAGGACTATCACACTGAAGCAGTTTAGCTCGATTCGAGCTAAATTGCAGGGCTTGTACAGTCAAGTAATTTAGCTCGACTCGAGCTAAAGTATGACTAACCATAGCCTTAAAAGTTTAGCTCGATTTGAGCTAAACTACACGTTAAATAGAGATTGTTAATATTTAACCAGTTTAGCTCGAGTCGAGCTAAACTACGGAATCCGAATGGCGCAAACTGTGCTTCAGTTTAGCTCGACTCGAGCTAAACTAGACGTTTACTTTTGAGAGAATTGAAATCCATTCAGTTTAGCTCGACTCGAGCTAAACTAAGGCACCCAAGTCGCCCAATATGTAACTCAGTTTAGCTCGACTCGAGCTAAACTGTGACCTTAAGTTAGTCAAAATTTACCTAAAGAATGAGAGTTGATGTAATCATTTAAATCCTTAGACTGTAATATTTAGCTCCATTTGAGCTAAACTAAACGATTAAATTACGGACTTTTGAAAATCTATTAAGTTTAGCTCGAGTCCAGCTAAACTGAGGAATCAACCTCGACGAATATGTAACTCAGTTTAGCTCGACTCGAGCTAAACTGTGACCTTAAGTAAGACAAAATATACCTAAAGCAAGAATGTTGAGGTAATCATTTAAATCCATAGATTGTAAAGTTTAGCTCGATTCGAGCTAAACTAAACGATAAAATTACGAACTTTTGAAAATCTATTAAGTTTAGCTCGAGTCGAGCTAAACTGAGGAATCAACCTCGACTAATATGTAACTCAGTTTAGCTCGACTCGAGCTAAACTGTGACCTTAAGTAGACAAAATTTACCTAAAGAATGAGAGTTGATGTAATCATTTAAATCCTTAGACTGTAATGTTTAGCTCGATTCGAGCTAAACTAAACGATTAAATTACGGACTTTTGAAAATCTATTAAGTTTAGCTCGAGTCGAGCTAAACTGAGGAATCAACCTCGACCAATATGTAACTCAGTTTAGCTCGACTCGAGCTAAACTGTGACCCTAAGTAATCCAGAGTTTACCTAAAAAGAATATAGAGCTGATTTACTCTATTAAATCCTTAGACTGTACTGTTTAGCTCGATTCGAGCTAAACTAAACGATTACATCACAGACTATTGAAATGTGAGACTTCGCGAACTCGAGCAATTTAGCTCGACTCGAGCTAAATTACATGACCTCGCAAAGGAGCTATACTGTACAGGGAGTCCTTATATCAATAATTTCAGAGACTTCGATGTGATTGATAGCCTTTCTTATAGCTTGTTTCTATGTTCATGTGCATCTGCAGCATAGACACCTCATCCGCTGAGGAGGAGTCTGTTGTTCCACCATTGAACCCGGATATTCCAGATTTTGAGGTTGTTCTACCTCGGCTCTAGTCGGGAAGAACGGTGGCGTTGCACAACAGCGATGGTATCAAAATTGCAGAAGGTTTACCTCGGAATTTAAGATCCAGTGCCCTTACTGATTCCTCACGACCCCTCGGTGAATCTGTTATTGTGGTGCAAGTTTCAACTTTGTTTGTGCCTGTGGACAATCCTGACGACTGGATTTACTCCTTCAAGTCGTGGCCCATTGATCGAGTTCTTTTGGACGGTGTTAGTCTTTTGCACCATACCCAGCGAGATGTGTACAACCGATGGTTTAAAGAACAGGGTCGGGTCAATGGTAGACGCACTCGTACGTATGACAATTCCAATAGGAATGTTCCTACTCAAGCACCTCGCAGAGCAAAAAACTTGTTGACACAGCTGTCAATCAACGAAGTGGCATGGAATACCTGTTGTAGCCGAAACTGTGTCCAACACTACCCTAGAGACAAGATAAAGGTTTTTAGGTCTCGCATGTATGAAAACACAACAGTGCAATTCAGAAATCACATCAAATTAGATGTTCATCGACAATTTCATACCAACGCTAATGGGCGGAATGTGGTGACACTTGAAGGCATAGACGTATGTCCGTTAGCGTGGATGCAAATTATGGGTGTTAGTTCTAGCGTCTTTTATCGCAACGCTTTGAACGCAGCTGCTGGGTACGAAGCCCAACATCATGGGAATACTGGAAAACGAAAGCCCAGGGGTCATACTGTTGTAGCTTCTGCTGTCTTGGGCGCATTACTTGCTAGGCATGCTGACCACATGCCTCACAAGTCTCATAGCCTCTCCTCAAGGGAGAAGGTTGTAACGAAGATACTTCCTGCAAGTTTTAAGTGGAAAAATCAGATTCCGCCTATATGTGAACATCTTGCTGAATGCGGGCTTCCACCAGTGTCAGCTTCAAGCATTAGCAAAATCCGCCGACTTAGCTATTCTGAGTACTACGCGAAGAGGGCAGGAGACAATTTCGCACGGTGCTCAAAGTGTGATGAGTTTGACTCCTTGATGAAGCTCACCTTACCAGGAAGTCAATCTGCACTTTTATGGTCGAGGAAACTAAGTGCGCACTTGGACTCGGCGTTTGCTCATAGGTATTTGTATTACCTCAATTGTTTTAGGTCGTAGACGATGCCTCATGAGGTTCTTACTATTATGCATGACAAGATGGACCACTCGAAGACTGCCTCCCCTGCCTTATCCCACAAGGTGAAGAACTTAGATGGTCTCATGAAATTGCCTCTAGCAGTAACAGGCATTTTAGCTCATGGACATGTAGATCAGCGCTATGCGCATTTTGAATTAGATATTTTCTTACATGATGCAAATTACACTGTGGGGTCATTTGCGAAGCTGCTACGCGATCTGGAGCCTCCGCTGAAATCCACCTCCAGACAACTTTTTACAGAGGCATCTTCGCATCCTCTTTACGCTGCTCTTCTTAATGGTTCAGAGATGTGTTTGGATCCACTTGGCCCGATTCCAGACATTTTGGTTACACCTAGGCCATTGCCCCCTATATTAAATGTACAAATGGACAATGCTGTTAGTGATAACAAAAATAGGTCTGTCTTCAGTTTCTGGTCCCTTCTCGTAGCCAAACGGGTATTTCGAGAAGTATATGTAAATTTTATGCTAGTTGGTCACACTCATGATGACATAGATGCATTATTTGGTCGTTGGAGCATGGCTTTGCATAAGGAGGATTATCCTACTATCCCTCTTCTCATGAAATCTTTCATGAAGCTAGAGTCACTTCCTGTCATTCCTCACCTCGTTCAAGAGGTTTCTAACTTCAAATCTTTCATTCAAGAGTGGTTGCCGGAGGGTGATGAAGCATTGGTTGGACATACAAAAGCGCATCAGTTCAAGTTCTTCCTTGATGCAAGTGGGTGCCCTGTTATGAAGTACAAAATTCTTTGCCATGACGATGAATGGCTTCCTAGAGGTGATGATGGGGGCATTAAGTTATGGAAGGAGGATTCAGAGGGTAGATCGCTATGGCCTAGGGGGGTACCACAAGCTGTGCAGCCAATGCAGATGCGTCATTTGCCCGAGATTGTAAAAGGAGTTTCAGGATTTGTTGACCATTGGGAGCGATTATCACGTGAGTCAATAGAATCACAACGATTGTATGAGCCTCTCTCATACTATTGGAGCAACGTAAAGGATGCTCTTTGTATACCTATGGATACACTAATATCCCAGCAGCCTGGTATCCCGTCAACTCTTGAAGAAGCTCCGGAGTTGGAACATGGGTTTTGGCCATCAACTCGTCTTGCGCATATTGTAGAAGATGAGTTTACATTGGAGGGGACACTTCGTGAAGAGTACGGCGAGGACAACCACTTTGTTGGTCAAAGACGTGATCGACCAGCTCCGTCATTCCGAGTTGGACGTGACCTTTACAAGGGATATTTTGTTGCACTACGTCCATGTGGCACAGATGGCCGTCCATTTTGGATAGGGCGTGCTATGTCTGATCCAAATTCAAACCCAGACTTACCTAATACCGTAGAAATCCATTTCTATCGTCTCATATCACGGGATAGGGATCTTCAAAAGTATTATACAGATTGGGATGTAAACAAAAAGCTACGTTGGACGGTGGAGAGAGGCGTCGACGTTTCATCTAAAAATACGGATGCCATTTTCACAGCATGGAAATCTAGAACAAGGCAACCTAGGGGGGACAACGGAATGGGGCAAGATTTGACTATTTCAATACCTGAGATTCAAATCAATATCATAAAGGCCTCTCTGGGAGAACATGCCACATCAACAGAAGAGTAGTATTCCATCAATGATGCTCTACGCATCAGATAGCCGACTCTTAGACCCTTTAGTTTGTATTCTAATATATAGTCGTAAGTGAATTACATATGATACTGTATTTTGTTCATTTCCTATTATATATTCAAATTATGGGTTGATGCAATCCAATTCTTCATATTATGATGTTGATCCAATCTACGACAAGTGCTTTCCATATTGCTAACAAAATGGTCTTAATCACTTTGTTTTATTTTCTTCATCTCATGACATGCTTTCTACATAATGTTTTGATCTAAGTAGACCTCCCAATTTAATGGAAATTTTATTTTCATAATACATATGCTTACGATGTGGCCAGTAACTGAGTGAATTTTAGCTCGATTGTACTCCATGTATTACTTTGGGAGATTGTTCTTCTCCCATTGTAACGAATACTGGGTTATATGCTCATGCCCTCTCTTTGATTGATAATTGTAGACATACTGAAGACTCTCACGTTAAGACCAACCTTGTTCACACCCTCTTTAGAGTTCAGAAGTACGGTTTCATGCCACTTGAACAGTATCAAGATATATTGACTCTATCGGAGATTAAGAGGTGCAAGAAATCTCAAAATGCAAAGAAGACGTGGTATACTTTGAACCTGCATGTATTCACGAACTTCATCTTCCAGGTATGATCTATATGTGAATTGGCTCACTTGCTTATATTAGGGATGAGGATGTCTCCTTTGCTGATTTGGGTATTTATATGTTTTCACTAAAAGTACTGGTGATGTTTAATATTAATACTTTGTATATCAATGTATGCAATTTGTTTAGCACAAGATACATTGAAATTTACTTAATTAAAATGACAAACAAAGGTAAATAATAGCACTTTCAGTGACAAAGTCTATTTTTTTGCAGCACGAACTTGGACTCGCAGCAGATGAGGGTGTTCAACAACTTGTGGAGCAATCAGACGGCAATGTGTCTGCTGCTGAAAAAGCAACCGCAATGAAAGTTGCTACCAAAAATAGAGCCGAGGCACTTCATAAGAAAATGTCAAAATTAGTTGCTGTGGCAAACCCGGAGTTAACAAAGTGATGGCTTTGAGAGGTATGAACTCTACTTCTAAAATTCATTTTTCATTCTTTAAGTAATACTATGACTTCCTTTATTCTAATAAATCGCTTGTTTCTTTACAGATCGAGCGTCACTATAGCCTCAACTCGATTACACCAGAGCTAAATATAGAGAAGCTGCAGTTAATTGTTACTCCAAAAGCATCTGCAGCTTCGAAAATCAAATGGTTGGAATATTTCAATTCCTCTGCATCAACACGTGAGGCCCGCAAACTGCCCCTTAAGGCCACCAACGAGGAGAAATTGGGTGTCTTTCTTGCCAAAGCGTGCTTTTGGACACGAGTGAGTTCGTTAAATCTAATTGTATTGATTTCATCAAATGTGTGTTGATTTCTACTATATGAGCTTAAATGTATTCTTTTTACGCTCTAACCTGACTTGAGTTCCTTTAAGTACTGAGTCAATATAAAGGAATGTTGTGTGATTTGTACAACAATGATATGCTGTGATTACAAATTAATATTGATTACGTTTGATGACTTCCATGCTATTGATTCAAGTAACAATATTCCCTCTTTTCCCACAAATATCCGAGCAGGCTTCGATTATCTTTGAAGAAACCGTGCGTCAAGATAGACTGGTTATCAATTTTGAAGTACCCGGCGAGCCTTTAAGCTTGGTTGCATACATCGAGGACTGCAGGATGAAGTTATGGGACAATGCGTTCCATACTTTCTTCCGAGGGTAGGATGCTTTTAACAAAACTTACGAATTTGTGAGTTTTAATGGAACTGACTTGATTGTGCAAAGAGTGCTCTTTCGGTGAGTTTTTCTTTCAAAGTATTATAGTTCTTATATTTCGCATATTGATTTGGTTTTTTGTGTGCAAAATATTCTGATTGCAAGGTATATATTCATGGCCTTCTTTTTACTTGCAGGTATTTTAAGTACGAATTCTATTCGATAGGAGCAATAAGCAAAGAAGATCTCTCCATATTTCTCTCCGCATGTCTTGATAGGTCGAACTCAACGTGCATGTTCTCAGCAAATCAACAGCGCACGTGGTCAACCTTGCACCTTACGGGAGGTGGATGGTACCTTGATTGCGCTCCCAGTTTCACTCCTTCCTTTCAAACTGAACTTAAGAAGTCAAGGGAGCCAATTGGAGAATCTGGTGTTGAGATGGTTGATTTATAGAGCATAGAAGACGAGCATGAGAGAGCAAGGGCACTCTCACAACGTCTAGAAGAAGATAAGAAGAAGGCCATGAAGGTGAAGGAAGCAGAGGAGAAAGCGGCTCAGAAAGAAAACGAGAAACTCCGGAAGTCTCTGGAGAAGACTAGCAAGAGAGGAAAAAAGAAGATGAACCCTCCTCGAGAGCCAGATATAAAAGCCCATCTGGGCCTAGTCCCACATACGACTCTGGTTCTCATGCTCCAACAGAATCGAGAGGAACTAAACGTAATTCCTCCTATGAGCAGTTAAGCCAAGGGATCCCCGTTTTCACATCAATTGAGGAGTATGATGGCCAACTTGGAGAGTGGATAAAAAACAACTCACTAGAGCAAGTCCTTGGTGGCGACATGGGCAGCTTTGGTCCTTTATTTGACGATTTGCAAAGCTTGATTTCCACGGTACTATTGTGTTTGATTATCTTTTGTATATAATTGTTGAACATGTCGACCCCTGCTTGAAAATTCCTTGGCTAATTCCTGAAGTTATTCACTAGTTCATTACTACAATGATGTGATAATTATGTTTCATTTCAATTCATATCTTTCTCTTTCTGTATTTTATAGCTCCAAGTTAAGTAAGTTGTGCACACTCTATAGTTTTGTCTAAGCTTTCAGATAATGAGCACTGTTTATTCATGCGCAACATTCAAGTGTCAAAGCCCGGCACTATAAGGGATCTGTCGCAAATGTTCCCTGCGTAGACTTGATTATTGCAGATCTTCCAGAGGGTCTTCCTGTTCCAGGAATTTCGAATCCACCTTCGTCTATCCCTTCCTCGAACAGAGAATCTGAGGATTGGTTACAAACACTCTTCGATTTTGCAGACCATCACCTGCAAGATGATGGAGCAATCATTTTATTTCATCCATTTCGAATGACTACGAAGTCAAAAATTCTTGGATATTGTTCCACGTACGGTTTTGTTGTTCGCAAGGAGTGGTGGAGTATGAAACGCCTTCACTTGACGTCCCCAATTAATCAAGCCTTAACGGTAAGATTAAGTTTGTAAAATTAACTTTCAATTTCACTTCTTGAATTGTACATACAGATTTTTTTTACTCTGTTGTAAGTAAACTAAAATACCTTTTTTGTACTGTGCAGACCATGAGGTTTGGGATAACTTTAATCGTAAGAAGCATTCCAGGGGTGTCTGCCTCTAAATTTTGCTTTCAACACGTCCGTGCACTAGACCGTCTCGGCGTTGATGTGGCACGTGATGACATTCTCCAGAACTTGGTGTCAAGAGAGGATTTGCTAACGGATGAATCCATGCCATGGCGTGGTCCTCGTGAAAAATCCGTTGTTCTTATGCAAATGCTCATTGTGGCAACTTCTTCACCTGGAGATATTGTTCTAGACTGCTCTGCAGCTACGGGTATGTTTACAATCTCTTTTTGTTTACATAGTTAATTGTGCACTATTTTATATTAATATGACTCATTGGTGTTTGAAAACTGAACTTCATTGGTTTTTTTTTGTTATTGCAGGAGCTTCTATTCATGCGTGCCGCAATGTGAACCGTCACATTGCGGCATTAGAGGCTGATGCGGCAATTTTTGAAGCTCTGATTGCTCCTCTAATTCGACTTCCTCCTACTACTGAAGGGATATCACAAGATGTTGTTATGTCAGAGGATCCCGATAGCGGAGTTGTTGTTCTTGAGAAGATCGTGAAGAAGTCAAGGTTTAGTAAGTGAGTATAGTTACATTTCTTACTACTAGCGTTACATTTTATGATTTGCTTGTATGTAACGGTTTTATGAACATGTTGTTATTTGCATTTGCAGAAGCGGTATTAATCTGAGATATCCTATTCACCGTCCTTTTTTCTGTGACCCTAACTTCTATCCAAGCCCTCCAAAGTCTTGGCAACTCCCTTCGTACGCAAATGATGCTGCCAATGAATTAGCAAGAGGTGCATATCATACATTTACACCTAAGAAGTTGGTGCTACGAGGTATTGAGTATGTTGATTTAGAAGCCGTTGAGTCTGAGATTGAAGATTCTTCAGAGGCAGAGAGTTCGTCCTGAAGTCTCTTTGGCATTATCTGATAAAGTTATGTGATTTCCATTATATGATTTACATGCACTTTTATGTATTATTGCCTATATGATATTATCTCTTTTTATTTGATTGTTCTGTGTTCTTTTTGTGTGATGATTTTCATGAATTTTCTTATATAGTCTATTTTATTTTAAATTTTGTTCATAAATGTAGAATTTATTTTCTATTCTTTTGTAATAGGCATGTATATTTCAAAATATTCACTCAATTGTTACCTAACATTGATTGTCTCTATTTTTATTATTACTCAGTTTTCTCATTATTTATTAACAACAAATGTTATCAGATTTAAAAGTTTAAGGTATAAATAGGTATTCTAAAAGTGGATTTTAATTTCATCATTATTCAACACCAAACCTAGGAATACACAACATGTTTTATAGCAATGAATGTTACATATTTTGTAACACAAATCTAGTCTCAAAGAAGTCACGGTCATTTGTAGAGATTTAGAAACTCCCACTTGTCTAACTTTTATTATAACAATGACTCCCTTCAATTCTCAAAATCCCCCCCCCCCCAAGTGCATGTACTACGGACAGAGGCATAATTTTTTGCCTATAATGTCTATTTATATTCAAATATACTACCTAAACTATGGTCATAGGATATGCTTCACTCAACTATAAATTCCGAAATTTCAGAAAAAATACCGCTCACCGCTCACTGCTCACTGCTCACCGCTCACTAAAGGTTCGAAGCGACAGAGGTTGAAGGCTTTCCGCCCAATGAAGTCCGTTTCTCCCACAACTTCATCCGCAATTATATGGTCGGCAAGGTGGATGCCACTCAGCTTCATCAGCTCCACATGAGATTGTTGTCCGATGTTTCTTCGCCAAAAGCCTTTGCGAGATCCTACATTCCATACACGGCGCAAATTTGGAAGGCTCTGTCTGACTTCGAGACTGCGAAGAAGAAAGGGAAGGCTCTGATGAAACGGTCCGGGAGTCTACTGTTGCAGGCTCCATCCGAGAATGCTTCGTCGGGTCTAGGCACTCCAGAGGGAAGTCTAGGCGGGCAAGGATCGAAGCGGGCAAACCCGATTTCATCCAGCTCTGGCTCCAAAAGGAGCAAATTCTCCGGCAGAGCACTTACGTTCATGCACCCTACAATGAATGTGGCTGTCTCGGAGAAGGAGATCAAGTATAAGGAAGCGACGAAGTCTCTAAAGGACTACTGGGACAACTTTGCAGAGTGTTATGTCCTTGGTCGCGACGATCCCCTTGATGTGTCGATCGACCTGCTCGACCCTGCAGAACCAAGGTTTATCGTGCGATCTTTGGAACCGACCGGAATTGCGCATTACAAGAACATCTTGATGAATTCCCCCGATGTTAGTTCTAGGCAAACCATCATCATTATGCCGAAGATTAAGGATGAGCCTAAGATTTGGGATTGGGAAGATCTGGTCCAAACTTGTCGGTTCCGGATTATCGACGGGCAGCACCACGTTGAGGCTGCAAAACAGTTGATTCGTGACAAGAAGGTTGACGAAGCAAAGATCCTTGCCCTGCAGACATGGAAAGCCCATGTTGTGTGGCATTCAGACATAGGCAAGATTCAGGACGTGTCGGCCATGGCGAACAAGACGAACAATGCTAGCACCTTCATTCCTTCCTTGGCAACGAACATCAAGGGCGCAAGAAAGGTTTGGGAAGACTACGGCCGCCCGGTAAAACTGAAGAAGCGACACCGACGTGAAACAGCGGTTGAAGTAGATAACCGTAAGCGTTATGAGGTATGAGATTACTTGTTTTTTTTTTTTTCTGGTTGGCTTAATTCGCATTGTATGTCGACGTTTTTCGGGACGTCGTTTTAGCTCGACTCGACCTAAAACAGCATAGCTTGTTCCTTATTCGTTTGGCTTTGGTCCAGGCATTCGCAGCTGCTATGGTGAAGAGGTTCATGAGCATCAACACTAACGCGAAGAACAAGATTGTCAGACCGTCCGACCTTCGCAACGAGCTCCTGATCATCACATCTCCGGACGACGTCTATGAGTTGTGGTCGAGGTTCATCACCAACTACGGACTTGGTGAGTTGATGGACCCCGACACCAAGCTCCCATTCAATCAGGCGAAGGATTGGGAAACCGCCGCAAAGAAGTGTACCTTGAACATGGAGTTCTTCAAGGGAATGCGGCAGCTAGACGCAAAAGACCTCGAGGTGTTGGCCTAGCACTTGTTGAACGAGACTCCGGATCGGACATTGCCTTACCCGAAGGTGGCCGTGAAGAAGCCTGCGAAGAAATACTTCCAGTGCATGAGTGCGAAGCAGTGGGTTGAGAATCGAAAGGGGAAGAACACTGTCGCAAGGGAATTGCACAACCTCAAGCCCTCGCTTGGCTTGTTCAACTCCGAGTGGCAATTCGACGTCGACAACTGGAAGAAATTTAAGATGGACTACAATCTAACTCGTCAGACTATGTCCATGCTTCTCTTGGTCCCGGGAGACTTGTTGTTCACTCTCTACCGCCAAAAGCAGACGAAGAATAAGAGTGCAGAAGAGACTTTGGAATATGCAGCCGAATTCTTCAAGAAGTTCCTGGATGTCGAAGGGACGTTTGAACCTCCTGCACCGATTGTTTACACGCGGCACTTCTACTCTTTGGAATTCAGATTTGGGATTTGGGACAAGGACTATGCCTGGAACCAATCTAGCAAGTGTGATATCGGCTTGATCGATTTGCGATCTGTCCCTGGGAGTGGAAGTAGAGTGGACGACATGGAGTGTCCATACTTCCAAGAATTCCTTGATGTGTGGGCAGACACCGTGACCGATCCTCACATCAAGAATTTCGAGGTCTGGATGTTGATCACCTCCAACGTCGACCGTCATTGCCAGGCAGTGGTTTACGTCGACAAGAAGTTGAAGGACGAGTATGCACGCAAGGCAGCCAACTACATGCCTTCCAGCAACGAGCGTTTCTATGGCATAGGAGAGGGAAAAGCTTCAGAGAAGCACTTGCTCCCCTTGCTCTTCCTTGTCAAGAAGAGCAGCCACGCTCAGAATGAGTTGAATACAATACCCTCTGTATTCTACGCTCCAGACTTGCCCGTCTACTCAAAGCCCGGCGCGTACAGAGAACACGACCTAGGTCACAGTCACTCGGAGCTGCGATTGGAGTTCTACTGTCGGGTGTTGAAGATGTTTTCATCTCCGGGGGGAAGTTCTTATCGATAATGGCTGGCACAAAGCCAATGTTGGCTGGAATTGTAAGTACCTTACACCATTCCTTTAATTGCGAGTGCATACGCTCGTTTAGCTCGACTCGAGCTAAACGGTCTCATGCTTGTTTAGCTCGACTCGAGCTAAACGGTCTCATGCTTGTTTAGCTCGTCTCGAGCTAAACGGTCTCATGCTTGTTTAGCTTAACTCGAGCTAAACAGTCTCATGCTCGTTTAGCTCGACTCGAGCTAAACGGTCTCATGATTAAATCTTTTCATTCTTTTTATTTTGTCCATGGCCTTTTAGCTCGAGTCGAGCTATTTCATCTTAGTCTTCTTATAAGTTTCTGTCTCCTTCCAAAACAGATGTGCCAGGCTGAGACATATGTTGTTATCAGCGAGAACGAGGCGGAGGATGATACGAATGTTGCGGCAGACTACCAACATCTGGACTACAACGATATCAACGTCGCAGCATACGTTAATCCGGAAGCTAATCCCGGTCTGAAGCCTACCGCTGAAGGGTCGGGAAAGGGGAAGAAGAGGAAGTCGAAGAAGAAGTCCACCCAGCCTCTAAGCGACTCTTCAGCTTTGGAGCACAAACGTGAAGATGAAGGTGGTCCTTCTTCTCCGGCGGGGATGAATTCCCCCATGGATTCAAATGTTCCTCTCGTGTCTCCTCCCGCAATTGACTGGGCTGCGGTGGCAATTCCGTCCAGTACTGCTTGTGCTCCCCCTCGTGGTCGTGGTACTGCTCGTGCTCCCCCTCAGGGTCGTGAAAGCGGTCGAGCTCGGTCTTCAGCGTCTCATGGCCGCGGTACAGCACGGGCCTCTTCGCGCAAATCTGCAAAGCGTTCTTCTTCTGAGGCGCGAGCTGGAGAGGCTTCTCGGTCAAGAAGCGCTTCCGTGCCTCAAGCAGAGAGGACGCTCGAAGCCAACTATGGTGCCTGCGATGTCGTCGGGACATAGAGAGCCCCCCCTCCAGCGCCTGCGTTGTGTTCGTCCATCGGATGAGGATTTAGCTCGAGTCGAGCTAAATCAGCAGTCTCCTGGGGTTGTCGATCTTGGGGCCGATGGGACTCCGGCTCAACACAGGGTTCCACCCTCGGGTTTTCGAAGGGAAATTCATTCAAAGCACTCCAATGATCACATCTATCGGGATCTCTTTGGCGAAGACGATGTAGTACCTGGGCAAGAGCGACTGCCACGGGATGCGCCAACTTCCGACAGCTCTGACTCCTCAGAAAATGACGATGTTTAGGGTTCGGGCGACGACAAAGGAGACGACGATGACCGCGCTGATGATGCTGACCCCAAGGCCATGACCTTAGGCGACGAGGTGGCTCCTGATCCATTCCAGGAGGAGACTACTTTGGCGGCTGCTCCCCAATGCCCGCAGATCGCACCCAGGAGGCAAATTGAGAAGGGGAAGTACGACAAATGGTTCGTGAAAGGTGTCTGGAAGCCCGAGGACGAGCCGGAGGATAACATAGAAATCCGGTATTACGACTTCTCGGAGGAGCCTAATTCTCCAAAGCCAAAGAGCACTGAAGATGATCCTCTTCTCCCTGTCGTGCCTCTGCTCAGGGAAGAAGGAGAGCCTTCACAACCACTAGTGAAGCTGGAAATTGTCGCCCATATGCTCACCAAGGATGAAAAGCGGGCACAAAAGGGGCAAGAGAAGGAGGCGCAGAAGGCTTGTAAGGCAAAGGAAGAATTGGAGAGAGAGAAGCAAAGGTTAGCAGACATCGCAGCCCACAATGCACGAGTTGACAGATTGGAGTCCACATTCCTGAGCTTTCAGTCTGTAACCCGCATGGCAGTGGGCAAGATGGAGCAGATGTTTCTTTCATTCGGGAATATCTTCAACCAATTGCCTCATATTCCTCTCCCCATTGCCTCCATCAATCCTGATCAACCTCGCCTCAGCATGTGTGACGCGAGTCCACCAGCCATGGTCGCGCCTCCACAACCTCCTCATGTTGCTGAACCGGAGATCGCACCCTGCCCCGTACCCCTTCAGTTTCGGATAGGCCTGCACAAGAGGATGATGTCCCGACTTAGGTTACAGCAACGCCGACGCATCACACCGCTGCACTAGCATTGGGTGTGGAGGAGAATGCAGAGGTTGTCCCTTCCCGTGACTCTCCTGTGGCTGCTATCGAGACGGCTAAGACTTCACCCTTAAATCCAGAGGTTAGTTACTATCCTTTCCTTCTCTTTGTCTTTGTGATCGTTGATGGTGATGGCAGTTGCTCTGCTATTCCCTCATGTCTTGAAGTTTTCGCATTTAGTAATCTTAAAGTTGGCGCTCCTTGTTTGAAAGGAGTCCGGCACCGACGGCGGCGAGTAGGTCGACGAGTATTCTCCGAATTATTGGATGTTGTTTTGCTTTTTGTACATAGTACACTTATAAACGTTGTACTTATTGAAACATCATTTAATAAAATTGAGACTCTTTTTTTGTTCATCACTTTTTGTCTTCACAGAGTCTGCGTCCTTCTCATCACAAGGCCCTAAACATTGTCCTTTTCTACCAGGCCCCCCTTATGAATACCTTGTTCCGTCCGATTGCTTCAAAGTTCCCCACCAACCACCTCATGTTACCTCTGGGTGTGGCGGTTCAATACCCAATCAGTGCTCGCAGTTCTTTGCATACTTCAACATTTTGCAAGGTACACACCCTCTTGTTTTAATACCATTTGCCATTGTTACGTGTTCCCTCATTGCAGGCAGGACCGTCCAAACATCCCAAACAACGTATCTCGCCGGAGCTACCCATTACGCATATCTCCCGCAGTCTTTTACGGTCCAAGCCGAAGTGGTTGAATGTGGTATTGGAGTTGGACGAGGTTCTATATTCGATGGCCTCTGTGTCTACCCCAACGCCTGCAGAGTACCTGTCTTTTCTGAATCCCAATAATCCTCCGGTCTTTTCCTCCACCGTCCCAACCTTAGTTGCCGGCAGGGTCGTCAACTGTCGTCCCGGATTCACCGAGTTCCTTCGCTTATTAGATTTGTTTTGCCATATCCACGTCTGGAGTACCCTAGAGCCTAAGGTTGTCCATGGACTCTGCTCCTTTTTGTTCTCGAAGTCAGACGTTGCCCCTGGACTTATCTTGGCTTCCAACCAATGCGATAATCTGTTGTTGAAGAATTACGCATTCGCCAAGTACCCCGGCACGACAAATCCCATCCTCTTAAAATATCCTCGACGACGGTTGTATCCTAGGAAGGGTGCCAATTTCAATGACGATAACTTGCTCATTGTCGATTCCAAGCCTGAGACTTGCATTGCGGTTCCCACTAAGAACACACTTTTCACTGTTCCGTGGAACCATTCCTGTCCGGAGGAGCCAAAGTCCGACTTATTAAAGAGGATAGGCGAGATATGTCTTTTCGTGCATTTGAACGGTCCTAAGAATTTTCCCGAGACTATGCGCTATCGTAGACCCACGCATAATAAACTGTCAAAGGACTCAGAGTTGTATATGCTCTTGAGCCGTAATCTTCCATATTTGTGGAATCAAGACCGAATCAGTGGGAAGAATTTGCCTTAAATTCTTTTATCAGTGGTATTATTCTGATTTTTACCCTGAAAACCTTATGTTTATCGGTTGCTTAGATGGAGATATATTGTAGATCGATTGGTGAATCCCCCCTCGACATACATGATTAAATGCGTTGTTATATTGTGTACCTTTTTCATTGCACTTAGTGTCATGGACTCACTTTCTAAAATGGGTGTGTTTATGAACCAGGTTGCTGTTGTTGAACGTCAGCTCTCTCCACGTCCATCATGTGCTTTGCAAGCAAATCTTGTAATTGGTCCTTCAACGGTGTCCGATGCTTCCAATACGAGTGAGGACTCCAGAACTTTCTCAGAACGAATGCGGGGACGGTTGATCTACTGTGCTCCGGACAACGCGTCGGTTGTAGATTACACAAAAGAGGACATGGATAATGACGATGACGCTGTAGTAGACAGTCCCTCTATTCAGATTCAACCAATTATTGCAACCTGCGATGATCGAATCGGTGTGATGACCTCAGTTGCAGCGGCACCTCAAGGTGAAGCTGTATTACGCAACTCCGTCGTCGATGGCCGTGCCTATTTAGCTCAATTCGAGCTAAATAGTTCTTTGCCAAATACTGTAGCTCATTGCTCCTTATCTCTTGGGGCAAGCACTCGCGTTCATCCAACACGATTTTCGTCTGAGACTCACTGTCTATCACGGAGACGTGCATTGAATCGTCGTAGAAGTGGTGCGCTTATGGAGATGGACGAACCTGCCTTCTCTAAATACACACGTAGTGAGGAACATGTATTCTCTAAGAAAAATTCTTGTGGTGATACCTCTTCTCCGCCATGTCGTGATTGGTAGATAATATAATGCCTACCTGTTGGAGGTCTACAATTACACCAATAAATTGTATTTGTGCTTTCATATCAATAAAATTTTCTCTTGGCGGAGCATATTTCTTAGCTTGCATTATGAATTCCTTCCTTTGATTGTCTTTTATATTGAGAAAATTCATCATTATCAATAAAAACCTGGTGATTTGGTAACTAAGTAGGTCAGAATTGATCTAAATGGAAGTCTCCTTAATTACCAAAATCAGTATATATTCCCATTATAACAAATTACGTGTTGTAATGTATACGCCCAATCGAGAATTCCAAGTTCTTGTACAATAAATAAAAACCGTGAGGGATTGCGGATATTTAGCTTGATTCGAGCTAATCTTCCTGATTTTTGCTGATACAACAAAATGCCTCCGAAAAGTATTGTGTATAACAATGGGCTCACATTCAGCACACGCTCAGACAAATGTAAGCAGGAATAAACCAAAGTACGGAACATAGTATATTAGCCCGACTCAAGCTAATTTTTCCAGCTAATTTACTCGCTACGAATACTTCCGAGGATATGAATGCAACATAAGTATAATGCACTAAACTAAACGATAAAGCACGACTAATATTTAGCTTGAGTCGCGCTAAACACCCTATAAGACAGGGATACAGAATAACTCTTCTAATGCTTATTGATTCATCAAAAGCTACAGTACCGTTTAGCTCGGTTCGAGTTAAAGATACCACAAATTTAACAGAGTGACATACGAATGTAGTAATCTTAACTAAATACGTCCTCGAGTACAATACCAATTAGCTCGACCCGAGCTAAATTGACCACACTCAAACTCAACTGAAATTACTACAACTAAATAGATGCTAGTATACATGACCATTTAGCTCGCATCGAGCTAATTGGAGTCTGAGTACGTTCCAAAAACACGGAGTGGAGCTAAGTGTATTTAGCTCGAGTCGAGCTAATGTCACAGTAAAAAAAGTACTGACTATGCCAACGGCAGATAAGTTAATCCTTAACTGTACCACTTAGCTCGACTTGAGCTAAATGGACCCTGTAAAGAAGGTCAAAACGAATTCATCAGAGAATCAGAAGTCGACTGCTGTTTCTGTAGGGACTAATTAGCTCAATTTAAGCCTAATCGAAAACCTGCCATGCGATTTTGCTCAAAAATGCGTCGATTTTTGTGCACACAAAGTACAGTATACGGTACAATTCAAAAAAAGAAAGAGAACAACAGGAACAATCTAAATAATCTGGGAAGATAGAAAGTTTTCAATATCTGTAAACTCACACCCGATGGCATGAAATCCGAAAACCCTTATCTCCAAAAACACGAAGTAGCAGAGAAAAATGACGAGGCAGAAAATGCAAGGGATGCGCAAGCACGAGGCGCGAGGGAGGAAAGGCGAGGCGAGGCACGAGGGAGGAAAGGCGAGGCGAGGCACGAGGGAGGAAAGGCGAGGCGAGGCACGAGGGAGAACCGAGCGAGGCAAGAAATGCGAGGCGGAAAGGCAAAGCAGTAAACGCGATGAAGAAGAGATAAAAAAGGCGGGGCAGAAAATGCGAGGAGGCACGAGCATTAGGCGCGAGTGAGGAGACGCGAGGCGATGTATGAGGGAGTAACGAATGAGGCTAGAAAGAAGCGGCCGGAAAACGAGGTGGAAAATGACCAGAATATGGGCGCCAAAAAGGCGTACGGCCAAAAACGTGCGCTACAAAAAAAGGCGCCAAATTGGCCACCAACGGTCAGAATAAAAATGAATTAAAAAAATTAAAAAAAAAAAAAAAAAAAAAAAATAATTGCATAAGTTATTTTGATGACGACCCTTTATAGATTTGAGTTAATTCACTATAGAAATCAAGTATTGATTTACGTATAAACATACTTTCCAATACATGGTTTTCTATGAAAACGAGTTTTAACTGCTACCAGAAACCAAAAATGGTAAAATGATCCCAAAACCAAATACTTTGCTATAATATTGAAACCTATTTAGGTAAATATCTTCAATTTGAACAAGAATTCTAGTATTATTAATTCACTTTAAATAAAATGCAACTAAATTCTTGTTTAAGGATTATCCATTTTTTATGTTTTATGATTGTTGCAAATTAAGATTATTGCAAATTCGTTACCAAAGGTTATTGAAGTTATGGAAGTTATTTATGTTTAATGTAGATTTTAAGATTTTTCTGTTATAGTTGAATGAGAGACAAACTTTTTACATGTTTAAAATACTATTTTCTTTAGAGAATTAGACTACTGGCACTTCAAATCATTGATCTTAGCTAATTACGAACGTGTCCATGTAAAGATTACATTCAACAATATGTTAAATCTATACAAGAATTTGATTATTTACAAAAACTAAAAAATATAACCGAATTTCTAATTTGAGTACATAGAGAATTTCTTGACAATGAGAAAGTCATTTGCATTATTGCCTTAAGATTTCAAACAATGAGATTATGCCTTATTACCTTAGCTACATGTAATACAATCAAAAGATACATAAAAATAGAATCTCAATTTTATGTGTAATTTTTTTAAACTTTTTTCAATTAAGTAGATCACGGAATAAATTCAATTTATATCTCATTTTGGGTGGTAAGTGTGCAGTTTTCAAATACTGTTTTTAAACTTTCACGGTTAATTTCTCCTACGAGAAATTTCGGAACGTGTAATGACTTTTTAACAATGTATGCCGAAACTTTTTTTCGTGCAAAAGATTTCAGATAAATTTAATGATAAAATTACTAACCATAAACTATAAATACTATAAAATAATAATGGTTGTCAAATTTTTTATTTAATATTGTGAAAAAAATTAATATAAGTATTTTTTTTTCTCGATATTATTATTTTTATATTAAAATTTGCTTATTTAATACTATCATTTTTTGATGTTATTTTAAAATAAAACAAAACATAAATTTGTTCTTATGTACATGACAAAAAACAATTAGATAGATAAATAATATACGAAGTACGTGATATATCTGTAAAATGCACAATCTTATCGTGATAATACACCGTTATAAACTGTAATGCTTTAATACTAAGTATATAAGAAAAAAGATATATACGTAGTAAGGAGTGTATGTCAAATGCTTGTTGTATACTATTCCTTTATAGAAAAACATTTTATCTTGTGGAATCTTAAAATTGAAATTTGTGAAAACCATTTGAAGTAACAAAATTTTAATTATATATCAAGACCTATCAATACTCAAAATTCATCTTAATGATGTACTTTTTCGATTTTACTCTTACATAGATCAAAAAAATGTAAGCTAATTTCAGAAACGAAACTGTGAAAGCATAAATGAATTGCAAATTCTTCATGATAGTTGTGCAAATGTATTGATTTTAATGGTTATTGTCAGTATTGAACATATCAAGCACATTAACGAATTATTCTACTACATTCTATAAGTGTCAATATAGTGTATTCAAGTAATAATACTTAGGTTGATTATTATTAATAGCGTTTGAATATTCAAGTTTATTATTATTTACTTCTATTAAAATTAACAATGTTTTTCAATAAACAAAAATATTTTCAATCTTAGACGTGACCAATTGAACGTCTTAAAATTTGTAGACATATTTTATCTTTACATTTCATGTGCATTGTGTGATGCTATTAGAAAATAGCATTAGATGTTATAGCATGTACGCATGATGTCGTTGAATCATAAGTTTCATACCAATTCTGAAGTGCATGATGTGTTTGAAACATAAGTAACATACAAATTCTAAAGCGCATAATATCTTTGATAAACCATAATAACAAACGGTTTTATCGCTTCGCCGTTGTATCCTACATTTGAATCAATCCAATCTTTGCTTACAATGCTAATACGAAAAAAATACATTCTTTTAACTCAAATGCAAATTCAAAATACAATAAAGGCTACATAAAATAACCACAATCAAGCGGTTTCTTCCTATTCCAGTTTTCTTTAAACCCAACGATAAGCAAAGCAGGAGCTTGCGGCTAATTTTAAACATGGAAACAACTATCAGAAAATCCAGTAAATTCTAAACTCCTAAGAATCATTGTTAGCTGAAAGAAGCACTACATATCATTACAAAACGCACCAGAAGAAGACACGCACTCTTAAAAATTCGGCGCAAAAAGCTTTCAATCGCACGGGGATTTACGCTTCATGTTCATTCGTCAATACTGTACCAATCAATCAATTGACGAATTCCGACGAAAGTTGCTGCACATCAAAACAAATGTTGAATATGATTTGATTATGAGATGCTACGGAGGAAAATTTTGATATCAATCGTGATCGATGAAGACGGTTTCGTACATTATGCAAAGAAATATCTGCAAGAAAATAGTTGAATGAAAACGACAATATATTACATCGTTTATGTAAGTGTCGCTCATCCGGTTCACATTATGTACTTGAGCGTGCCTTATGTCACTTCAGAATACATTCACATGACTAGACTGTGGAGAAGTTTTATTGTGTTAAAATTTGTGCAAACAACTCTTAGCATATGGATATCTTTATAAATAGCAATATTATTTGTATAGCGGCATAATTGATTTCTATAAGATCCAAAAATATTTTTTCTCACTTTCTTTATATTCCTACCAACTATTTGAAGTTCTGGTCGATAGAACTAATTAAAGGTAAATCGGGAAATTAGATTTAATTTTTTAAAATTTATTCTAATAATTATAAAAAATTTATTCTAATAATTATAAAAAATTTATTCTAATAATTATAAAAAATTTATAGGCATTTGAGAGGCTACTTAAAAAATAATGACACTTTTCTATTAACTTTTTTAATATACATTAATTTAGGTACAAGAAACTAATCTTGTATGTTCAATCACTTAACGATACGTTCACATGCTTATACCATAGAGAAGTACCAGTGTGTTAAATTTTTTGCAAGAAAATCTTAGCAAATACATATGTCTTTTTCAAAAATATCTAAAGTATTATTATGGCGTCTAAATTAGTTAGTACTCCCTCTGTCCCAAAGATATTGTCCAATTCATGGTTTTTTTGTGTCCCATTTATATTGTCTAGTTGTTACTGAACAATGTTCAAACTCTCACATGCACAATCTTCACAAAGCACGAAGTTGCTCAAGCCCAGCTTTCAACACAAAATCATTACTCCAGATGATACACCGAACATACTCCTCTCAAACATGCAATCAAGCAACCCCCAAATCAACCACCATAGCAACAGTACAAAATACTTACCGCAAAGCTTTCACTTGATCAAGCTCTCAGAGATTGATAAAGTAGGTTGATTCACCGCATCATCAAAGTTGTTCTAGCCACTTCACGGATGTCGATGATGGTGCGACAGTGAGTTTCTTCACCGCTTCACCAAAGTTAATCACCGAAGTTGTTTGAGACGAAGATTCACCGGTGCCTTCTTAGAAAACGACAAATAATGGCAATGGTTTTGTCACCAAAAGTCAAACTTGCAAAATGGTGACAAAGTTCAAAATTACAGGAAGGTACGACGATTCAGGGATTTGCATAATTACACCAAAAAATAATGAAAGCCAATTTATTTAAGCTTAATATCGCTGATTAAACGCAAGTTGGACAATATCTTTGGGACGGAGGGAGTATATGATTTTAAAATCTTCTCACTTTCTTTATATTTCTACCAAATATTTAAAGATTTGGACAATAGAGGTATTTCAAGTAAAACAAGACAAATAGTTTCAATTCTTTCTAAAATTATTTTGACAATTCTATAATTAAAATAGGGTTCTTAATAGCTACTTTAAATGAACAAACTTCTTTGCATTGATTTTTTTAATGTACATTTGCAAACGTCTCTCATTTTTATAACTTCAATTACCCTTTTATACTTCATGAATAATTCTTTTATTTCATCCATGTTGTTAACATGATTGAATATTTTTTATACTGTACTAATCATCTATGGAATTTTTTAAAAAAATGGAACCCTCTTTTTTCTTATATAAAGGCACTCACCTTCCCTTTCAAAACTTCTAAGAGTTCTAGTTAAATCCTATGTTTTTCAATAAATTTACGTATTACTATGTGTCATTAGAATTATTTCAATAATTAATTACACTGGCATTCTTTCGTATTCATAGAATCTTTTACATCGTTAAAATAAAATCTTAAATTCTAATATAATATGAATATATACTACTAATATCAACCTCCAATTATTTTTTACTTGAAAATGTAATCTTCTTTATATCTTTAAACCTACAACATTATTAATTAAGACAAAATCCAAAAATTATGAAATTAGTAATCAAACATTTTCTCACTAACTTACCACATCCAGATAAACCTCTCATCATACATATGTCGTTAATAATATTTTAGTTATAAAATAACCATAATTCCTCTTTTCAATTTCTAACACAAGACAATATAAGACACAAGACTGTATATTCTCTACTATAAAACATGCAAAAACATCTATATAAACTATATTTCTAAATAAATAAGCTTTTGTGTAAAAGTATCGTACGCTTGTAACTATATACAGTATATCCTAAGATGCATTTAGAACGCGGCATCCTACATTTAAGGAAGGATATTTTTAAATTGTCCATTAGTTTCGAATTGTATAGTTTATAAAAAAGTAGTTCAGTTGTAATAAATTTAGGAATTTAGGTTGTAAATATGTAAATATACCAGTTCAAGTTGTTGACAACATTGTCTGGATATTTGGAACTGTTGGATTGTATCGACTATGAAGTATACAAGAATTTTTTTTTCATCATTTTTTTATTCTTATATTTATATAAAAAGTATTCAACATCTAACTTCCTTCAAAATTCGAAACGAGTTATTGGAGTTTTCCGCGAGAGAAAAGTACGGTAAGCTTTTATTATTTTAATTTCACAAATATGGAAAAATATATGATTCTATTGTGATTTGCGAAAAATAAATGTCAAGTGAAATTAGAGACCTTACAATTGAATATTTTAGATAATGATTGGATTGGAATTTTGAGAGCTTAATCTATAGAAAGGTCAAATTTTGTATACTGGATCTTTTTGCAACAAGAAATTCAAGGGTAAAGTAGGATCTGCAATATGAGAGAATGGAAAAATTGTAAGAACAAAGATTAATTATGTTGGAAAAAACTAGATTTATGTATAATATATTATTTGAATAATTTTTGAGTCATTGGAAGCAAGGTTGTCATACCGGGCGGGCACGCCGCCCGCTCGTCCGTCCGATTGAGTTGTGGCTCGCCTGATAGGGTCAAACAACTGTTGACTATTAGTTTAGGTAAAAAAACAACGACGTGGCAAGGGCTTAGGTGAAAACTAAGGCACTTGGCCGCCGCGTACGGGCCGCGTGGAACGCCACACACGCTTTGTACTGCAAAGTTTGTTACCCACGAAAAATTACACACCCCCTACAATCAAGGTGGGCGGGCACGCCCGTCCGTCCGGGACAACTCGTACGCCCGTTTTGCCCGCCCGATTACCTCAACACGCCCGATATGACAACCTTGATTGGAAGTTTCTATAAGGCCTCAATATGTTACTAAGGGATAAGAATTGAAAAATCAATTAATAATGGAAATGATTATAGTGTTATAGCGTTTGGAATATTCTTTTCCATTCATTCTTTTGATGTGCATCTGAATCGTACTCATTTTTATAAGTTTACCTAAACTTCTATACTTCATAAATAATACATTCATTTCATTCATGTTTTTTAAACACAAATTATATTTTTATACACTATTTATATCTACGAAATCTCTTAAAGAAATTGCAACTTCTTTTTTACTATAGAAAGGCACTCAACCTCACATTCAATACTTTAAAAAGTTCTAATTAAATCCTAGGTTTTTTCAATAATGATTATGTATTTCGGTTTGGCTCTATGAATATTTCCAAGCCTTGTATCTACTACGGAAGGTATCTCACAACTCAAGAGAACTTAACGGTTCAAATTTTGTATGCGAGAATAATGTCAAGTGAAATTAGACATGTTACGATAAGTTGAAGATATTGAATAATGTTTAGATTGAAATTAATTGAGATTAATCTAGAGAAAGGACAAATTTTAAGTCTTGAATAGTTTTGCAACCAGGAAATTTAGAGGTTAAATAGGACCTGCTATATGAAACAATGAAAAAAAAGTAAGAAGAAAGAAAAATCATATAGGAAAAAACAAGATGCATGTATAATAAATTATTTGGATAAATGTTTGAGCCAACAAGAGTTTCGTATAAGGCGTGGATATGTTTATAAAAGATGGAAATCAAAGAATTGACTAAAAATAGAATTAATTATATCGTGAAATAGATTTGGGATATTTGCACAAGTGTTGAACATGACAAATATATTTCTAGGATATAAAGAGGTTGGGAGGCCATATAAGCACCAAATCCCCAATTTAATGTTCAAGTTTATTGTTATCTCCATTCAACATGATATCTTCTTATTTACAACTCCAATGCCTAACTTTATCTAGTTATAAGTGTCAAAGGTTAATGTTAGTGAAAAAGAGCCTACTATATTTAAGTTATTGGATTGAGATATTTATCATATGCCGAATGAAAGTTTCAAAAAGTATGGATGAAAACTTTGATTTACTTTTATTAGAATTACTCCTATTACAAAGACGGGCACCTTGGGCAACGCTACCCCTCGCACCCCGTGCAGTGGTACCTCGTGCAACCGTGGCTGCGAGCACCTCGGGGCACCTCGAGCAGTGGCACTGCCTGGAATTCGAGGCACGCGAAAATCGAGGCGCCAACAAGCACCTAGATCTGCTCCTGCGCTGACATTCTTTGCTTCTCGTTTTCACCTCCTGATCCTCGGGCTTCTCCGTCTTCACCTCCCGCCTGCGCTGTTTTTTCTCTTCATCGCTCGCGCTCTTGCTCCGCTCCGATCGCTCGCATTTGTTTTCGCATTCGTTGGCGCATTTGTTCACGCATTCGTTCTCTTCTCACGCAATTTCACCTCGTCACGTAGTGCAAAGTGCGGTGGGGTTTTAGTTTCTCTTTGCTTGATTTTGTAGTGGTATCAATTGCAAGTTCTCCCATCATGTACGGCATTGTTATTGCCATTGCATTGTGCATTTGCAGCTGAATTGCAAATTGCAAATTGATGCTTCAGGCAAAGCGATTAACGCTGTCTAGGTTTACGGTGTGCATTAGCGTGATGCGTGTTTAGCTCGCAATACCTATCTTATTCCATTCTAGAAGCTATAATCTGAGCTTTCAGCTTGATTTGAGCTAAATAAAGGACTAGTTATGCCCAATTCTTGGGAAATTAGCTCAAGTCGAGCTAAGTCTTCAGCTGTTCCAATATCCTACGAAGAAAATTAGCTCAAATTAAGCTGAATAGTTGGTTCAGCCTGGATATTGTGCAATTAGCTCGGTTCGAGCTAAGTCCCCAGCTGTTCTAGTGTCTTTAGTAGAAATTAGCTCGACTCGAGCTAAAAAGTATGTTCTCTTGTCTTTAGAACGTTAGAGTCTTAGTTATTAAGATTAAACACATGCTTCATGAACGTGAACGGGATCATGATGAACATGTTTACCTTGACAGAATAGCTCGACTTGAGCTAAAAGACTAGGTTGTTTTCTGCGGTTGTCCACGGATTCTTGTATCCGTAATGTGTGCGTATCCGAATCATGGGCGTTTTAGCTCAAGTCGAGCTAAACATCCAGCTCTTCTAAAGCTGTAACCATGTTAATCTCATCTAGGTGATGGATTGCAGACATGGCTCCCACCAGGACAACCGCTAGAATCATTCTCCCTCCTGCTAACTTAGAGGAAGATTCCGCTATGGGGAGTCATGATGAAGGTCGTGATATTGAGGTATGAAAACTTTGGCAAAAGCCCATTGAATTGTTTTCATTTCAAAAATCATTTCCATTACATGCGTAGATCATAATTTAGCTCGGTTCAAGTTAAATCGTTTGTTTTCTTAGTCATTTCAAGTCATGTTTGAGACCAAAGCTACTGAGGGCTACTTGGAGTCTTTAATCCTGGAACCATCTGATGTCCTCGCTTCTGATGCCAAGGACAACAAACAATTCAGAATGTTGAGGGCTCCGAAGCCGCATTCTACTTTATTGTCGTCCATCTACTCCAGGGAGAAGACTACATTTTTCCACCTTTTCCAGCCGTCTAGAAAAAATCTCGCGCATCTTTCCATGTGCAACGAGGTATTCATCTAGTCTAACAATTATGAAGAATTGTACCTCCTGATTACGCTTTAGGCAACCTACGTTTGTGTTCACCATCGTGTTTCCTGCAAACCAAGTTCGATATTTGCACAAAACTATCAGGGCTTACCTGGTCGGAAAGACGGAGACGGGTCTCGTAGATCACATTGTCTCCAAGCTACTAAATCTCAGCTCACCCAAGAAATTTTTCCAAAGCTACCAGCAGTATACATTGAATATCTGGAGTGCCTTGTCTGATCACGAACCAAGCAAGGCCAAGGGAAAGGCTCTCGCGTGAACGGTACTTGTGGCTGCTTTGGATAAGGGTACCGGGTCAATGACAGCTTGACTGGGTATAACTTCACTTGAGGCAACTCCTACGTCGACCACAAAATGCCCCAACCCAAACCCTTCTTCTTCAGGTGTTAATATGAAGGGAGAGAAATCCAAGAGTAATTTGGGAGGCAGTACAATTACTTATTTGAATCCTACTATGAAGCTTGCCACTTCCGAGAAGGATATCGACTACGATGCAACAAGTAAGACTCTCAAGGATTTTTAGAAGAAGTGCGAGCCCTATTATGTTCTTGGCAAGGAGTCAGATCATAACCTTGTATCAATTGATCTCTTTGAGCCCGCCGAAGCGCGATACATCGTCTGGGAGCTGAAGCCCGCCAGAATTGTGCATTGCAAGAATATCTTGAAGAATGCAATCGACATGAACCCGAAGCAGACCATCATCATCATGCCGATGATCGCCCACGCTCCTGAGAGATGGAACTGGAAAGAACTACTTGCAACAAAGTGCAAGTTCTGTGTCATCGATGGGCAACATCATGTTCAAGCTCCGAAAGAGCTGATCAAGGATGCGAGAATCGCACTGGAGAAGATCACCTCCTTGAAGACTTGGCGAGCACAGGTTGTTTGACATTCTACCGCGAACATGATTATCGACGTGTCCATCATAGCAAACAAGACCAACAACGCAAGAACGTTCACACCTTCCTAGGCTATAAACATCTTGGGTGCGAAGAGTGTTTGGGAGGACTACGCGTCGCAAGTGAGGTGTGGTCCAAGGTCAAAGTCGTGAGTCGGTCATACAAGCTCTTGTCCAACAGAAGTATGAGGTAGGTCTTGCAACATATTGTATTTTCATTTCAGCTCGATCGCACTGAATTTAGCTCGAGTCGAGCTAGATGTTCACTATCATGTCATCATCTCTGTTATTCACGTTGCTGTTTCCATTTCAGGATTTTGAGTGAGCCATGGTGAACGCTTCATGAGTATCAACACAAAAACAACTGACAAGCTATTGAAGCTAGTGGACCTCATCAATGAAATGAAAATAGGACATCACGGCTTCTAAGGCAATATATTTGCTGTGGTCTAGGGTTATTGTCGCTCATGAGATAGAACAATTAATCGACCCCGATACTTGCGAGCCTTTTTAACAGGGCTCTTGATTGGGACTCGAAAGTCAAGGATGCCGTCGTCAATCGGGAGTTCTTCAAGTACATGATAAGATTCGAGGAGTATGACTTGAAGACCATAGCTAGACATGTTCACAATGAGACCCCTCGTGGGAAAATACCGTATCTCAAGGTGTCTGTGAAAAGGCCAAATTTCAGCTATTAGAAATGTATGTCGGCAAAGATGTCACTAGAGAAGCGCAAGAGGAAGAAATGTGTTGCTAGAGAGCTGCACAACATCAAGCTAACATTGGAGTTATTTGATACTGCCGGTAACTTTGTCGTTCATAAGTAGGATGATTTCAAATTCCATAACAATGTTAACCGGCAGACTATGGCAATGCTCCTCTCCGTTTCCAAGGACACCTTATTCAACAACTATCGCTAGAAGAAGTCGAAGACCAAAAGTGCAGAAGAGATCTCCGAGCACGCAACAAAGTTCTTCAAAAAATTCCTGGATGTGAATGTGAATTTTAGGCTGCCAACCCCTTTTCTTCACCACCGAATGTTCGATGCGGCGTCATTCTAGTTGGGGCACTGCGAGGATGGTTATAGTTGGGATGATGGTAGATGCGCGTTGGGCATTATTGATCACAGATGCGTCCCGGGCCACACCAGTAGAGTGGACGATCCGTCTAATATCTACTTCGAGTTCTTTTTGAATGCTTGGAGGGATTGGGTGCTAGACCTCTCCATTTGAACCTCTTGAAGTGTGGCTTTGGATTACCGAGACCACAAATTGACATGCGCAAGCCCTTGTGTATTTTGAGAAGTTGAAGGATGAGTACAAGTCCGAGTCAGTGACATACTGTCGTGCCAACAATGAGCGTTTCAACGATATCGAAGAGGAAAGAGTCCTCGACAAACACCTCATCCCGCTCCTATTTCTTGTAGAGAGGAGCAACTAGGTAGTAGAACTAATCGATACCATTCCAAGACATTCTATGCCCCGGGATTGCCCGTGTACCAGAAACCAGGATTGTACAGGGAGTACGACCTTAGCATCAACGAGAATGAGCTGCACTTGGAGTTCTACATTTGTATACTGGAATGTTCACTATTCTAGGAAGCAGATTTTTCTCCATTTTGGCAGGCACAAAGCCCATGCTTGCAAGAATAGTAAGTTTGCAATTCAGCCTACCTTTTAGCTCGAGTCAACCTAACTATCTTTTTTGTGTCGGGTTTTTCATTTTCTCTTCCGGTTTTACTTGTCTATATCTCGGCTCAAGCTAATATGCAATAGCTTTAATTCTGTTCTTCTTTTATTACCTACTCAGTGTTTTCATTTGACAGATGTTAAATCTACATACTCATATTGTCTACGAGGACAAAGATGAGTTAGAGAAGTACATAGCCGTCCGGAATGCAAAAGTCAATCTTGATCCAAACAATATTTGTGTGGATGCCTAGGTGAATCTAGGTTGGGTTCATGGTCCAAAGTCTGGGTCCTCGCTAGAGCCTGGGTTTACTCAATGTGCTGGTCGTGCTCGTGGTGGTGATCCATCGCTTTGTCGTCGTGTTTGTGGTGGTCAACCTGCGTCTAGCGCTCGTTCGTGCAAAATTGACTCATCTGCGCTCCACAACCGCTAGTTGAGGTCAAGGTTGCCGAGACTATCGCATCCACAACCGTCATCGATAAAAACATGCTGGTCATTACCCTCTACGTCGCATGGACAGCGTTGTCAATGTCCTCATTGACAGTGGCCAGGGTGTCAATGTAATCACCGATAATGAGCGTCGACGTCTTTGCTTATCAAAACGAGCCCTAGCACCATTTAACCTTAAGATAGCCAACGACATTATTGTTAAACCTCAAGGTTTTATACAAGATGTCAAAATCCACATCCACAGCATCCCCTATATAGTAACACTCATTGTCATCGACTCCTCGATCGTCAAATCGGATTACTGCATGCTGCTAGGTCGACCTTGGGTTTAGAATTTAGGGTTTAGGGTTTTGTGTTATCCGTAAATCCTAAATACTAAACCCTTCTTTGAGGCGGTCACCCCCTATGCTCTAATTTGTTATAATATTGGAGATGGTATTACTGACGACGAGGAGGAAATTCTCATGGCCTCCGACTCCACGTTGCACCTAGTCAAGACAATCTTCAAGAACCACATCAACACAACTCAGGAGGCAACACCAGCCTCCGGCTATCCCCCCGTTGACTCCCCTACAGTGGTACACGTGGACATTGTCCACACCACGGGCACCATTTTAGAGGAGAAAACACCCATCCAAGACAAACTCTTGGTCGGTTTGATTGAACTAATCAGCCAAACGTCTTGGTTGTCTCCTATTCTGGTCGTGCTCAAGAAAAATAGTAAGCTCCGCATTTGCGTCGACTTTTGGCGGTTCATAGCCGCCGCAAAAGACGACCCTTACCCACTTTCGTTTATAAACAAAGTTCTTGATACTGTTATTGGGTATGATGCTTACTCATTTATTGATTGCTTTTCAGGGCTATTACCAAGTACCCATTCAGAAGGAGGATCGACTCAAAACAACATTTATTACGGAGTGGGAAGGATATGTCTAGGTTGTAATGCTGTTGGGATTGAAGAATAGTCCTCCCTCGTATATGTGCATCATCAATCAAATCTTCAAGGAGTATCTTCGCAACTTTACCAAACTCTTCCTCAAAGACTTCAATGTCTACAGCAACATCGACTCCCATCTCTCCTAACTCCACCTTGTTTTCGAACAATGTCGGCAATATGACGTAAGTCTCAACCTTAAAGCCACTGCTCGGATAGAAACAATACGCCGCCACCAGCCTGCAGAAAGTTGTCTTCATCGCCTCTATCGGCTTGTAGGACTTTGTGAACCTTGATTGTTACAACGCCCTACGCAAGCCGCGGATGACTCTCGTCACGAAATTTTGCAACCTTGCCATCCTCGAGAAGGACGTCATCACCGTCCGGCTTCGCGGAGTCAATGTGTGCATCGACCGCGCACTTGTCCACGAGGTACTCCACCTCCTTTGCTCGGCGAACACCTCGCGGCTCGTTTCTGCAGAATTCCCTACAGGCCGCCTCGGAGAGTACATCACCCCGCTTGCTGCGACCAAGGGATAGTCGATTGTCCGGCGACCAACTAAGTATTAGGCCCGACTTTAGGCAATCACCCATGGCATTTGATTTAAATGCACGGGCTCTTACATCACCCATGAAGGCCTTTAAATCCTCTGCACGGGCAAAGCCCTCGCCGCTTTTGACCTACCTCAACTCTAGGACGAGTGTAAATGAATGGTTGACAACCTCCGCCGCGACATCCGCCAGATCTAGACAAGCAACACGTTGCAGCTGCCATTCGCGGAGGTAATTGTTTGACACCGCCTCACTTTTTTTCTAAAGGGTGTGTGTAGTACTAATAATTTAGAAATTTTAGGACCATTTTTGAAAACTTTTTACTTTTTGGATAGATATTACCTTCTATATGCGTAAAAGTATAAAAAAATTACTTAAAATGCTATGAAGATTAGAGATCTTCTAATAAAAATGTAGAAAGTAGTAATAGTTGTACTTAACAATTGAACAGATCAAAACCTGTATGGATGGATGATGGATGTAAGAAGTTCGAGAGGAGGTTGCACCTTCTTGGTGCGGGCGTAACTTTTCCTCTCTCCCGCATAAGTCCCTCCCAATTTCATTTTTCAACACGACATTTATGATAATAGGCGTCATTGTGGTGCTTGTCTTTGTCGTCGTCTGTTGTTTCCCTGTGTGTAGAATTTGTTGTGAAATTGTGTGTTGAATTATTTGTGTATGTATGTGAGACTGTCTTGTAGTGAGTTTGAAGCGCTGCTGCTGGTGTCGGTTGCTCGTGCGTGGATAGCTCATGATTTGAGCAATTACCTCTAAGCTTCCCACGTAAGTGGTCGAGTGAGGTTTTCTAGACAGAGAGAGCATTTGAACGAAGGAGTGCAGACGAAGTGATTTGGGAGAAGGAGTATTTTGGCGGTAGACGATGGCGAATTGGTGATCGACGTGGAAACAAAAGGAAGCGTCCCTCCTTCAACAGACCGTAGGGTGGAGTAATCAAGGTGACGAAGAATACAACTACATGGAGTCTGCAGGATTAAGAGGCAGTTCAACATCAAATTTGAACTAATTGAATTTGAAGATGAGAAGTCAATCAAAGCCGTATATAGTGATCGGATGCAGTAGCGGTGTCGTTCATAAATCCAAATTGTGATGTCGGATGTGGTGTCATCAAGAAGTCGTGCAGTATCAAATTGATCAGATGTTCATCGTCGATAGGGAGCAAAGCGAGTAATTGCAGAAATTGTGCAGATCCGGTATTGCTGCGCGAGGATTGATCAGAAGATTGTTGGTTTAACTTTGAAGCTGCTGATAGGAGGAAGTTGACCAGATCAGGTGTCTAATGTCCTTGCTCTGCTGCAGGCATCTTGTGGGGTGGCATCATCAATCTGGCTGCTTCTCATGATTCCAAGTTGATACAACAATTCTAAAGACAAAGAGAAGAAGAAAACCTTCAAACATATCAAAGTTGGTGATCAGCTACATACGTGATAGTGAAGGGCAGAATGGTCAGAGGCAGTGAAGATTGAGATAAACAAGCCCAGCTACGGATTTTGACGGTGTGAAGAAACGGAAGCACAGTGATTCACTGAAGATTCGGATAGAATCAAAGCTAACACGTTATTCATTATAATGGGAATATTCAAATTATCATCAAAGAACATATTTTGTTAAAGTGAGAATAGTTCTATTATTATCAACCTAAATCCCGCAAAGAGGACTTCATCTAGAGCTAAAGTGCAAACCAAGAAAGTCAAAACTCTGAAATATAAGAAAAACATCCTATTAAAACAAGCAACTCAACTATATTGAGAACACATATTTGGAACAGTCAAAACACATTCAATATCCAATCTAAAAGATACAGAACATTAAAACGGTAATTACATTAAAATGAAAAACAATCACAGAGTCAAAAACTAAATATAGTTTGAAACAGAAGACTATTTAAATTAATAGTTACAATAGAGTGCCGCATAAAGAAAATTTCATCAAACTACAAATCTAATTGTGCCTATAACGAGTGAGACTCTAAACAGCTTCAATATAAATTAAGCTCAAAACGAGCTAAAATCCAATGCCAGAAAAGATCTGGAAGAGCCCTTCTCCTCTTCGTCCTCAATAACAGCTAAAGCCGCGATTAACTATTCAGCTCGACGTGAGCTAAATAGCAATGTCTTGAATGATCTCATATTTTATTCCTCATCCGCCTCAAAACGCACAATACTTTGTTCGATGATAGTAACCTGTTGCTTAGATATTGAGATTGTTGGACGTTGAGAGCCAGCTTTAGCACTAGATTTCCATGACGTAAAAATAGAACCTGCATAAAGCCAAACCGGGTCTTGACTGTCTTCAAAAACCCATTTGAAATTGGATTTGAGTACATCCCGGATTGTTGCAATCAACATCAAAATTGGTCAAAGCCCACGCAATCCAAAAGGGTCGAGCATCTCCATCTGCTGGACGTAAAGCCAAAAAGTAGCCAGCAAAAACATCTCTACCAACGCAAAATGACTTTCTTGGTTTATCACACAAGCGGCCAATAAAATGAGGATCTTGCCCATATTCCTTGTGTAATTCACCAGTGTTAAGAAATTCTCGGGTCAAAGGTACTCGGGTCAAAGGCCAACAACCATTCTTCAAAGAAGAAGAAACCTCCATGGGCGCCACCAATGAAACATTCACTGCCCGCCAATAGTGTAAAACAGAATCGGGACGTCGTCGATATTCTCCAGAAAAGTCTTGAGCACATGAAGTTTCCCACAACTTAATGAAACCTGATATGCCTTTTACACTTTCATCCAGATTCTTCATAGGAATTGACGCTAAAGGCTTCATTTCTCCCAGGAACATTATAGGCATACCAGTAATTGCATTCTTTGTCCACAATTTTATTCCTTCGCTGGTCAATGGAAGCCATTCACTGTCAGAACATAACATCTTGTACTTCATCATAGGCCAACCATTATTATGTTTGAAGAACTTAAATTTTTGCTCTTCTGAATGACCAACAAGAATTTCGTTTTTAGACGCTGAGAAATCCTTAATATAGCCTTTAAAATCAGGAATCTCCTCAATCAAATGAAGAATAACTAGAAGTGCCTCAGCGTCTATAAATGACTTATCAAAGGAGGAATTGTCAAATAGTCATTCTCTTTTAATATCATACTCCAACGTCCAAAAAGAGCGTCAATATCTTCATGAGTATGTCCAACCAAAAGAAAATTGACAAAAATTTCACAAAACACGCCCATGTGTACCAGAAGGGACCAAAAGCAAAACATAAACTGATTTTTGTTATTAGACGCCGCGTTGTTAGGTTGAACATGTAAAACCGGAGGTAATGATTTTGAAGCTCCTTGTTAGCCGGGCAGGTGTGGAAGTGCTTTACGAGACTACCTAAGTCGACCACTGTTCATATTTTGAGGCAACGTGGAGTTCTTTTGTGGGGGAGTAAATAGGCACAGAAATCCGGTGAGTGTTAAAGAACACTTCGGGCCGCCAACTGATGACAACTAAGGCTAAGACTGGCTACTCTGTGGTATATCGGGGAGTCTAAGACAGAACTCAGCGTTGGCGTCTGGTGACTGAAGGTAGCTTCGAAAAGGGGGCGGGACTCCTGGTGCCAGCAGTGTGTTTTCTAAGCTGTCATTCTGGATACCGACGGTTATTATCGTCAAGGCCAGCAAGGGTAGTTCGAGAGATAGGTTGAGCGAGGTCTTCCAAGATCAGCTCGTGCCACCCGTGTTGTCTTACGTTGGCTGGCACCTTGGCATCAGAGAGAGAGAGAGGGGGAGAGCCTCCACACACACACACAATGGCACTTTCGCGTTCTGCACAACAACTCGGTGCCAACATGCTGCAACGGCTGGAAGTAACTGTTCAAGAAACGTAGAGCAGTTACAGGAAGTAGTTACATAGACATAGAAGTAAGGAAAAGACTGGCCATGGCCTTTGTATTGATTTTAGGAAATAAAGTACAATCACATTCAATCCCTATCCTCAATCACAATGCCTATGCTGAGAGAACCAGTGTCTAATATGTGCTAACTACGGCCTTAAGTAGTCGTTGGAGACCGGAAATCGCTGGTGCCGTTCGGTGCTCCTATCCTCCCGACTTGGCCGCAAACATCCTGTTGGCATCGTTCACTTCGGTGACATTTTGCCTGCCCTGTGAGAGCGCAATCCGTCCTCGGATTGGTCAACGTCGTGATGTTCGTGCAGCAGGGCGACGGTTAGGGCGAGTGACCTCGCGGGGTACCTGTTGTCCGCGGCGCGGGGGCTTGTTTCCGCCATAGATGTCTTTGATGGCAGCAGCAATGCCCTGATGCAACAAATTTTTGTCACGGACACTGACAGCGTGAGTGTAAATGTCATGCACAGTTTTCCCCAACATTTTATTGCATCCCGGGCAGTTGACATCGTTGGCTTCGGGGTCTGAAAACTTACGGGCTAAGTCCGGGTTTTCGAAGAAGTATTTGCAGACTTCTTCTTGTGCGTCGCTGATCTCCTCCTCGTCTTCACTGGTGTCTCCTGTGCTGACACCCCACGCGGCATCGTCTGATAATCCGATCAGATGCTTCCTATGTTCAGCAAATGATTTGGGTTGTGTACTTACCGGTGTGTGTGTGGATTTTGGCGGCGTAGGTTTTGGCGAGGCAGATTCGCTAGGCACGCTGTCATTGGTGGGCTGTGGTCCTGGTGATGGGAGCGGAGTTTCATCGGTGTCAGTGAAGTGGTCAGGTATGTGCACTTGCTCTTCCTGCTGCTCCACTGGCACCACCTGAAACCGCTCTTCGTGCACAATGGTGTCGATGGGAGCAGTTAGGACTTCCGGTGCAGGCACCTCCGGGTCTGGCACCATGGGGGGGTGGCTTGCCTCCTCGGCCATGTCGCCAGTTGTAGCCGTATCGACACCTTCAAGGCTGGTGGCATTGTCATACGAGCCATCATAGTCTGGCTCATCCAGCCCTAAGTCCCGCAGCACTTGATCGACACACTGAGTGATGAAATCCTCTGGCAATTGCTGCTCTGCGGGATATTTGCACATGGTTTCAAACATGTTGGAGGCAATAGCATTGGCAGCATTGTTCACCCAAAGTCTTTTGTTGGCCTCAAAATTTTCAATGTTATTCTGCAACTCACTTTGCTGCATGACATCTGCGGGTACATTCTGTTGACAACGTTGATGTGCCTCGCAGATGTACTGGTATTGCTCACGAAGGGCTGCCTGATCCGCTTCCAATGCCTTGACATGTTCATGTGCATGATCCCTCTCTTGCTGCAATGTGTGGATTCGGTTGTTAGCGGTGTGTAGATCCCGCTCTAAGGCACTTACCCTGTTGGCCGATATTTGCTTCTCCTCGGTGGTCTGCTGCAGGTCACGCTGCACTTGTACCAGCTTCTTCTCCTTGCGTATCTCCGAGTTGGCAGCTCTTAGCTTTCGAGCGTTGTCCACCTCCAATTCCCTTACTCGGGTGTCCAATGCTCCTCTGTCAGCTTCGGCGGCGTCGAATTGTGTGAGAAGTGCCTGCACACACAAATTTAGGGCATCGGCCTGGGCTTGCACCTGTTCCCTTGGTGACATCTGAGATGTCTCTCCGTGTGCCTGTGCCTCGAACTGAATCCGGGGGCGTTTGTTGGACGTCACCACTGTAGCCGTCGGTGCAATCAGCTGTGTTAGTGCAGGTGCATTTTGCTGGATGTCAGCGAAGGTCATCAATGGTGGCACCGACTAGTACTCCCGGTGATAGGCCAGCGTTCGCAAAATGAAAGCTGAGACGAAGGGGCCGATGGGGCTAACATAACCTGGCATTTTTTGGTAATTTTTCAATTCAAGGCGCAAGTTCTGGTCCACCAGCATTCCCCAATTGATTTTTGCGCCGGCCTCCGTGAGTAGCAAGAGCTCCAAAGTCTGCGCTGATACCATGTTGCAGTTGAGCCTAAAAAACACCTGACTCAAAATTCCACGGAGCCTAACATACCACGGCTCCGGGAGTTTGGCACCGATCTGCCGCACATCGTATCCTTTCTCCGAATCGAAGTGCACGTTCGGAAACCTGGCCTGTAAGTCCGGCTTTGCGTAGCCACAGTCCTCCGTCCACCGCGTAAGGCCTGTTCCTTCCCACCCATACTGCTGAAACAAGTAGTAAGGTGAAAACTGCACCTCGATGCCGTCCACGGTGCCTGTGGGGAACGCATTGGCGTCTGTGTGCTTCACCATGCTGTCGATGAATTGCCTACAACGCCCGATATCCAAATGCCAATGGTGCATATTATCGCGGTAGCGGTGTATGCCGGTCTCTGCTGCCCACACGTTGTCAATGCGCGAAATCCAATCTGTTAGGTTTTTTGGGACATGAAACGGAGGCAACAGAGGAGGTCGGCGTTGTGCCATTGTCACAGCACAGGGGCGAGGACTCCGGAATGGCAACGGTGCGAGGGAAACAAGCTGTCTAAGAACGAGGAGAAAGGGCACTGCTTGCTGGCTATGGGGGCGGAATGAGAGAAGAAGTGTAGACAAGGGGCTCCAGTGTGTCAACAATGCAATGGAGAGGAGCTGTCCAAGGGACAACAACGTCGACTGAGTGCGGGGGCCGTTTGAAACAGAAGGTAAGAATCGAGAGCAACGAGGGTGAGAAAAAGTCGGCCTTGTGCAAAAAGTGAGGCACTGACT